>CAWUFW010004823.1:678750-1357500 GCA_963921515.1 Calotriton arnoldi
TGGGGCAGATTTACAAGCCCCTTGCCCCACTTTTGCGTCACTTTTAACATGGGAAAAGTGACACAAAAGTAGCGCAAGGGGATTGTAAATCTGCCCCCATATTTTTTATAGACTTGTTTACTCTCACTGAAACAAATATTAATTCGAACATATTTGGCATCCAAGAACACGTTTGGTTCATCATTTATTCAGAACAATTAAAACATTTATGGTACAAAGAATACATTGTGATCAAATCTTAGCTCTGAATATACACGGTCAGTTTGCAATGTGACCCACAGTTCAAGCGAGACAGACAAAATAACATGAAGAATTATACTATTGCCATGAACTGAATTTTCTTTTTACGACACCAAATGTCTGAGGATTTTTTCAGCTGGTGGTTCCAGGTGTGCTCTTCTACCTGTGTTTTACTTAAAGGGTTAAAGGGGACATCACATGAATGATATCACAATACATCTAAAACTGCAAGCAACCTCATTGAACAAAGCAGCATCCTACAATGCCTATTGTTGGTGATTGTTAGAAATGCAGGACAGGTTATAGAGAGCTAATTTTTTCTCTACACTAGACGGTCATTTAAAGAGGAGAAATCCGGGTGGAGCTAGTATAGACAATTGTTGCTTATTTTTCTGTCTGTTACATCAGTTTACGATTGCTCCTTCCTCTCAACCTGGGCTCCTACAGATGGGCATAAACTCCATCAAATAAACCATTTAGCCAAGTTACAGAGGAAGAGGAGTGAACGTTTGTGCATATTAAGCACTTCAGGGTATTGCAGGCTTTGTTATAGCAATATATTACAACAAAGGGGAGGACCAGGAGTGCTTATAGGTCCAGCATACGTGCTCCCATGATATCAAATATATATAACAAAAGTATGTAGTTCCTTCCAGAAAAAAGGGGGGGGGGAGATAAGAAGTTGGACAGAATCTAAGGGTATGGAAGGGGGTCCGCTACCTTAGGAAAAGGAGCCCTCACACACCCAGATGGGTTTTATGCTTCATCCTAGGACATGCCACAAAAGTCAGATGCTCAAGTACAGACAGGCACTGGTGGCACTCAATATGCTTTTTCCAATTTAAGAATGACTGCTGCTCCAAGCAAACTAGGCATCAGTTCTTCTAATTCCACATAGATGACTTCCGGAAGGATACTTCTGAAGAGGAAAACCCTTAAAAGTGATTCAAAAGAGTTCAAAAAAGGTTTCATATCCCCAAATAGTCAGAAAATAGACTGCATCTTTTATCATTTGAAAGGAGTTCAGACCTTAAACTGATAATCGAAAAATGTTGTTGTCTATCATTTCTCTTAAGCTCATTCTCTATGAGAGTAATATTATCTTGCATGTTCCTTGGACGTTTGCTTTGTCTCCTTAACAGCTATTTATCCTTGGGCCCAGAGCTATCTTGATGGTCTTTCGACCTTCCTCATAGGCAATATGTTTTTTACTAGATTGAATGCTTTTTTTCATTAACTCTTCAAACTACCTGTATTATCCTCTTAACATTCCCTGTATTTATATGGATCATCTGATTTCAAATGTTGATATTTTAGATATCAAATTATATTTATATTTGATTGCTTATCAAGAAAGGTTTGTGGAGCCAAAAGTGTTTTAATAAATTCAATTCCCGTTTCAGAATGGCAGTTTTTCAAGGCTATGGTCTCTGGAAAATCATCATTTTACTAAAGACACACAAGCTCAGATTATTAATATACACCTTATATTTCTACTAATTCATCAGAAATCAATTGAGCATTACACAAGAAAAGAAAAGTAAGCACGTCTTAATGAGTAGGAAGAGCAGCAAGGTTCTGGAACGCATGGGCTTATTTGCATAAAGCAGTTCTACGGGTAGAATGATATTTGCTCAATTACTTCCTGCAAGAGGAGTAGAAATAAAATATTCATGTAAGTAAAATGAGCCTCCAGTTTGGAAATAAAGCCAATGAAATGGTCTACTTTATTGATCTGATCTAAAGTTTTCAACAAAGAAAGTTGGATCCCACCTGAGGCTGTATCATGTTACCCCTTTCAGCACTGTAAGGCATAGAAGGGGTCTGCACATTAATATATTAACATCCTACATTAACTCAAAGAAGTCCCAAGTTAGTGCATACTTTGCTGACAGCAGAGCTCTCCACTTTCAGCTTTCTAAACTACTGATCCATTCAAAAAAATCAAATTCATCACTTAAAAGAAACGTTGTTTCCATTCCAGGACAAAATGCTGGTAAAAAACAAATTCAAGATGGTGCTATGTCTTATTGCATCTTTGGATAACAAATCTTGAACCAATTGGCAAATAAACCACTGATGGTGCGCTGATAAAAACAAAGGATGAGATGACCTTAGCTGGATTGTATGAGTGTAAAACTTTATTCCTGTGAGTGTAAAGGCCCAATGTTATTGGTTCCCACCAAGGAAAATGTGCACATCTGCAACCTAATCTTCCCAGGAAAAAAGAGTGATATCCCCTATCCTTTCAGACTGCTTCCTATCCCAAAAGGTATTCTGTAATGGTATACGAACACCTGAAGATCACGTTTTCGAATAAAGGATATTGAAATGTAGTGAAGTTCTGGGGCTGTATTACATATACGGATTAATTTCCCTGTTTGCACCATGGTGCATCTTTAAATAGGTGCACAGTGCACAAACAGGAAAAGTGCACCGTATTTTCGTGAATGTCCTGCCCCGAGGGCTGCTGCGAACTCATGCTGCCCTGGGGCAGAAAATTAAAGTCAAATACGGACCGGCTGTTTCAAAGCTGCTCCATGTTTCACTGTGCCTGTGGCAACCCGTCTACACTTTTAAGAGGGGAGAGTGAGATTCCCTTGCAGGCGGATGCAGTCACTCACTGCACCCGCCTGCAGGGGGATGTGTTGGGGTCCATGAGACCCCCTTACCTCCATCCAGAGGGCTGCCATCAGGGGGTGCACTGACAGTGCACCACCTTTTGTGGTGTACTTTAAGTGCACCTGCTGACAGTTTCTTTGTCTTTGCACCGGGGTCCATAATTTGGCACGGGTGCAGAAGTAAAGAGAGTCCCTCATTTGAATTGGGCCACATCCCCATTCAAATGAGGGAATGCACTCTTTAGATAGCTCTGGAGCTACATGGTGCCAGCGCTATCTATATTACAGAATGGGAAGCACAAGCACCTGCGGTCCCGTCTGTAATACCAAAGTGCCCCGGGGGCTCCCAAAGTGGGCACACATTCCCGTTGCACCCCTTGGGCACTCTCTAAAATATGGCCCCTGGTGATCAGGACTCTAGGGCAGAAAACCTTAGTGATGGGAGCCTTTTTATGATTTGTTCCAGCTTACTGAAGCCAGAGAAGGTACCGTTGTTGAAAATCTCATTAATAATTTCACCAAACAGGAAAATCTTGGAACAAGAATCAATTTGCTTGTCTAACATTTCAGTTAGCATGTCCTGGTCTACCTTGACTCCAAAGTTTTTTACTACCTTACTGGGGTGGGGGCCTTGCCTAGCTCAGGGGGCCACCAACCTGGAGTCCACAGATCTTTGGCTTTCCCAAACAGAATAATCTCTGTTTTTCATGGATTCAGCTGGATAAAGGTATCCAGCATCCACCCTGCCTTCATTCGGGCCAAGAAGCGGTCCTTCAATTTGTCAATATCCTCATTGAAGGAAATGACCAGCTGCGTGTCATCTGCATATGATAATGAATCAAACCCATATGCTTTAAAACCTTTGGCCAGGGGTGCCACATAAATATTAAATAATGAATATTAAATATTGAACCATGTGGGTTGACAATATTTGTCAACCCACATGGGCCTGGATTTGAAAGCTTCCAGTGAGATGCTCTGCATTATGTCCTTCAAGAAGTGGTGAAACAAGGCCAGAGCACACCAAGGAATACCAAACTCTTGTAATCTTAGAAGTAACTTAGCATGGGGCATCATATTGAATGCTGTGGAGAGGTATAAGAGCACAAGCATGGCTGGGGTGTCAGCATCCAGTGAGCACCTGATGATGTCATTCACAGCAACCGAGGCCAACTCGGTGCTATGCTCGGCTCTAAAACCTGATTGTGGAGGGTCCAGAATCTTATTCACTTCAAGATAATCAGTCAGTTGTTTATTGATTAGACCTTCCAGCATCTTGCCTAAAAGCGGAAGTAGTGAAATGGGTCTATAATTCGAAAGGATTGATGGATCCAGGTTGCTCTTTTTTTTAATAGGTGTAATCTGTGCCAAATTCCATGCTGAAGGAATTTTTCCAGTCTCTATCGATAAGTTGAATAGCAATCTTACTGCATGGTCAATCTGCCTAGCCAATAGGGCTAAAGTCCTGGGCAGACAGGGTCCATTGGGGAAACAGATTTTGCTCTTTCAAGCGCATGCTGAATTTGTTCTAGTGTAAATACAAGATGCCCCAGCTTGACAACCCTGGGTCTTTCCTATTGAGGTTGTCTCACAAGCATTTTGTCAAAACAGGCTAAAATGGAACTGCTAATGGCTTCTTTCACAGACATCACGAAATAGTTTACCCTCAACTGAACCACTTTATTAGCAAATGTCTTCACAGTAATTACGACCCATTCCTCTCTTTCTCAAGGGTCATTCTAATCTTGACCCAATATGAAACAAAAACCTAAATGGGTGCTCATTGACACAAGCAGTTCTGACATCAAGTACAAGTCCACCTCCATTTTCTTACTAATAAAAGTAGCAATTGAACAGACAAAATTTGGCAATGTTGATCATAGACCCAAGCAAAAGGATCTGAATAGCTGACAAATATATCAAACTATTAAAATTAAGCACTTATTGGTTTAATCTTTTGTCTTTTTTAGTTTTCCCTTTTAAAAATATAAACTAAAGGTTATTAATGTAGGATGAAGGGATTATATGAACCCACTAGAAATATAACGTCAAGAGGATAGGCAGGGCCACTGGGCTTTGTGCATTCCTCTGTTTGAGGTGTGACACTCCTGTCAAGAGAAACGTTGCTTATGCAAAATTAAATTGCGACTGGACCACACATGCACAATATATTTGTATTTGTGGTATTTCTAAAGCGCATTAGACCAAAAGGCATAAAAGCACTAAACAAGAGGAAAGACAGACTGTACCCTGGATAGTCAAAAAGCAAACAAACAGACAGCCTCAAAAGAGTCCACAGCTAACATAGTCCACAAACAGCCAGGTTTTGATTTGCTTGTGAAATATCAAGAGTGAACTCTGGATCCTGATTATTATTATTATTATTATTAGGAAGAGAGCTGCACAGCCTAGCAGCTGCCACTGCAAAAAGCACGTTCCCCCTACCTGACTTTCTTGTATCGTTGAACCGCTACCATACGCTTTGTCCCACAGATCTCAAAGATCTCCTTGGAACATCCCAGTTTAAGGTTGTCCTAAGATAGCTGGAACCCCTTGAATAAAGGGCTTTGTGCATTAAACATAATGCTTTAAAAGACACCAGTTTCTTTAATGGCAGCCAATGAAGCAATCTCAAGCCTTCCCTGATTGAGGCATGTTTGGGTACTCCCAATACCAGGCATGCTGCAGCATTCTGGGTGACTTGGAGCTTGTTCAGTGAAAGTTGGTTAATATTAAAACCAGGCCATTACAGCAGTCTAGGTGCGAGATGATAAGTGCAATGACCACAGTCCTGAGCTCCTTCGGAAGCAAAGCAAGAATCTTCTTTAAGATCCTGATAATCCAAAAACATGAACTCACCAATCTATGAACCTGGGAGTGAAAGGTCAAGGTATTATCACATAGCACACCCAGGTTTCTGGCTGCTGCAGCTGGGATAGGTAGGGTACTACAAGTATCTGCCCACCAGCGATCACTCCAGGTAGAACTGCCTGCTCCAAACACCACAATCTCGGTTTTCTCCCCATGCAGTTTTAGCCAATTGTCCTTTATCCATCTGCTAGTCTCCTCAATACTCGTCCCAAACCTGCTCGCTACATCTTCCCAGTCATCAGAGATGGAAACAATGATCTGGGTGTGTTCCGAATAGGACGACACCTGGAAACTGAAAGATCATACCAGTTTCGCAAGAAGGGCAACATACAGGTTGAATAGGGTGGGCTTAAGGATGACCCTTGTATAACTCCACATGGAAGCTGAAAGGGGGCTGCTATGTAGTCACTACAACTAACAGTGATCGATCTATTACAAAGAAAGGACTCCAATAACTTGAGGGCCACGTCCTTCAGCCCTGCCTGCCACAGCCTTTGCACCAACAAAGGTGGAGATATGGTGTCAAAGGCTGCCAACAGGTCCAGAAAAACCAGGATAGCCACACTACCCTGATCTACTTGCTTAAAGATAGTAGTAGCAATAAGAGCCGATTCGGTGCTATGATTTTTCCTGAACCCATTCTGCGAAGGGTCCAGGAGTTCATGCTCAAGGAGATATTTGGTAAGATCCTGGTTTATATGCTTCTCCAGGATCTTCGCCAGAGCTGTCAACAAAGAAAGCAGGCACAGATTTTTCACGTCAGTGGGGTCACCATCAGGCTTCTTCTTTAGAGGGATGACAAATGCCTCCTTCCAGACCTGTGAGTATGTCCTTGTCTGAAGGACCTCAGCATAGATCTTCTCCTTGGCATCAGCCATCAAGTCCAGAACTAATTGCATGATCATCTGGAGAGCCCGGCGGTAGTACCAGCTATCAGGGACTTGATCTTACATGCTGATAGCGCAGAGAATTTAGCTAGACCGCTGAGGGTAAGATGTTCTAGTGCCATCCCATCCTCATCATGGAGTGACTGAGTTCCAGAACCACCCTGATCCTCAGAGGGAGCTGAGAAGTCCATATGGATCCTCAAGAGTTCTCCATCTCCTGAAAGATCAGCGGTGACATAAGGGTGCGAACAGTATTAAAAGGTTCTCTCAGGGCATTAATGGCTGACCTTATCCTCTGTGAAAAATATGCCAATTTGGTTTCTTTAATCGCCCTTTTATATTTGAGAGTGAGCACCCTAAGTTTGATTTTCTCCTCTGGCTCGGGGGCCAGCTTTTGTTTCCGCTCCTGCCTCCTACAGTGCCTTTGGCGCGCCTTGAGCTCTTCTGAAAACCAGAGGGCAGAAGTTTTCTTCCTACCCTTTGAGCTAGCTCTCCTAAGGGTTGCAACCTCTTCTACGGCCAATCTTACCAAGTTATTAACATTTTCTACCAATGACTCCATACCCAGAAGATATTTCTCCTTACATTTTTCCAGGGCTAGGGCAAACTATTCCCCAGAGATTTTCCCCCAATTTCTAACATTCTTCCCAATGCTCCATGAGCAATCTCCTGCACAACACTCCTGGACCAAGCAAATGACCAGACTGTGATCTGTCCAATCTAGCTGCGAACATAGGTGGACTGGGGTAAAAACCACTGTAACTCGCCTAATGATGGAGCTCGGAGGCAATCACCCTCTAAGAAATGTCCACTTATGGCAGCATGCAAGCTGCAGCAACAGCCTGACTTTCACGTAGACAAAGGGGCCGATTCCGATTCAGGCCGGCAATCTCTCCGACCGAGCCGGACCCGGAGAGATTTTCGACCGAATCGGACCCTAGCAGTCCGACCGAACGAGTACGATGCGTTCGCATGCTATCGGACTCGATTCGGTCGGACTCCCATTGAAGTCAATGGGAGCCGGTCGTACAATGCGTACGCGGGCTCCCATTGACTCAATGGGTGCGAGGCGAACAAGGGCGCCCCCTACAGCGGGTACGCGTCGAAGCGGGTCGCGCCGTACATGCACACGGACCCCCAAAGTGCGGCTCCGACTGCTCTTTCGAGCCGGACGGCGCGAGTCGGTCGGACTGCTTGAGGCGCGCATCGTACTTACCCGGCCGGGGAACGTCTCCATTGCGCGGTGCGAGTCGTGTCCGTGCGAGTCGGTTGGAGCGGTTGGGTCTTGCGAACGAGTCGATCGGCGATTTCGCGTACGCTCGCATCGTACTCGCTCGCCCGGACGCACGTCCGACTCGGTCGGGAAACAGGGCTCCGAATCGGATCCGGTAATGCCGACTCCGATTCGGAGCCCTACAGGCCGAGATCGGAATCAGCCCCTAAGTGTGGGAGAATCCAGCTCTCCAAAGACATGTCCCTTGACCAAGGACATGTAAACAAATACTAAGGACCAGAATTCCCTGTGATGAAGAGTAAAGAAATGCAACATAATTACTCAACAATCTACAAAGAAAAGCCCCCCCCCCCAACATCCTCGGAGAAAACTCCCAAAATATGGGAATCATTATTGTTTTGATTTTATTTTTATTACAAACTAGCCCTTTAGGAGTATGTTTTTCAAAAGCAAAAAGAATGTTAAACATTTGTTGGATGGCTGTCAAAATTGATGGTGGCCATCCACCCAACATTTTATACACTGGAGGTAACAGATGTGACGACGATTCCTTTCAACATACAGAGATGACTGGTGGCTCAACAGTCCTGTGTAAGCAGGATGGACTATCGTCCGGCGAATGTTAAGTCCTCCAGCATCCTCTTGGATGGTACTCAGTGCGCCAATGGCTAGATTAGCTTCCCAGTAATTATTAAGAATTGACAGTACGCTGTACGATTGCCAACTAAAGCCTCCCTACTTTTGCCTTACTTTTGCCCTTGAGCACTGTTAAAATCTTCACCTGGAATAAAAAAATGAGCAGAAGGCGAGCTAGGAGCTGTCAGGGACGTTTTTTTTTCTTAGAGTTTTATATAGCACGAACTTGACCTGAAAGGTATCAGAGGGCTTTACATGAGCACCAGTTGCGTGAAGGACGGACACATTCGTTTGGTAGGCACAGGGAGATTAAGTAATTTGCCCAGAATCACAGGATGTTGAGCGTACCTGCTGAGACTCAAACCAGTTCCTCCAGCTTCGAGGTCGACCGCTCTAGCCTTTAGCTAGCCTTTAGTCCACATCCTCTCCTCTGTTGTTATGACTATTTTTAATGCCTGTTCAGTGCTTAATTTGAGCCGGTGGTTTCCGGTGCTCAGCACTGGCACTTAATCATCAGCACCGGTGCTTTTCATGAGCACCAGTTACACACACAATCACATTAATTTTTGGCAGGCACAAGGAGATTATTGATTTGCCCAGAATCACAGGATGTTGAGCCGATGCAGAGACTCAAATCTGGTTCCCCAGCTCCAAAGTCGGCAGAGCAGGCCATTATGCCACATCCTCTCCCGTCTTTCATGGCTGGTAGTTGGTTCGGTTTTAGGCGGCACTAACAAGAGAAATGGGCTGGTGCAAGGTGCCACCTGATAACAGCCCCGGCACTTCTTTTTTTTAACAAATTAACCACTGTGCTTGTTCCACCAATGTCCAAGGAACACAACAGGACTATTGTGACGCCCCTGAGAACACTTTCGCAAATTCATTTTAATAAAGGAAGATTTACACTGACAGTGAGAAGCAAGGCATGGTGAAAATAAGGTGCCCTTTTGTCATATGTCAATGCCATCTGTTAGTACGCTGTCCTTTCTCACTGTATCTAGATCTAAAAAGTAGCCGAGAATTCTAGCTACATGTATGATGGTTTCTAGTCAAAAATATCTCACAACAAATTACAATTCACAAAATAAGTGTTATTTCATTTTGTAAGTTAGTTGCAAATATTTCATGTCAATAAAATACATTGCACAATATGTGTGCCTGCAAAAACAGTTGGCGTAGCCACCTGTGCCCTTTTTTTGACAGGTGGTCCATACTACAGTTACTGTAACGTTGTCGAATTCTAAGAAACTGGAAAAAGTGCACTCGCTACACCCTTTCTACTGCTTCAAGTTTCATGTACTATTTCCAGAATCACGTTCCTTCTGGAATAAAGCGAAAACAGATGCCTCGCACTCCCACGTCAGCTCCTCAAGCTGGCGCGTGACTGAAATCCGTCGCAGTACTTTCTTCAAAATGGACGCCTTCCCAGCTGTCCCTTCTTCCATCCGAGAGTAGTGGTACACGAACAGCTTTTGACCTTTATATTTTAGGACCCGTTTCAGAGCTCATGTCATGGTTTTTAACGGGCCTGCTAGCGCGAGAACACGTGGTTCAGTTTCATAACAAGATGTTCATGCCCACGCCCACCTCACTGTCTCAGAATGGTTGCAATAAAATGCTTTAATAATAGTGTTATTTGCTCCCCTGATGCTTACAGACCGCATAGATCAGTCCGGTTTGTACATGGTTTGGGGGTTTGGCTGTGTGATCGGGCTGTACAGGTCCAGGACCTCTTATGCAATAGTATATAGTCAGAAAAGAGAGCTTTTTAAGGAAGAGCTGGTGAGGTAGAGAGATTTATAAAGAAAGAAGTTGAGAAAGATAGTTGAGATAGAGGTAGTTAGTTGAAATATAGAATGATATAGAGAGAGATATGTGTTTGTGTAAGAGAGAGAGGCAGAGCCAGAGAGAGAGGGGGGGTTGAGGATAGTATAAAAGGGGTAGAAGTAGAGAAATATGGGTAGTCAGACATTGGCGAGGAGAAAAAAAGAAAACAGAGGTAAAACAGTAGGTGGAGAGGTGAGGTAGTGAACTAGATGTAAGGAAAAGTGAACGGTTAGGTAGCAAGAGAGAGAGAGGGGTGGGGTAGAAAGAGGTGAGGTTGTGAAGGAGATGTTTGCTAGATGCGGAAATGAGATAGAAAGGATAGGGGTAGTGGTGAGGTAGAAAAAAGTGCTGAGAGAGAGGTAAGGTAGGAGAGACATGGAGAGAGTTAGAGATGGGGAGGTGTGCCAAAGATAGAGATGAGGTTGTCTTAAAAGTGAAATAGATGCAAGAGGGATACATGGAGGTCAGACAGAAAAAGAACAGTGAGGTACAGAAAGAGAGATGAGGTGGAGACAGTTGAGGTATACAGTGGGATCAAGAATGTCATTACGCGCTAACTGCAAATTGAACTCGTTCTGTGTTTACAGGACAGTCACTGGCTTTGTAATTGCTCAGTAAATCATGTATAATAGAAATCCTTAAAAAAATACGACATCAACATACATATTCACTGAATGTTGTGTTTTGTAATAACTCAAGATGCAGGATCCCTCACCGCACAAAGTAGCAAGTGTTGTAATGTTGATGTGGTGCAGACATCTGGAACGCTGCATGTACACCAACATTCATGATTTTGAGCACTTGACCTGGGATTTGCCATACATATCTACTCCACTTGAAATATTTCCTATTCAGCCAGTTAGCTGTTTAGCATTAGCACAAAGCCTATAAACTGGGCTACTGGAATTATATGATTCCGCATTTTCCACATAAATATGGAATTGACACATTTGCCACAAGCTACTAGAGGGCATATTTATCAAAGAGTTGTGTCGTCCTTACGACACGCAGCAGGACCCAAGAGCGACGCAGCTCTTAAGTTAGATTTATCAAGCCACACAAGGCCACCTTGCGTGGCCCTGAGTGGCTTGATAAATCTAGAGTAATGCAACACAGCACAAATCGCTGCACTGCGTTACTGTGCCTCAGGGAGGTGTTCCATGGGTGAAGTATGGGTGTTCCCATGCATCCACCCATGGATTTTGGCTCATTCTCAGATTTACCATTACTATTAGACCTGGGAATGTGTCAAAATGCGACACCTCCCCAGGCGAGGTGTAACGAGGCGAAATATTTTTACTTCTTCCTGTTTTTTCCTCTTTCTATATGCGCTTCATTGTGCGGCACACATAGAAAGATGGAAATGCCTCAGGGGATTGTTTTTGTGCAGGAAGGTGCCCCTTCCTGCACAAAACAATCCTGTTTGCAATGCAGGTACCCTTACACCATGATGCAAGGATGCCTGCATTGGCGCTGGGCAGCACATTGTGCGCCAGTACAGGGAAAAGACAGGAATGCGCCGTTATAATGTTAAATACAGCCCATTCTTGCCCTTTCCCTATCACACAGCACAGCAAAGCAAGGTGGCTTGCTGCACTGTGTTATTTTTAAGTAAATATGCCCCTAAAAGTGTGGCCAAAATCACAGCCATACAGTGGAATGGCCTATCGAATGGTCACCTCTCAGTTGCTTTTTTGCTGTATTTGGGTGTTAAACTGGTACTAAAGAGATTAAACCTTTGTCCAGTGATAACAAATATATAAATGACAAAATGATGAATTAGTGTTGCGGCAAAATGTGCGTATTATACCACATAATTTGTCTCTCCTTGCCACAAAATTTTGTTAACCCTGATACATAATTTGGCGTTCTCCTACCTAATGATTGCTCGCAATATCGCACAATATGATGGCCTGAGTCACAGAGGTTTTAGGACACATAACTGGAATATAGGTATGCAAAAACTGATCTGCAGGCAGAAATTGTCTATTCATTATTTATAGGTTTTAAATAAGAAGACATTTCTGCTGCAGATTGGACTTGGAACAGCAGACAACCCTACAGTATGCCAGATTGTCTGCTGTATTAGTTCTGCAACTAGGGGCCGGGCATTTTTAGTAAAGGAGACTTTTGTCACCAAAGTTGTATAAATCTCATAAACCTTTCTTGGACAAACCTTTAAAGTACACATGTCAGGAAAGGTTTATACCAGAAAGTCGCACTTTATGAAGATTTGTGAATCCTCTCCGCATATTTTATGTACCAATCTACATTTATTTTAGATTCATAAATATATTTGTGACTCTAGATGGGTATGGCTTTAATCTCCTCTTGTGTGAAATCATAACCATGATTCTACATTAAAAAACGTGTGGTCTGTAGACTGCTATTCATCCTGGGCCTGATGCATAACGAAGCTGCCCGCGGGACAATGCTTTGCCCTGCAAAGGATTCAGTGAAGTATTTCATAACATTGACTTTGTGTTTTATTATGTACAGTAGCAAATGCTAAGATAATGTAACATGCATTTGTAAAGCGCACATTCACCCAAGGGTATCTTGGCACTGAATAACAGATGTTTATTGTTACCCAAATAAATGGTACTCATTTTATCAACCTCAGAAGGATGAAAGGCTGTGCTGACCTGATGGGATTTTAACCTCTGTCCATGAGGTCAAACACAAGCCCCTACAGTGGATGCATTGGTCCACTAAACCACCAGACCCAGCATTAGTTAGAAGATCAAAACTTTGACCATGCATTTGAATTTATAATAACCAAGCATTGTGACCCCTTTCCTTTCCGGGGCAGGGTCAGAATGCCATAAAAGTGGGACTTTGTGAACTGGACAATGGGGAGGGCATGCTGCCATCGGTGGGACCGCTCTTGGCTCCTCCCCATGTGACAGCTGACTGCTCCTCCCATTATCCCCCGCTGTCACACTCACAGTTTGGCCGTCAGATTTGACTACATGCACTTTGATAATGGCTACCGCTTCCCATCAACAGTTAGTCACATTTCCATGCGTTGCAACGGCGTACACGATTGCCAAGCCTCTGTGCGTACCATTAAAAGTCATAAGGCGGAAGGTGAACCTCTTTGCCATATACCCTGGTTTGGTTTTTGACTCACAGGACTTTTCAAAGTGTGTGTTGATATTCAACTACAATTATGAAACCAGAGCACTTTGACCACTGCGATTTGGAATTTCGCATTCACTAGTCCCTCTGTGCCAACTCCGCAAATTCAAAGTCATTTTGAGCATCAGGACCCCTGCATCAGCACTTGAAGGTAAAACACATGACAAAAATGACATGCTATTGTAAAATGTCATGCAGTGGGAAAAGAAGAATGAACAGACAAAGGGCCAATGAAAGGGCCACTGCCCATTCTGCAATAAGGGCTGTATTGTGCTAGCTGCAGGATAGAAATGAACCTGCATGGAAACACAAGAATACTATTTTAGTAATACTGTCCTCTGTACCTCTCAGAGTAAGATAGTGTAAAACTGTTGTACTACTCAATATCATCCCTAACAAATTCGACAAACAAGAATATTGAAAACAGAAGATCGAGGGTCAAAATACCAAAAAGTAAGTGCATATAGGGAAGCATAAATTTACTATTCCAAACTCTACATCCATGTACCTTTTTGATATATGTACCACGTTGGTGCATTTTCGTAGAGTTAGGTATAAAAACTAGACTTACTTACCTGCCAATATTTTTTCTATATTTTTTCCTCAATATGCTG
This sequence comes from Calotriton arnoldi, assembly GCA_963921515.1. Lineage (NCBI taxonomy): Eukaryota > Metazoa > Chordata > Amphibia > Caudata > Salamandridae > Calotriton > Calotriton arnoldi. The sequence continues at coordinate 692,822 of CAWUFW010004823.1, forward strand.
TCCCACCGATATTGTTGGTTCGAAATTCAGGTACACACCTGTAAAACATTTTACAAGGTGCATTCGGTAGAACGCAACTCAAAATGTGCACACTTCGTGTAATAAATGTTGTGCCCTTGTCTTCTGCTCATCCTTGATGTAAATTAAAATCTACTTCCTTGAGTTCACCATTGTCATTGCCCTGTATCTACAACATAAGGCTTCTCGAAGCTTCTTTTCCCAACAACCCTTCAGAAGAGTAGTGCACTTTACATATTTATTATGCAAGTCTCTCAGAAGAATGCACTGTATTGTTCAAGACAATAAACTTTAAAAAAGATGCATGATGCTTTGTGCTTATTTAAACTGAGTTGCCTTCTGAAATAAACACTGCTTTGAGAAAAACTGTAATAGAAACATAAATTAGCATCAACTGTGAAAAAATATGTTTTTATAACAGATATATGTTCATTGTTTCAACTCTTTTTTATATATATTTCAAATATGTATGCTTTATGTTTCATTCAGGAGAAGAAATGACTTCATCAAAACCATCTAGTATTGCTATTTTCAGCATAATTCTATGTCAGGACCGGAGGCTCGGATTATGCTTCACTCTTCCTTTATTTTACCACTCAGCAGCCTTAACAACAGAGTCAAAACAAAAGACTCCAATCCCATGAGTCTTTGCATTGAACCAGTAACAACCATAGAGATAGGTCCATATAAACAGTAGCAAGGAACAGCACTTCCTCTTTCTTCGCTGCTAAGCAGCCAGTTAAGTGCTTTTCCTTACTACTGTTTTTTCAGGCATTCATTGTGCATGTTTGCGGCGCGTGCGTTGTCTCGATCGCGGAATGCCGTCCAGTGTCCTCACGCTCTTGTGCTCTACAGGGGTCCTGTTTGTTCCTCCCTGACTGAGGTGAGCCTGTGTGGCGCGTCAGGTGCCATGATTGTTTCAGGCAGAGTTCGCTCGCTCCCTCGCCGCTCAGTGGACCGCAGCGGGATGCGCCCTGGTCTCGCTGGTGGTCTTCTCGTCCCGTGTCAGACTCCGCTGTTATATTCCTCTTAGGGTGTCCATAAACGGGCTTTCCAGTATCATGTCCTTATATAGGCATAAAATTCCAGCCCTTATTTAGGCATTAACCGTGCACTCCAAATACAGGCATGGTCTCTGACATCCGTACACCCTAACGTCACAACGAGTTCTTGAAGAACAGACCCTTAGGCTGCGGGAGTTTCCCTAGTCCAGGACTATTGATTTCTTCAAGGACTCATATATTATGCATGAACCATTATTCCTTAGGGGTTCATTCATGACGTCTTTCGCTGTCCGACTCACGTCAATACTAACATTCTTAGGTGCTTCTCAGGTATAAATATACCTTCCCTAGCCCCTGTAAATCAGAGGAGACCTCGACTTCAGAGGAGCCCATTTCCCGGCCTGACGCACTGAGAAGACGCTGTCATCCCTGCACGCAGAGAGTCCAGCTTCCAGTGATCTGACTTCCCTTGCGGGGTGTTGGAGTTCGAGTCTGGCAAAGAGATTCCTACCTCTCTCATTCTTCAGGTATGGAGCAGACTAGAACCTAGAGGGACTCTTGGCATACTAGGCATACTGGGGTTAGCGTACTCTTAGTATACTATAGTAAGGAATACTTCACCTACTTCATACCTCGTCCTACACCTAGGTTAGGTTAGGTACATTGGGGTAGAACTAGATTAGAAACGCATCGTATGAGTACTCGCATTTTTAGTCTGTGTTATTTATGTAACAGCATATGTACTAAAAGATAATGCTCTCGCAGTATTATTTATTTCTACTGCTCACACTGTACATTATTTATCTCGCATACTGTCTTGTGATCGTAACAGCACATTTTACTTACACCAGAAACAAGACTGTTCAATAAAACTTTTATTGAAACACCCTTCTATTTCTTTCTGAAAACTAAGCATGCACGACTGAGCTGAGTGAAATAGTTATCTATTGTTTCCACGACTCTGGGACACGTTCGGATTCTAAAAGGGAAACACAGTGGTCATGTTTTGCGGCTGCCAGAAACTACTCCCTTCTTGTTGTCAAGGAGTTTCTAGTGGCCTCTGAGCTAGCTGGCACAAGTAATTAAGTTTAATATACTCGATAGGGACATACTGACCTTAGTCCTATGTCAAACCTATAGGATATATTATTCCAATGCGCAGAGCCTAATAGGGAAATAGGATCTACACTACACCGCAGGGACGAACGGTGCAACGTGCTTTACACCCGTTAGGGGCGGGGCGCTCGCGGGTGCTTCCGGACGGCGAGGGAATTCCTCACGCCCTGCCTCTGAGGCGCGGTGTGCTCCGTACCCGATAGAGGGCGGGGCACACTCGCGCGCTGTTTCCAGCAGAGGGGATTCCCTCTTGCATTCTCCGCATTCCACACATCGCGCTGCGCTGACTCCTACGGCTTACTCAGCAGGGGTCGCGCGCGCAGGTGGCAGCTTTGAGTGACGCTATGCGTGCTTTTTCTTCCTCTTGCCTTTGTAGGCTATAAATTACACTTTAACCGGTGGAGCGTTTTTTCTAAGCCCCATCCTGACCGAATGAGCCTTGGCTAAGGCAAATTGTATCTCCACCTCTTGTCTGGGGCTCGTTCTTCCCTGACCATTTATTGATCATGGTAGGGGAATACTATGACTGGGAGCCTGTCGAGGAGGAGTCCTCCTTGCTGCCCATTCATGTTGAATTAGTGGACGCGATTGACGCGTCTTTGGAGAGGGCAGTTTCCTCGGCACTGGAGCCCTTAAGCCGAAAAATTATTGAACTGACAGTTAAGAGGACTGTCGTGCTCTTGTAGTGTGGATTGTGGCATCATTGTCGACATTGCTAAGTTAGCTTAGGCCTAGCTGCCATGATGCCTCTTTTGCACACGTTACTTCGTGACTTTGTTTTTCCAGACTCTGCTTGTGCCTATGTTCATGAGAACTGTCTACATTTCTGCCTTTCACATTTTCTGCTGTTCTCTGTGGTTTTCGTCTGCACACGATGTACAAGGTCGAAAAACAACGTCCCTTGTTATTCTGTTCTGGTCAGCCCCACGCACTTAGACATAACACGAAGCACAGCTGTACCTCTGAAATTCGAGTGCTTTTAATATTGCAATATACCTGTTAGAGGCACTTGGAGAAAAACCTTTCCAGGGAGAAGAGCTGTGCTTGTCCGATGATGTAAACCTTGCATCTAGTTCTTGAGGTATGGGGGTCCCCCTGACAAAGCCCAGAGGTCTTCTATTTTTATAATAAACTAGTTACTAGCATGGGGAGGGTGGCAAGGCATTATAGTCCTTTATCCACTGTCTTTATAAAATGCTGTCCCCGTTTGTATTCTATGGAATTGTCACAATGCTTACTGTTTTGTCTTTATGCATTATGCTGCTAGTACTGGCACGTGTACTGTGTCTTAGAGCACGTTAGTTGAAATAAACATTTTAAACTATACTGTGTCTCTTAATACGCACGTTGTGGACAAGTATGAGTGAGTAATGAAAGAGTGTTCTTGCTCCAGCGATTCCTGAAAGAGTCCATGTTCTGGGATGTCTAATCATTGGTAGCTTCGCTGTAGTACGGAGAACGAATGAGACACTATAGCTAGTCGGATTGGGATTTTGGGCACTAAGGTGGATGGTTGGTACACCACTATACACCGAGGTCCTGTTTTCCTGCGCATAGTTCTGTATATGTGCAGAATCCCCGCAACAATGCGCCCCCAACGTTTGGTCTGCTTCTTATCTGCGAGACGCTTGAGTAGTGCTTGTGCTTGTCCACAATTCCCCTCACTTCTGTTTTTGGACACGGATGTGAGGGTGTAACCTCCTATGTTGATGTTTTTATAGGTTATTTCAAGCTTGAAGTTATTAAAAGGTATTCTCTTTAATGTTAACCCTATATTGCGCTGCCACGCACTAGGTTGTTCTTCATTCTAGGACTTAATGGCTGTGAATATAAATATCCCGGCACATAGCCGCGCTGCGCTACGAGCTCATTTGACAGCGTATGGAGTGCCTGACGCGGATGTCGCTCTCATCTTTGTGGTACAAGCTGATCCGGCTTACCACTTTGAGGTGTTTTATTCATGGGTCACTTTTCCAGCGGTGGATGGAGCTGATAATTTGTTCCATGTGTACACTGCCACGGCCCTTCCTACTGCTTATCGGCCTTATCAGGCTCTTGAAGTTCCGCTCACGGCATGGCAACACCAAATTTGGTTTAATGGTGCCCTCCCACACCCGGTCACCCCGATTCGTTTAGGCCCTTTATCGATAGATGGGGCCGCTTGGCCTGTTTTGGCCGGGTATACCCCGCATCCACGTTATTTAGCGGTTCCGGTAGATGAACTGCGCGTGCTGCGTATGTCTTTGGTCCGTGTGCACAGAGCTTTAGTACAATATGTCACAAGCAACGTCCAGATGGCCCCTCCTGGAGTTGCAGCGCACCCATCTGGGCCTGGCGGTGTAACTATAAGTCCCGTCATGGTTGATTCGGTGATGGGCAAGCGCCCATAGAATAAAGATGATTTGCCTTATTGGCTTGCTGAAAAATGTGACCAGCTGGAGGCGGTGTTTCCGAATACCTCTCCTGTGGAAAAACACAGGATTTTGACTATAAGTTTGCCAAAAGACTTAATTCCCGAGTTGACAGAATGCAACAACTGGGGTAAGGTATTTGCGGCAGTGTATGCAAAGTGTTTCGGCACTCCCTCAATGACGGTCCTCCCCGCCGTGATTAAGCGTGTTCAAAACGAACATGGCCCTGAAGCGGCTGTAGAATTGGGGATGAGACTAGTGGGAGTGTTCGATGTAGTGGCTGATCTAATCCTTGAAAATGTCAAGGGTGATGCAGTTAACTTTCAAGTAGCTAACGCTTTGGCTTTAGTCCCAGAACTGGACAAGCTTTGCGAATTACCGAAAATTATTGCACAGGCTTATAAAACCATTGGCCGCAATAGTTTGGGAGTTAAGCCTTTTGCTAAAACGCAAACTCAAACACAACCACAACAAAAATCTCAGTCTGATAAAGACGAGAAACCGTTCTTTTCTAAAAAGAACTAGAAACTTAAGAGGCAGGGGAAGCAACAACAGAAACCGGGGTCGCGTGCAGCGTCACCGTCTTCCGAGTCTTCTGAACGCACTTATGATTTGCGTGACCGAGCAAGAATTAAGTCACCTGACAAGTTTCAGGTCCCTGAACAGCGTTCTCCTCGTTCTTCACAGGCACCATCGAGCTCACAGGCTGGTGGAGGAGATCGCCAGGATCGAGGCAAGGGTCGCGACACCCCACAAGGACGGGACCAACCTCGTCAGCCTGGAGGCAAGGGGAAGCAAGAAGAACTTCCACGTTCTCGCCCTCAGTTTCAGAAGAAAAAAGTTGCGGCTTTAACAGCGAGATATGCCACAGACGGTGAGAACGAGACTCCTCAATTGGACGTGGGCAGTGACGCTGCTAGACAGCACTGCGGAAGTTACCATAGTGCGGGAGGCACTACGTCCTCATGTGGAGGCGACAGCAACTGACACTTTCATTACTGTCGAGACAGCTGACACCCGAGTGGCACCCCCTGACAGACTATTTAATATAGTCCTTCAAATTGAAGGTGACATTGAGCGTGTTATTAAAGGGATCTTTTGGGAAAATCTGACCTCTTCTTACGACATATTATTGGCGGAGGCGAATTGGCCACCACCATTTGTTCTTGCTGCTCCAAGAGTGGAGGAAGTAATCCTTCCGAGTTTTTCTCGTCATGTCCCCAAGGAGCATGTGGAGGCTTTCGCAGCAGAATGGGCTGTGGCCCAGGCCCCGGCACTGTACCATAATCACGTGGGCTGGGATGAGGATTCTCCCCCCCATGATATACCGTTGCGGTCTATGCCACAGGCTCAACCCCAATATCCCTTCCGGCGGGAAGCTAAAGGTCCCGTTTCAGACATTCTGACACAGTTAGAATATCAAGGAGTGATTGAGACATGCGTGTCACCAATGAATAACCCCCTTTTTGCGGTTTCTAAACCGGATGGGGCATACCGCTTAGTTTTAGATTACCGGCATTTGAACTCTCATTGTCGAACCTTTGCGGTACAGAATATACATAGTTCTGCGCTAGTAGACAGTCTTGTTCGTAAAAAATATAAAACGACACTTGACCTTTCCAATGGATTTTACTCACACAATTTGTCCCCTGAATGCAGTCAATGGCCCGCGTTCACTTCTGGTGGAAAACAAATAAACTTCCGGTGTTTGCCAATGGGCTACAAGAACAGCCCGGGGGTCTTCGCCGCCCGTGTTGTCTCTTTGTTGGACAGCATAGACCCAGATGCGTTTTCGTACGTGGATGATATATATCTGACAGACGACGAACTATGGCTGCATCTTTCCCGAGTAGACCGCATTATTCTTGAATTTGCGGACTTCGGTTACAAATTTAATTTCGCCAAATCACACCGCAAAGTACGCTGTGTTGTTTTTGGGCTACGAGCTCAACAATGAAGGTAGGGGCTTAGCTCCCACTTCCTGGAGAAGTGCGCACTTCTGCGCCCTCCAACGACCCTGAAAAAACTTCAGTCTTTGCTGGGATTTTTGAACTTCGGGCGTTTTTACATTCCCGAGTATGCCCAGCGTATCAAGCCTCTTTATGCCTTGATACAACCAACCTTTTCGAAGTCATGCTGGCTTCTGGAACGCTCAGCTATTCTACAATCTTTGCAGTCTGATCTACTTGAATCTAAGTTCTTGTTGACTCGTGATAACCACAGGAACCTGGTGATCAGAATAGTGCCAGGCGCAGTGGGTTTCACTTACTTGACGTTTAACGAAGGTGACACAGTACCTATTGCCTACAAGTCGCATCTTTACACTTCTGCCGAGTTGCGCTTTTCAACTGTGGAGAAAGTTTTGACTGCAGTGCAAATGGCGATTCTTAAAGAACGTGCACTGGCACAGGGAAAACGCATTTTGGTGGTAACACCATATCCTGCCTTTGAGGCAGTGACAAAGGCAAGTGTACCAAACTCTAAGGCTTTGCACCCCCGTTGGATACAATGGGCTACTTCTTTGACGTCTCCTGATGTCACCTTTGTCTTTGATTCCTCTCTTCAGACACAGGAGTTCTTGCAGTATGAATTTGTTCATCCTCCTCCTCTGTCTTTACTGCCGCTTGAGGAGTACAAATGTATAATTTACACCGATGGTTCGGCGCAACCGGCTACGGGTTCTAAGCATGCTTATTCAGCAGCATGTGCTATTGTGGCAGGTACTATGGTGAACGGTGAGTTCAAATCGAGTGTTGTGCACACGCAGGCACTGGGAGACAGTACCGCCCAATTGGCCGAGCTGCGTGCTTTGGTGCTCGCACTTGAGTTTACAGACCCGGATGTGACTACACTTATTGTATACGATTCTTACTACTGTGTTCAGTCTTTTAATAACAACTTATTCTTTTGGTCTCAGAACGACTATAGAGTTTCTAAAGGCAGCGCAATTAAGCATAAAATGCTTTGGGTTCGAGTAGCAGATCTTAAACGACGTCTGCCTCTCAGACAGGTGATTTACACTCTTGGCCACCATCGTGTGGGCGCACACGCGGTCGGTAACAGTTTGGCGGACGAAGCTGCCAAATCAGCAGTAGCCACGTGCTCAGTAGCAGCAGTTACAAGATCCATGACAAAAATAGATAATGAGATTTTGGCAGCTATTGCTGCTACAACGGAAGGTTCTAAATACCCACAGGGTTTCCCTTCCAAGTACTCTTATCACTTAAGTCCCGACCAGGTTCCTTATGTAAGAATTCCAGACGTTGGTGATCGGCTGATTCCCAACGTGGACCGCAGAAATTCTTTGATAACAGCCGCACACGAAGGCTTGTCTTCGGCCCATGCTGGCGTGTCTGCAACTGTTTCACTCTTGCAGCAGCGTTATTGGTGGCGTGGTTTATACAAACAGACCCGTAATTATGTCCTTTCTTGTGACATCTGTCAGCAAATTAAGCCCTCTACGGTTACACGTCCGCCACAAACACAGCTCTGTATTTCTAATAAACCTTTTGGTTGTGTATATCTTGATCACTGCGGTCCATTTTCTTCTGATACTGCGTATAAATACATCTTAGTTGCAGTTGATTCATGCACACGTTTCATATGGGTTTGGCCCCAACGCAGTGCTGACGCTCAAAATGTCATCAGGGATTTGCGTGTCTTTGTGGGAATTTTTGCTTCTGGCACCTTCCATTCTGACCAAGGTCCAGCGTTCGCCTCTAAGGCGTACAAGGACGCAATGGGGTCACTGGGGGTGCGGGTGAAATTTTCGTCTCCATATCGGCCTGAGGGCAATTCTATTGTTGAACGAATGAACCATGACTTAAAGCAATCCTTGACAGCTAGAGTCTTAGGTACTGGCAGGAACTGGCTGGCCCACTTGTATGGCGTCCAACGTGCACTTAATAATCTCCCTAGAAGATCTCTGGGTGGGCGGACCCCATACGAAATGCTCTTTGGCATACAGATGTTTGTGCCAGACCTTGATGGTCTAAACATGGCGGTAGCTGCCGCGACCTTTGACGTAGATAATCATTCTACTATATTACAGGACTTACAAGAGACCCCTGACAGACTTGCAAGTGAACACTTACCCTCAGCCACTGACGCTGCGCTGCAGATTCCGGTTGCCGGCTGGCTTCCGAAGATTGGAGATATGGTCCGAGAGAAGGTGGAGAACAAAAAAGAATTGGGCCCCTCTTATCGTGCACCGGTTCCAGTCCTTGGCTTGAAGGGTACTCGTACAGTCATCTTACCACCGCTTCCTGGTCGCAAAGACAACAGATACATCTCAGTGGACAATGTCAAGCTACAACATCTGGCCGATTCTGAATAGTGTTACACCTGCTGTATCATGTCCAGCAAGTTCAAGGAATCCTGCTGGTGGCCCTCCGGTCGCCACGTGTAACGATGTTGCCATTGGGATGGTCTCTCTACCAGATCGCCTGCTCGACCCACCAGCTTCCTCCTGCAACGAGGAAACTGAGTATGCTTATCCCACAAGCGATTCATTGGCTGGTTTGCCTACAACACCACTGAACCAGTCCCGTTTTTCTTTTGACTCGACTTCCACTTCATCATTTGTCCCAACCACATTCAGTGTTTTTGTATCCTGGTTTAGAGACACTTTTTTGGTCCCTCCATGGACATACATCTGGTTGGTACTCTTCCTGATTTTCCTGTTCATGCCCATTGGCTTTGTGACAGTTTTTTTCTTGCTCATCAATGCTCACTACTTGCCGGAGCGCTCTGCGGTGAACTCTGTTGCTGGAACTTTAGCTCTGCACTCTTCTTCACACATCATGAAGTGTGACCAGACATTTGTGAACATTTCCGCCTTTCCAGTCGCAGATGGCACCGTATGGGATGCAGTGAATTTCCAAATTCATGGACCGACAGAAATTATCAATGTACCGAATGTACTTCGTGTTTCCATGGGTGATGTGGTAAAAAGAAACATACGTTCAGATGATTGGGATGTGCATGCAATTCAATCCTTGTTTTCCGATTTGAAATATTATGCTGCCTTTAATGCTGAGGATTTGTATTTGAATTCTGCTAATTATGCCGATTTGTATTGTTATCAACATTATGGTAACCATTTCCTACATAAAACTAGTACACTTCGAGGTAGTTTTAATTATACCCAGTCGGAACATTGCCCCACCCCTCTGCAAGGGAGCTCCCAAACTCTGATAAATAAGTTTACTTATTTGACAGACTTTGATAGGTCAAACCCAGGGTCCTATTATTTTAAATTAAACATTTCTTCCAATCCGAAGGTGCTTTTAACCCACACCAAATTGTTGTATTCCAGTTCCTTTATGGACGCATTAGCTGTTGGTGGCTATGAGCACTGGAAAGCCACCATTGATTTGAAATCGATTTGGGGCACTAAGTCCTGGCAGGTACGCGGTACCGAGGCCTTACATCGCGCTTGCCTCATCCCGACCCAAAATTTATTTTTAAATAATACTATATACCAAACAACTTGTTTTGGTTTGGCCACTTCCAAACAATTGAATGCACCTACCATTCCTGCGCTGTCTTCATTGCCTAACTGGAGCTTGCATTTAAATTATTCCATTTACGAGTTGCAAGCTTTGTTTCAAAATAATTCATTTAATGTCTCTGCACTAGATCCCTCAGAATGGTTGATGTGGCCGATAGCTTCTAATGCCTGCCAACTGCGTTTTCATAACTCTGCTCCTGTTTATAGACAGGATCGCCCTGATCCACGTTTTTCTAACTCACGTTCGGTTACAACATATTCAGTGGTAAAATTATGTAAACAGTGGTTGCAGCACTCTACACTAGAGTCCGTGAAACAACATTTACAACATTTATCCCTGTTATCCAGTAACATTGATCTGGCCGACTTTGTTATGGGACCTAGAGGTCCGAGACCGAAAAGATTTCTTTATGCGACTTACAATGAAATCTGGAAGCTTTCTCAAATAGAAGCTGCTTCCCGTTTACGGGAAATAGACCAAGCAAATTTAGAAAAAGTACTTGCTGTTGTTCACAATAGTATTAACACGCTGTCTTCCTGCATTTACACATTAGATAATATTGTTTCTTCTGTTGTTGATATTGTACAAGATGAAGTGTCTGTGTTATATCATGGTCAGGATCAATTGCGTTCAGTGATGCAGTTTGCATGGACTTTGCAAACTCTGAAAATGGGGAAGGTACCATGGGATTACTTAAACGCTTCCGCATTGTTTTTGCCGTTTAACTTGACTGAGAAACAGCAATTCATGTCCATGAAAGATGCAACATACACTCTTCTACATATAGAAAAAATAGATCCTTTACCTTTCTCTGTAGCGGAAACTGATTCTGCAATTTGGCTCATACACGGGGTTATCTCTTTGCTATTTTTCTTTGTTTGAATTCAGTTCCTGCATGAAACATTACCCGATTGGCCAATTTGAGCCCTTGGGCAGTACCTTTCTGCATGAAGTGTGGTCCTTGCCTTTCACATACAGATGCCTTAGGGATGACAAGGAGGTGTACCTTACTGGGGAGTCTTGGAATTCTACAGTGGGTCGTTCCTTTGTTTGTAAAAACATTAAATTGCATGGGGCTTGTAATGTTTCCGCCCCGAATCTTGCATGTGTTTTAAAGGGCATTCCTGTTCCAGCTATATCAACTACTTTCACTATGCTTGCTAACGGTAGCTATCTGCTTTTAAATAATCAAAATTGCTGTGGGTTGCAAGCTGGCATACCCTACATTGTAACAGTTTCGCAACGCGTAGTATGCTTTAAAAATGTGCTTTTTCCACCCCCGCGTGGGAAGTTAGATAGTTCCATTTCGCCTTACATACCGACTTTGAAGGCAGATTTCAATAAATTAAGCAGAATAAAGGCGCTATTATTAAACCAGGAGGTTATGCTAACTTCCACATGGGAGACCTTCGTCCTCCAGGTGGCCAGCACCCACAGTGAAATACAGGCCCTTTTAAATACTAACCTCCCCCAACATTTCGGTAAACTGATTCACCGTATATTCAATGCATCTAATACCAACGGCCTTGTGCACTTTTTTAAAGTTGTGGGCTCTGGCCTTCTGACGTCCTTTCAGACGATATTTGGTGTAATACCGGCTTTTATTCATTCAATTTTTTCCAGCGTCTTTGGTGGCTTCCCATTGATCCTAGCCTTAGCTGCTGGAATATTGCTTTTGCTTTGTCTGTTGCGCAATGGATGCACCTCTTGTGGGCCTACACAGCCCAGGGCAACTGCAGATGCTCCGTGACCGCATGATTGACAGCTTCGGTACACTGCCACTGGCTACACTCAGCGTGGCTTATGGATTATCTTTTCGCTTTGCGCATTTCACTTGCGTGCAACCTGTGCTGTCCTGTTTACGATGTCCGTTCTCATGGTCCTTGGATGTTTGCCTCTCCAATACGTTTTGTTCGGAACCAGATTTCGACCAGTTGATGGGCCCCTTAATGGCCCATGAACGGGAATGTTCCGTTGATGGATTAATGGCGCGTGCGGCTGCACTTGGAGTCTTGGCACAATGGGATATCTGTGTGGCTGTTCAGAATCTCCTACAACAAAGTTATATTGAATATCACGCAAGTTGTCCCGCAATGCTGAACGCAGCTCCCTATTGTGAGGAACATGAATGCAGTTTTGATTCGTTGAACTGGATGGCATCTCTTTTTTCAAACGATGACAATGATGTCTTTTTGGAAGGTGTTGCTGTCTTCTGCGCATACACTCTGATGGATTAGTTGTGTTGGCTCTCAATAAACTGCATATCCGGATTTTTTTTATCCTCTTTGAGTGACCATTTTTGTTTTTTGGCCCTATTTCGACCTTTTTTTCCTATTTTTTTCAAAAACTTTTCCCACCTATAGATGTTTGCATTCTGCTCCATCTATTTGAACTCTGTTTTCGTCCTATGTCTTGACCTATGGACTGACCAGGGGAGGGTGTAGTGTGGATTGTGGACTCATTGTCGACATTGCTAAGTTAGCTTAGGCCTAGCTGCCATGATGCCTCTTTTGCACACATTACTTCGTGACTTTGTTTTTCCAGACTCTGATTGTGCCTATGTTCATGAGAACTGTCTACATTTCTGCCTTTCACATTTTCTGCTGTTCTCTGTGGTTTTCGTCTGCACACGATGTACAAGGTCGAAAAACAACGTCCCTTGTTATTCTGTTCTGGTCAGCCCCACGCACTTAGACATAACACGAAGCACAGCTGTACTGCTGAAATTCGAGTGCTTTTAATATTGCAATATACATGTTAGAGGCACTTGGAGAAAAACCTTTCCAGGGAGAAGAGCTGTGCTTGTCCGAAGATGTAAACCTTGCATCTAGTTCTTGAGGTATGGGGGTCCCCCTGACAAAGCCCAGAGGTCTTCTATTTTTATAATAAACTAGTTACTAGCACAGGGAGGGTGGCAAGGCATTATAGTCCTTTTTCCGCTGTCTTTATAAAATGCTGTCCCCGTTTGTATTCTATGGAATTGTCACAATGCTTACTGTTTTGTCTTTATGCATTATGCTGCTAGTACTGGCATGTGTACTGTGTCTTAGAGCACGTTAGTTGAAATAAACATTTTAAACTATACTGTGTCTCTTAATACGCACGTTGTGGACAAGTATGAGTGAGTAATGAAAGAGTGTTCTTACTCCCGCGATTCCTGAAAGAGTCCGTGTTCTGGGATGACTAATCATTGGTAGCTTCGCTGTAGTACGGAGAATGAATGAGACACTATAGCTAGTCGGATTGGGATTTTGGGCACTAAGGTGGATGGTTGGTACACCACTATACACAGAGGTCCTGTTTTCCTGCGCATAGTTCTGTATATGTGCAGAATCCCCGCAACACTCTTGCCAGGGGGAGACGGGGGCTGCCTCTGGGGCAAGAGACCCCCCCAGGAGCACAGGCAAGGAGAAAATGTGCATGAGTCACCCTAAAGCCCCCTCCATGGATGCCTTTGAACGGCTACGCCTGGTCTTCTTAAAGAGGCGCCTTGAGACCAATGCTCAAGAAGATGCCCAACCGGCAGAGACCCCAGAGAAGGATTCCTGTCCTCAAGACGAGGCAGAAGATAATACCCGGGCGGACACCGATCCAGACGGTGACTCGGAAAATGAGCCTGGTCTGAGTAGAACCTGGCGCCAGGAAGGGGGCACCAAGAAATCCCGGCTGGAGGAACTTCAAGCCACCGAGTCCACTGATTCCTCAGGGATGTTAAACCCTGAAGATGTATATCACCCTCGTTCAGCGGACTGGATACCTGCGCCTTCGGTGGCATTGTAGGTGGCCAGTCGCATCAGGAAGCCAATGGACCAGAAGGTCCGCGGCCGTCTGAAAGCGGAATGTCCCCGGCCCGCACTGGAGAATAAGGTGGCTCATACCCCTGAAATTGATTCGAAAATGGCGACCTTCATCATGATATTTATCAAAGACCCAAAAAAGGGTCTGGACCGCTCTTGGCGGTCTTGCCAAGATAAGGTGCTAGATGTCCTGGGGCTGCTAACTAAAATTCTCGACATGGTGGAAGAAGCCAAGGAGACTGGCCACTTGATTGACCCGACAATACTCTCGGGTTAGGCCCAAAAGGGCTCTGTGTTTCCTCAGAAACGCAAACTGTGCACTTTCCACGGAACGCAGACTCTCTCTGCTCATTAAAATCGAGCCCAGACTTGGTGATCTGGCTACTCCGGAGGCTGGCCCTGTGGCGAACAGAGGTCTCTTCGGAGAGCCGTTCATTAAAGAACTTTCCAGCTTCTTCAACACATTCTCCTCCCTTGACAAGGCTCAACAATCCATTAAGAAAGTGTTCAGCCAGCAAATTTTTGGAGGGGCTGGAAGAGGTAGGGGGCGCTCCTCCGGCCAAGCGACCAATCTCAACCCCCACAGGCTTCAAACTAAATGCTCCGTGCAGTGGCAGGACCAGAAGCGGTTTGGGGGCTTCTACCCCTTGAGAGGCTGTGGCAAGAGCCATGGCAGGAAAGGCGGCTTCCGAGGAGCCAACAACGCACCAGGAGGTGTCACAGGTAAGGCTTACCCCTTCTTTCCTACCAGAGGTGGGGGAAGGCTGCGGGGGTACCTACACAAGTGGGCGGAGATTACATAAGACGCGTGGGTGCTTCAGACGGTCTCTGGGTTTCACATAGAAGTCCACGGCACACCGCGCCAACAGTCTCGCCATCGCCCTCTGGTATTTTCGCGAGAAGCTTCGCAGTTGGTCGAAAAGGAGATGGCAGAACTCTTCCAAAAAGGAGCCATCGTTCCTGCCTCCCCTCATCCCAGAGGCTTTAGCAGCAACCTTTTTCTGGTCAAAAAGAAGGAAAAAGGGTTTCAGGCCAGTGATCAATCTACGAGATTTAAATCGGTGGGTGGTTTACCGCCATTTCAAAATGGAAGGGATCCACCTTCTCAGGCATGTTCTTTTACCAGGCGACTGGATGGTAAGGCTTGACTTGAAGGATGCCTACTTGACTGTGCCGATCTTTTCTCCACACATACGATTCCTGCAATTTCAATGGATGAATCGGTTCAACAAGTTCACTTGTCTTCCATTCGTTCTGTCCTCCGCACCTTGGTGCTTTACCAAGCTGCTGAGACCGGTTATGGAGTGGCTCCAGGCACGAGGCGTACACCTCATAGTCTATCTCGACGACATACTCCTGATGCACCAGGACGAGTCGGTGTTGCTCTCTCTACTGCAAATGACTCAATCCCTCCTACAAGATCTCGGGTTTATCTTGAATGATCTGAAGTCGGTCTTCAACCCGACACAATCCTTGACCTTTCTAGGGTTCGAAGTCAACACTGTGCACCAATGCCTGCGATTACCCCAGCCGAAGATTCACTTGATTCACAGGGAACTGCGCTGGACCTTAGCGACAGACACCTTCTCCCTGCAACATTTGGCTCGGATCGTCAGCCTTTTGTCGGCCTCGATCCGGGCGATCTCTCCCGGACCCCTTCATTATCAGGCGCTGCAACGCTTGAAAACGCAACATTTACACCAGGGCTTATCTTATACCCAACAAGTGGCCCTCTCTTTGATGGTTAGAGCACATGCAAGCGTGGAACGGGAGAGCCATTTTGGCTCAGCTCCAGAGCTGGTGATCGAGTGGGACGCCAACCGCCTCGGGTGGGGCACCCGTTGCGAAGAAGTCACCACGGGCGGTCAATGGTCCAAACACGAGGAGTGTCTCCATATCAATTGTTTGGAGCTCCTGGCACTCCAGGTACCTGCAAGATTACAGTGCCTGGAAGTTAGACTACCGGGTATTTCGGAAACTCATGGATCATTGGGGCCCGTGTCAGGTGGATCTCTTCGCCTCGTGCCTCAATCATCAACTACCTTGCTTCTTCAGTTGGAGGCCGGATCCTCTCGCGGAAGCGACAGACACGTTTCTCCAGGACAGGACTCCTTTTCGAGGGTATGCCTTTCCCCCCTTCTCCATGATTCCCAGGCTCACGGCTCTAATCAGACGTCAGAAAGCGGAGGTGATCCTGGTGACACCGCTTTGGAGATCGCAAGTCTTATTTCCAGGTCTACTGGAACTTTCTATGGATTTTCCAATCCAACTACCCCAGACTCCTCTTCTGCTGACGAACTCGAATGGCAAATTGCAGCCTCTGGTTCAAGCCGGGACCCTAACCCTCATGGCATGGAAGATTACAGGGGTCGTTGGGAAATCCCTGGCCTTTCGGCAGGGGCTTCCTCCTTTATCAGAAAGGCATGGTCGGAGTCCACGGTCAAACGATACAAATCGGCCTGGCGCAAGTGGTCATGTTGGTGTCTGTGACAGGGTTATGATCCCGTGGGGGCGGGGGTCGTTCATGTGCTGAACTACTTATCAGATTTGGCCGAGAAGGGATTAGCTTACCGTTCAATTAATGCCAGCCGCTCTGCTATTTCGGCAGGTCATGCGCCTCTACATCAGACCCCGGTGGGTTAACATCCCCTGGTTTGTAGATTGATGAGAGGTATTCGACTGCCTTTCCCTCCACGTCCGAAGTATACCTCCTTATGAGATGTAAGCATTGTCCTCAGACTATTTCAATCCTGGCAGGATAATCGATATCTTTCGCGGATGCAACTAACGGGAAAGTTGGCCATGCTTTTGTGCCTGATCTCCTGTAAACCAGTATCAGATGTACGAGTGCTAGAGGTATCTTCTCGTGTTTTCACGCTGGAAGGTGTGTCCTTTACCATTGGCCAACGGACAAAGTCCAATACTAGGGTCGTGCATTATCCGGCCTTACCGGGTCATCCGAAATTGTGCATGGTTCGCTGTCTCAAGGCTTATGAAACAATGACGGAAGAGTATTGCCCCCCTGAGATCTCACAACTTTTTCTCTCGTGAAAGAAACCTTTCGATTCGGTCTCTTCCACTACAATTGAACGCTTGGTGCGATGGGTACTGCAGGAAGCTGGAATAGATACCTCCACCTTTGGCGCACATTCTGTGAGGGGTGCCATGGCGTCCAAAGCCTTCGTACTAGGGGGTCGTCTAGAGGACATCCTCAGAGCAGCGGATTGGTCCTCGGACTCCGTTTTTAAGGTGTTCTATTTCAAGCCTATTTTAGGCATGGCCTCACTAGTGGTCGATCAGCTTTGAACTAGCATAATCCAAGCCTCCGGTCCTGACATTGAATGTAAAATTTCCTAGCTATCGTGAAGGAAAGTTTCAATTCTATTACGGACGTGGAGGTGAGGATTATTCCCCCCCATTGCACCTTGCCTGCTTGTACCCTCCCTGGGTACTTTCTCCAGCGACTGTTGGATAAGTATATCTATGACTGCAGTTGTTTATCGAACAAGATGCTTGATTTTCTCAGATGTTTGCCATGTTACTTGATGCTACTGTCTCCATGATGTAGATTGGGACCTGTTGTACGTTGTGATTATACATTTGGCTGGTTTGCCGGTGTTCTGATGTGATCTCTTTGCCTTCGCAGGGTCGGACCAGAAGCAAGATTATTGATCGGAAAACAGGATAACTTTGTTTCGCCCGAAGAAAGAGGAAGTGCTGTTCCTTGCTACTGTTTATATGGACCTATCTCTATGGTTGTCACTGGTTCAATGCAAAGACTCATGGGATTGTAGTCTTTTGTTTTGACTCTGTTGTTAAGGCTGCTGAGCGGTAAAATAAAGTAAGAGTGAAGCATAATTCTCGCCTCCGTGTCCTTAATAGAATTGAAACTTTCCTTCACGATAGCTAGGAAATTTTACATTCTCGCCTCTTCGTTGCCACAATACAAAGACAAAGGTGAACGGATAACCCATGGTAGGTGTCAGGATCTAAACAAAAGACCATCTGAAGATATCTTTCACCAATTTGATCTTGAAACATTATTTGTTTGATGACATTTAGGAACTATTCTTCAGATGGGAGTTTATATAGAAATTGTACCAATCCCAACTCTACAATTATGCAGCAGACACTGGCTTAGTTCCCACTGAAGGAAGAGGCAGCCAATGAGATTAGGATTAATCTTCTCAGTATGATAATTATGTCACCTACACACTGAGTCCATCAATGCCACTGCGGCATTATTCCATTGGTGAAATTAATGGTTCTATGTTTCATTTGAAGTGGGAGAATCTGCACTAGTTGCCATTGTACGATCCACTTTTTTTTGTCAGACACTGATTCATGTCAAATTCATAACTTGAAAGCACTACTTATGCATGTTGATCAACATATCATGTGCACCAGCTACCTACACTCAGGCCCTCATTTATAGATGCATTTTCTGTAGCTAAAATATTTCATGACTTAAAAATGAGGACTAGCCCTGCTTTTTAATTTCATATTTTGACTTTCTTGACAGCTGTGGTAGACATTAAGATCTATGTGACCCCTAAAATAAGACATGATAGCCCTTCTTTCTCTCTAAATACATCATATTTTAGTAATATCATTATGAGTTACCACCACAGAGATGACGTCTGTTCTATCAAAGTTGGGGTTTGTGCAGTGGTAGGAGCCACTTTTTAATGGAGAAATCTTAAGCTGCTGCAGACAAGGAAGAAGACTTCCACCCTTTTTAGGAAATTCTCTGTTTACACTCTGCATTACAACTAACCCTTTCGGGCATATTCACGAGGAAGTGGCGGTGAGAGGCGTTAGCCTCCTTGGCTTAACGCCTCTCACCGCCACTTCGGAAACGCCAGGCTGCACCCTATTCTCAAGAATGTGGTGCAGCCTTTCGTTTCCCCCTGCGACGGCGCTAAGTCTCACGACTTAACGCCAACGCAGGCACCCTTGCACCAGAGTGCAAGGGTGTCTGCGAGCAGGGAGGTTTGTTTATGTACAGGAAGGTGTCCCTTCCTGCACATAAACAAACCTAAAATGCCATTTAGTAACTTACATGTGTGCTGCTTCATGCAGCACACATGTAAGTTACAAAACTGCATTTTTTTAAAAGGTTTCTTTATGTACAGGAAGGGACACCTTCCTGTACATAAACCAACCATGGCATTTTGCTATTTCCATGTGTGCTGCACAAGGCAGCACACATGGAAATAGCAAAAACGAGGAGAAATTAAGCGCATTTCTCCTCGTTTCGCCACCTTAAGACCAGGATTTTTCTGGTCTTAAGTTCGGCGCTGCCACCTATTATCGCCGCCCTTGATAATAGGTGACAGCGTCGAATTCAATGGGTGTTGCGGTGGTACGCCCACCGCAACACCCACTGCACGCCCCCTTTCACGCTAAGTTTAGCGTGAAAGGGGCCCTATTCTCAAGGAAGCATTAAGCCACTTAACGTGGCTCTAAGCCACGTTAAGTGGGTTAACGCTGCCTTGAGAATAGGGCTCTGGCCCTATTGCCACGGGAACATCAAAAAAAGTGACGTTCCCGTGGCGATAGGGGTTTGAGAATATGCCCCTTTGTGTTTTGCCTGGAGCTCTCACCTACTGTAGGTAGGAGACTCTCACTAAGAAGCACCAGGCTACATGAAAGAAATGCTTGTTTTACTATTGTAGAGTACTCTGCCTGCCAAACTCTTGTCCCCCACCTCATTTAGGGATGGGTAGGCCTTCAGTATGCTGTCAACGGAACAGCTGTTGGCTCAACCTACGGCGCCCCTGTCGGCCTAAGCGAGTAGGGGTCACTGGACAAAGGACATTATATGGGCATTTTACCCTGCTCACTATTTAAGGTGGACAGTGTAATGTTTTTTCTGGCAACATCTGGGGGTGAGGGACAGGAAAAAAACAGTAATGACCTCACTCCTTGGGAAAACCCACAGGGTGTGGTTGTCATTAGTTCTGTTTTTTCAATAACAAACTCACACTTTGGGAATTTGTTTCTGAAAAATAAAAAGTAAAAAATAGTTTGGTGGATGGGCGTTTTATAGATTATGACTCAAATATACAATATTGTGGCAAACCCTTAAATCACAGAGCTATTTAGAAAAAGTAATTACCATTGTTGTAATAAAGTCTTAAAAGAACACATGTAGGGACTGATTACGCCAACCTTTACTCCTACTTTTCCCTACTAGATTTAATGCAGATGGTCTTTTATTTGCCTGCTAAAAGTGGCAGAAGGGAGGAAAACAATTCAAGATTATACTTTCGATGTAGTCATGCTGTAATAGACCACAGACTCCGACTTTAAGTTTTGTGGATTTATTATAAGGCCAAAAATAATTGAATATAAACACACCTCAATATTAGAGTATAGAGGTACAGGAAAATCAATACAGAGCCGATTTTACGAATATAAGTCATTCGGCACAGAAGGCATAATATGATGAACTCCAAAATCAAAATACAGCAAAGAATGGAAGCGGAGTCCAATTCACTTTTCATTTAAGAAGGAGCAAAATCTTTCCCTACTCTACTCTCAATGAGAATCCTACCTATCTCCCTTGTATCATATCCCAAAGGTGTCAGCACGTGTTGACTTCCTAAGAAGTACTCACGTCAAAACGGGTCTGATAGCTTAAAGCTATGGAGCTCGCTCTAAGATGCTCCTTCTCCTCCGAAAGCTGGTAGAAGTCTCCCAAATCTGTCCCTGCGCATCATACAAAAAGACAATTATCAGCCCACAATACGTCATGTGTTAAACTTTTCCACTTGCAACATTTTTCAGTAAGTTTCCACAGAAGCTTTAATTAGTTGACTCTTCTTCCAGTGGCCTTGGTTCCCAGATAGGCTAAGCACGAAGGTGTCCTCCCTTCTCGCCTTTCAGTCTTCTTCAAAGACATTCCGGGTATCTCCTTAAATCTAAGAATAACGAGGTCGAATTCCTGCACCTGCAGTAGGATGAGAACACACTGTCTTCGAGCACACCAGAATTTATTTAATTAATTCTTGAGCAACCAAGGAGAAACGAAACTCAAAACAACCTACAATTTGAGCCTACAAATCGGGTAACTTAAACTCAACATGATTACATTATATGAGTACAATGTCGTCCTGCACATTACACATACAGGAATTATATTTCTAATACACGCAAGATCCTACTTAAATGTGCTCACTTCACTTTAATACTAATATGACGTGAATAAATGCATCTTAATAATCATAAAACACTGCACACGACAAAAATATATATGAGTGCATTTGTA
The DNA here is from genome assembly GCA_963921515.1 of Calotriton arnoldi. Taxonomy (NCBI): domain Eukaryota; kingdom Metazoa; phylum Chordata; class Amphibia; order Caudata; family Salamandridae; genus Calotriton; species Calotriton arnoldi. The sequence continues at coordinate 713,954 of CAWUFW010004823.1, forward strand.
TCAGGAGTATAGTGCACCCCTACAATTTAGAGTGCTGTAAGCGCTCTATCAGTTCCCCCCTCTTATGACTAGTGTCATAACACCAACCTTTTTCCCTTTTTATAAGTTTCTCCTTGTAGAAGTGACCGACCTAAACAGAGGTTGTAGCTTTCCGTCCCTGTCTAAATCTTTCCAACCCTTTCAGATGCAGATAATGACTGTCCTGCAGTCGCTCTAATTGTTGCCCTCGCTTTTTCAAAGAATTTTCAGCAGTTAATGACTCCCAACAGTACAATTATACAAATGACAGATATTATAATAGGTTTCAAGATGTATCCTATTATTCCTTGTCTCAAACTTCCAAACCAGCTTCCTATCTTGCCAAATCCCTTACCAATTTGTTCCCAGAGTCCATCAGCAGTCAGATCACGTAAATCTTGATGTATCTCTGAAATATTTCTAATGTACTTCCTTATATCCCGACTATTGTCAGGAATATAAGTACAGCACTGTTGAACTTTCAATAATTTACAGACTCCTCCAGCCTTTGCTAATAATACATCTAAAGCAAGACGATTTTGAAGAACCAGAGCCCTTATCGAAACCATCTCCCCATCAACAAGTAATAGGATTTGGGCCGTATTCACAGAGAGCTTATATACCAGAGTTGCCAGCTTTCTAATCTTCACATCATTCAAAATCTCACCCAAACTAGGTATCATAGCTCCAAATACATCCCCAATAATTTCTCCAGCACTTGCACCACGTTTTCCTCTATGAGATCTCTTCCCTTCCAAAGGCCATAAATCATCCACATGGAAGATCTTGGGGAATATTACAGCCAAATAACATGTCCCATACCAATTTTTGGGCAATTTCACATAAGCATTTTTACCGCACACAAAGTACACATTTGGCACTATGGTCAATTTATCCAACAGCGCCTTTCTAATGGATTCTTCAATCAAGAAAATGTGTTCACAATCACTCTCACCAACAAATATTTTGTCATAGTATGTGGACGGGTGTCTAATGCACAGTCTTCTTTTCTGCTGGATATCTAAAGCTATTGGACCAGAACTCCCCTTTGCCTTATGATCTAATTCTTCCTGTGTCCATGGGATCACCTTGTGCTTCGGATCTGGTCTAAATAAGGTCTGCCTATGTCGATCTTCTATCTGATCCACAAACTTCTTTTCAATGTCAGTTAACATGCAGGTCAAATTGTGTCTATGGGCATAAGATGTATCTAAGGTAATAGTGGGCACAAAATATGCAGACATCCTTTCTACCTGCTTATAGTAATCATATTTATTCATGTATTTAAGAACTGGAACCTCTGAGAGTACCACATCATAATTGGAGAAGTACTACTCAAAATGTGCCGTACTATAAAACATACTCAATAACACGCTGCATGTAATACCATAGGTCACAGGTAAGTGATGGTATCGAATGCCTTCTTCTACAGATGCTGGCAGTTGCATACACACATAGCAATCTTTCGCTTCCATTGTATCAACATACTCATACAACAAACGAGCATATGCATTCACCATGAAATCACCTTTTGACAGATCTACATGTAACATTCAACTAGTTTCTCTAATCATCTCTCTATCTTTTGCGGATGCACCCTCTTCGAACTCTGAAGTAGGTGGGGTAAGTGTTGTCTGTTCCCCATTCCTTTCGGCATCGTGTGACTCAACTAAAGATGTAATAATCACCAAAGTTATGACAATAAGTACCACAACGATAAGGGTACCAATTATGCATTTCTGCTTGCGTCTTGGATTTCCAGATTCCATTTTGAACCACCTCTGGTTTCGAAGCGCAAACAAATCAAAGTCTTTTTTCTTTTCTTCTTGCTTTATTTTGGTATTTACAATGTCTTATTATTGTCTTTTTCCCATTCGATTATTGCAATGTTCAGTCCAGTATCTATGTCCTATTGAAGAGATGTAGTCAGCCCTAGCCCTCAGTTCTTCTTCTATTGAAAATCCCTAGTTTAAATCTTCTCCCACTCGGGCCTAGGTTATCTTCTTTCTAAAGCCTAATGAGTTCTTCTTTCAAAGTTCAAGCTTCATCATTATTGATATTAGATCCAAGTATGGTAAGAACAAGCTGCAGAATTTCTGCACGAATCTCTCCCAGTTCCTGTGAAGTGGGCTGTCGACCAAATGTGGGGAAAGCAACCTGGTTAAGAATCAAAAAACGCAAACCACTTAGCCTTGGTGGATCGGGGACTGTCAAAGTTAGGATTCCGAAGGCTTCAACTCCAGGGACCAACAGCTGAATTTCAATCGATAGGGTGTCCCCTCCGTAACTCACTGTACCAGTCCCCAACCTTCCGGAGTTCTTCGGTTTCTGCATTTGCAGCCAGGTACGTCCACTCAGGAGAGGCGTACTTTTGAGACGGTACCCTCTCTCTTCTGGATCGTCTTAGACCATCCGATCTTTCCTCAGTTTCACTTTGATCTGATTCAGACGTTTCAGGAATTGGAGCGAGATTTTTCTCAGATGCAAGCCTTATGTTCAGCCTTTCTTTTCTTGTTGGCCACTTTTCTGCTTCCGCACCTGTTCTCTCTTCCTCTCGATCTGATCCTTCTACACCAGGCCGTTCACTTTTATCTGGTTCAACGTTCACTTCTGCAATTTCGTCTATCTCTGGATCTGAACTCAACTCTGGAGCAGCTGAATCTCTTTCTTCTTGCTCAGTTGGTTGTTCAGCCCCGTCAAGAATTCTTACGACCTGACCTGTTTCTTCATTTTCTGTAACATTTTCAGCAAGAGGAATCGTTGCCTCCTCAGGTTCTGGAACGCAACGAGTATGCGAAGCGTGGATCCAGTTTGGCAATTCTCTGCACTTCACAGCTGTACTTGTAACCAAGATCACCTGGTATGGTCCTCACCAGCGAGCGTCAAGGCAGCTCTTCCTCACGTGCTTTCGAACAAGCACCTAGTCACCAGGATTAAGATCATGCAGCAGGTCTCTCGAGGTGGATGCAGTCGCAGCCTCGACCTGGTGGGACACAGAATTAATCTTAAACAATGTGGACGAACCCACTATGTGTAAAATGAGTAGTCACTGTATGTAGTATGTATATAGACCCATTACGTGCTTTTAAAAGGCCCCTCACACACCAACCTGGTTGGTGTCATGCTTCATCATTGGGGTCCCAACTGGGCGGCCGAGTGCCCCCCGGTTATGCTACGACGCCTGACTACAGCGGAGCGGGTGTGGTGCTTAAATGTGATGTGTGGTGATATTTTACAATTAAAAATTATCTCTGAGAATTAACCACATCAGCCAGTCCCCTACAATAATCCAAAACCAAATCATCTGTGATGTTTATCAATGCTGTAGCTGGTACCATATGCAATCGCATAGCTCTTCCCATCAATATCTCATGAGGGGAGAGTCCTGTCCTCCTATCAGGAGTACTACGCAGACTCATCAATACCAATGGTAGCGCATCTGGCCACTTCAATGAAGTTGACGAACAAACCTTTGACACACTCATCTTGATTGTGCCATTTATCTGCTCCACAAGGACAGATGCCTCAGGCCTGTAACTACAGTGCAATCTCTGATCAATGTTTAGAGCTGTACATAACAATTTCATGATTTCACTATGGAAGTGTGTTCCTCTATCTGTCTCAACTGAGGTCAGAAATCCAAAGCATGGTATCAGTTCCCTTAACAACAGTTTTGCCATTGTGAGACTGTCACATCGTCTAGTTGGATAAGCTTCAACCCAACGCGAAAAGATACACACTACCACCAAAACATATCTCGGCCTATTGCACCTAGGCATCTCAATAAAGTCCAACTGTATCCTATTAAAAGGCCCTCCTGACCTTCCAATATGACTCATTGCAACCACAGTTCTCTTTCCAACATTCATTTGTTGACATATAACACACCTGTGACACACCGCTTCAGCATGCACACGAAATCGTGGGTTGAACCAGGTTTGCCTGAACACTCGCACCATGGCATCTCTCCCAAGATGAACCACTCAGTGAATCTGCCTTGCCATTGGGCTCAATAGACAGTTAGGTAATACTGTTCTCTCATCTGTTGACACCCAAATGCCATCCTCTCTCTTTTCGCAGCCTGCTCTGACCCATGATGCAACTTCCTCCTCTGAGGCTTCATCCTGCAGTCGCTTTACCTCATCCCAGGTGTCGGCTATAGCTAACATCATGCTGAGCTCAGTCTCTTCTGTGCTCTCTCCTACATATGTTCCATTAAAAACACAAGCATGTATAGCACAAAAACGCGCTACTTCATCGGCATAGTTATTTCCTTTTGTAACAAAGTCCTCTCCCCTCCCATGGGCTGCACATTTTACTACAGCTATCTCTTTGGGTTTTTGCAAAGCTTCCAACAATTGGCGCACAAATTCTCCATTACGGATTGGGGATCCTGAAGATGTCAAAAATCCCCAGGCCAAAGTCGTAAACCACTCCAAACCCGTATTGGCTGTCCGTATAGATAGGTACTCGGACTCCATTTGAAATGATACAGGCACGTGTCAAAGCAATAATTTCAGCTACCTGAGCAGAGTATACTCCTTTCAAACAGGCAGCTTCCACCACCCTCAAGATGGTGCACACAGCAAACGCTGCTCTCAAACACCCTTCATTGTCTCTTAAGCATGAACCATCAACAAAAAGAATCAAATCCGTTTCAGGCAGAGGTTCATCAACAATGTCGGGTCTGAGTTTGGTAGATAGCTCAGTAACATCCAGGCAGTCATGCTCTTCACAATCCTCTTCCTCTTCTTGCGGAAGAGGTAACAATGTAGCAGGATTCAAGGTGGTACAACGTCTCAAAGTGACATTTTCAGAAGCCAATATAACCTGCTCATACTTTGTAAGTCTGTTATTCGTTAAATGCTGTGTCTTAGTTCTTGTCATTAGCAACTCTACTGAATGAGGCACATAAACGGTAAGCGGATGACCCATCACTATGCCTTCACATCTTTAAATGCTGACACCTGTTGCAGCAACGGATTTGAGACATCCGGGCAACGCAGAAGCTACTGGATCTAATGTAGCTGAAAAGTAAGCCACTGGTCTGCGAGCATCTTCATGTGTCTGTACAAGGACCGCTAACGCACATCCTTCCCTTTCACAGCAGAAGAGCGAAAACGCTTTATTATAATCCGGCATTCCCAGAGCTGGAGCGCAACATAGGCTCTCTTTCACCTCGAGGAAGGCTCTCAGGCAGTCATCATCCCATGGTACCGGATCGCTAATGTCCTTTCGAGTCAATTTCAACAGTGGCTTTGCTTGCAAGGAAAAATTTGGGATCCACTGTCGACAATAGCCGACCATTCCCAAAAACATGCAGACTTCATTTTGTGTTTTTGGAGTTCCCATTTGCAGAGTCGCCTCTATGCGATCTGGTGACACCCTCCATTTCGCTTTCTCAATCCGATGACCTAAATACTGTACTTCATTCAGACAATACTGGAGTTTGTTCGGAGACACTTTGTGTCCATTGTCTGCCAAATGATTCAGCAAAGCCAAAGTATCAATTCTGCAGGCATCCTCAGTCTCTGAAGCGACCAAAAGGTCGTCAATATACTGCACTAGGACTGAGTTCTGGGGCATCATCAGCCCCTCAAGATTCTTCTTCAGACTCTGACTAAAAATAGAGGGGCTTTCCGTATACCCTTGAGGGATTCTACACCATGTTAACACACGATCATCCATCCTAAATGCAAATAAAAACTGGCTGTCTTCATGCAATGGTATGGAGAAAAATGCCTGACATAAATCTATGACTGTAAACCATACTGCTTCACATGGTATTTGGAACAGAATAACAGCTGGATTCGGTACCACAGGACAACATGGAATCACGATTTCATTAACTCTGCGCAAATCCTGTACTATTCTGTACTTGCCGCTAGGCTTCTGCAGTCCCATAATAGGTGAGTTGCAGGGACTTCCTCGTATCTCCTTGAGAATGCCTTGTGCAATCATAGACTCAATTACAGGTCTTATTCCAGCCACAGTTTCTGGAGTTAATTTATACTGCGGAGTTTGTGGAAATTCTGCATTTGGTTTGACCTGTATCTTAACAGGTTCAACCCCTCGAATCAATCCTATCTCCTCACCCGTAAAATCCCACACTTTTGGAGAAACCGAATCTCTCAAATCATGTGGCAACTCCTCTATTGTAAGAATCACGAACATTTCTGTACACAAGCTCATATTAGCCATTTTAAAATCAGCGTCATCATCACAAGTTTGCAACTCCACACCCCTCGGAGTGCAAGATATGGTACAATTTAGTTTACAGAACAGGTCTCGTCCCAACAGACAGACTGGGCTTGAATTGCAAACTACAAATTGATGTTTGTCTCGGAACGGTCCTATCCTCACAGGTAACTCATTTGTCAATGGGTTAGTCATTTTCTGATTGGTAACTCCCACCACTTGGATCGTTTGTCCTGGCAGGGACAAATTTGGAACCTCTTCAGTTCTTACTGTGGAGCGCGCAGCTCCAATATCTAATAAGAAGGTAACAGAGTGTCCGTTCACCTCTGCATCTACAAACGGTCCATTTTGATCTACTTCCAGGATCGCATCCAAAGGGCATTCTTCCTGCACCCCCCTCTGACACTCATGAAGATCTTGTGGTTGGTCAGATCTGTCTCGTATTTCAAAATAGGGCATCTGATGATACACCTGATTATGAATAGGTATTCTTGGAGGCTGAGGAATCTGCATTTGCGGCTCATATCCTGCCCCATACATAGACCTAGGTCTAGTTACAGTATTCAAAGTCTCTGACATCTGTCCCTCTCCCTCATTCTGCAACTGATTGGCTGGATTCAATCGACACTCGCGCTTCCAATGCCCGATTTTGTGACAATAATGACAAGCAGTGACCTTCTTTTGGTTCGCCACCCAATCACCTCCTGTACTTACATCCATTCCCCTGCCTCTTCCTTGTCCAGGTGTGGTTACCATCTGTTGACCCATTCCTCTACCACTTCCTCTACCTCGACCCATCGCTCCTCCAACCCCTTGCATCTGATCAGGCCTTTCGGCATTCCTTAGCTGCACCAACATCAACTTGTCTTTCAATTTCTTTTGTGCCGATTCTACTTGATCACTACAGTATTTTGCATAACGTAGGATTTCATCCACCGTCTTATTCTGCCAACATATCAAATGTGTTTGTGTCATCAAGCTAACATCAGATCTTAGTCCTAGCACAAATTTTGAGACAAACTGTCCCATATCTTTCCGCTCAATTGTATCCAATCCACTATGCTGTTTAAAAGCCACTAAAAGTCTCTCATAATAGTCATGTACCGACTCCTTAGAATCTTGAGTAGTACGATCGATTTTAAGCCAATCGACCGTTTGCGGAGCTACCTTGGATTGTAACCATGTAATCACTTGCTCATATTTCTTCATTACTTCGGGAGACGGACCATGATTTTTCGGGTCTCTAGCTGGTTCTACAGCGGGCCAATCAATGGCAATTTTACACGCCGTCCATAAATCTCCTGGGACCACTATATCAAACAAGGTATTCAAATCAATCCAAAGCACCTTCAAAATCTTGACAAACCGGTCTATTTGCTTATACCAATCAGCAGGTTTTCCCTCAGCCGAGGAAAATCATTGGTGAATGCTGCCAAATCACCCTTGCTCCAAGGCACATGAACGTACCCCCCATTTTGCACTTCTCTCAAAGGGTAATGTCCTGCCGATCCCGTCCCTCCACCCGGAGGCGGAGTGTCTCCTATTCCTTTCTTGACACTTTTCTTTTTGGCCCACCTCTCTTCCCATTTGTCTAATGCTCTCCACGCTCGCATCCCTAACACCAATTCCCTAATTTGTGCCCCTAATTCTACCGTTCGCTTCTCTTCCAATTCCATATCCATATAATGCAATCTGCAAGTTCCATGCATCATTTTAGTCTTTGTTAGATCTACCTCATACTTTCGTGCCAACTGGGACAATGCATCATGAGCTCGCTTTGCCTTTCTGGTAACATCTTTAGCTACAAATAGCAATTCGCTGGAGTCATATGTGTCAATTCTCTCCCATGGCAGATTTCCTTCTATCACTTCATCTATTTCTGCTTTTAATCATACCACATCTATCAATGGTGCCTTTATTGCAACCTGTAAAACCTTCTGACCTCTTTCACTTCCCAATTCCTCCCTGTCACAACTTTGTGTTCTCCTTGGACTCCCACTCTCCTTCATCCTCACAACTGGGCGACTTTCTCTTTCACAGCTTTGACTTCTCCAATGGTTAGCCTCACACACTTACTGTGGCCCGAAAGGTACTCTAGGTGCTTCTTGTTTCAACCCCAATTCATCATTCAATATCTGTGACTCCCTCACCGGTGGAACCCACATTCTGATGGCTGACTCAGAATTTGCTAAAGCCCCTGTTCATCTTCGTTCTGACCCACTGTCCATCCTTGAAGGATCAGCCGTAGCTGGCAGTGGAGTACTGGCTTCCACTGGTACCTGAGCCATGCCCGTCTCACTCATGGTAAGACTCCCTCCAGATATAGTCTCTTCACCTTGTTCTGTCTGTTGTTGACTTTCCCTTGTTCTCTCTCTGGGGTTATATATTGAAACCACCGGTCCAATAGTAACTGGTACCGAAAGAGCTTCTGGTAATCGCCTGTTACAGGCAGACTCTCCTGACTCCGAAGTTGCGTACTGTAGGAGAGTAGGATCTGCTTCACATGGGTACCCCCACATTTTGCTGATGCTTCACTGTTTTTCGACATTAGTCTGGCTGGGGCCCTGCTAATCAGAACCCCAGCCTAGCTGCTTCCTCTCTAAAATGGTTTCCATGTGCCTTAGGCACATCACTGATTGGGATCTGGAGTGCCCTTATAAGTCCCTAGTATATGGTATACTATGTACCAAGGGCATAGGTACCTCAGAGGCCTGCCAGGGGCTGCAGCATGTACTATGCCACCCCTGGAAGGCCATCCAAACTGACACCACAGGTCTGCTACTGCAGCCTGGGTAAGGTGGTGCATGCACTCCTTACTGTGATATAGGTTACCTATATCACTAAATACATACACACATATAAACCTATAAGTCACTCCTAAGGCAGGCCTTATCAATCCTAAAGGCAGAGTGCATGGTTCCTATGTGAGAGGGTGCCCCTGCATGAGCAGGGCCCCTCTGCAGCGTTCGGAGACCATCTCTGATGCTGTTTGTAGTGCAGCCTGACCATATACTCTTAAGCGCATTATAACCTCGCGGTAAAATGCTAACTTTGGAATGGCTGCACCTAAACATGTCGTGTTTGGTGTCAAACATCTTGGAATACTACCCCCGCCAATTCTGGCGGCGGGGGTAGCATTCCACCCTTCTAGAGGGAAAGACATGTTAACTCTGGCTAGCCCGGTAACTTCTTTCCAAAGCCCTGGCATCACAAAATGGATGCTGCTGCCACAGACACGAGTCTGGCCTCCTGTTGCTGGACGAAACTCCGGCAGGGGAGGCCTGGACAATAGGTTTCCTGTCCCAGGGAGGTGTGACCACCTCCCCAGACAGGATAATGTGTATTGGGGCTGGGCGGGAGCACTTTCGGGTGCTTTGAAGTCCTGCACTGGGGGCACATTTGGTGTCCCTGTGCATACCCCAGTTCAAACCGGATCAGGGGCTTGCAGCCCCTGCTTTGGCGTGAACTGGACAAAGGGAAAGGGGTGTAGCCACCCCTCTGCCCTGACCCACCCATAGGTGGGGCCACAGAGTAGTCCAACCCCTAAACTTAGTATAAGTATAGGAACCCAGTCCTTAGGACTTTAGATTATCCCTGGACGAAACTCTGAAACTGAATCCTGGACCTTCGACGCTCTACTCACGATTAGAGGACAGAAGAATCTCCCTTGGGGTCAAGGAGTGACTCCCCTGCTTGGCAGGCACCAAAGAAGCATCTGTCCGGTTCGCATTTCTGAAGCTCCCGTCGGACGCCGAAGTCATCGCATCACCAGAGGTGGATTCTCAGACTTCTCCGAGGCTACCCTGAGTCCCCAGCAAAGCTGAGGCCCGTGGCTATTGTGGGTGACTTGAGACCGTGACCCCTGGACACCGAGCACATTTGCAAGTGAATCCTCTTCTGGGTCTTCCAAGAAGTCGTGCTTTGGGCTCCGAGTAGCCCTAGCCTCCAGCACCACCTGCACCGAAGATCACTGGCCCCCACTCCACGAGTGTCCTGTAAGCCAGATCCACGTGCGGCGTCACGAGGCTCCTTCGCGGTCGCTAGCCCGTTGGCTAGTAGCCCTTAACGAAGGCCAATCTTTTCCTAACTTGGCATCCTCGTTGCTCCAGGACTGCCCTCACTTACCCTCGCTGGGTGACTTCCCCAGACCTTGCTGGTCTGCACCATCGACGATCTTCCTCTGCATCGAGACTTGCCGTTGCCAAGGCTTGTTGGGTCCAATCCGGTCGCCAACACCTCAGCACTCGACAAACATCGTGTACCAGCCCAAATCCTGCTCCTGGTTGCCGACAACGCCTCCTGGACCTCGTGGCTGAAGAGACAAGACGACCGTCAACGCACCTGAAGCGCTCGACATCGGTGGGCATCTGTCCATCGCCTTCCTGGTCACTGGCTAGTGACCCAGACTCTGTCCCCTCTGCTTTCAGGTTCTTCAGAACTCCGATCCACTCTTGGATCCACCCGGACACTTTTCTCTTGGTCGCCAGCAGCACTTTGCAGCAGATCGCCATTCAAATCGACGACGAAACCCGACCCCGAAAGGCACCTATGCACCCGGCTTCCCTGGGTGAGGTAACACGAGTACTCCGGTGCTCCCGTGGGTAGAGACTCTTCAAAGTCCTAGATCTCAAAGGGTTTGGTCCAAGTCCTCTTTAAAGTGTCCCTTTTCTCTAATTTCCCGATCACGACTTTCTCCATAGAAGTCAACGGCGTATCGCGGTTGTGTATTTACACTGCACGCGTCTCCCGTGGGTCCCCTGTGTCACTACCTTGGGTGGTTCCTTGTGGTCCAAGCACTTCTAGAGGCTCTAGGCCTAGTGTCTAGTTCAGTCGTGGTTCTTATACCACTTTATTGGTATATGGTTTGGTACGCCCCTAGGGCCCAAACGTGTATTTGTGCTATTACTGTGTTTAAATAACTTCTAACTTATGTACTTCGAACTCTAGCCTCATAAAGAGACTAGAGGGGTGTGTTTAGCAATAAATACATATATTTTGAATATATACCTGGTGTGGTGCTCTTTCCTTTGGTCACTCAAGAGATTATAGACTGGTAAAACAAGCTGCTTTACATTCCTTCAAGACTTAGCCTGAAGGCTGCTCTCCATAGCTACCACTAGGATAGCTTTCAATAAGGTTGTCTTAACCTATCTCCAATAAGGGGTTGTTTGGACTGGTGCAAGGTGCCCACTATAATTAGTGGACAGCATATACCAGGCCAACTTCTCACATTGGTGTGCAGCGTGTGGGATTCCAGCTTGCTATTGTTTTACCAGATAATCTCAATTGAATTGATCAACTGAAAACCACTAAAGGTACCTAAGGTACATATAATTTAAGCTTAGAATACAGTAAGTTCTACTGAACTTAGAGTTGTGTGTTAAGTGATAGCACAACCCTTTCTACAACTCAAGAGAGTTTAGTAGGCCACACTAGAGTAGGTAGTGCATACAACACACCACACTAGTAATGTCTTTAAGGGTAGGATCTAAAGAATCCTTTCAGGAAGCCATTGAGCTTCCACCCTCCAAGTATGATACACTCCCATTCTTGGAATTGAGAGCTTTATGCAACTTGAGAAAAATAAGGACAGGCCAAAGCCCCACCACCCAACACCTCAAGGAGTTGTTGGTGGCTTATGACCTTAGTAAGCCCTTGGGGACTGAAGGGGTAGGAGCTGAGGGTGGGGCAGATGATGAGGATGGGACCAGGGGTACCAGTACCCCCAGCCCCCCTCTGAAACTGACCAGGAGGGCGACAATGGCCCTGACCTGGATAATCCAACCCCTCCTGAGGAAGATGAAGAGGAGGATCAGAATGATGCCCCCTTTGTCCCCCAGGAAGGATTGTGAGTGTGCCCAGAAGGTCTAGATCTTCTTCTCAGGAGTCTAACCACTCTGGCACCTCAATAGGGAGCTCTGTCTCATCTCATAGGAGGGAATCCTCTCATGAGAGAAGAAAGAGGCTGGTTCTATATGAGGAAGCTCAGCTTGAACTCAAAAAGAAGCAACTAGCCATAGACAGGGAGTCCCTAGATCTCTTTAGAGAGAGAAGAAAGTTGGGACTAGAGTCCCATGGTGGCAGCCATATCCCTAGAGATAGGGAAAGGTCCTATGACCATAGGAACCTGAGCAAGATTGTCCCTCCCTATCAGAATGGGGACGACATCCACAAGTGGATAACTGCTCTAGAGAGGGCCTGTAAGGTACAGAAGGTCCCCCAGAAGCAGTGGGCAGCAATCTTGTGGCTCTCCTTTGCTGACAAAGGTAGAGATAAGCTCCTCACTGTTAGAGAGGAGGATGCTGATAATTACAAGGTCTTGAAGAGTGCTCTTATTGATGGGTTTGGCCTAACCACTGAACAGTACAGGTTGACGTTCAGAGATACCCAAAAAGCACAGACTCAAGACTGGGTAGACTATGTGGATTGTTCTGCCAAGGCTCTGGAAGGCTGGTTGATGGGCAGTAAGGTGTGTGACTTCTCAGGATTGTACAATCTGATAATGAGGGAGCAGATTCTTAATAACTGTCAAAATCAGCTGTTGCATCAATACCTGGTAGACTCTGATCTGACCTCTCCCCAAGAATTGGGAAAGAAGGCAGACAAATGGGTCAGAACCAGGGTGAAGCAGAAGGTACAGAACCAAGGTGGGGAAACCAAGAAGCAAGATGCTAAGAACTCTGACAAGGGTGGGGAGAAGTGTAAAGATCAAAAGTCTTCATCAGGCCCCCAAAAATCTTCTTCTGGTGGGGATTCACAGTCTACCAAAGGGAAAGGCCAAAGAAAACCATGGTGCAAGGTCTGTAAGCAAAAGACCCACTGGACCAGTGATTGCACCAAGTCCAAAGACTCCAGTCCAGCACCCACCAATGCCCCTAAGGCACCTGTTCCCCCTAGTACAGTTGGTGGGAGTGCTCCAGCCAAGGGTTTAGTAGGGTTCACCCTGGGTACTGAGTTGGGCTCTGACCTAGTCAGAGAACTGACTCAGGCTGTGTTAGTCTGTGATGGAGGCATGGATGTGACCTCCACTGTGAGTCCCAGTAATCTGGGCAAGTACAGACAACAGCCTTTAATCAATGGACGTGAGGCTTTGGCATTTAGGGACACAGGGGCAAGTGTCACCATGGTGACACAAGACCTTGTGAATCCTGGGCAAGTTATACTTGGTGAGATGTACCAAGTGACCAATGCTAGCAATGTCAGAACAGACCATACTCTGGCAGTTGTTAACTTCTCCTGGGGAGGGGTAACTGGCCTTAAGAAGGTTGTGGTAAGTGCAAACCTACCAGTCGAATGCTTGCTTGGCAATGACTTAGAGACTTCTGCTTGGGCAGAAGTGGAGCTCAGGACCCATGCAGAAATGCTGGGGATCCCTGCAGATGTGTTTGCTGTGACCAGGTCACAAGCCAAAATGTCTAGCACTGAACAGGCCTTGGATTCTGGAAGAATGGACCAAGTGCCTTCCAAGAGGAGGAGTAGTAGGGTTAAGGCAGTGCCTTCCCCCTTGGCTCAGGAGGAAGATCAGTCCCTTGAGGGGGATGATCTCAGCCCTGAAGAAGGAACTGTCCCAGAGGAACTTGAACCTGACCAGGTTGAGTTCTTGGGGACAGGGGGACCTTCTAGGGCAGATCTGAGCCAGGAGCAGCAGAGCTGCCCCTCCCTTGAACCCCTCAGACAGCAAGCTGCTGCTGAGGCTGCTGGGAAAGCTAGTGGTCCCCATACAGTGTATTGGGATGATGGACTCCTGTGGTGGCAAGGGCCCTCCTGGGAATTTTCTCAAGAGTGGGCTTTCCTAAGGAGGTAGTCTCAGACAGGGGTGCTAACTTCATGTCTGGGTACTTAAAAGCAATGTGGAAGGAGTGTGGAGTGACTTATAAGTTCACCACACCCTATCACCCACAATGCAATGGTTTAGTTGAGAGATTCAACAAAACCTTGAAGGGCATGATTAAAGGGCTCCCAGAAAAGCTTAGGCGTAGATGGGACATACTCTTGCCCTGCCTTTTATTCCCATATAGGGAGGTGCCTCAGAAGGGGGTTGGTTACAGCCCTTTTGAATTTCTGTTTGGCCACCCTGTGAGGGGTCCACTGTGCTTGGTGAAGGAAGGATGGGAGTTACCTCTCAAGCCCCCAAAGCAAGATATAGTGGACTATGTACTTGGTCTCCGCTCCAGGATGGCTGAGTACATGAAAAAGGCAACCAAAAACCTTGAGGCTAGCCAGGAACTTCAAAAGGCCTGGCATGACCAAAGAGCTGTTCTGACTGTTTACCAGCCAGGACAGAAGGTGTGGGTGTTGGAGCCAGTGGCCCCAGCAGCTCTCCAGGACAAATGGAGTGGACCCCACACTATTGTTGAGCAGAAGGGTGAGGTCACTTACTTAGTAGACCTAGGAACACCCAGGAGTCCCCACAGGGTTCTCCATGTCAACAGGTTAAAACCATATGTGGACAGGGCAGACATGGGCTTGCTCATGGCTACTGATGAAGGGCAGGAAGAAGAGAGTGACCCACTCCCTGACCTGCTCTCACAGAACCCTGACGATGGGTCAGTTGATGGTGTAGCCTTGGCAGGCAGCCTCACTACCCAGCAACAAACTGATTGCAGGCAAGTTCTCAATCAGTTTAGACATATGTTTTCACTGACACCCAGTCAGACCACCTGGTGCACTCATGAAGTGGACACTGGGGACAGTCTGCCTATTAAAAACAAGATTTATAGGCAACCTGACCATGTCAGGGACTGTATCAGGACTGAAGTCCAGAAAATGTTGGAATTGGGAGTTATTGAACCCTCAGATAGCCCTTGGGCTAGTCCAGTGGTCCTTGTACCAAAACCTCACACCAGTGGTGGAAAAAGAGAGATGAGGTTTTGTGTGGACTACAGGGGTCTCAATGCAGTCACTAGGACTGATGCCCATCCAATACCCAGGGCAGATGAGCTCATAGATACTTTGGCCTCTGCCAAATATCTCAGCACATTTGACCTAACAGCTGGCTACTGGCAGATCAGACTAGCTGATACTGCAAAGCCCAAAACAGCATTCTCAACCCCTAGTGGGCATTATCAATTTGTGGTAATGCCCTTTGGTCTGAAGAATGCACCTGCCACTTTCCAGAGGTTGGTGAATACAGTTCTCACAGGTCTGGAAGCCTATAGTGCAGCATATCTAGATGATATTGCTGTCTTTAGCTCCACCTGGGAGGATCACCTGGTCCACCTCAGGAATGTTTTACAGGCCCTGCAAAAGGCAGGCCTGACTATCAAGGCCACTAAGTGCCAGATAGGGCAGAGTCAGGTTGTGTACCTGGGCCACCTTGTGGGTGGAGGCCAGGTTCAACCTTTGCAGAGCAAGATCCAGACTATCATGGACTGGACTGCTCCCACTACCCAGACTCAGGTGAGAGCCTTCTTAGGCCTGACTGGGTACTATAGGAAATTTGTCAAGGGGTATGGATCAATAGTGACACCCCTGAATGACTTAACTTCTAAGAAAATGCCCAAAAGGTTCAGTGGACAGTTAGCTGTCAAAAGGCATTTGATGACCTGAAGCAGGCCATGTGCACTGCTCCCATTCTATAGAGTCCTGATTAGTCCAAGAAGTTCATTGTTCAAACTGATGCATCTGAATTGGGGGTAGGGGCTGTACTGTCACAATTGAATGAAGAAGGTCAGGATCAGCCAGTAGCTTTCATTAGCAGAAGGCTGACCCCTAGAGAGAAACGTTGGTCAGCCATAGAGAGGGAGGCCTTTGCTGTGGTCTGGGCTCTGAAGAAGTTGAGGCCATACTTGTTTGGTACACACTTCCTGGTTCAGACAGACCATAAGCCCCTCTTATGGCTAAAACAAATGAAGGGTGAAAACCCCAAACTGCTTAGGTGGTCCATTTCCCTACAGGGGGTGGACTTTACAGTGGAACATAGACCTGGGAGTAACCATGCCAATGCAGATGGACTCTCTAGGTATTTCCACTTAGAACATGAAGACTTAACTGGGCAAGGTTAGTTTAATGTCCCTACGTTTGGGGGGGTTGTGTAGGAGAGTAGGATCTGCTTCACATGGGTACCCCCACTTTTTGCTGATGCTTCACTGTTTTTCGACATTAGTCTGGCTGGGGCCCTGCTAATCAGAACCCCAGCCTAGCTGCTTCCTCTCTAAAATGGTTTCCATGTGCCTTAGGCACATCACTGATTGGGATCTGGAGTGCCCTTATAAGTCCCTAGTATATGGTATACTATGTACCAAGGGCATAGGTACCTCAGAGGCCTGCCAGGGGCTGCAGCATGTACTATGCCACCCCTGGAAGGCCATCAAAACTGACACCACAGGTCTGCTACTGCAGCCTGGGTAAGGTGGTGCATGCACCCCTTACTGTGATATAGGTTACCTATATCACTAAATACATACACACATATAAACCTATATGTCACTCCTAAGGCAGGCCTTATCAATCCTAAAGGCAGAGTGCATGGTTCCTATGTGAGAGGGTGCCCCTGCATGAGCAGGGCCCCTCTGCAGCGTTCGGAGACCATCTCTGATGCTGTTTGTAGTGCAGCCTGACCATATACTCTTAAGCGCATTATAACCTCGCGGTAAAATGCTAACTTTGGAATGGCTGCACCTAAACATGTCGTGTTTGGTGTCAAACATCTTGGAATACTACCCCCCGCCAATTCTGGCGGCGGGGGTAGCATTCCACCCTTCTAGAGGGAAAGACATGTTAACTCTGGCTAGCCCGGTAACTTCTTTCCAAAGCCCTGGCATCACAAAATGGATGCTGCTGCCACAGACACGAGTCTGGCCTCCTGCTGCTGGACGAAACTCCGGCAGGGAGGCCTGGACAATAGGTTTCCTGTCCCAGGGAGGTGTGACCACCTCCCCAGACAGGATAATGTGTATTGGGGCTGGGCGGGAGCACTTTCGGGTGCTTTGAAGTCCTGCACTGGGGGCACATTTGGTGTCCCTGTGCATACCCCAGTTCAAACCGGATCAGGGGCTTGCAGCCCCTGCTTTGGCACGAACTGGACAAAGGGAAAGGGTGTAGCCACCCCTCTGCCCTGACCCACCCATAGGTGGGGCCACAGAGTAGTCCAACCCCTAAACTTAGTATAAGTATAGGAACCCAGTCCTTAGGACTTTAGATTATCCCTGGACGAAACTCTGAAACTGAATCCTGGACCTTCGACGCTCTACTCACGATTAGAGGACAGAAGAATCTCCCTTGGGGTCAAGGAGTGACTCCCCTGCTTGGCAGGCACCAAAGAAGCATCTGTCCGGTTCGCATTTCTGAAGCTCCCGTCGGACGCCGAAGTCATCGTATCACCAGATGTAGATTCTCAGACTTCCCCGAGGCTACCCTGAGTCCCCAGCAAAGCTGAGGCCCATGCCTATCGTGGGTGACTTGAAACCGTGACCCCTGGACACCGAGCACATTTGCAAGTGCATCCTCTTCTGGGTCTCCCAAGAAGTCGTGCTTTGGGCTCCGAGTAGCCCTAGCCTCCAGCACCACCTGCACCGAAGATCACTGGCCCCCACTCCACGAGTGTCCTGTAAGCCAGATCCACGTGCGGCGTCACGAGGCTCCTTCGCGGTCGCTAGCCCATTGGCTAGTAGCCCTTAACGAAGGCCAATCTTTTCCTAACTTGGCATCCTGGTTGCTCCAGGCCTGCCCTCACTTACCCTCGCTGGGTGAGTTCCCCAGACCTTGCTGGTCTGCACCATCGACGATCTTCCTCTGCATCGAGACTTACTGTTGCTAAGGCTTGTTGGGTCCAATCCGGTCGCCGACACCTCAGCACTCGACAGACATCGTGTACCAGCCCAAATCCTGCTCCTGGTCACCGACAACGCCTCCTGGACCTCGTGGCTGAAGAGACAAGATGACCGTCAACGCACCTGAAGCGCTCGACATCGGTGGGCATCTGTCCATCGCCTTCCTGGTCACTGGCTAGTGACCCAGACTCTGTCCCCTCTGCTTTCAGGTTCTTCAGAACTCCGATCCACTCTTGGATCCACCCGGACACTTTTCTCTTGGTCGCCAGCAGCACTTTGCAGCAGATCGCCATTCAAATCGACGACGAAACCCGACCCCGAAAGGCACCTATGCACCCGGCTTCCCTGGGTGAGGTAACACGAGTACTCCGGTGCTCCCGTGGGTAGAGACTCTTCAAAGTCCTAGATCTCAAAGGGTTTGGTCCAAGTCCTCTTTAAAGTGTCCCTTTTCTCTAATTTCCCGATCACGACTTTCTCCATAGAAGTCAACGGCGTATCGCGGTTGTGTATTTACACTGCACGCGTCTCCCGTGGGTCCCCTGTGTCACTACCTTGGGTGGTTCCTTGTGGTCCAAGCACTTCTAGAGGCTCTAGGCCTAGTGTCTAGTTCAGTCGTGGTTCTTATACCACTTTATTGGTATATGGTTTGGTACACCCCTAGGGCCCAAACGTGTATTTGTGCTATTACTGTGTTTAAATAACTTCTAACTTGTGTACTTCGAACTCTAGCCTCATAAAGAGACTAGAGGGGTGTGTTTAGCAATAAATACATATATTTTGAATATATACCTGGTGTGGTGCTCTTTCCTTTGGTCACTCAAGAGATTATAGACTGGTAAAACAAGCTGCTTTACATTCCTTCAAGACTTAGCCTGAAGGCTGCTCTCCATAGCTACCACTAGGATAGCTTTCAATAAGGTTGCCTTTAACCTATCTCCAATAAGGGGTTGTTTGGACTGGTGCAAGGTGCCCACTATAATTAGTGGACAGCATATACCAGGCCAACTTCTCACACGTACCCTATCCCTCCAGACCCTCCTGGAATTCTTCTCATTTCCACTGAAATCCTCCCCCTGACTCCTGTGGTCTGATCTTCTGAACCTGTTTGTCTCACCCGTAGGATTTCCTCGGATTGCTGTGTTCTCTCCATCTCTGGTCTAGAATCATCAGGTGGAGGACGTTCTGCTAGCAGTCTATCTAGAAAACTGTCATCTGTATCACTTTCCTCTTCTGTCTTACTTTGTCCTTTAGATGCTTCTTCAAATAACCGAAATGGATACAATCGTTCTCCCTCTATGGTGTCTACTCTCCATCTCTTCAACTGTGCATCCCACCTGGCATCCTGATATGCCTTCATTGCTTGTTTCATTCTTCCCTGAGAAGCTTCCCTTCTCTTTGCCATTGCTGCTCTCATCCAAGCAACCAATGCCTCAAATTGAGTTGGTCCAGGCGGAGGTTTCAGAGCAGACATCACTCCTCTTAGGTGGTACAGCACTTCCATACGAAATGACCCATAACGAGGAAAAGCCAATTCCCCTTCTTTTTCTGTAATTTTATGCCAATTTTGAAGCCAAACTATAGTATGGAGTCCTACATTTGTTGCCATATAATGCACCGGTGTATCCTCAGGCGGAGCTTCTTCTCCTACCCGTGTCACCACTCCTCTATCACCTCTACACAAATCCCGCAGCACCCTAAAACATCTCATCCTGAAAATCAATTGTTTGCCCTCCAAATGCAATACTCCGCTTCGAACGAACGTCCACCAATCCCAGCGCGGCGTTACACCAACCGACCAATCCCAGCGCGGCGCACACTGACGTCACTACTCGCTCTTTGCAGCGGCTCACCCTCCTTTACAATTTCATTCGCTCACACATTCACACTACAAGTAACTGTATAACCAAAAGCTATTAAACCAAGTAACTGCTCCTAACACAGTCACAATACCTTACGGTTACATAAACAAGTAATTGTCCATCCTCTAAAAGATCGATAGAACACTCTTACAAGAACATTAATCCGCTGTAACCCCCGACCTGCGTTGGTCACTCAATCGCCATAGTTCACCCCCGGTACCTGAGGCTTTCTATCGGGACGTACTCCTTTCACACAAAGTTCCCTATCACAAGTGGATCATCGATAGCGCTTCACGACGCCCACGATTTTGATCAGACAATTACAAATACAAAACTATCCCGGGGTCTTGGACTTCTCTTGAGTCCACTAACCAAACTTCCTGATTCGCACGTGTCCGAACCAGTAAACCAATAAACTCACAATCACTCGACATGCATCTCAACTCCGCAAGACATCACACAAATATTTCATCACCGCAATCTAACACACCACACAATTTCATACTCACGCCACCACTGTTTCCTCCACACCGTCAACGTCCGCCGACTTCCATCAATGTCCGCCGTCGTCTACTCCGTGTCCAGGGCCTTATTATTCTTCCGACCCTACTCCTACTCTCTTCCTCCCCTCACTCTTAGAGGCAAACCATCCTCTGCTACCATTTGATTACGCCAACCTTTACTCCTACTTTTCCCTACTAGATTTAATGCAGATTGTCTTTTATTTGCCTGCTAAAAGTGTTAGAAGGGAGGAAAACAATTCAAGATTATACTTTCGATTTAGTCATGCTGTAATAGACCACAGACTCCGACTTTACGTTTTGTGGATTTATTATAAGGCCAAAAATAATTGAATATAAACACACCTCAATATTAGAGTATAGAGGTACAGGAAAATCAATACAGAGCCGATTTTACAAATATAAGTCATTCGACACAGAAGGCATAATATGATGAACTCCAAAATCAAAATACAGCAAAGAATGGAAGCGGAGTCCAATTCTCTTTTCATTTAAGAAGGAGCAAAATCTTTCCCTACTCTACTCTCAATGAGAATCCTACCTATCTCCCTTGTATCATATCCCAAAGGTGTCAGCACATGTTGACTTCCTAAGAAGTACTCACGTCAAAATGGGTCTGATAGCTTAAAGCTATGGGGGTCGCTCTAAGATGCTCCTTCTGCTCCGAAAGCTGGTAGAAGTCTCCCAAATCTGTCCCTGCGCATCATACAAAAAGACAATAATCAGCCCACAATACGTCATGTGTTAAACTTTTCCACTTGCAACATTTTTCAGTAAGTTTCCACAGAAGCTTTAATTAGTTGACTCTTCTTCCAGTGGCCTTGGTTCCCAGATAGGCTAAGCACGAAGGTGTCCTCCCTTCTCGCCTTTCAGTCTTCTTCAAAGACATTCCGGGTATCTCCTTAAATCTAAGAATAACGAGGTCGAATTCCTGCACCTGCAGTAGGATGAGAACACACTGTCTTCGAGCACACCAGAATTTATTTATTTAATTCTTGAGCAACCAAGGAGAAACGAAACTCAAAACAACCTACAATTTGGGTAACTTAAACTCAACATGATTACATTATATGAGTACAATGTCGTCCTGCACATTACACATACAGGAATTATATTTCTAATACACGCAAGATCCTACTTAAATGTGCTCACTTCACTTTAATACTAATATGACGTGAATAAATGCATCTTAATAATCATAAAACACTGCACACGACAAAAATATATATGAGTGCATTTGTATCAGGAGTATAGTGCACCCCTACAATTTAGAGTGCTGTAAGCGCTCTATCAGGACCATAAATTGAAGTTTTACTTTTGGTATTTTGCAGTTGATGAGAAATAGATTACATTATGACATGGTAGTGAAATTGAACGTGGCACAAAGAAATATGCTATTGGGAGCAAGTGCGGGAATGAATCTCGATTCAGACACGTATTACTTACATGCAAATTTTGATTCCCTTTAATCACCATACTTGAACCATCAAACAAAAGAAGAAAATGCAATAACGTCTCTTGCTATTTTGGTGAATTTCTCATATAACTAATTACTCAAACTCGATTTCTTGAAATTATCTAAATCAGATTAGCTACGTGTAAGAAATAAAGCATCCATGTGCCAGGATCGTTGCAATTCAGCCCATTCCCACAACAAGTGTACAGATGCAGCCTTCCTCCCATCACATGTATTGTAACCCATGCTAATTCATGTACATCAATTTTAATGTTTTTGCAAAAATAGGAGTCAGAAAGTGTTCGTTAAATAATCTCATTTAGAGAAATGTAATATTTTTTACATTTTTTGGGACTAGTTTGACATGAAGGCATGGTTTCATTTACTCATCATCTGAATTCACTACACTATTTTTGTCTTGAATTTGGAGGACAATGAGATGGGGTTCTATACTCAAATAGGATCATTCTCTTAAACCCAATTTTTAAATCATGGGCACTTTGCAGAACTATTGCTTCCTTTAAGTCACTCTCTTTAGTGAGAAATGGTCTTCCCACTAATGATGATATTTTGTCAAACTTTAAAAAAATGTGAATTAGGGTTCATATATTCGGCTACCAATTTTTTAAAACCGGCAAACTTACTATCGAATAGAAATGCCCTCCTTAAGGTAAATTAAAAGTAAGGTGTGATGAAGTTGTCGGTGTGGCAGGTGCATGTTAACCACTGTTCTGTTGACTGCCTGTTCATATTTGTGACATCTTCACATTTTTCTTAATGGAACAGCCATGCCCCTCACATGATGGTCCTGGGAAGGGAAAATCTGTGAAAGTTGCCCCATCTCTAATATAGTAGTGCAACAGCTATTTGCTGGTGGACATAGTCCTGGGTGAATAGATTCTGAGACAACAGAGGTCTTCAACCAGAAACCAAACAGTTCTGCCAACTATAAATAGGACGGAGGAGTCAGAGCTCAAAAAATGTAAAGCTGAGCTCCCTCTCTCCCAGACTCTAAATTACCCCCCTTGTCCTGCTGGACCCTGGTTTTGTAATGAAAATGAGGGACATATGGCAGGTAGCCAGTGGTCTATTTTGTTATGATCATTGGTTCTTTTCAGTAAGACAATGTTTTTAAAAAAAAGAATACATTCATAGTTACTTTGATGTGTAATAGATATTTCTAATAATTCCTCTAACTCAGTAGGTGTACTCTTTTTCATTTGAGGGACACACACTAAGGCAAACAGCCTTTCTTGAAAAACCACAAATCCAAACTGAAAATACCAATTTCCTAAACATTTTAGCATGACATTTTCAGCCAGAAAGTGCGTATGAGGGACGAAGGTATCTTCTGATTTGCTTATTAACTAATTTGCGGTTGAAAAGATAATGTTGTGATGTAAAGAACTGTGGGGCATATTCTCAAGCTCCCATCACCACCACAAAGTCACTTTCAGTGACGTTTTTGTGGCGATAGGGGCTTAGCCCTATTCACAATGCAGCGTTAAGCCATGTTAAGTGGCTTAACGCTGCCTTGTGAATAGGGCCCCCTTCACGCTGTTTTTAGTGTGAAGGGGGCGTGCAGTGGGTGTTGCGGTGGGCGTTCCACCGCAACACCCATTGAGTTTGACGCTACCTCCTATTCACAAGGGAGGCGTAAATAGGAGGTAGCGCCAAACCTAAGACCAGGAAAAATCTGGTCTTAAGGTGGTAAACGAGGAGAAATGCTTTATTTCTCCTCGTTTCTGCTTTTTCCATGTGTGCTGCCTTGAGCAGCACACATGGAAAAAGCAAAATGCCATGGTCTGTTTATGTACAGGAAGGTGTCCCTTCCTGTACATAAATAAACCTTCTTTTAAAATGCCGTTTTGTAACTTACATGTGTGCTGCATGAAACAGCACACATGTAAGTTACAAACTGGCATTTAAGGTTTGTTTATGTGCAGGAAGGGACACCTTCCTGTACATAAACATACCTCCCTGCTTGCAGACACCCTTGCACTCTGGTGCAAGGGTACCTGCGTTGGCGCTAAGTTGTGAAACTTAGCGCCATCGCAGGGGGAAACGCGAGGCTGCACCATATCCTTGAGAATAGGGTGCAGCCTCGCGTTTCCGAAGTGGCGGAGAGAGGCGTTAAGCCAAGAAGGCTAACCTGGGGCCGACCAAACAGTCAGTATGCACAACAGTGGGCAAGCCACTCCCCCCCTGCCCTCGAGCAGGACCGCCCACTCTCCCTTTTTCTCTATGTAGGCTGCAGTGCAGTAGCCTACATAGAGGAAATGGCCCAGGTGGGGCGCGCTCCTCTGCGCCTCACCAATCACAACGCTGCCATTGCAGCGTTGTGATTGGCGGAGGGGAGGGAGGGAGGCTGCCTTTCCCTGGCTGATGACGATGCAGGATTTCAATTCGGAAAAGGCAGGACGGCGGGAGTCGGGAGTCGGACGGTGGACCCATCCAGAAGCTGAGGTGGCAGCGGCGCAGGATGGTAAGTTAAGTTTTAAATTATTTTATATATTTTTTTAATTAAACAAACCCCTCCCTCTTCCCCCATCCCCCCCGGGATGACCCCATTTCCACCCCCTCTCCCCCCACCCGCCCGTCATGTCAGCCGCGACTGGGTAAAGGATGAGATGGGACAATATATCAAGTGGCCTAGTAGTCTATGTTGACCCCTCACCCCCCCCCCACCAAGTAATATTGCAAGGACCTCCCTCCTCTTCGCTGGCATGGAGGGAAACTCAGTCCTTGGTCCCAAGCATTTCCCCGGAGTCACCCCCCAAGAATTAGCATTCAGAGCCATTGATCGCCCCCTGCTCCATCCGGCTGTATCTCATCACTGTGCCATCATGTGAAGTGTGCTACCAGGTAATGGATGAGAGGGGACAATACATCACACGGCCTGATAGCTGCCAGCGAAAACAACCAATACCCTGTCAGCTGGTCCTGGCACATTACTTATTAATTAGCACGTCGCTGGTAAACCCAGATTCCAGTTAAGCTCTTCAGTGTTGTGTTATCCTGACAGTGAAATGCCTACTTTTTCTTGGACAGTAAAATACGGTTTTTAGGAAGCGGGAAAGTGACTTCTGCAGATCCACATATGGCTTTCAGCATCAGACTTTGTGGCAATATCAGGAAACGCTATTTGTGTCTGAGAACAGGAACAACCTCGCTCTGTCGTTTCACTGTATAGCAATTCATTTGTGGTAGTTTACTATTGAAACACGCTTGCTGTATGTACCCTTTTCAAATGTGGAAGTCATGTGAGTGACGTAAGATTTTCCCGGCAGGTGACGCAGTTTAGAGTGCACATTGTGCTATGCCTCATGTTTCACTGTCATGTTTTAACAGCTACAAACACACTGGGGCAACATTCGATGGTCCATTTCATTTTAATAAATTAGGTGTAGTATTTGTTTATTAAGATTTGGCTAGGTGTCTGTGCCTTGTTATAGTGCAATGATAAACTTTTTTGGGTACGATTAGCCCTCGGGACGAAATACCAGGGCAGAGTGTACAGACAGGGTTCAGCTTCCAAGCACAGACATCAATGAGGCATGCAGGCTGAACGGGGAGATGATAGAAGCCGGTCAGAACTTCTGTGGGCCTGACTCAACAAGCTGACGTGGGCTTCTGCCATCTTTGCCAGGGGCAAGAATTATTAACTAAAATACGCTGAAAAAGAAAACACTGTTTCTCGTGCCATCTAGTTGTGTGTCTATGTAAGCGGCTTCATTATTAATGACCCTCTGGTTGCTTTAAATTAAGTATCTATGCATAAATATTGCTGTAGGAGAACAGTGCCTAAGGCATATTGCCCCCTCTGCCCCGTCCTTGAGTTGGTCTGTAGGCAGGCCTGAGTGTTCGCTTCAAACTCCTCTTTCCAATGGTTGCATCACTTGGACGTTTGGCAGCCGAGGACAGCTGTCCGAGTCAACAGTTTAAAAACTGAGAGTCCACACCCAGATGTGAATCACAAGTGGCATTGGTCACAAGCTATGTTGAATATTCGTGATTATTCTGTACCAGTGGTGGTGGTTGTCAACATTATAAATAGTGGGTTGCGTAACATAGAGCTTGCTTGCTCAAAGTGTAAAAAAAAGTGGGGGCATGTGCGCATTTTCAGGCAGACGTGTAGTATTTGTTTATCTGTCTGGGTGTAGTTATTAACTAGGTGTCAGTGCTGCTTTAAAAGAGACTCCTTACCATACATAGGTTATGTGGCCTGATCACCTAAAGTGAGGATGTGGGACACCATTTTAAGGCTTGGTCTTAGACACAGCTGTCTTAGCTGTCATCAGGTATGTGGAATGGCGATGACCAGAATGTTTTGTGACCTGGCCTATAGTTGAGTAACACAGCGGCTGCTCAGCCCACTTTATTCCCAAACAGAAAACAATGTAAAATAGCTTTGAGGGTTAAAGTGCCTGTTGCAGAGATCTATGTGTATTTAGTTGGCCCCAGCCTATAATACTGCAGCGATCTGTGTGCTAGGTATAGGTTTGCATCATCAAAAAATAACTTGGCGGGTTAATGCGCTAACTCATTGCTTGTAACCAGCAAGTCACAATTCCTATTAAGAAAAATGCATGTGCGGACAACCTCCTTGTGCAACCTGCAGGGCACAACTTCAAATTCTAGTACAGTCCTGATGTAATTTCTGATGCAGTTTCGGTGCGATTCTGAGACTCTTAGCGGTGTGGCATGCTTCATGGATTTGTAGTTACAATTACTGTGGAAGTTTAGGCGCTTTGCTGTTTTGGTTGGAACTGCACTGTGCACCATTGTTAGGGATATGTCCTCGATTGTGTGGTTGCATGTGTGTCTGAGCATTTGCATTTGTGCTGATATGTGTATGCAATTGTATGTGTATAATTCTGCATTTATGTGTGTTATGTGCTTGTGTGAGCGCGCTTCTGTGTATGTTTCTGCCTGTAGGTGCATGTTGTCTGTTCTTTGCCCTTCATCATAGCTGAGAGGATGTGTGCACTAATGTGACATTATAGAAGAATTGTGGAGTTATAGAAGAGTTGTGGTGTAGGTCCCCATCTCTAAACATACGAAAAGTAAGCTACACCTTGAAAATGGCAGAGAATTAACTATTTCTACAGAAGGGCATTTGCTTAGCTATTTTACACAACTAACATTTTTAAACGGATGTCTCAGTATTTTTAGGTGTTCATTCTCTTTACACCCTTCTTTCCTCTAGATACCCTGATACAAACAGACAAAATCACCCCTAAGCGCCCGGTACCAATTGCAGCACCTCTCTACCTACATCATTATCATATGAAATCTCTTTATTGATGTCAAACCAAATTGCACAATTGATTTATGAACCTTCTTGCTTTCTCAATTTTACTTGAAAATGCACCATTATCCACTCTTTTCAAAATTTTTACGGGCAGAGAACCTCCCCCGAACTCCCCTTATGGCGTTCGAGCTCGCTCTCTACGCTCGCCACAGGACACTCATGACAAACTCTTACGCCTCACCACTTTCAAATCTCACCAGCCGCCACTGAAGGCTAACGCCTCTCTCCGCCACTTCCTTGAGAATATGGCCCTGTGTTTTCCTGAGCTATGCTAACTAGTCTTCAACTAGGTGTTACACAATATATATCAGTATGGCTGCTTCATAATATCCATCCTGAGTTTATATTTTCTTACTGACTCCACATGCAGAAAAATGTACACTGATGCTTGTGTTGACATTCTGTTCTTGAAGAGCTGCGACGAAAGTCTTTAAATACTTTTCAAGGCCCTTCCTGTTTGCTTACTGTGAGCTGGTCATTATGAGGCTCTCTATTGCTTATGTAACCAGATTTGTGCTGCTGTTTCCAGTGACATTAGGTTAAAGGTTCAAATCACTATTCATTGAAAGGGATAATGCTAGGATGGTGGTATTATGTAATATTTAATAATGTTGTACTGCGATTTGCTGTTGTATTAATACTTTTGCGCACACTATGATGACTGTGCATTTTCATTGCTTTCTATGATAAAAAAAAATCCTATAAAAAGCCCTGAATTTGGGGCTCTGTATGACACTTTTCTGAGCCTCTAAGGGTGCTGCCTTATTTTCAACCATTTTGCTGCACACTTTAGACCTCATTTTTTCAGATGTTGCTCATTGCTTCATCTATTTTAAATGCTATGAGCCTTCATGGCAATTCATATCTGAGCCTTATGAATGATTCATGTGACCAACTATATTTTTACCTTCTGTATTCCACTTAAGAATTTTAATTAACCTTCATGATTTTTCTAATATGTTCATCACAAGCCTTTAGAGTCAGTCCTTATTCAATGATTGTTTTGAAACGCTGTTTAGAAATTATCTTTAGGGACACATTGCCACATCTATTCTTAAAGACAACACCACCGACCCCGCAAATGGGTGCTACATTTTCTATCGGTCAGTTTATCTGAGCGACAGCGCCCACATGAGTAATACAGAGCGCTGTATTTCTCTACAACAAGCATTTCATATGGTTTATTCATCAATCAATTTATCCATTTATTACTTCTCCTATTCTGCCCCACCCATTCATTTGCCTAGTCATTTATTTGTAATTCATTCCCCCTCTCAGCTGTTTATTCTTTGATGAGATACCTCGGATTTTAACATAGTTTTTTTTAACCTCTGTTCAGCAGGGCTTAATTTGTGCCAGAAGTTGCAGGAGGTGGAAGTTGACACTCGTATTTGGGTACGGAGACTTATTTCTCATCAATAAACTTTGACCTGGAACAAGAGAGAGAAAGTAAGAGAAGACGAGGAAAACAGTAACATTGGACAAAAGAAAGGATGAAAAAGAGCCTGCAAGAAATAAAGATACAGGAAGTGTAGAGTGAAGGAAAATGAGGCATGAGAGGGAATCAAGACTAGGCAGCCCATGTGCCTGGCAACCCTGGCATTCAGCAGCACTAGGCTTCCAAGAAAAGTAAGGCACCCTTTAACAAATTAAGGACTGGTTGATTACATTTGCCTCTCTTCGGCAGATTACTCTTTTTGCTTTTAAGCGAAACTTTCCTGAACGCAGACACTTTGCACAATATCTCCTTTGACAGATTCAATGCAGAAATTGTTAATTGATGCATTGTACAAGCAAGGGGTGATCATTTCTAAGGCTGTATTCCTGTGCGCTGGGTCCTGTAGCCACCACGCCCAGAAGAATATTACCTGCGTCACAGTCCCCTTGCAGCCATGCGAAGTAATTAGTAAACGCTAGTGTGAGCCACGACAGCTAGCAGAGAATATGCAGAGAATATTTTTATTAATCCACAAAGGACCTAGCAGACTGATGCAACAGGGTTAATGGAGCCCCGAGGATCTGCTCTGGCGGAAGACTCTGGGGAATGACGTAATGGCAAATAAAACTGCGTAGCCACAATCAACGCGTCGCGCGCACTGGTTCAGTTCTAGTGCATTGCCTTTCATAGACCTGTTACATAATCTGCCTAGTCATGGTGAGTTGCATTTATCCTTTATCTAAGCCTAAAAACATTCTAACCACTTTCCAGCAGATCCCATTCTGAAACGTCACAGAAAGAATACTTGCTTGTTTGCCTACCAGAAATTCGGGCAGTGCCTTGCACATTTAGGGGCATATATATGAGAGCTTTGTGTCATGCTTGCACCACGCAATGTGGTACATGCGTGATGCAAGCGTCTAAGTCAGATTCATGAAGCCACGCAAAGCCACTTTGGGTGGTTTTGAATGCTTCAAAAATTTGGAGTATGGAAATGCAGCGCAAGACGCGGTGTTGCCTTATTCTACAAAAGGGATGCGTTCCATAGGCACTGGGATGGGTGTTTTCATGCAACTCCCATGATTTTTGACGCATTCCCAGATTTACAAGGACTCACAACCCTGCGAATGCACCAAAAAGATATGCCTCTGCGGAGCGGCGTAACGAGGAGAAATAGCTTTATTTCTCCTCCTTTTGTCCTCTTTCTATGTGTGATGCATTCTGCAGCACACATAGGAAGAGGAAAAAGCCTCTGCAGCCTTTGCAGTCTTCGGGTGGTTTTCTGTACTACGCATCAATTGGGGAATATCGTGCCTCTTCCCGCTGGTGGGATGGCGAGCGCTAGATGGATGGATGGAAATGCCCTATAGGGGTTCCATTGTCTGGGGATCCATGTCACTAGGGATCAACAGCTTTTCTTTGATTCTAGCCTCAGCAGAATCCTAGAGGAATACAAGCGAGACATAAGCCACTGGAGTAGTTTACCTATATCGCTGCTCGGCTATGCAGCCCCATACAAAATGATATACCTCCATAAGTTAATAAATGCAGTTCAGAACTCTCTCTTCCCAGTCCCGAAAACATCTTCAAACAGGCGTAAGTCGTTACGAGGCTCCTCTTCTGGAATGGGGGTGTTCCACAAATGGCACTGGCAACACTGACCCGGATGACCTTTGATGGCGGTATAGCCCTACCAAACTTATGTCTCTATTACTGGGCGACCCAACTGGTGGTAATAAATGACTAGTCATTTGCGGAACAACGTGATCCCATGCTGTTGGTGGACCGGCGTGCCATGGACCCGCTATGGTACCTATACTCACTTACCTTCTTGATATTTTGGTCCTCGATATTTTGTCTCTGATATTTTGGCAGCACAATGTTTCTTTTGTTGATATTTCAACATACAATCATTACTGAGTGACCTCATTCAGAGCGAATAGTGTCATTGTGAGGGCACAGTGAGTCCCCATACAATTGCAATTTGCCTTTAAGGTTACACAAGTTCTGATTGTGTATGTGACTCCTGCATGCCGCTGACCTATGGGTTGTTGGGAGAACTCATTAGATATCCTACCTCTTTCCCTCCCCATCCCTTTGTGCTGTGATGTGTGTCATCTAGCAACTTGAGACCACTGGGTAGGATTATCTGATTCTCTTCAATCCAACACTCATAGTTGAATTAATTAAAATATGCCTCTCAACCTGCCTTCCATCAAATCTTTAAAGAAGACCAATTAGATTTGCAGTTTTAAGCACTAAATTAAAATGACCACGACTCCTTATATCTTGCTAATGTGACACTTTCATTTCAAAGGAATAAAGGATGCCCTAATCCAACTTGCTCAGCTTGTTTGAATCCCCATCATTTTCTCCAGCTTCTGATCAGCTAGTGTAGCAGTTGCTTGCAAGTCCATAGACAGGCCAAACGTTTGGGAATCAACTTCTTTCTGCTGTCTCAAGTGTCCTGATTGCCATGTTCAGATCTATCCTAGACAAATCAATTGATTGTTGATCATTAACATGAGCAGCTTATTGAAGGGCAAATAGAAATTGCTGGTTCAATCCCCCTAAATAACCCAACATACAAGTCAACAGCAGAACAAGCCATGGAGGTGCCAATCTACACAAATACTGCTTCCCTAAGGAGTCAACTGTGAGAATACCAATGCTGATTGCTGCTTCTCCCCTGACTTTGGTGGAGCCCCCCATTGAGGCAGTCGATTTGACTTTGCCTTGGATTTCCAACTCTGACTCAGACGATTAACTGTCCCATGCATTGACCCGTAAGGGTGAGTAGTTCGCGCTTTACAAATACGGATTTACAGCTGAAGAGTGTGGTGGCCCACTAAGCAACACCTTACAAGTCAAGTAGACCAAGAAAGAAGGATGGAGAGACCACACCAGAATCACCACCATCCCCAAGAGAACTCCCACAATTTCTGGGGAAAACCTTGCATTTCTCCTGTACATTTTGCCACTTGTTTACTTCTCTGCCAGACAAAGTCACCATCTCTACTTTGTTGAGGCCTGATTTGGCACCCAGAGGAAACAAAGTCATAGGTTTCCTAGAGATGCATTTTTCTGACATCATGTATCTTCTTGGAGAGAATAAGTTATTTGCTAAGAACAGTATTACATTCGACCATTTACATCAGATTGACAATCTCTGCTCTCCCACTTGCACCCTGTCACTTCAATTCCCAAGAGGAATCTGAAGTCGAGTGCAAACAGTGTTTAAGTCCAAATTTAGATTCTGAGTTGTGCGATGTTAGAATTGACCCTCATTGCAGGGTCAGTGCCAATCGTTTTGCCTTCAGCCCTTCAGCCCTTCTGTTTTCTGATTCTGTTTTTGTTAGCCACTGCTAACCAGTGCAAAAGTGTCTGTGCTCTCTACTTAAAACATGGTACAATTGGCCCACACCTGATTGGCACATTTAATTTACTTATAAGTCCCTAGTAAAGTGGTAATACATGTTCACAGGGCCTATAAATTAAATGCTAATAGTGGGCCTGCAGCACTTATTGTGCCACCCACTTAACTTACTGTTGGAAGCCGGAGTCCCCGTCCCGCTCCACTGTCACAAATGCGAGACCCGGGACTAGTCCCTCAACGTTAGGCCAAGTAAGGACACCGTTTGAGATAGCCCTGCTCACCCCCTTAGTAGCTTGGCACGAGCAGCCAGGCCTATCTCCAAGGCACGAGTGTACAGTATGTGCAACCACGCTCACAGCAACCCACTGGTGACACCACAAATGGACTCCACACGAGTTTGATAAAATGAGTATATAGTTTATGTAAAAAGATATACGGAAAGACCACATGATACATAAGCCAACATATAATGAAGGGTAATATTCGTTCCGGCTGGTTGGTAGGTTCAAACCCCAACCACCGCTTTCAAAATGCTATGCTGGTCGTAATACTAGAATCACACACGTTGCAATGGACAAACCATAGTGCGTTGCGTAACGATACAATCCTGTGCTGGGCACAGGAGAAATAATACAATGCGTAACGATACACCCCGGTACCTGCAATGGGAGAAATAATGCAATGCGTACCGCTACAATCATGTACTGCGCAATGAAGGAATAATGCAATGCGTCACACCCCAATCACATACTTTGCAATGAAGAAATAATGCAATGCGCACCGCTACAATCATGTACTTTGCAATGAAGGAATAATGCAATGCATAGCTACAATCATGTACTTTGCAATGAAGAAATAATGCCATGCGTAGCGCTACAATCGTGTACTTCGTTCTGCAGAAATAGTGTCAGGCGTCCTAAGACAGTCCGGCAGTTCGTTAGCAGCAATATTGGCAATGTGTATTACGACAGTCAGCCTCTTCAATAACAGTTGCCCCCCCCCAGACGTATCAACGATGACGCAAAGTACAACTTCCCACTCTGGCCCCAGTACTGCCACTCCTGAACGCAGTACGGGCCCCACTCTGAGCCGAAGCAAATGCTCACACCGCCAGAAGGTCTGAGAGGCCGAGAGAGTGTCCCTCCGAGCCCGTGCCCCGCCCAGGCAGTGATCCACGTTACCTGGGGGCGCGACCCCACTCTCGTCTCCTCCTTCAGCGAACTGGGCCTTCCGTGTAGAACTTTCTCAATGGGCCTCAGCGGCTCGGCCTGGTAGCTCAGCTCCTCTGGGCTGCCGGTCCGGGCCGCGACTGTTAGGAAGGTCTCAGGCGGCCGCAGGGCACACGTACCCTTGAGATTACGTTACTCCTGGTGCACTTCACCACAGCACCCTCCGGGTCTTCTCTGGCACAAAGCCACACACACAACGCTGATGGGACTTCACGTCGACTCTGAGTGCACGCTCACCAGGCACTCCTTCCTGTGGTCTCAGTTGGCACCAAGACCCGCACACCACGTTGCAGAGACTCACTTTCTTCCGGTCTCAGTCTCAATCCATTTCTATTCCATTCCCCGCGTTCAGGGGTCTCAGCTCTCCTAGTTATACCCCTAAATGTCTTTGAAGTTCGTTGTGCTCAGGGGTCCCTGACCCCTGCGTAAATCAGTTCTGGGTGTCTCCCTCCCAGTGTCACCTTTCTCCCTTTGATACTGGGGGTCTGGATCCTTAATCACTCAGCAGGAGATGGGTCAATTGTTTTATAGCCGCAACCCAGGCCTCTTCACCTCCCGGTGCTTTTCCTCGCTTCCTCTCCAGCTGCAGGTCAGCCTGGTGCCATCTCAACCCCTCCCTGGGTCAAGACCTCCCCCGGCTCCTCTCCCCTCTCAGATCCAGACAGTCAATCTACATTCAGCAGAGACACACAGAAATGCTTAAAGCGCAAAACTCAGCCACTTTCTAAAAGTGTGGCTTCTGAACACACAGTGACAAAACCACTTACATAGAAAGATGTGTTATGACGCTGTGAGTTCATACATACTAAACTTCACCTCTCCATTTTAAACTTATGGGAAACTAGGCTAACAAACACAATACCCAGCCTCCCCCATTCTGTCCTATGGGCAGAATGGCCTTTCACCAGTGAAAAACGAAATGGAGCGTTTTCCACTGTCAGGACATAACACACACCTCAGTATATGTCCTGCCTTTTACGTACACTGCACCCTGCCCAGGGGCTACCCGGGACCTACCACAGGGGTGCCCACTGTGTATGCAAAAGGGAGAGTAAGGCCTGACAAGTGGTTACACTTGTCAGGACAACATGCTAACTTAGCAAACTGCGCGCAGGCCCTACACTGCAGGCCTGAGTTCCCTTCTCCGCGCACCTTTGCATTACTAGCCCTGGCACACAAAGTGCACATCACTAGGGACTTTACTAGTAAGGCAAACATACCAATCATGGCCAACCAATTACCATTACACTTTACACAGGGAACACTTGTACTTTGACACTGATCAGCAGTGGCAAAGTACCCAAAGCATCTAAATTGGCAACTCTATGTCAGGAAAACGGTCTAGGGGAAAGCAAAAAGTTTAGGGAACTTTAGCCAAAAAGGCCAAGTCCTACACAACCCCCTCCCAGCCAAAAGCCAGGGTAGACATATCATTACCTTGATGGACTTCCCGGCTTGGGGCGATAGAACCAGGACGCAGGCCCTCTACCACAGGGACACCCTCCTGTTCCACGCTTTCCTGACCCCAGGGGGTCTTCTTGATCACTACTCCCTGAGCCAACAATGCTGTTCCATTGATCCCCCCCGGCCTGGGGGACCCCTCCAGGGTTGCTGTTCCCATGCCAACCCCACCCTGGAGTGGTACCCAGGGAAGGCCCCTCGGTCAGGATACTACCTCCAGTCATCCTGCCCTCCTGGTTAAAAGTGGGTTTACCCTGGTCACTTCTAGGGGACCCAGCCCCACTGGCTGGACACTGTCCAACGGGTGCTCCCACTGGGGAACAGAACCCTCTTTTATCCTTCCATTTATTTTTCTGGGCCTGCCACTTAGCAATGGCACCCACAAACTTCAGGACGGCAGGAGCTCTGGCTACAGACTCCCCACGCCCTCCTGACGCTAGGTGTCCTTCCTCACACCTCTGGCAAGTAGGCACTAGGCCTCCACCCGGGGGCTTTCCTACGGCCCCCCCCAGTTTCCTGGGTGGTGCTGCTGATCCCTGGGGGTGCTGCTTATTCTTCCTCCCCCTTTTTTCAGACAAGGGGCTAGCCATCAACCCCTCCTCACTACTCTGGGATCTCCTTGCGCCACTTGGCCCTTCTTCCCTCTCTGGGGCCTTTTCAGGCCCCTGGACCCATGACCAGGGGTCCGGTTCTTGTGCAGGCTCCTGGGTATCAAGGAGTCCACACCTTAACCCGGGGTGGCGCAATCCTGGAAAATAATTTCTGAGCCTAGGCTCCCCTGGGGCCAAATTGGACAACCCCTCCAAATCATTTTCCATGCTAACCACTACCCAATCTTCCAGTGCACACTTGTACTCATCCACACTTGGCACTGGCTGTGCACTGCCACCATTCGAACCGGACTCTGCTTGTTTACCCTTAATGTCCATTTCCCTCATGCTTAACTCATGAGCGAAGAGAATCCGTTTCTCTTCCAACGCGAGAGCGTTCCTGCTCTCCTCTGCTTGAGTTTTAAGTTTTAACACCTCCAACTCATGCAGTCTGACCCTTTGGTTTTCCTCCAACTCCTCTGGTGAAAAACTCCTCCCTGAATGGCTACTACCAGCCCCTGCGGCTGGTCCCTCCACTGGCAAATCCTGTGGACCAAATTAATTCCCTGGGTCATCCTCATCCACCTCAACATCACCCGTCTCCTGAGCCTCTTTGGCTTCACACCAGGCCCTCAAGGCCACTTGCAGCTCCTCCTTCTTGGGGCTACCCTTCATGGGACATCCCAAAGCTCTGCAGAATTTCCTCAACTGATCAACCTTGTAGGTAATCAATGCCTCAATGTTAACCTCTAATTCTGCAGCCGCAGCCTCACCGGCTATCTGGCTCCCCTCCTGAGACATGATGTGTGGTTTAAAGGTTACTCAACAATAGAACCAACAATTCAAAACAATATGTTGTTGCGTCGTGGTCTGCGATCAATTTGTGATGTACACCAATTACTGTGAGTGGTTTTGCACACATGCGTTTCAATTATGTTAGGATTGTATCCCACCGCTCTGCCGCCAAATGTTGGAAGCCAGAGTCCCCGTCCCGCGCCACTGTCACAAATGCGAGATCCGGTACTCCTCCCTCAACGTTAGGCCAAGTAAGGACACCGTTTGAGATAGCCCTGCTCACACCCTTAGTAGCTTGGCATGAGCAGCCAGGCCTATCTCCAAGGCACGAGTGTGCAGTATGTGCAACCATGCTCACAGCAACCCACTGGTGACACCACAAATAGACTCCACACGAGTTTGATAAAACGAGTATAAACTTTATGTAAAAAGATATACGGTCAGACCACACGATACATAAGCCAACATAAAATAAAGGGTAATATTCGTTCCGGCTGGTTGGTAGGTTCAAATCCCAACCACCGCTTTCAAAATGCTATGCTGGTCGTAATGCTAGAATAACACACGTTGCATTGGACAAACAAAAATGGTGCGTTGCGTAACGATACAATCCTGTGCTGGGCACAGGAGAAATAATACAATGCGTAACGATACACCCCGGTACCTGCAATGGGAGAAATAATGCAATGTGTACCGCTACAATCATGTACTGCGCAATGAAGGAATAATGCAATGCGTCACACCCCAATCACATACTTTGCAATGAAGAAATAATGCAATGCGCACCGCTACAATCATGTACTTTGCAATGAAGGAATAATGCAATGCGCAGCTACAATCATGTACTTTGCAATGAAGAAATAATGCAATGCGGGCCGCTACAATCCTGTACTTTGCAAGGGAGAAATAATGCAATGCGTAGCGCTACAATCGTGTACTTTGTTATGCAAAAATAGTGTCAGGCGTCCTAAGACAGTCCGGCAGTTCGTTAGCAGCAATATTGGCAATGTGTATTACGACAGTCAGCCTCTTCGATAACAGTTGCCCCCCACACATATCAACGATGACACAAAGTACAGCTTCCCACTCTGGCCCCAGTACTGCCACTCCTGAACGCAGTACGGGCCCCACTCTGATCCGAAGCAAAGGCTCACACCGCCAGAAGGTCTGAGAGGCCAAGAGAGTGTCCCTCCGAGCCCGCACCCTGCCCAGGCAGTGATCCACATTACCTGGGGGCGCGACCCCACTCTCGTCTCCTCCTTCAGCGAACTGGGCCTTCCGTGTAGAACTTTCTCAATGGGCCTCAGCGGCTCGGCCTGGCAGCTCAGCTCCTCCGGGCTGCCGGTCCGGGCCGCGACTGTTAGGAAGGTCTCAGGCGGCCGCAGGGCACACGTACCCTTGAGATTACGTTACTCTGGGTGCACTTCACCACAGCACCCTCCGGGTCTTCTCTGGCACAAAGCCACACACACAACGCTGATGGGACTTCACGTCGACTCTGAGTGCACGCTCACCAGGCACTCCTTCCTGTGGTCTCAGTTGGCACCAAGACCCGCACACCACGTTGCAGAGACTCACTTTCTTCCGGTGCACACGATGATCAGCCGATCACCTCCACAGTCCCACGTTGCACCAAAGCACGCACACTGCTTCACTGAGACTTACTCCAACTCCGGTGCCCCGATATCCAGGCGCTCTTCACCAACGCCTTCGGCCACACCCAGACACACTCACCGTGTCCGTGCCTCACTTCTCCTCCGGTGCACTCGACGACCAGGCGCTCTTCACCAGCGCCTCCAGTGCACCACGAAATGCACCTTGCGTGTCAGAGACTCACTCCACTTCCGATGCACACGTTGACCAGACGCTCCTCACCAATGCCTCCTGTGCACCACGACATGCACCCTGCGCGTCAGAGACTCACTTCACCTCCGATGCACCCGCCGACCAGGCGCTCTTCACCAGCACCTGCGGTGCACCACGACACGCACCCTGTGCGTCCGAGTCTCACGTCACCTCCGATGCACACGCTGACCAGGTGCTCTTCACCAACGCCTGCTGTGCACCACGACACGCACCCAGCGCGTCCGAGACTCACTTCACCTTCGGTGCACACGTTGACCAGGCGCTCTTCACCTGCGTCTCCTGTGCACCACGACACGCACCCAACGCGTCCGAGTCTCACTCGTCCTCCGTGTGTCCAAGATCACAGGGCACAACTTCCGAGGGTCTCGAGCTGCCACAACACGCGCCCACCGCGTCGCTTGAAACTTCTCCGGAAACTCTTATGTTCCTCTGTTTCCAAACAGGGAGCCAGCTCACCTTGGGCCCTTGGGGGGTAACAAGACACAGTACAGAGCACAGTCTTCTTCAAGCAGGGGGACCCAGCGCACAAAGCACAGTCCCAACAGCCTCTTCCTTGGTTAGAACAGCAAACTGCAGACCAGCCCCAGATCATGAAGCAAGGGTTGGTCCTTCCCCAGCAGTCTCTTCAGTTGTTCCTTCCTTAGCAGAGGTTCCTCTTGACCACGAAATGGGTCCAAGCCTTTTAAGTCTCAATCCATTTCTATTCCATTCCCCGCGTTCAGGGGTCTCAGCTCTCCTAGTTATACCCCTAAACGTCTTTGAAGTTCGTTGTGCTCAGGGGTCCCTGACCCCTGCCTAAATCAGTTCTGGGTGTCTCCCTCCCAGTGTCACCTTTCTCCCTTTGATACTGGGGGTCTGGATCCTTAATCACTCAGCAGGAGATGGGTCAATTGTTTTATAGCCGCAACCCAGGCCTCTTCACCTCCCAGCGCTTTTCCTCGCCTGCTCTCCAGCTGCAGGTCAGCCTGGTGCCATCTCAACCCCTCCCTGGGTCAAGACCTCCCCCGGCTCCTCTCCCCTCTCAGATCCAGACAGTCAATCCACATTCAGCAGAGACACACAGAAATGCTTAAAGCAGAAAACTCAGCCACGTTCTAAAAGTGTGGCTTCTGAACACACAGTGACAAAACCACTTACATAGAAAGATGTGTTATGACGCTGTGAGTTCATACATACTAAACTTCACCTCTCCATTTTAAACGTATGGGAAACTAGGCTAACAAACACAATACCCAGCCTCCCCCATTATGTCCTATGGGCAGAATGGCCTTTCACCAGTGAAAAACGAACTGGAGCGTTTTCCACTGTCAGGACATAACACACACCTCAGTATATGTCCTGCCTTTTACTTACACTGCACCCTGCCCAGGGACTACCCGGGACCTACCACAGGGGTGCCCACTGTGTACGCAAAAGTGAAAGTAAGGCCTGACAAGTGGTTACACTTGTCAGGAAAACATGCTAACTTAGCAAACTACGCGCAGGCCCTACACTGCAGGCCTGAGTTCCCTTCTCCGCGCACCTTTGCATTACTAGCCCTGGCACACACAGTGCACATCACTAGGGACTTTACTAGTAAGGCAAACATACCAATCATGGCCAACCAATTACCATTACACTTTACACAGGGAACACTTGTACTTTGACACTGATCAGCAGTGGCAAAGTACCCAAAGCATCTAAATTGGCAACTCTATGTCAGGAAAACGGTCTAGGGGGAAAGCAAACCGTTTAGGGAACTTTAGCCAAAAAGACCAAGTCCTACACTTACTTACTTACTTATGCCTCCTACACCTCCTGGGGTAAAGGCCACTAACCACGACTCTCCAGCCATTGCTGTCTTGGGCTTTTCTATCAATCTGACTCCAGGTGCAACCCACCTCCTTACAGTCAGCCTCGAGTCCTAGACGCCAGGTGTTTCTTGACCTTCTCTTTTTTTCCTTTTCCCTTGAGTGTTTCAGATGAGGGCATCTAGTGGTGTCTGATGCAGGCTTGCGGAGGGTGTGACCTATCCAGCCCCAGTGCCTTTTCATGATTTTTTCATGAGCAGGGAGTCAGACAGTCTGCTGCCATAGGTTGTTGTTGGTATTATTGTTTGGCCGGAGGATATGGAGGATTTTCCTCAGACAGGTGTTGATGACGGTCTGGACTTTATTGGTGGTGTCACTGTTGTCCTCCATATTTCTGCTCCATACAGAAGGACCAATTTTACATTGATGTTAAAAAGCCTGATCTTAGTTTTGAGTGTTAGGTCCTTGGAGCTCTAGATCTTCTTTAGCTGAATGAAGGCAGCCCTTGCTTTGCTGATTCTTGCCATGATGTCAGCGTCTATGCTGCCCTGCTTGTCCATGACACTGACCAGTTGCGTGAAGGCCTCAACCTCTTCCAGTGCATCACTTGCAAGAGTGACTGCAGTTGTGCTGGTCGTGTTAGCCTTCAGGATCTTTGTTTTCCCCCTGTGGATATTGAGGGCCAAGTTGTCCTGATGTGGCTGCCACTTTGTTAGTCTTATCTTGCATCTGCAGATGTGTATGGGAGAGTATAGCCAGGTCATCTGCAAAGTCTAGGTCATCAAGCTGCATCCAAGGTGTCCACAGGATCCCATTTCTTCTCCTTGCTGTGGATGCCTTCATGATCCAGTCTATGGCCAGCTGAAAGATAAAAGGCCAGAGCAAACAATCCTGGCGGACTCCAGTCCTCACTTCAAAGGCTTCTGTGATTTGTCTTCCATACACTATCTTGCAGGTCATTCCCTCATAAGAGTCCCTGATGATTCTTACGAGTTTATCTGCCACACCGTATTGGCAGAGGAGTTTCCAGAGGGTCTCTCTTTTCAAGCTGTCAAATATCTTCTCCTAGTTGATGACACTGACATTGAGGGGGGAGTTCCATTCCATCGACTGCTCAATGATGATCTGCACTGGTGTAATCTGGTCTGTGCAAGATCTATCTTGGCAGAAGTCAGCTTGCTGGTCTCGCAAC
Source organism: Calotriton arnoldi (assembly GCA_963921515.1). Taxonomy (NCBI): domain Eukaryota; kingdom Metazoa; phylum Chordata; class Amphibia; order Caudata; family Salamandridae; genus Calotriton; species Calotriton arnoldi. Next base: position 754,828 of record CAWUFW010004823.1, read on the forward strand.
TGAGCATCAACTTGTTCCTTCATTCTGTCCAGGTTGCCTGGGGTTGATAGAAGAGTTATCCCTCTATAGTTTGTGCAGTTACTCAGGTCACTTTTCTTGGGGATCTTGATCAGATATCCCACCTTCAGACTAATGGCACCTTTTCCTCTTCCCAGATCCTTCCAAACATGGGATAGAGCATGTCTACTGATGTTTCAATGTCTGCCTTCAGTAACTCTGCAAGAATGTTGTCAGGTCCTGCTGCATTCCCATTTCTCAGATGTTTGATGGCTTGCCGTGTTTCTTCTTTCGTTTGTCTGCTGCAGTCGATAGGCTAGTCCTTGTAAGCTGGCTATATGTCTGGTGGAAGGCTGCGGCAAGGACTGTTTCAGCAGTTCTTCAAAGTGCTCCACCCATCTTTGCTGTTGGCCTTTGTTACTCATGATTTTCTTACAAGCTTTGTCTTTAGTAGGGCTTTCTGGCTTGCTGCACCTGCCAGATAGTTTCCTTGTTATGTCATAGAGTTCTTTCAAGTTTTCATCACTTGCAGCTTTCTAGGCTTCTTTGGCAAGACCATCGAGGAATTTTCACTTGTCTGCTCTTAAGCTTCTCTTTGCTTCTTTGTTGGTTTTGGTGTATTCACCTAGAGCTTTTACTTTTTCTGGTCTTGTTCGGCTGGTGTTGACTGCAGCTTTCTTTTCCTTTCTCTCTTGGATTTTTCAGAGAGTCTCGGTGGAGAATCATTCTTTATGCTGGTGTTTCTTGGGACCCAATACCTCCTGGCAGGTTGATGTCACTATTTCTTTGGTCTTCTCCCACTGGCTTTCATTTGGGACTCTGTCATCCTATAGTGTTTGTAGGACTTGAAACTTGTTACAGAAACGTCGACCAAAAGACATCACGGTCTTAGGGAGAGAGGAATCTTCTTCACGGAGAGCTAAGACACCATGAGGGGAAAGTCAGAGATCCCTGGAAGCTACAAAGTTGATCCATGGGCTTTTGACCAAGACCATCACCATTGGGACATGGAACGTGAGGACCATGTACGAGACAGGCAAGACAGCCCAAGTGGCAGCGTAGATGAAAGAATACAACCTTGCCCTGCTTGGCATCAGCGAGTCCAGATGGACACAGTCTGGACAGAAAAGAGTGACTCCATGAGGAATGCTGCTGTATTCTGGACACGAGGAAGAGAATGCCCCACATATGCAGGGAGTGGCACAGATGCTAATGCCAGAAGCCACAGAGCTCTGATTGGATAGGAGGCCCACAGTCCCAGAATCAATACAGCGACCTTCCACACAAATAAAAAGAGGATCAGCATGAAAGTTGTCCAGTGTTATTTACCTACAAATTACGGCAAAGTAGAGGAAAAAGAACAGTTTTACAACAGACTCGTGTCCATCCTGGAGAAATGCCTTGAGAGAGACATCACCATACTGATGGGGGATCTCAATGCCAAGATTGGAAGTGACAACACGGGTACGAAGATGTCACGGGCAAGCATGGCCTTGGCGACATGAGAATGGTGAAAGGCTTGCAGATCTCCATGCCCTGAAGAGTCTGGTGATAGGCGATAGTGTATTCCCACACAAAAGGATAAACAAGGCAACATGAGTGTCACTAGACCATTCAACAGAGAAACAGATTGACCATATCTGCATTGCCAAGATGTTCCGGAGGTCCCTGCAGGACATGAGAGTGATAAGAGGAGTGGACGTGGCGTCAGACCATCACCTTGTTGGACCAAACTAAAGCTAAAGAAAGCATGGATGGAACCGACAAACCAACACCAGCGATATAACACCACCCCACCCACTTAAGAAACCTTTCAGGTCTCGGGCCTGCCATTGCAGCCTGTGTGCCGTATTCAAACTGCCAAAATAACACATTTTCCAGGCCTAAGCCTTCCGTTTTAATATTTATAAGTCACCCCTAAGATAGGCCCTAAGCAACCCTTTGGGCAGGGCGAAGAGTATATAAAAAGTTGGACATTTCGTTTGACGTTTTACATGTCCTGGTAGCAAAAATCCCACTACTGCAAGGCCTACATCTTCCATAGGATAAGATCAGGTTACCTTATTACACTTAATAAGTGATAACTTTTGTTTGGGAACAGGTAGAAAAGTTATGCTATGTCTCTAAAGAACTGTAATTTTAAATTCTCTTTTATGGTAAAGTCGGATTTTAAATCACAAGTCTGAAAATGGCACTTATAAAAAGTCCTCGGTCACAAGACTGTGATTACAGTGACATTTGGCCTTTATGTATTCCTCCTGGACAGTGAGGGAAAGAAGGGCTAGATGTTAGCAGGATGGGCCATCCTGTCAGGAAATGAGGGTCAAAGCTGTTCCCTGTGCCACTTATATTTCAAAGGAGCTGCCTCGGCACACTCACAAAGAACTTCACACAAGCCTTTTGTCCCCCTGGACCTCTTGGAGCCTGGGCAAGGAAGAAGGAAATTCCAGAAACAACTGTGGAGGGAAAACTCTAGATGTTTCCTCCACTTCAACGCTGTCACCAGGTATGAAAAAAGAGGACCCTCAAACTCACTCTTCAGTTCACTCCTGTACCTGTGGATACACAGAAGGCCTCCCTTGCACTTCAGAGGACTGCCCTGCTGCTCGAGGCCTGCCTTGTACTTCAGAGGACTGCCCTGCTCCTACCAGAGGACTGCCCAGCTGCTTGAGGCCTGAACTGCCTTGAACCCTCAGAGGACTTCCCTACTGCTTGAGGACTGCTTTGCTGCTTGAAACCAGAACTACCAGAGTGACTCCAATGGCCAGTGGCTGGCCTCCTGTTTTGAGCTACAGGGACACAAACAGTTCTAACAACTTGAACCCTGCACCTGGACCCTGCCTAAAGTGAGTCTTACCCTCAAAGTTGTGCACTCCCAGCCCTGGTCCCTTGGAAGTGATTCTAAAGGTGCCCAAACAGTCAAATCCCAAAACTTGGGACTTGAAAACAATTTCTGCCAAAAAGTCCTCTGAGAACTGACAGGAGACTGGGGCCTATCTTCTTGCCGATCCGTCCAAGGTGCTCTGCTGGTTGGTCTGACTTTCTGGTACCTCTTGCTATGTTCTTCTCCACAGCTTCAAATCCAGTTCAGAGGCTCCTTGCAGAAGGGGTATCCAGCCTCGTGGACCCCTCGTCGCCTACAGTCTGCAGGCTTCATCCGCTGGAGATTTTTGACTTCCAAAAAAAGTGACAAAATCTGATTGTAGAAATTTCCACTTCCACTTCATCCAGCGGTTCCCCGACTACGACGCCAATTCCATGGACACCGCTGACTGGCTGGTCCCATTGAACTTTACCTTCTCAGACATTTTTTTTGCTTCATTTCTTCATAGTCTGATGGTAAATTGAGACCGGGCTCAATCCACTCCATGAATCTGGGCCATGCTTCATCACGGTTGGCCATAGCTTTTGACTTTGCCCCGGTCTTGTGCGACTAGATGTCCGTGATTGGTGTTTTGATATTTTAGGCGCACATTTGTTCTAAAAACTTTAAAAAATCATAATTCTGATTCTATTGATTGTTTTTTGGCCATTTTGGTTTGAAATAATTTATTAAAATGTTTTCTATTTTTCTAAATTGGTGTGATATTTTTCTCATTGTTTTTGTACAGGAAGGGACATCTTCCTGCACAAAAACAATCCTTAGGGGCATTTTCCTGCTTTCTAGGTGAGCTGCAGAATGCAGCACACCTAGAAAGAGGAAGTAAAAGGGAGAAATAAAGATATTCCTTCTCGTTACGCCTCTCCTGAGAAGGCGTATCTATTTGGTGCATTACCAGGTTTACCAGTTTTGGTAGATCTGGGAATGCATCAAAAACCATTGGAGTTGCGTGGGAACATCTACCCAATGCCCATGGAATGCCTTCCTAGGGCAGAGTAAGGCCAGTTTGTGCTGCCTTGCCTTACTTCAGATTGATGGAGCCACACAGGACCGTGCAAAGCGGCCTTGTGTGCCTTCATAAATCTGACTTAAGGTTTGTGTCACTCTTGCACCATGTTGCACGGTGCAAGAGCAACTCAAACCAGCTCGTAAATAGGCCCCCCAATTTCCTACATGCAGTAATTGTGCACCCTACAATTTTTCCATGCTCAGAATCCTTCATTTAACACTTACAGGGATTTGATGGGAAAAAACGACTGATTCTAAGAAAATGTGTAGTATTCAGGTGTGGTAACTCTCATACTGGCCATTATTACTCATTCTGATATCTAAAACGTGGTTTGGGGTGGCAGTATTGCCCACAAGTAGAACAGATATGTATCCGAACAGATTAAGCCAGTGCCAATTTTACCACATCATCAATCCGACCTACTTGCAATGTGCGTCTTAGTCCAAAAATGCATAGTGCCTCGTGAATTTTGATGGTAGATTTAACTAGGTTTTATAACAATTCCTCTCACAGAAATCATATATGGCAAGAAAACCACTATTGAACGAGGAACAGGCTTTGGTCTGAAAATAGTGTTGCCACGTGGCCTGTATTTTACCAAAGCCAGTATGTTTATGTCTGGACTGGTAAAAATATTGAAACAATCAGTCCATATATTGTTTCCACTAGTAAGTTTAAACTTTAAAAAAACAAATATATTGAGAAATCAAAAAAATATTTTAGAGCTGTCCAAACTATTCCTGAATGATTAGTAAAACCAACAGAGGTTGACTTGCTAGATTAAAAAATAATACAGAGGATTTTACAAAAAACATTACATTCAAGTATCAGCTCTTTAGCCTTGCAATCTAGAAATATAATAGAATGGACAATATTTTTTCTGAGAAAGATGGCACCCCAACTGGAAAGACATGACCTAAGCATAGCCCTAGTTTCCTGCATCCAAATGCAGACCTGCTGAGGCTGGCTGAGAACGGATTCAGAGGGAACTGGCTCACAAAAAAAGGTCGTTTTGAGGATGTCAATAGATTACATGTCTGCATAAACACCTATTCTTGGCACCAACAAATCACTCGCATTAAACATGATCTTTACAAAGTCATGTCATATCAGGTCACGTCATGTCACATTCTTTTGTTAGTCAGACAATAGTGTGACTGCTGTAGGATGTATAGAAGCTTGCTCCAGAATCTCAAAGAAAAATCAGTGGAAATTACTTGGTGATGCAACACTTTGAGAATGTTCCACTAGGCTCAGCAGAGTCGGTACAAGCGTGAGGTCATAATGAAGATAAGAGTTCTTTTTTGTGTTATAATTTTTTATTAGCATTTTGAAAAATTCCATCACAAGAACAATAATGATAACAGCATCTTACAATTAGTATTATACAGATAGATATATTAAATATATTAAAACGAAGAAGAAAAATGCATATATGGTGAATACTATTTGTCAATAAATAACATATCTATATAGATAAATAGTGGAATAAATAATTGAATAAGTAAAATATTGAATATTTAGATAATGCAAGCAAAACGAGGAAGAAGAAAAAGACAGAATAAGTGTAAAATTTTTAGAGATTAAGTCATAGATTCAATTATCATATATATAAATTAAACATTATATATATCTATAGATATAAGCAAATATTAATATGTTAAATCTCCTCAGCATTCGTAAACTAATTCATATAGTGGGTTAAATACTGTAAAGTGAATCAGAAAAGCAGAATGGATATATAAGAGTGAAATAGTTGATACAAGTACTAACAAAATATAGCAATATAAGATATACTAAGGAATGTGAAAGGTGAAATGTCATAAAATGTAATAAGAATAATAAGATAGGAGTAGATAAGCAGAAATATGAAAACATAGGAAAATAAGATAAATATACAAAAGGACAATAAGATAATAAAGTAATAAGATAGAAAAATAGTAAGATGAGAAAATAATATGATAATATGATAATTTGATAACCAGGGGTGGGAAAAAAAAAAGGAAGAGGTAAGGAAGAAAATACAATGTCAAGTTAAGAGATATTAGTATCAGTACTTGGGACAGTATCATCAATATCGATGCCACTGATGGAGCAAGGACTCGTAAATGAGACTTGCTCGGAAGCAATCCTTTCGTTTTAACTCACTAACGAATTACTAACGACGTGTTTGTAATTAATAATTCGTATTTAGAAACAGACACGCGGGACAGTGAAGCTTGCCTATGTATTTCTTAACTGCAATAACATGAACAAAGGACTAGAACGCACTTTAACAAGGGATCTTTACTGCGCATGCATCTGCTGCATCTACGTAGTATGACGTACTAATGCTTGGAGGGAAAATCTTGCGCCTGCGCAATAGACAATAAAATGGCTGCTTGAAAGCTCACATGAATGGCACCTGCTTGCTTGAATTAGAAAATAAGTTTTATACTAACCCAAATGCAGAAAGGGTAATAATAAATAGAATGGGTTGGAGTAGAGGTTGGTGGTATACAGTGAAACCATTTATTTTTGAAAATAACGTTTCTTCTTTTGACTTTATTATTAGCGCGCATTTGGGCCCGCTATACTTGTCTGAATCGAGCTGACTGTCTTGACCCTACGCATGCGTACTGGAGAGAAAATACGAAAAGATGACTAAGGACTTGTCACGCGTCCAAGGCCAGCGAAGATGTGCCCTGGGAACATGAGGGTGAAGAGTTCATATGAAGGAGCTTTATTCATAATATCGCAACATTTTGTATTAATAAAGTTTGGAGATGTATGGGAAAGGAAATTATTTAATAAAGTTTGAGGGGAGGGATTTGAAACAATGGTTTAATGAATAAGTGAAATGTAAGCATGGTGTGGCGATCATCCCCCCTCGCATCGTATTGATAGATGTTCTTCTCTCTCTGTCCTCTTCTTTCTAAGCATAGTTATTGTGTGGATCTGAATTGCTGTTATCTTTGAAACTTGATTGAATTGACACTTTTGTGAATGAGGGTGTTTGTACTGAAACGTTTGAGATGGTTCACGCGCAATTAATTTAGATAAAGACTTTAAAACTTCCTGAGTCTGTGATTATTTCATTTAATCGAGAAATGTTTAACAAGTTATAATAATTATCACCATCAACTAGTTCCAACTAATGGTCCATTGACCAGAGGAAAGAACTATTTGATCAGTGAAAAGGTTTAGTTAGGGAAAGAAATAACTAGATCTTGAAGTATGAAAAGCATAAACTAAAAGTTCCAGTGGTCTACTTGCTATTTTGTGGAAGTGAGTTGTATGGGCCCAAGTGAGTATATGGTAGTGGAGTATCTGCTGCTAGTACGCTGCTGGATCAGTTTTCTGGTAGCAGAGTTATGGTTATTATTGACTAGTTTGGTGATAAGTATAGATTATTGATTTATGTTTAACAAAAAGAGTTAGCGTCCTGTTTTATGTCATCTGGAAAATTCCCGGGGAATGAATAGCGGGTGGCGATAGAAACCACACTGCAGTGAGGTTACTCGTCTGTTGGAATAACACTGAGAAGCTAGGTAGGGCTGGCAGTGTTAAAGTAGGGACTATTTTCTGTGAAAAAAAAAGTGAGAATGATTGATAGGAAAGAAGTTCGCTAATGAAACTTTAGGCGTTATATCACCTAGAAAGGGTAACCCTGAAGGAGTAGCAGGTTCTTCCAAGCTAGATTGACAGCAAAAGGAGTTCGCTGGTGAAACTTTGGTCTCAAATTTCCCAAACGGGTGACACCGGAGGAGTAGCAGGTTCTCTGGAGCTTATATGAAGGGTAAGCGGAAGGGTTTTACTCGCAGTGAAAAGAAATAAACTATCCTTTGATTTTAGCGGAACAGACAGAGTAGCGAATGTTTTTATGTCGTTAATAACAAAGAATTTTAAAGAATTTTTTATTGAGAAATAGGTTTTCGTATTACCTTGTAAAGGGAGGGTCAGTTGCCGGAGTGGTATTGACGTCACAGTGAGCCGCACTGGGATTGGTAGAAACAGCGGGCATGTGACAGGAGCAGCTTTGTAAAGGAGGGATCAGTAGTAAGGAGTAGAACTGACGTCAGGAAAAGGCAGCGCTGGCATTGATCGGATCACGGGTGTGAGCCTGATTTGATTGGATAGTTAATTAGAAGCCGCGCTAGGATTGGTGAAGAGAAAAATTGTATGCGGGATTTTGATTTGACTGTCAGTGCAAGACGTACAGGTAGAAGATTTCAAGGGTTTGCAGAATACAATTTTCTACATCGTTCTTCAAGAATGTATGGAGAGAAAAGAAAAATGTCATTTTTAAAGAAAATTAAGAATTTCTTTGTAAAAGATAAGCATGTGTTGACTAGAGAGGGAATTCCTATTCCGCCACCGAAGACACCAGCATCTTTTATGATGATGGAAAGAGGATATCATACCTGCGTGTGGTTGGAAAATTGGATAGAATATACAAAGGATGAGTGTTAGCATTTCCTAAAGATGGTACGTTTAATGGGAGGATTCTTCAGAATTTGAGATTGAAAATGAATGATTTGGAACCTAGACCTAGGTTAACTCAATATGAGGCTTTGGAAGAATGGGAGACTGAGTCATATGAACGTGAGAAATGCAGAGGTGGAAGGTATAGGGGATTCTTCCCAAGACATTTGCATGAGTCACGCGAAGGGCAGATGAAACAATGAAGGAGAGCTATGGTATCAGAAGGTTTATATCCAGTGTTGATGGCTGAGGAACAGTCTGGAGGAAAGTGTAAGGAGAAAACGAAACACATGAACTCAGCAGGATATGGTGAATCAGATGACGAGTTGTTAGAGGATATTTTAATTAAAAATCCACCACCATATCAAGAAGCAGCTAGTAAGGTTACCCCGAGTGCACCAGTAATGGGAATACCATTAACCCCACAGATTTTACATGAGACATCATATAACAGAGTGTTGCAGGATAATGAAAGAGATGCTTTGAATAAAACTAGAGAAGAACTAGTTCAAAAGATAAGTCAATTAAATTTGAATACTGAAGCTTTGACGGTACCAGTGACCATTGGTCCGGTAATCCCATTGTATGGAGATAATAAGATTTGCCAGAAATCACAAACTGTGACAATTCCATTAAATAGTCCTAGAAAAGAAATAATAATTACAGATGATCAGGTTAGCGAAAGTGAGTCAATCATTTCATTAATGGATCTCCCTAATGTGGAACCTTTAACGGAAACTCCAAAGAGAGTTACGCCCATGAATTTGAGAGAAAGAAAACCTTTGGTTCATACTGGAACTGGAGGCGCAATGGTAGTCACCTCTGAGGAAATACAAAGATGGGCACAGGAAAGAGATAATCAGAACCCGACACTAAGAATTTTAGACATCAGCAGATTGAAGGTGGAATTGGAAGAGATAATGACAGGATGTGTGGGTACAGAAAGATTGAACGCTTACAATGATGAGGGATTATTATTTTTATGTAAGAGTATAACCAGGAGAGCAAGAGTATTTCATGAGAGATTGACTGAAGTTGCTTCAGAGATTGGAATAGACATAGGGAAAACAAAGTTGTTGCAGAAACCATATCAAGTGGACTTTACGGATAAAGATTTAGAAAGTGTAAATGCTTCTAGAAAGAGATTACAGATAAAAGAATTCATGAACATTTTGCGAAAATGGGGAGACATTGATAAATGGAGAATTAGATGGATAAGAAAGAAAGAGGAAGTACAAGCGAGAGAAACAGCAGCTGCATTTCCAGTAAGAGAATCAAGCAAAGTGGAAAAATTGTGTCCAATAAGGGAGGTTCCTGGAGGTGGATATGTTCATGTTCCTTGGAGTAGACAAGATATTTTGTCATTTACAAATGATTTTCCAAAGCTGAGAGAAAAACCAGTTGAATGGTACAAACAGGTAGAGAGATTTGTGAAGGTATCAAAGGGTTTATTGAAGGATTTGGATGGTCTATTTGATATAGGGGTACGTGCTGATTTATGGACAGAATGCAAAATTACAATTGATTGGCCTAATGAGGAGTACCCTAGAGATGCAAAGACAGGGGCGCCCTCGGAGGAGGTGATGAAAAAGTATCACCAAGTGATTACGTATTTGAAAGGGAAAATCCCTCCTAAAGAAACAGGCTGGGTAAAAATAGATAGAACAACTCAAGAACCAAATGAATCTGTACATGCATATTATGAAAGGTTATTGCAAGTGTTTAAGCAGTATAGTGGTTTTGAGAATATCGGTGATAAGGAAATGGGACATTTTGTGTATCGGTTTGTATATGGTTTAAAACCAGAAATCAGTCAGATGATACAGCAACACATGTTGTGTTGGCAAAGCAAGACAGTGGATGAGATTTTAAAGTATGCAAAATATTGCGGAGATGACATTGAAGCCAGGCGTAGGAAACTAAAAGAGAAAATGATGTGGGCACAAGTTAAATTGGCAGAACAAGAGGAGAAAGCAAATGACCAAAATAATAATCAAGTGAAAGAACAGAGTCAGAATAATCAAGGAGCGAATGGTAATAAATATAAGGGACGAATGGACAGAGAAGAAGCGAAAAAGAAGTTTCCTTGTCATGCGTGCGGAAAGCTTGGACACTGGAAGAACGAGTGTAAGAGCACTCAGAATAATAAGAGTAATAATGGGCCAAATCAAAATTTAATCGCACAGATGCAGAATGAAGTACTTATGAATCAGCAGCAGCAGGTAGTTACACCACAATATCAGGTGCCAGCATCTCCTATGCCAAATTTTGTGAATCATCAAAGTTTCAGTGCGAACACCGGATTTCAAGGAGAAAGTGGTAAGAATAATAGAACAATTACACAGTATTTTTTACAGAATGATGAAGAACATTTGGATGCCGCACAATGACGGTGCCTGAGGGGGGAGGAAGAGGAGTGCGTGCTTGGCGCATCCTTGCCGGTAGATCAGTCAGGTCCATTTGTTGATGGGAGAGTAGAAGGTAAAGACATTACTTTCCTATTGGATACTGGTGCTACCAGGTCTACTGTGAGAACAGCGGACATCCCAAACCTACCCCTCTCGGGAGAATCAATCCAAGTTGTAGGCGTGTCTAACCAACAGATTAGAACCCCAATAACAAAACCAATGGAGGTGTACATTGGAAACTTCAAAGAAATGCATCGGTTCGTGGTTTGTGATTCCAGTCCTGTAAATCTGTTGGGAAGAGATCTTTTGTGCAAGATGAATTGCACGATGTATTGTACACCAGATGGTGTCGCTTTCCAAACCCCTGATGAAGGCGTGGTGTACAAGATGATGTTAGCCAAACAGGGAACAGAAGTAGATGAAATGTTTTCACTAATAACTGAGAATGAATTACCAGAAGAGTTGAGAACCACAGTTAATCCAGAAGTGTGGGATTTTACAGGAAAAGACATTGGGCTAATGACAACTATAGACCCAGTTAAAGTGACAGTGAAAGAAGGTGCAGTATATCCAAACACCCGACAGTACAAGATGAGTCCAGAAGTAAAAGCAGGAATTATTCCAGAGATTGAACGAATGGTCAAGCAAGGTATTTTAAAAGAAGTGATGGGTAGTCCCTGCAATTCGCCAATAATGGGACTGAAAAAGCCTAGCGGAAAGTACAGAATAGTGCAAGATTTACGGAAAATAAATAAAATTGTAGTGCCATGTTGTCCAATAGTGCCAAATCCAGCAGTGATCCTTTATCAGATGCCTTGGAATGCAGGTTGGTTCACAGTAATTGATTTATGCCAAGCATTCTTTTCTATTCCTTTGTACCCAGACAGCCAGTGTCTTTTTACGTTTAAGTTTGAGGATCATATTTACGCATGGTGTCGAGTTCCTCGAAGGGTACCAGAGAGTCCTTCAATTTTTAATCAGATTTTGAAAAAGTGGCTAGAATCGTTGATTATGCCTGGAAAAATCTGTTTTGGTCCAGTACATTGATGACCTATTGGTGGCATCAAAAACACGAGAAGATTGTGTCACAGACACAATTGCATTACTGAACCATTTGGCTGTAGGAGGACACAAGGTGCCTCCAGAGAAGCTACAATTCTGTCAACGAGAAGTTAGATATTTAGGGCATAAAATAGAAAGAGGAGTTTGAAAATTGACACCGGAAAGAATAAAAATAATCAAAGAAATGCAATTGCCACAGACTCAAAGAGAAATGAGAATGTTCCTAGGAGTGGTTGGATACTATAGGCAATGGATTAATGGTTTTTCGATGTTAGCAAAGCCATTAATACAGATGATCTGGAAAAGAGCAAAAGATCCGATTGATTGGAATGATGACTGCATAGAGGCATTTGTGAAATTAAGAAACTGTTTGTGTGAGGCTTCTGCTTTGGGTATGCCTGATTATTCAAAAGACTTTGCATTGTTTTGCTGTGAAAGAGAAAATTGTGCACTTTCAGTCTTAACACAGAGACATGGATTGAGTCGATGTCCAGTGGCATATTTTTCAGCTACATTTGACCCAGTGGCTTCAGCATTGCCTGGCTGCTTAAAAGCAGTAGCTGCTACTTGTATGAGTCTGGAGCAAAGTGAGTCAATAGTGATGGGACATCCGGTAAAGGTTTTCGTTCCACACTCAGTTGAGATTCTTTTGACAAGAACAAGGACACAGCATCTCACCCCTAGTCGATTGACTAAGTATGAAAGAGTGATTTTGGGAGCTGAGAACGTGACTGTGATAAGGTGTACGATCATGAACCCAGCTACCCTATTGCCAGACCCCTGCGATGAAAAAGTGAGAAATGAGAGTGATCATGATTGTTTGGACGTGACTGAATTATGCACGAAGCCCCAGCCTGACATAAAGGAGACACCTTTGAAAGAGGCTGACCATGAGTTATTTGTAGATGGTTCCTGCCTTAGAACACAAGAAGGAGGATTAAGTGCTGCATATGCTGTTTGTAAAATATCTGGGGTAATTGAAGCATCTTGTTTACCTGGGGTCAAGTCTGCACAAGTAGCTGAATTTGTCGCCTTAACAATGGCATGCAAAAAAGGGAAAAATTGGAGAGTAACCATATTTACGGACAGTCAATATGGGTTCGGGGTTGTGCATGACTTCGGCCAGCTCTGTTTGCAGAGGGGATTTCTGACTTCTTCAGGATCTCCTATCAGAAACAGCAAAAATGTAAAGGATTTGTTGAAAGCATTACAATTGCCGAAAGAGATAGCAGTTGTGAAATGTGCTGCACATCGGTCAGGAAATGACTATGTGACTGCTGGCAATAATTATGCTGATCAAGTGGCTAAATACTGTGCCAAAAATACAGTGGCCATAAACAGAAAAATTGAAACGGGTGGAACCAGATGCCAACTTATGTTTTTCTCAGTACCAGAAACATGGGATGAGATTAGACAACTGCAGGAAGAAGTTGAGGAAAAGGAAAAGGAAATTTGGATAAAGGCAGCCTGTACAAAGAGACCACATGATGAGGTATGGGTTTATTTAGATGGAAGACCAGTCATGCCAGATTGTTTTCTTTCAAAAATAGCAAGAGTGTATCATGGAGCAACACACATAGGGAGAGACTCAATGATCAGACTATTCAGACAAAGTTGGTACAATCTGAAGTTCAGGGTAGTCGCAGAAAGCCTTTGCCAAAGATGCTTAACCTGTCAGCACCAAAATCCAGGTAGAAAGACAGTGGTAAGCTGGGGAAACATTGGAAAGGCAGAAGGACCCTTCACTAGACTACAGTTGGATTTTATCGAATTGCCCCCATGTAATGGACTGAAATATATACTTGTCATAGTATGCCTTTTCTCAAGATGGGTGGAAGCCTATCCCACTCGAAGAAATGACAGTCTTACAGTTGCAAAATTGTTCTTGAGGGAGTTGGTTCCGCGGTTTGGTTTTCCAGTCACTTTGGAATCGGACAGAGGCCCTCATTTTAATAATGAAATAATTTGATGAATCTGTGCTGCATTTAACATTGAACAAAAACTGCACTGTGCTTATCGTCCAGAGGCTTCTGGAATTGTTGAGCAAATGAATGGCACAATCAAGTCAAGATTGGGAAAGGTGTGTGCATCCACAAATCTGAAATGGCCAGATGCATTACCTCTTGTATTGATGGGTCTCAGAAGTATTCCAGACAGAAAAACAGGAATAAGCCCACATGAGATTCTCATGGGAAGAGCCATGAGACAGGCATTTATACCTGGAAATAAACTAATGAGTATAACTGATGATCTGGTATTGGACTATTGCAAAGGATTGGCTGAAATGATGCGCTCTATCTCTCACCAGGTTGGAGAAGACGCAGTTGAAAGACAGCCAGACCAAGCGCATGATTTGAATCCTGGAGATTGGGTGCTAGTGAAGAAACACACAAGAAAGTCATGCTTAGCACCAAGGTGGGATAAACCGCGGCAAGTCATACTAGTCACTACCACAGCAGTGAAGTGTGCAGGTTTGCCCAATTGGATTCATGCCAGCCATATCAGAAGAGTTCTGAGCCCATCAGAACAACAAGAGCAACCACTGACTGAACAGGCTGAAGCGTCAGGAGTTGTAAGCTGTGAGATTGATGAATCTAGAGTAACAGATGCTGAAAGAAAGCCATATGACGAACAGCCAGGTACAAGTCAGGAAGAGTGGATACCAGTGATTGAAGTAATTGATTGAAACTAGAAGAAGAACAGAACTGAAAAGGCAGGAAAGTAGTCAGGAAGAGACAGGGGAAGAAGAACACACTCAGGTGGAAAATTCCAAAGACTTACACAAACCTGAGGAGGGAAAAATAGAAGAACACGTTCAGGCGGAAGAAGAAAAGTTTGAATTAAGACCTGAACAGGATCAGATAGAATTAGAAGAACTGGTTCAGGCAGAAGAAGAACAAAATACGGTAAGACCTGAGCAGGTGGAAGCAAAAGAAGGTACAAGCACAGAAAACAGAGAATCAGAACAGATTGTGCCTAGAATAAATGAAATAAAAAGAACTCTGCAAGGAGATAAAGAAGGTGAAAACGCAGTGCAAATCAAAAGAGTCAGAAAGGGAGACAATTGGCCAACTGGAGTAAAGAAACTAAAATATCATTTGAGAAAATCTGAAAAGAGACCAGAAAAAGTAAACAAAGTCACAAGTCAAACACAATCTAAACAAACTTTGGCAAAAATAACTCGGAGAAGTCCAAGATTGAGAAATTTAAACAGGAGATACAAGGCTCCTGAATGGACTTACGTCATACTCGAGGAATTTGAATCCCTAGATCTGACTGATGAAACAGAAGAAATTCATATTGTTCAGATTGATGAAAGCAAACTGAGGCCTCCTTAAAAACGAAAAGAAAATCAAACTGACAAAGAAAGAATAAGAGAAAAGAAATTTTCTCAGGAATAAAATGGCAGAAATTGAAGTGATCGGAAAACCAAAGTACAGATTAAAAGAAAGTGTTTTAGATTTTGTTTTTGTAGTATTTTATTAGTAGCATTAGTATGGTTATTTCTAACAGTAGGAGTACCTTTGTTATTGAAAACAAGTGACAAGAATAATACAGATATTAATGTTAAAGTAGATAGAATAAAAGAAACTGAAATAGAAATAGGGGTAAAAGATGAAGCAAACTATCATAATGAATCAGACTATAATACGTCTTCTAATGTGTTTATTAAATTGTTATTTCAATATGTTAGTACTATGGAGATTAATAACTGTTACATGTGTATTAAGTTACCCTCTTCAGTATCAGAAGGTATGACGTATCACCATATACCTTTAACGTATGGTGTGTCATGCAGTATTTTGTCAAGTTTATTTTATGCTACAGGGAGACTTCAATATTTTTATTCAGCTATAGATGTAGTATTTTCAGAATTACCTATTAGAAAGAATATGAATATGAAAATGCACAGTTTATGGGTGAGTTTTTCTTAACAATGAGTTCAATAGATTTAGTTCAGGCACATAAAGATAATCTAACATGTACATTAAGAAAAGAAGAAAAAGAATTTTGGGATTTAGTAGAAGAAAGGAGACAGGATTTAATAAAGAAGGCAACTGAACAGAAAACCCATGTACCTCCATGGGTTGGGAAGGAGGGAATCTATGTTAGTGGCAAGGCTCATACTGCGATGTCCCTGGATTTTGTGAAAAGAGGAAAATTCTGCCTCCATAGATTAAAGACAGATTATAACAATAATTACATTGGTTCCAGTGAGTGTGAACACATCTTCCTAATTCTAGGAAGGTGGGGACTAAAAGGGGGAACTGATCCTGTGTTTCCAGGAGTGTATTATGTTTGTGGGAGCAACGCCTATTATAGGTTACCTGCAAGATGGTATGGGAGCTGCTACTTTGGAATAGTTTTTCCAAAGATTTATCATGTAGATAAAATCAGTGGAACCAATGGAAAATCTAATTGACTAACACATAGCAGAAGAGCTAGTTTTTCTGAAATTGTAGGAGACATTTTTAGTGCACTGCTACCCTCAGTTGGAGTCGTTCTTAATTCACAGAAAATGTGTAAGTTATCAACGATAGTTGATCGTCTTTCTACAGATACTGCAGGAGGATTCTTAATGATTAACACAGAAATGGTTGCAATTAGGTCTATGGTTTTACAGAACCGTCTTGCTCTTGATATATTGTTAGCAAAAGAAGGTGGAGTCTGTGGCATGTTGAAAATTCAACATTGCTGCATTTATATTCCGGACAAGAGCAGAGAAATTAAAGGATATATTGAAAACATTACGAGAATGCATAAAGACTTGACCCAACTGGAGGTTGACAGTGTGTGGGGAAGACGAACAAAAAGTATAACATCAATAGGGAAATGGTTTGTTGATTTTGGGAAAGGTTTTCTAGGTCAAATAATAATACCATTAGTTATGATAATAACAGTAGTGATGATAATAATGATTACATATAAGTGTTGTAGAAGAGGAAGGAAAGAGAACATACAATTTGAAAGAAAAGGAAAGGGACAGAAACGAAAAAGAAAATATGATGAAATACAGCTGGAAGAAATGAAAGGCAGATTATATAAGAAGATGAAAGATTTAGAAGGAAACGAGTTGATTGATGAAAAATTGAGAGGAGAAATAGAGAACTGAGATGTGCTAAAGTTGGTATCTGAGATGGGATGGGTAATTTTGTGATGGCTTAAGATGCCATCAGAGAGGGGATTGATGGAGCAAGGACTCATAAATGAGACTTGCTCGGAAGCAAACCTTTCGTTTTAACTCACTAACGAATTACTAACGACGTGTTTGTAATTAATAATTTGTATTTAGAAACAGACACGCGGGACAGTGAAGCTTGCCTATGTATTTATTAACTGCAATAACATGAACGAAGGACTAGAACGCACTTTAACAAGGGATCTTTACTGTGCATGCATCTGCTGCATCTACGTAGTATGACATACTAATGATTGGAGGGAAAATCTTGTGCCTGCGCAAAAGACAATAAAATGACCGCTTGAAAGCTCACATGCATGGCACCTGCTTGCTTGAATTAGAAAATAAGTTTTATACTAACGCAAATGCAGAAAGGGTAATAATAAATAGAATAGGTTAGAGTAGAGGTTGGTGGTATACAGTGAAACCATTTATTTTTGAAAATAACATTTCTTCTTTTGACTTTATTATTAGTGCGCATTTGGGCCCTCTATACTTGTCTGAATCGAGCTGACTGTCTTGACCCTACGCATGCGTACTGGAGAGAAAATGCAAAAAGATGACTAAGGACTTAGTTAATAACTCTTGATAGGAGAGGGCTAGAGAAGCCATTCAAAGATTTCCCTGAAGGGTATTAATAAATCCAACAATATGATATTGTTGAATTTCTCCTAAAGTGTACATACAAGAAGTTATTAGACTTTCTTGTTTGTAAGTCCAGATTCAGCCTTCCAGTGGTCTGCCCTGATTGGTCAGAGTTAAGTGGATTAGCCAGCCTGCCTGGAGAGGTGATAAAGAGCCCCTGGGGTTATACAGCTGGGCTGGGAGGGCAGTGTGCTGGTCCACAGGAATGCCAGGCCAGGGGGAGGGGTCATAAACCATGAGTTTCAAAGGGCAAAGCAGAACCCAGTGTCAGTTTACAACTCTGAACTTTATCCCTCAGGCAGATGGGGGGATTAAGGAAGGTATGAGCAGATGCAGGGGGGAGAGTCTAAGTAAATTAGCCATCCTAGGGGTGTGTTTAGCCAGCTCTTGCCTCCTTGCTGGAAATTCTGCCATTATGGATTTAGAAGATTTGATGCACTCTGGGACAAAATAATGCCACACTCTACAGGAAGTGGTCATATGTTTGAGGAGTTACCCTGCTCCCTTTGGTCAGGAGTGACCTCCTGTCTGACTCAGAGAACATGGAATAAGTATCTGAGAGGGGCAGAGCCCTCCAGATCTGCTGCTTGAAACTTACTGAAGCAAGACATTGCCAAGCTGAGACGATTTTGCTGTGCAAAGATTTCTAAGGCCTGACCTCTGAAGACTGCACCATCTGAAACTACAGCCCTGTGGATTATCTTGCTGAAAAGGAACTAAAGAGTGGACTCCCTGAAAGCTACAGGTTAAAAGAGCTCATCTGGAACATCACCAACTAAATCTGCACCTTGGGGAACTACCAGTGGATTTGTAAGTGTCACGTCCAGGTGGATTGTAAGAACTGAAGTCCTAAACTTTCAAGGACCATCTTGGAGCTTCCCGACCCTTGGAGTGAGTTTGAGACACTTTGGGACCCTTTGAGGAACTTCCGGAAGAAGTTCAAGAAGTTTGGAGAACTTTGGAGGAACTTTGAAAAAAAGCTCCATAGAGGGACCGACTCATACTGGTCAGCCAAGCCGCCTGCCTTCAACCGCGAGTCGGCCAAGCCATCCAGGTTCGTCCCGCTAAAAGCCCCGTCGGTCCGACTTCCAGAGTTTGACCGGGAGTAGAAGAAATATGAAGCCGGCGAACCCTCACCGGATCCAGCTACATGAAGAGCATCGAGAGACCCCGTGAGAAAAAGCTCCAGAAAAGCTTCTAAGTCCACTCGTAGAAAAGGTGATCGGGAGCAACCGTGAACGCCAAGCCGACTGCCTTCCATCGCGTGTCGGCCTGGGCCCCTGGGTTGCCCCGCTGAAGCGCTAAAGAAAAAGTTTCTAAGTCCGCTTCAGGGAAGTTGACCGGGAGCTCGTCGAAAGGCAATACGGCGAACCCTCACCGGATCCGGACTGGCTGGGAGCTTCGAGGGGCCTCGAGGAGAAAAGCTCCAGAAAAGTTTCTAAGTGTGAAGGTAGAAACTGAAATTGGGACCTGCCGCAAGCTGTAGCCGCCCAGGGCTCCATCGCGGTCGGCCTGAAACTTTGACTTTGCCCCGGTCTATCGCGAGCAGGTATCCCAATATGGTGCTATACACTTCTAAGTGCTATATTTTATTAAAGCTTTGAAAATTCATATCTCCGGTTCCCTACATTGGATTTTTGTTGTTTTGGTGTCATTTTAAAGATAAAAATATTTCCTATTTTTATAAAGTGGTGTTGGATTTTTGTTATGTGTTGTATCTTAATTATATACTGAATTGGTGTTTTTAAATGCTTTACATACCTGTCTTTGAAGTTAAGCCTTTCTGCTCACAGCCACGTTACCAAGGGTTGAGCATAGGAATAATTTTCTAAGACCTATGTTGAGTCCTATCATGTGTTAGTGGCCTTATTGCCAGTGGCAGACCTACATTTGCCCCTACCAATAATCCACTTTCCAACATTTGGTGCTCAGCGGTGTGGATGAGGACTTGTGTTTAAAAAGTACACCTTTCAGTGAATGAATTAAGATTATAAAAATCCTCTAAATTGCCTTAGAACAAAACTTTTGAGTTTGATTTTTGGAATTTGGACTAAACTGTTTTTAATCCATTGTTTTGATTTTTCCAAATTGTTCTAAGTCTGTTGTGCCTAGTTTTTGTGACCCACAACTAGGAAACCATGGAGCTGGACCTGGCTAAACTGTCCCAGTTTAAGATGGCTGATCCTAGGGAACAGTGTGGCTTAGGGGGCTGCCTGCTTGCAGGAAGCTTAGGAAGGTAGGGTTGCTTGAGTCCCTAAAAGCCTGGGCTAGGGCAGCTGAGGAGAGTCAAGGGGGGATAGAGGGTGTCCCCCCCAACCTCAACCAAGAGGAGGTTGAGGATGATGCCTCTTCCATTTTAACTAGTGTTAGCCAATTGAATCCAGATGGTGGGAGTGGGGAAGGGTCCCTTACTCAGGAACCACCACCGTCCCTTGCAGAGAGACAGCTTAAGCCTCAATTAGCTTTGATAGCTTATGAGCAGAGGAAACTGGACTTGGCTGAGAAAAGATGGGAGGGGGAGGAGGCGTTGAAAAGAAATAGTGGCAGTGAAAATGATGAAGATTTTGAAATGTCCAGGGGTGGTGCATTTGATCACAAACTTCCCAAGGGTATAGTACCCAAGTACACTGAGGGGGATGACATTGACAAGTGGCTAGCAGCTTTTGAGAGGGCCCTTAGAATGAGTAGGGTCCACTCTAAGTATTGGGGTGCACTCCTGTGGGAGTTGATTCCAGTAGCTGGGAGGGATAGGCTCCTGACCCTGAAGGGAGAGGATGCAGAATCATACCAGCAGATGAAGGCATGCTTAGTCAAGAGGTTTGGTCTGACTCCAGAGCAGTACAGGGTGAAGTTTAGAGGCACCCAGAAATTGAGTTCAAAGTCTTGGGTAGACTTTGTGGACGTTTCAGTGAAGGCACTGGAAGGCTGGATTGTTGGTAACAAAGTTGACACATATGAGGGATTGTATAATTTGTTTTTGAAAGAACATATTTTGACTCATTGTGCAGAAGAGAAGTTACGCCAGTATCTAGTGGACTCTAAGCTGACAGACCCCAGAGAGCTGGGTGAAGCAGCTGATGAGTGGGTGAGAACCCGGGTTTCCATACAGCACCAGGGGGGTGACCAGAAGAAAGGAGGACAGGTCCCTCCCCAGGGGAAAGCCCAAGGGAAAGAATGTCAAAACCAGAAGGAGTACTCCAAAGACCCACAAAAACCTGCACAAGGAGGGGGGCCCCGAGCCAACCCAAATCCAAAGGGAGGTGGAATCAGGGAAAGAATGGTAGGTTCTTTGATCCCTCAAAAGTGGGTAAGTGCTTTGACTGTAACCAGCCAGGGCACAAGCAGGGAGATGCTGTCTGCGCCAAGAAGCTCCCCCCTAAGGGGACATCCACAGGGATTGCCAGTGTCAGTGTAAGGGTGGAGAGTGGTGCCCCAGTGAGGAGTAGTCAGGTGGTGGAAGC
Source organism: Calotriton arnoldi (assembly GCA_963921515.1). Lineage (NCBI taxonomy): Eukaryota > Metazoa > Chordata > Amphibia > Caudata > Salamandridae > Calotriton > Calotriton arnoldi. The sequence goes on from CAWUFW010004823.1 coordinate 775,934, forward strand.
AACCTTAGTGTCCCTGGGTGGGGTGAATATTGCAACCCTTACTGCCTTACCTCCAAACATGTACAAGTACAGGCAGAGGACTAAAGTGAATGGGACTGAGGTTGAGGCTATCAGAGACACTGGGGCTAGTGTAACTATGGTCCTGGATGAGCTGGTGCCTCCAGAGAGGTTGTTACCTGGTGAGTATCACCAGGTGACTTATGCAGACAGCACTACCAAACTCCATCCTATGGCTGTGGTGGATTTGGAATGGGGAGGTGTGACAGGCCCTATGAAGGTAGCTGTGTCAAAGGTGCTCCCAGTCCAGTGTTTACTGGGCAATGATCTTGAAGCCTCTGTGTGGTCAGAGGTGGAGAGAGGACTCCATATGAAAATATTGGAGCTCCCTGAGTGGGTATGTGCTGTGACTAGGTCAGAGACTAGCCAGAAGGGAGGGGCTGGACACTTGGACCCTGGAACAAAGGGTCAAGCATCCAAGGACAAGGGTACTGGGCCTGGTGAGCCAGCCCAGGGAACTCCAGAGGTGCAGGCAGAATCTAACCCTGATGGGGAGGATCTGGCCTCTGAGGGAGGGACTCCATCCATGCCAGAGCTGTCAGATTTGGCAGAACTGACAGGAGCAGGTGGACCCTCCAGAGAGGAGTTCAGTAAGGGACAGCGTGACTGTCCCACCCTTGAGAGCTTGAGGCGGATTGCTTCCAAGCAAGAGGAAGGGAATGACAGTGGGTTTCATAGAATCTACTGGGAAGATGGACTGCTTTATACTGAGGCCAGAAACCTCAAGGAGGGGGCCACCAGGAGGTTGGTGGTGCCCCAGAGGTACAGAGAGTTCATCCTGACTTTGGGTCATGATATCCCCTTGGCAGGACATTTGGGACAGACAAAGACATGGAACCAGTTGGTGAACCATATCTACTCGCCCCATATGTCTGAGAAGGTAAAGGAGTTTTTCAGCTCCTGTGTCACCTCTCAGGCCAGTGGCAAGGCAGGGGGCAAGACAAAGGCTCCCCTAATACTACTGCCAGTGGTGGGTGTTGCTTTTGAAAGGGTGGGGATGGACATTGTTGGTCCCCTGGACCCACCCACTGCATCAGGGAAAAGGTATATCTTAGTGGTAGTTGACCATGCCACTAGGTACCCTGAAGCCATACCTCTTAGAACCATTGATGCTCCTGCAGTGGCTAGAGCACCGCTTGGTGTGTTCACCAGAGTGGGTTTTCCAAAGGAGGTGGTGTCAGATAGGGGCACGAATTTCCTGTCCAGCTATCTGACTGCTATGTGGGATGAGTGTGGTGTCAACTACAAGTTCACCACCCCCTATCACCCACAAGCAAATGGTCTTGTTGCGAGATTCAACAAAACCCTGAAGGTCATGATAAATTTGTTGTCAGAGAAACTCAGGAGGAGATGGGATGTTCTCCTCCCATGCTTACTGTTTGCCTACAGGGAGGTGGGTTGGTTTCAGTCCCTTTGAGTTGTTGTTTGGATACCCTGTGAGGGGGCCATTGAGCCTGCTGAGAGAGTTTTTAGAGAAGCCTCTTAAAGAAGCAAAGGACAATGTGCTTTATTATGTGCTAGGCCTGAGATCTAGAATGGCAGAGTACATGTACAAGGCCAAACAGGAAACTGGAGGCCAGCCAGGAGCTCATGAAGCACTGGTATGATCAAAGGCTACTATGCCTGAGTATACTCCAGGACAATTGGTGTGGGTGTTGGAGCCTGTGGCTCCCAGGGCCCTCCATGACAAGTGGAGTGGGCCCTATCCAATCTTAGAAAAGAAGGGTGAGGTTACCTATTTGGTTGACCTTGGCACCCCCAGGAACCCTCATAGGGTCCTGCATGTGAATAGATTGAAACCCCACCATGACAGGGCAGACATGACCATGTTACTGGTCACTGATGAGGGTGTGGAGGAGGAAACTGAGCCTGTGCCCGACCTCCTCTCCACTAATGTGCAAGATGGGTCAGTGGAGGGGGTGATACTCTCTCCCAAGTTGACAGACCAGCAGCACAGAGACTGTACGCAAGTGCTGGAGCAGTTTGCTGGCCTGTTCTCTTTGACCCCAGGCATCACTGAGTGGTGTGTGCACCACATTGACACTGGTGACAGCCTACCTGTCAAAAATAAACTGTACAGGTTGTCTGACCATGTCAGAGCCAGCATTAAAGCTGAGGTTGCTAAGATGCTGGAATTGGGGGTAATTGAACCGTCTGAGAGTCCATGGGCCAGTCCAGTGGTGCTGGTGCCTAAACCTAATCCTCAGGGGGATCCAAGGAGTTAAGGTTCTGTGTGGACTACAGAGGATTGAATGCAGTCACAAAGACTGACGCTCACCCTATACCTAGAGCTGATGAGCTCATTGATAGGTTAGGGGCTGCTAAGTACCTGAGTACTTTTGATTTGACTTCAGGTTACTGGCAGATTGCCCTCACTGATGGAGCAAAGGAGAGGTCAGCATTCTCCACACCAGAGGGACATTATCAGTTCAAGGTAATGCCCTTTGGCTTAAAGAATGACCTTGCCACCTTCCAAAGGTTGGTGAACAGGGTCTTGTCTGGGTTGGAACAGTTCAGTGCAGCTTACCTGGATGATATAGCTGTATACAGTTCTACCTGGGGGGATCACTTAAGCCACCTAAGGGAAGTGCTTCAGGCCATGCAGCAGGCAGGCCTGACTATTAAGGCAAGCAAGGGCCAAATAGGGCAGAGTTCTGTGGTGTACCTGGGCCACCTGGTAGGTGGGGGCCATGTACAGCCTCTCCAAGCTAAAATCCAAACTATTTTGGATTGGGCAGCTCCTGTTACCCAGACTCAGGTCAGGTCATTCCTTGGACTGACAGGGTACTATAGAAGGTTTGTTCAAAATTATGGGACCATTGTGGGGCCCCTAACAGAACTCACTTCTAAAAAGAGGCCCAAGAAGGTGATTTGGACCCCAGAGTGTCAGAAGGCTTTTGACACTCTGAAAGCTGCTATGTGTTCAGCACCAGTGCTACTGGCCCCTGACTACACAAAAGAATTTGTGGTTCAGACAGATGCTACAGAGCAAGGGATTGGGGCAGTGTTGTCACAGCTAAATGAAGAGGGCCTTGATCAGCCAGTTGCCTTTATTAGCAGGAGGCTTCTTCCCAGAGAGCAGAGGTGGAGTGCCATTGAGAGAGAGGCTTTTGCTGTGGTTTGGTCCCTGAAAGAGTTGAGACCATAATTGTTTGGGACTCACTTTCGTGTTCAAACTGACCACAGTCCTCTCAGATGGCTCAAGCAGATGAGAAGGGAGAATCCCAAGCTGTGAAGGAAATGGACTTTACAGTGGAACACAGACCTGGGGTTGCCCATGCAAATGCGGATGGACTTTCCAGGTTTTTCCACTTAGCTGATGAGGACTACCAGAGTGTAGGTTAGTAACCCATCACCTTTCGTTTGGGGGGGGGGCTATGTTGCAAAGTCATCCTGTGCCCTGGGCACCCCCCAACTTTTTGCAGACTGATACAGGTGGTAACTGACTCTGACTGACCCTGGGCTCTGCCTAACCAGGCCCAGGGTCAGTGCAACACTGAAAGAGACACATTAGAATACAGTTAAAACACCTACATACACTAGGGTACACAATGGTATGGTGGCGTACCCCTGTGATTGGCATGACCTACCCCATAAGCCCCTAGTATATAATAGGGCAGGGGGATTGAAACTACCTAGAAGTCCCTAGTACCCTAGGGCATGGCAGTTTAAGAGGCCAGCAGCCTTTCTGCACTTGCATTTGTGCACTGCTGAGGCCTGAGGTCAGTTTTAAAAGAAGCCCTGGGTGCCATGACTGCTTTTAAAAAGTAAATTGTGCCCAACCTCGACTTTCGGGTTTGGGGCACTTACAAATGGGTAACCTACAATGTTTTAGCATATTAGGGACCCCCAGGGTCTCCCCTAGGTATCCCAGGGGTGGGGGGTCAGGTATCTATAAGGTAGACCCTTATAAAATGAGTTTTTATATGCCTGGGTAAAGTGAAACTTCACATTTCACTCCCACATTGTGGTAAAGTGCTGCCCAAATTCGACTTTGATGCTAGGAGCACTCTGAAGTGAGGTTCTGCAATATTTTTACATATTCAGAACCCCTAAAGTCTCCCCTAGTTGTCCTATGGGGTGGGGGACCTGTAGATATTAGCAAAGTACTTATAAAATATGTTTTTGTAAGTCCTGGTGCTGGAAAAATGGCCCAAGTCATTTTCCCCATTGCAAATCCCCTGTTACCTAGGTTAACATGGTAGGAAGTTATTAATTAATAACTCTTGATAGGAGAGGGCTAGAGAAGCCATTCAAAGATTTCCCCGAATGGTATTAATAAATCCAACAATATGATATTGTTGAATTTCTCCTAAAGTGTACATACAAGAAGTTATTAGACTTTCTTGTTTGTAAGTCCAGATTCAGCCTTCCAGTGGTCTGCCCTGATTGGTCAGAGTTAAGTGGATTAGCCAGCCTGCCTGGAGAGGTGATAAAGAGCCCCTGGGGTTATACAGCTGGGCTGGGAGGGCAGTGTGCTGGTCCACAGGAATGCCAGGCCAGGGGGAGGGGTCATAAACCATGAGTTTCAAAGGGCAAAGCAGAACCCAGTGTCAGTTTACAACTCTGTACTTTATCCCTAAGGCAGATGGGGGGATTAAGGAAGGTATGAGCAGATGCAGGGGGGAGAGTCTAAGTAAATTACCCATCCTAGGGGTGTGTTTAGCCAGCTCTTGCCTCCTTGCTGGAAATTCTGCCATTATGGATTTGGAAGATTTGATGCACTCTGGGACAAAATAATGCCACACTCTACAGGAAGTGGTCATATGTTTGAGGAGTTACCCTGCTCCCATTGGTCAGGAGTGACCTCCTGTCTGACCCAGAGAACATGAAATAAGTATCTGAGAGGGGCAGAGCCCTCCAGATCTGCTGCTTGAAACTTACTGAAGCAAGACATTGCCAGGCTGAGAAGATTTTGCTGTGCAAAGATTTCTAAGGCCTGACCTCTGAAGACTGCACCATCTGAAACTACAGCCCTGTGGATTATCTTGCTGAAAAGGAACTAAAGAGTGGACTCCCTGAAAGCTACAGGTTAAAAGAGCTCATCTGGAACATCACCAACTAAATCTGCACCTTGGGGAACTACCAGTGAATTTGTAAGGGTGACGTCCAGGTGAATTGTGAGAACTGAAGTCCTCAACTTTCAAGGACCATCTTGGAGCTTCCAGACCCTTGGAGTGAGTTTGAGACACTTTGGGACCCTTTGAGGAACTTCCGGAAGAAGTTCAAGAAGTTTGGAGAACTTTGGAGGAACTTTGAAAAAAAGCTCCATAGAGGGACCGACTCAACCTGGTCAGCCAAGCCGCCTGCCTTCAAACGCGAGTTGGCCAAGCCATCCAGGTTCGTCCCGCTAAAAGCTCCGTTGGTCCGACTTCCAGAGTTTGACCGGGAGTAGAAGAAATATGAAGCCGGCGAACCCTCACCGGATCCGGCTACATGAAGAGCATCGAGAGACCCCGTGAGAAAAAGCTCCAGAAAAGCTTCTAAGTCCGCTCGTAGAAAAGGTGATCGGGAGCAACCGCGAACGCCAAGCCGCCTGCCTTCCATCGCGTGTCGGCCTGGGCTCCTGGGTTGCCCCGCTGAAGCGCTAAAGAAAAAGTTTCTAAGTCCGCTTCAGGGAAGTTGACCGGGAGCTCGTCGAAAGGCAATACGTCGAACCCTCACCGGATCCGGACTGGCTGGGAGCTTCGAGGGGCCTCGAGGAGAAAAGCTCCAGAAAAGTTTCTAAGTGTGAAGGTAGAAACTGAGATTGGGACCTGCCGCAAGCTGTAGCCACCCAGGGCTCCATCGCGGTCGGCCTGAAACTTTGACTTTGCCCCGGTCTATCGCGAGCAGGTATCCCAATATGGTGGTATAAACTTCTAAGTGGTATATTTTATTAAATCTTTGAAAATTCATATCTCCGGTTCCCTACATTGGATTTTTGTCGTTTTGGTGTCATTTTAAAGATTAAAAAATTTCCTATTTTTATAAAGTGGTGTTGGATTTTTGTTATGTGTTGTGTCTTAATTATATACTGAATTGGTGTTTTTAAATGCTTTACATACCTGTCTTTGAAGTTAAGCCTGTCTGCTCACAGCCACGTTACCAAGGGTTGAGCATAGGAATAATTTTCTAAGACCTATGTTGAGTCCTATCATGTGTTAGTGGCCTTATTGCCAGTGGCAGACCTACATTTGCCCCTACCAATAATCCACTTTCCAACATTTGGTGCTCAGCGGTGTGGATGAGGACTTGTGTTTAAAAAGTACACCTTTCAGTGAATGAATTAAGATTATAAAAATCCTCTAAATTGCATTAGAACAAAACTTTTGAGTTTGATTTCTGGAATTTGGACTAAACTGTTTTTAATCCATTGTTTTGATTTTTCCAAATTGTTCTAAGTCTGTTGTGCCTAGTTTTTGTGACCCAAAACTAGGGAACCATGGAGCTGGACCTGTCTAAACTGTCCCAGTTTAAGATGGCTGATCTTAGGAAACAGTGTGGCTTAGGGGGCTGCCTGCTTGCAGGAAGCTTAGGAAGGTAGGGTTGCTTGAGTCCCTAAAAGCCTGGGCTAGGGCAGCTGAGGAGAGTCAAGGGGGGAATAGAGGGTGTCCCCCCCAACCTCAACCAAGAGGAGGTTGAGAATGATGCCTCTTCCATTTTAACTAGTGTTAGCCAATTGAATCCAGATGGTGGGAGTGGGGAAGGGTCCCTTACTCAGGAACCACCACCGTCCCTTGCAGAGAGACAGCTTAAGCCTCAATTAGCTTTGATAGCTTATGAGCAGAGGAAACTGGACTTGGCTGAGAAAAGATGGGAGAGGGAGGAGGCGTTGAAAAGAAATGGTGGCAGTGAAAATGATGAAGATTTTGAAATATCCAGGGGTGGTGCATTTGATCACAAACTTCCCAAGGGTATAGTACCCAAGTACACTGAAGGGGATGACATTGACAAGTGGCTAGCAGCTTTTGAGAGGGCCCTTAGAATGAGTAGGGTCCACTCTAAGTATTGGGGTGCACTCCTGTGGGAGTTGATTCCAGTAGCTGGGAGGGATAGGCTCCTGGCCCTGAAGGGAGAGAATGCAGAATCATACCAGCAGATGAAGGCATGCTTAGTCAAGAGGTTTGGTCTGACTCCAGAGCAGTACAGGGTGAAGTTTAGAGGCACCCAGAAATTGAGTTCAAAGTCTTGGGTAGACTTTGTGGACGTTTCAGTGAAGGCACTGGAAGGCTGGATTGTTGGTAACAAAGTTGACACATATGAGGGATTGTATAATTTGTTTTTGAAAGAACATATTTTGACTCATTGTGCAGAAGAGAAGTTACACCAGTATCTAGTGGACTCTAAGCTGACAGACCCCAGAGAGCTGGGTGAAACAGCTGATGAGTGGGTGAGAACCCGGGTTTTCCATACAGCACCAGGGGGGGTGACCAGAAAAAAGGAGGACAGGTCCCTCCCCAGGTGAAAGCCCAAGGGAAAGAAGGTCAAAACCAGAAGGAGTCCTCCAAAGACCCACAAAAACCTGCACAAGCCAACCCAAATCCAAAGGGAGGTGGAATCAGGGAAAGAATGGTAGGTTCTTTGATCCCTCAAAAGTGGGTAAGTGCTTTGACTGTAACCAGCCAGGGCACAAGCAGGGAGATGCTGTCTGCGCCAAGAAGCTCCCCCCTAAGGGGCCATCCACAGGGATTGCCAGTGTCAGTGTAGGGGTGGAGAGTGGTGCCCCAGTGAGGAGTAGTCCGGTGGTGGAAGCAACCTTAGTGTCCCTGGGTGGGGTGAATATTGCAACCCTTACTGCCTTACCTCCAAACATGGACAAATACAGGCAGAGGCCTAAAGTGAATGGGACTGAGGTTGAGGCTATCAGAGACACTGGGGCTAGTGTAACTATGGTCCTGGATGAGCTGGTGCCTCCAGAGAGGTTGTTACCTGGTGAGTTTCACCAGGTGACTTATGCAGACAGCACTACCAAACTCCATCCTATGGCTGTGTTGGATTTGGAATGGGGAGGTGTGACAGGCCCTATGAAGGTAGCTGTGTCAAAGGTGCTCCCAGTCCAGTGTTTACTGGGCAATGATCTTGAAGCCTCTGTGTGGTCAGAGGTGGAGAGAGGACTCCACATGAAAATATTGGAGCTCCCTGAGTGGGTATGTGCTGTGACTAGGTCACAGACTAGCCAGAAGGGAGGGGCTGGACACTTGGACCCTGGAACAAAGGGTCAAGCATCCAAGGACAAGGGTACTGGGCCTGGTGAGCCAGCCCAGGGAACTCCAGAGGTGCAGGCAGAATCTAACCCTGATGGGGAGGATCTGGCTTCTGACGGAGGGACTCCATCCCTGCCAGAGCTGTCAGATTTGACAGAACTGACAGGAGCAGGTGGACCCTCCAGAGAGGAGTTCACTAAGGGACAGCGTGACTGTTCCACCCTTGAGAGCTTGAGGCGGATTGCTTCCAAGCAAGAAGAAGGGGATGACAGTGGGTTTCATAGAATCTACTGGGAAGATGGACTGCTTTATACTGAGGCCAGAAACCTCAAGGAGGGGGCCACCAGGAGGTTGGTGGTGCCCCAGAGGTACAGAGAGTTCATCCTGACTTTGGGTCATGATATCCCCTTGGCAGGACATTTGGGACAGACAAAGACATGGAACCGGTTGGTGAACCCTTTCTACTGGCCCCATATTTCTGAGAAGGTAAAGGAGTTTTGCAGCTCCTGTGTCACCTGTCAGGCCAGTGGCAAGGCAGGGGGCAAGACAAAGGCTCCCCTAATACTACTGCCAGTGGTGGGGGTTCCTTTTGAAAGGGTGGGGATGGACATTGTTGGTCCCCTGGACCCACCCACTGCATCAGGGAATAGGTATATCTTAGTGGTAGTTGACCATGCCACTGTAGTGTAGTTCCTATTTCCCTAATAGGCTCTGCGCATTGGAATAATATACCCTATAGGCTTGACATAGGACTGAGGTCGGTATGTCCCTATCGAGTATATTAAACTTATATACTTTTGTGCCAGCTAGCTCAGAGGCCACTAGAAACTCCTTGAGAACAAGAAGGGAGTAGTTTCTGGCAACCGCATAAACATGACTACTTTGTTTCCCTTTAGAATCGGAACACGTCTCAGAATCGTGGAAACAATAGATAACAGTTTCACTCAGTCAATCGTGCATGCTTAGTTTACGCAGAGTTACACAGAAAGAAAAGACGGGCGTTTCAATAAAGAGGTTTTATTGAACAGTCTTGTTTCTCGTGTAAGAGATATGTGGTGTTATGATCACAAGACAGTATGCAAGATAAACAATGTACAGCGTAAGCAGTAGAAATAAATAATACCGAGCTAGCATTATCTTTTAGCATATATTCGCGTACATAAATAACATGAGCTAAAAATGCGAGTACTCATACGATGCGTCTCTAAGCTACTTCTACCCCAATGTACCTAACCTAGTCTAGGTGTAGGGAAAGGTAAGAAATAGGTGGAGTATTCTCTAGTATGGTATACTAAGAGTATGTTAAGTCTAGTATGCCAAGAGTCCCTCTTGGTTCTAGTCAGCTCCATACCTTGAGAATGAGAGAGGTGGGAATCTCTTGCCGGATCTGGAACTCTAACACCCCGCGAAGGGAGTCAGAACACTGGAAGCTGGATTCTTCTGCGAGCAGGAATGACAGCGTCTTCTCAGTGCGTCAGGCCGGGATACGGGCTCCTCTGAAGTCGAGGTCTCCTCTAACTTGCTTGGGCAAGGGAAGGTATATTTATACCTGGTAGGTGCCTTGGAATGTTAGCATTGACGTGAAGTCGGACAGAGGAAGACGTCAGGAATGAACCCTTAAGGTATAACGGTTCATACATAATAGATGAGTTCTTGGAGAAATCAATAATCCTGTGCTAGGGGACTCCCGAGAGCTTAAAGGTCTGGTTTCTAAGAACTCGTTGTGACGTTAGGGTGGACGGATGTCGGTGACCATGCCTGTATTTGGAGTACACGGCTAATGCCAAAATAAGGACTGGGATTCTATGCCTATATAAGGGCAATGCGAATTGTGCCTATATAAGGACATGTCTCAGGAAAACCTATATACGGACACCTAAAGCGGAATACAACACCCACTCCACTTTCGAATGAATGATAATACTAAATGCTAAACATTAAATGCTAAATATTAAATTGAGTACCACATGTTTCTAAAAACATTTCTAAAAGCATATGAAAAGAAGTTTAAAATAAACTGTTGAATGCAATAGGTACTGTACATTTAAAGCATCGTTTTCATTCTAAGCATATAATTGAAATAAATGCAACATGAATGAATAAACAGAAATATATGCATATGATGAAATGGTTGACAAGTTTTCAAAAATCAAAGCCATTGCATTTCATGGTATTAAATGAAATGTTAGACAAGTAAGGTGACAATGTGTCCCTGGAAGAGTTCAAAGAAGTCCGTTTTATAAGACTAGTTCTACTGTAAGCAGATTGTTTTGCCATGTATTTTCAAAAATGAAAAAAGAAAAAGTTCAATTCTGGGAAAAGTTCCAAGTTTCGAAAATATGAAGGCCAAATTTCATTGCTTCCCTGGTATACTGTGAGCCGAATCAAAGTCAGTGTATGGGTCTGGCGTAAACATGAGATCATCTATTTCCGTAGCCAAAATATCGTCCACCGAAGTTGGTGACATTTGGAACACCTCGTTCAGAAGGTTAATTGCACAGAGATGAGATACATCGCCTTCAGCACAAGATGCCGCAGCAATGTTCGCGTCCGTTGTTTCCTGTGTGCCTGTTGATCCATCTCGTACCTCAGCAACTGCACGAAGCGTCTTTGAGATCTCAATGAATGCCGTCATCAGGATTGGTAGCCTCTGGGGACAACACAGAGCATGGGTTGTTATCGGGTCCAGCAGAGTATCGATATCAGTTGGCATGACTGATGGGAGTGTTAGACAGGTGTCTAGCACACATTCTTCACCGCAAAGCAGGCAGCGTAGAACAGGTAAGATGCAATCTTGCCAGATTGGTCTGAATGACAGGAACCACGTTGTATTAAGTTCCCGTAGACGAGGCATGCCCAAAAGCTGTACTATTCGCTCACGGCACTTCCGTTCAAGGAGAGCTTTCTCCACATCACTCGGATTGATGTTGGCGAATAGGCTTGCCATAGCATAGTAGTAGGAATAGAAATAGGATTCCTGCAACAAGTGCTAGAATTAACGGCACACCACCAAACACCGAATGTGCGAAGTTTGGGATGATTCCAAGGACAGCCTGGAAAGGTGCTAATAGTCCGGAACAGATGGTCTTAAATACATGTACAATTCCGCTCGTATCAGACATGTTAAAGATACGTCCCATCATTTCTACGAAATGTATAGGGCAGTTTGTACGAATTAAAGCCTGTATCTCAGCCGAAGTCCTTGCAACTTGCAAATCATAGATTTCTTTGGCCAAGGTCAGAGGCACTGTTTGTTGTATAAGCATGGCTTTCATTCTGCTTAAAGTATCAAATCGTATAAAAGAAACATTCAATGAAGGCCATAAAGGCGACTCCCTGACTGTGTCTATTGGGGGAACAATACTTGCATACAGCAAGTGACCCTGGAGTCCACCGTTACTAGATATGGGATGCCTGGCAACATGCCACAGCAACTCTGATCATTCAACATGAGGTAACTCCCGTTAGAAAGTTGGCCAAACATTGGATTAATCACAGTAGCTGGTGTACCCTGCTGGTGGCAGGACACATTTGCCACAGAACCATTACAAGCCCCGTGTAAAGAGATGTCCTGACAAATGAGCGAACCGCTTAGTGCATTTTCAAAGTGTGTACCGCTTGGAAACACTTCACGATCCCCACTCCAACATCTATATGTGTAAGGTAAAGTCCAGGATGTCTTAATGTATTCTTTACCCAACCTTTCATATTTGCCTGCTTGCATTTGTTTGAGGCAATACTGAAAAGTATTGACAGGCAGAGTGATTTTGCCATGAATAAGCCATTCCGTAGCTGGTTTTTCTGCCACTGTGAATGGTAATTTTTCCAATGCTCAGCACTGTATACTTTGCTCCTCTTTGTGCCAGTTCGATCTGTTTATCAGTTAGATTGTATTCTGCAAACAGAGCCGCCGTATTGATAAAACGCCAAGGCACATAGCCAGCACGCAAAGATTGCAGCGTCCAGCTTAATAACATAATAGAACGTAACTGAGATTGGCCTTGTTGTAACATGGCTAAATCTTGTTCCAGTATGTCAATAGCAGAGGATACAATGTTGTCCAAAGAATAGATTCTGGATGACAAAGTTGTTAACCCATTGTCAACCACAGTGAGAGTTTTCTCTAAGTTAATACGATCAAGTTCACGTATTCGTTCTGCGGCCTCTGCCTGTGAAACCTTCCATGCTTCATTATAAGCAGCATAGATGCCGGCATATATGAAATGTTTTTGACGCGGTTTTCTTGGTCCAAGCAAGAATTCCCTAAGGTCTGCGTCTTCTTTAAGTAAAGTTAAGTGTTGTTTCACATCCTTAAGTGTAGATTTGTGTAGCCAATCGAGGCATAATTTTCCTACACTGTATGTTGTTACTACCCCCGGATGTTGTCTTTGGTTGTATCGTGGGTCTGGCCTATGGATAGTAAACCCCTGTGTTTTATTCAAGAATCTTTCTTGACAGATGTTTGTGTCTGTGGGCCAGATCAACCATTTTCTCCAATCAGGATTTGTTCTGTTGATTTGTAGTATTGTTTCAACTGTAACCGCTGCCTCTGTATTGTTATTACTGGCAGGTGTTGGTAAAGAAGGTGTTTTCATGTCTTTGATCTTGGCTAAACCAAGGCAAGACGTTTGTTGCACAGTGTCATTCAAAAACATTATTTGCTGAGGGATGATACATGCTCTAAACAAAGCTTCTATCCCCTGCACTTGCCAATCTTTAGTACCCCAGACAGATTTTGTGTCTATTGTGTCTTTCCACAAGTCGAAACCATGTCTAGACAGTTGGGCAATAAATGCTGCAGAGTAAATCTGTTTTGTATTAGTTAACATAATTTTCAGTCCTGTTTTGTTTACATTTTTATAGTAAAATGTTTCTGGATCAGATGTATTGTATCCTGAAAAATATGGAAACGTTTTAGCAAACGTTTTTGAACTACCTTTTGGTGGTGTAGGACAATGCTCCCATTGGTTAAACATAAACACATTTCTTGGTGTTGCAGATTTATGCAAAAAATGATAACCATAGTGGTTATAGCAATACAGCTGTTCATAGTCTGATGAACCCTCTAAATATTCATTATTAGAAAATGCAGCAGACCTTTCTAGATCAAACATCATATCATTCACTGTTTCAAAGTCCCAATCATCAGAATAGGTACTGGATGAAATAAAATCACTTAGTGAAATCTTAAATAAATGTGGAATGTTCAAATGTTCCGTAGGGCCGAAGATATCGAAATCTGTTTTGTCCCACACTATACCATCCTGTATAGGAATGGCTGTGATGTTCACTGCTGACAAGTCTCTTGCTTCACGATGGGATGATTTGTGTGGTTTTAAAAGTAATTTCACATCTTTACTTTCAGTGTCCAAATGGATGTATCTGCCATTTATAAGCACGCTGATAGTCATAACCAGAGCTAGCCAAAGCAGAAAGAAAACTATTCCAGAAATAATCCACAGTTCAATCCATGGTGAAACCAGATAAGTCTTTCTCAGAAAATGAAAAAAGTCTTGTACTTATTGTTTAAAAGTTTTTGATGCTGGCGACGTTTCAGGCTCACTCAGATCCTCAGAAAACGTATCAAAGTTAATGAAATAGCCAGAAGCAGTTCTGTCAATTGTTGGAATTGCATCAGGATTTGTCGAAATCGCTGGAACCAGTTGATCACTTGTTACATTGGTGTAGACAGGTGTATTTGGACGAACTGTTACTTGAGTTTCAAGAGGGATGAGTTCCATAGCATTGTTGCTCAGTCCTTCATCTGTTACTGCTGAATTCTCGATGGTTATCAGTCTTTCAGTCTGAACCTCTTGGATAGTAGCGAGAGGAGTGCGTCTGCTACTAGGTCGGAGTCCACGAGGCCTACTATTTAGTATTGGCCACATACTGTGGTTTGATGAGGTCGATTGACACAAATCTCTTCTCCTTTTTTCCAGCAAGGGGCGGCAGAAGTACTGTTCTTGTTCCGTGTATGACCAGGACAGGTACTGGTTGTCTGTAAGAAGGTCCAAATTCCTTCTTGTCCGCAATCTTCTCTCTGACTAGATCCCCAACTTTTGGAATCCAGACAGGCCTTGCTGGGACTGCCGGTTTTTCCCCAGTGGTGGTTGGCTGCAGGAACACGTTGCTTTGTTTCGATCTTAGTTCATTTAGATCCTGTAAAACAGCCAAAAGATCTTTGATATCAAAGGGTTTATTTTCCACCACTGTGCCTTTACATTCGAGATCAGGAACCCACATTCTTGTCCCAAATAGGACGTCATATGGAGTGACCCCCCCTAGAGAACTTCTTGGCAAATTATTTAATGAGCGTTGGACCCCATAAAGATGTTTGACCCACCCATCACCCGAACCTAATACCCTAGCTGTTATAGACTGCTTTATGTCCCGGTTTTTCCTTTCCACAACAGAATTTCCCTCAGGATGAAATGGAGAGGAGTACCACAATGCAACGCCCAAACTGGCCATGGCTTCTTTTTAAGCCCGAGAGCTAAACGCAGGGCCCTGGTCAGAATGTAGCGTGCCTATTGCGTATGTGCTGATAAAGACTCGCAAATCTTTTATAACAGTTCGAGCGTCAGCCGAGCGCTGAGGCCATATCCATAGTAACCTTGACTTAGTATTTATGGGATTGCATTTGTCCAAAAGGACGCCTGCGCGTAGATAGTCTAATGCTGTCTAACAATGGTGTCTGTACTGGGCAGGCTACTTCGTAGCATGGTGTCTGGTGGCGTTCTGCATCACGGTGTACCTTACAGTCTATGCAGTCATTGATGAAGATGTGAATCTGTGTATTCATTCCAGGCCACCAGTACATCTCTTTTAATGTCAATATTGTTTTAGAGATCCCTTGATGTGACAGACCCTCCCCCAGATGTGCTTCATAAATCAAAGCTGCTCTACGTTCCATGTTTGGAATTACCCTATCCCCCACTCCAGGGATTCGAGTAAAAGGAACATTGTTCGCAACAATTACATAAGAGTACTTGAGTGGAAACTTTTTGGTAACGCTGCACCACTGCCTTTGCTCGTAGCATTGACAGCCAACAATATCTCACTGTCTATTCTCGTTTTTGAACGAGTGATCGCAGCTACGGAAGCCGTCTGAACAGCCCCCTTTGCGGCTTCGTCAGCCAATGAATTCCCTGCAACGTGAACGCCATCACGTTGATGACTCAGCGTGTGTATCACGTGAGCCTTTGGTAGTTCGTTTTTTAACTGAACTACTTGTTCCCAAAGCGTTTTATGCTTTATTGTGCCACCTCTTGCATCTTTGAACCCATTTTCAAGCCAATTTTGTATATATTCATTATACGACTGCACACAGTAGAAAGAATCGCACACTATTAGTGTGGGGAATTCGCGATCTGTACTTTCAAGTGCCAGTTTGAATGCTTGTAGTTCAGCTCGCTGAGCTGTACAATCTCCTAGAGACTGAGTTATTGTGACCATAGGTCTGAAGATGCCATTTCGCATGCGACCTTTAACGACTGCGCATGCTGCACTGTAAGCTTGCTTACTCCCTGTAGCGGGTTGTGCAGATCCGTCAGTGTAAATTATGAATTCGTACTGATCAAGAGGCAGAATTTCAGTGGGCAGAGGACATTTATGTTCATATTGCAGGAACGCTTGTGTTTTTAAATCAGGATCAAAAACATATTCAACATCTGTTGCAGCAAGAGAATTAACCCATTGTATCCATCTAGGATGTAATGCTTTCGCATTTGAAATGCTCACTTTAGTTACCTCCTCTAAGGCCGGTACTGGGGTTATGACAATAATGCGTTTCCCTTGGGCTAGAGCTCTTTCTTTTGCTACTGCAGTTTGAACTGCTGTCAGTATTTTTTCAGTTCAAGTGAAGCGCATTTCTGCATGTGTATACAAATGTGATTTGTATGCTATTGGTACTTTTTCACCCTCATTAAATGTTAAGTAGGTGAATCCGCATTGACCCGAAATTATTCGGATCACTAAATTGCGTTGACTTATGCGTGTTTGTAAGTGATTTGTTGCTAACACGTTAGCTTGGAGTGAACGCAAGATTTCTGTGTGTTCATGTGTCCAATTTTTGATTGAAAAATCAGGTTTGATTAATGCGTAGAGAGGTTTAACCCTTTCTGCGTAATTTAGAATGTAAGTTCTTCCAAAATTTAGGAACCCCAGGATGGATTGTACATTTTTCAGCGTTTTTGGAGCTTGGAGCAGCGCATACCTTTCTAAAAAGTTAGCTGCCAAGCTCTTTCCTTCACTTGAAAGCTCATATCCTAGAAAAAGGACTTTGAGATGGGCAATTCTGGATTTTTTAAAGTTGAACTTATAGCCCTCAGAGGCGAAGCCCAATATAATGGTGCTCACCCTGTTCAAGTGCCTATCTAGGTCATCGACTGTCAGATAGATGTCATCGACATATGACAATGCCTCATTATCATAAATTTGTAGTAACTCTGTTACCCTCGCTGAGAATAACCCCGGGCTGTTCTTGAACCCTTGTGGGAGTCGACACAATTGACGCTGGGTCCCCATTATTGAGAAAGCTGTTAAGTACCTGCTTTCAGGTGCTATGTTTTGACAAAAGAAACCATTTGAGATATCCAATGTGGTTTTATATTTTTTACGCACAATGTTATTAATTAATGCTGTACTATGTGCATTTTGCACTGCAAATGTTTTTGAACAAGTGTTTAAGTGTCTGTAATCCAAAACTAGACGATATGTATTGTCTGGTTAGGAGACAGGAAACAAAGGATTGTTCATTGAGGAGGTGCATGTTTCAATCACACCTTGGTATTCAAGTTGATCTAAGATCTCCCTGACCTGTTTTTTAGCTTCTTGCTTTATTGGGTACTGCCTTTGTGCAGTAGGTTCATTTTTAGATGTATTTTGTGATGAGGTGAGTCCTCATCCCATCCTACATGATTTTTGTATAATGCTGGGGCCTGGGCAACTGCCCATTTCCTGGCATAAGTATATTTTAGGTGAATTGAAATATGGTTGGAGAAGGCAGGTATAATAATGTCCTCACCATGTGGGCACTCCCTGACAAATTGTGGTGGCCAGTCTTTTTCTGCTAGAAGTATATCATAATCCCTTGAAAGTTTCTCCCAAAAGAGTGTTTTCACCTTTCTTGGTATGTCTACCTCCATTCGGAGTGTTATTTCATATAACTTTTGTGGAGTACTAACCCTGGTGTCTACAGTCTCTACTGTGATGTACTCATTCAAGTCCACTGTCTCCAGAAGTTCCTTCAGGTTCTGGCGAGCTATTGTGACTTCTGCCGCACTGTCCAGCATTGTCTGAGCCCATTCTCCGTTCTTGAGTTGTGTTCTCAGCATCCTCGGCATGTCTGATCTTCAGACCTGCTGCCTGCTTTTTTGAGAATTGAGGTTTTGATTTATTTTTCGGAACGTGTTTGTCGTCTTTCGATTTGACGTGTTCTTCTCTATGTTCTGACCGTCCTCTTCTTTCCGATGTCTGTGACGATATCTGAAAGGTACGAGAGGAACGTGTATCAGTATCTTGATACCTGTCAGGCTTTTTTAAATTATCCCTATTCCTGAGGTTATACCTCCTTTCAGAGGGCTCCTTTTGAGGAGACCTACCTCGGGATTGAGAACGTTTCTCGTTTGAATTTTGTTTATTAGTTTCGCACTTCTTTTTAGAAGATGTAGGAGTTTGTTTAATAGAGTCCTTCTCAGGACTTTCAGATAGCTTTGGCTTCAATGGTCTACCACCCAAACTATCTCAGCCTAATTCTGCATAATATTGTTCTATTATTCTGGGTAGTTCAGTTTGATGTTCTGTAATATCAAGTTCCCTTAATCGTTGGCGGATCGCCACTGCTGCTGCCTCTCCTTTAATATTAGATAATATTATTGTTGAGACCTGGTCGAAGTTTTTCAGTAATTTCATACCTAAATTCAGAGCAGGCTCTGCCCCATATTCGTTTTGAATTAGTTTCAGGACATCTGGTATTACTGCAAGTGACGGAACACCATGTGTTTTAGTATAGATGGCAGCAAAGACTGAGCCCCAAGTGGTGCAGTCTTCCAGTTATGATGTGATCCCCATTGGTAAACAGATTGTTAGGATTCTGTGTTTCTCATAAGGGCTAGTATTAGGAAATACTGCTTTGATTTGAGTAATTTTTTGAGCTATCCAGAATGGAATTTGCTCACGTTTTGTGGGCATTTTACCCATGACTGCGTATAAAGTCTGTGGTGTAATTTTTAGTGTATTCCCCTGTTGAGGGGTTTGATTTGGAATGGTCAATTTGTGGTTGGACTGTGAAAGTCTGCATGACATATTAGACTAATTGTCTGTAGATTTTTATTAACTCTGTAAGTTGAGTAAGTAATTCCTCGTCTGACATTATATCGAGGTCAGGATGAGGAGTGTAGCCGGCTAGAATCAGCCATGTTGCTCCTGGTCTACCTAGTGGACCGAGCCTGGTAATGTTTCTGTGATGTTTTAGGGCGCCTTTAAACCAAAGCTGATGCTCCTGGTATGTTAGTGGAATTTCAATATCCTCGAAAGGAATATATTCCTCTGGTGGTTCATCTTCTTTGTAGAAATGAAACAGTTTTGTTACTGGATTTGATTCAGGGAATACTATCCATGAATAGAATACCTCTGTCTGAAATGATTCGTGTGCCTCTATCACAAAAACTGCTCTACCGTCGCTTGGTGGTAGGCTGTGTTTTATAAGTTTTAGAGTGAAGGCTCTTCTTAAGTTTGGATGGATGTCTATAACACCCTCCTCGGTTTCATTTAAACCTGTAAAGTTAAAAGCTGCTACAACTGGGTCAGCCGCAGCTACACCGATCCCGGTGTCAGACATTGTTTTTTGAAAGATGCAGAACAAGTTTCAAGGAAACAAAAGATAAGGTGCACAATATTTTGGAACACTGTATCCTTCAATGTTGAACAAACCAAGCAACTAATATATAGGGTTTTTTGTCCTATTTAGTTTTGGCGGATATTTAACCCTACCCACTCCAGACGTCTTATGGAGTATGTGAGTAGGGGTCTCTGGGAAAAGCACGACTGAGTTACTCAGTATCTAGCGTTAAATTACTGCCTTACCAAACGTTTGGGCACCATGTAGTGTAGTTCCTATTTCCCTAATAGGCTCTGCACATTGGAATAATATACCCTATAGGCTTGACATAGGTATGTCCCTAACGAGTATATTAAACTTAATTACTTTTGTGCCAGCTAGCTCAGAGGCCACTATAAACTCCTTGAGAACAAGAAGAGACTAGTTTCTGGCAACCGCATAAACATGACTACTTTGTTTCCCTTTAGATTCGTAACACGTCTCAGAATGGTGGAAACAATAGATAACAGTTTCACTCAGTCAATCGTGCATGCTTAGTTTCTGCAGAGTTACACAGAAAGAAAAGACGGGCGTTTCAATAAAGAGGTTTTATTGAACAGTCTTGTTTCTCGTGTAAGAGATATGTGCTGTTATGATCACAAGACAGTATGCAAGATAAATAATGTACAGCGTAAGCAGTAGAAATAAATAATACTGCGCTAGCATTATCTTTTAGCATATATTCACGTACATAAATAACGAGCTAAAAATGCGAGTACTCATACGATGCGTCTCTAAGCTAGTTCTACCCCAATGTACCTAACCTAGTCTAGGTGTAGGGAAAGGTAAAAAGTAGGTGGAGTATTCTCTAGTATGGTATACTAAGAGTATGTTAAGTCTAGTATGCCAAGAGTCCCTCTAGGTTCTAGTCAGATCCATACCTTGAGAATGAGAGAGGTGGGAATCTCTTGCCGGATCTGGAACTCTAACACCCCGCGAAGGGAGTCAGAACACTGGAAGCTGGATTCTTCTGCGAGCAGGAATGACAGCGTCTTCTCAGTGCGTCAGGCCGGGATACGGGCTCCTCTGAAGTCGAGGTCTCCTCTAACTTGCTTGGGCAAGGGAAGGTATATTTATACCTGGTAGGTGCCTTGGAATGTTAGCATTGACGTGAAGTCGGACAGAGGAAGACGTCAGGAATGAACCCTTAAGGTATAACGGTTCATAAATAATAGATGAGTTCTTGGAGAAATCAATAATCCTGTGCTAGGGGAACTCCCGAGAGCTTAAGGGTCTGGTTTCTAAGAACTCGTTGTGACGTTAGGGTGGACGGATGTCGGTGACCATGCCTGTATTTGGAGTGCACGGCTAATGCCTAAATAAGGACTGGGATTCTATGCATATATAAGGGCAATGCGAATTGTGCCTATATAAGGACATGTCTCAGGAAAACCTATATAAGGACACCTAAAGCGGAATACAACACCACTAGGTACCCTGAAGCCATACCTCTTAGAACCATTGATGCTCCTGCAGTGGCTAGAGCACTGCTTGGTGTGTTCACCAGAGTGGGTTTTCCAAAGGAGGTGGTGTCAGATAGGGGCACGAATTTCCTGTCTAGCTATCTGACTGCTATGTGGGATGAGTGTGGTGTCAACTACAAGTTCACCACCCCCTAGCACCCACAAGCAAATGGTCTTGTTGAGAGATTCAACAAAACCCTGAAGGGCATGATAAATTTGTTGTCAGAGAAACTCAGGAGGAGATGGGATGTTCTCCTCCCATGCTTACTGTTTGCCTACAGGGAGGTGCCACAGAAAGGGGTTGGTTTCAGTCCCTTTGAGTTGTTGTTTGGACACCATGTGAGGGGGCCATTGAGCCTGCTGAGAGAGTCTTTAGAGAAGCATCTTAAAGAAGCAAAGGACAATGTGCTTGACTATGTGCTAGGCCTGAGATCTAGAATGGCAGAGTACATGTACAAGGCAAACAGGAAACTGGAGGCCAGCCAGGAGCTCATGAAGCACTGGTATGATCAAAAGGCTACTATGCCTGAGTATACTCCAGGATAATTGGTGTGGGTGTTGGAGCCTGTGGCTCCCAGGGCCCTCCATGACAAGTGGAGTGGGCCCTATCCAATCTTAGAAAAGAAGGGTGAGGTTACCTATTTGGTTGACCTTGGCACCCCCAGGAACCCTCATAGGGTCCTGCATGTGAATAGATTGAAACCCCACCATGACAGGGCAGACATGACCATGTTACTGGTCACTGATGAGGGTGTGGAGGAGGAAACTGAGCCTGTGCCCGACCTCCTCTCCACTAATGTGCAAGATGGGTCAGTGGAGGGGTGATACTCTCTCCCAAGTTGACAGACCAGCAGCACAGAGACTGTAAGCAAGTGCTGGAGCAGTTTGCTGGCCTGTTCTCTTTGACCCCAGGCATCACTGAGTGGTGTGTGCACCACATTGACACTGGTGACAGCCTACCTGTCAAAAATAAACTGTACAGGTTGTCTGACCATGTCAGAGCCAGCATTAAAGCTGAGGTTGCTAAGATGCTGGAATTGGGGGTAATTTAACCGTCTGAGAGTCTATGGGCCAGTCCAGTGGTGCTGGTGCCTAAACATAATCCTCAGGGGGGATCCAAGGAGTTAAGGTTCTGTGTGGACTACAGAGGATTGAATGCAGTCACAAAGACTGACGCTCACCCTATACCTAGAGCTGATGAGCTCATTGATAGGTTAGGGGCTGCTAAGTACCTGAGTACTTTTGATTTGACTTCAGGTTACTGGCAGATTGCCCTCACTGATGGAGCAAAGGAGAGGTCAGCATTCTCCACACCAGAGGGACATTATCAGTTGAAGGTAATGCCCTTTGGCTTAAAGAATGCACTTGCCACCTTCCAAAGGTTGGTGAACAGGGTCTTGTCTGGGTTGGAACAGTTCAGTGCAGCTTACCTGGATGATATAGCTGTATACAGTTCTACCTGGGGGGATCACTTAAGCCTCCTAAGGGAAGTGCTTCAGGCCATGCAGCAGGCAGGCCTGACTATTAAGGCAAGCAAGTGCCAAATAGGGCAGAGTTCTGTGGTGTACCTGGGCCACCTGGTAGGTGGGGGCCATGTACAGCCTCTCCAAGCTAAAATCCAAACTATTTTGGATTGGGCAGCTCCTGTTACCCAGACTCAGGTCAGGGCATTCCTTGGACTGACAGGGTACTTTAGAAGGTTTGTTCAAAATTATGGGACTATTGTTGGGCCCCTAACAGAACTCACTTCTAAAAAGAGGCCCAAGAAGGTGATTTGGACCCCAGAGTGTCAGAAGGCTTTTGACACTCTGAATGCTGCTATGTGTTCAGCACCAGTGCTACTGGCCCCTGACTACACAAAAGAATTTGTGGTTCAGACAAATGCTTCAGAGCAAGGGATTGGGGCAGTGTTGTCACAGCTAAATGAAGAGGGCCTTGATCAGCCAGTTGCCTTTATTAGCAGGAGGCTCCTTCCCAGAGAGCAGAGGTGGAGTTCCATTGAGAGAGAGGCTTTTGCTGTGGTTTGGTCCCTGAAAAAGTTGAGACCATATTTGTTTGGGACTCACTTTCGTGTTCAAACTGACCACAGGCCTCTCAGATGGCTCATGCAGATGAGAGGGGAGAATCCCAAGCTGTTAAGGTGGTCCATTTCCCTACAGGGAATGGACTTTACAGTGGAACACAGACCTGGGGTTGCCCATGCAAATGCAGATGGACTTTCCAGGTTTTTCCACTTAGCTGATGAGGACTACCAGGGTGTAGGTTAGTAACCCATCACCTTTCGTTTGGGGGGCTATGTTGCAAAGTCATCCTGTGCCCTGGGCACCCCCAACTTTTTGCTGACTGATACTGGTGGTAACTGACTCTGACTGACCCTGGGCTCTGCCTAACCAGGCCCAGGGCCAGTGCAACGCTGAAAGAGACACATTAGAATACAGTTAAAACACCTACATACACTAGGGTACACAATGGTATGGTGGGGTACCCCTGTTATTGGCATGACCTACCCCATAAGCCCCTAGTATATAATAGGGCATGGCGATTGAAACTACCTAGAAGTCCCTAGTACCCTAGGGCATGGCAGTTTAAGAGGCCAGCAGCCTTTCTGCACTTGCATGTGTGCACTACTGAGGCCTGAGGTCAGTTTTAAAAGCAGCCCTGGGTGCCATGACTGCTTTTAAAAAGTAAATTGTGCGCAAACTCGACTTTGGGGTTTGGGGCACTTACAAATGGATAACCTACAATATTTTGGCATATTAGGGACCCTCAGGGTCTCCCCTAGGTATCCCAGGGGTGGGGGGTCAGGTATCTATAAGGTAGACCCTTATAAAATGAGTTTTTATATGCATGGGTAAAGTCAAACTTCACATTTCACTCCCACATTGTGGTAAAGTGCTGCCCAAATTCGACTTTGATGCTAGGAGCACTCTGAAGTGAGTATCTGCAATATTTTTACAGATTCAGAACCCCTAAAGTCACCCCTAGTTGTCCTATGGGGTGGGGGACCTGTAGATATAAGCAAAGTACTTATAAAATATGTTTTTGTAAGTCCTGGTGCTGGAAAAATGGCACAAGTCATTTTCCCCATTGCAAATCCCCTATTACATAGGTTAACATGGTAGGAAGTTATTAATTAATAACTCTTGATAGGAGAGGGCTAGAGAAGCCATTCAAAGATTTCCCCGAATGGTATTAATAAATCCAACAATATGATATTGTTGAATTTCTCCTAAAGTGTACATACAAGAAGTTATAAGACTTTCTTGTTTGTAAGTCCAGATTCAGCCTTCCAGTGGTCTGCCCTGATTGGTCAGAGTTAAGTGGATTAGCCAGCCTGCCTGGAGAGGTGATAAAGAGCCCCTGGGGTTATGCAGCTGGGCTGGGAGGGCAGTGTGCTGGTCCACAGGAATGCCAGGCCAGGGGGAGGGGTCATAAACCATGGGCTTCAAAGGGAAAAGCAGAACCCAGTGTCAGTTTACAACTCTGAACTTTATCCCTCAGGCAGATGGGGGATTAAGGAAGGTATGAGCAGATGTAGGGGGGAGAGTATAAGTAAATTAGCCATCCCAGGGGTGTGTTTAGCCAGCTCTTGCCTCCTTGCTGGAAATTCTGCCATTATGGATTTGGAAGATTTGATGCACTCTGGGACAAAATAATGCCACACTCTACAGGAAGTGGTCATATGTTTGAGGAGTTACCCTGCTCCCATTGGTCAGGAGTGACCTCCTGACTGACCCAAAGAACATGGAATAAGTATCTGAGAGGGGCAGAGCCCTCCAGATCTGCTGCTTGAAACTTACTGAAGCAAGACATTGCCAAGCTGAGACGATTTTGCTGTGCAAAGATTTCTAAGGCCTGACCTCTGAAGACTGCACCATCTGAAACTACAGCCCTGTGGATTATCTTGCTGAAAAGGAACTAAAGAGTGGACTCCCTGAAAGCTACAGGTTAAAAGAGCTCATCTGGAACATCACCAACTAAATCTGCACCTTGGGGAACTACCAGTGGATTTGTAAGGGTGATGTCCAGGTGGATTGTGAGAACTGAAGTCCTCAACTTTCAAGGACCATCTTGGAGCTTCCAGACCCTTGGAGTGAGTTTGAGACACTTTGGGACCCTTTGAGGAACTTCCGGAAGAAGTTCAAGAAGTTTGGAGAACTTTGGAGGAACTTTGAAAAAAAGCTCCATAGAGGGACCGACTCAACCTGGTCAGCCAAGCTGCCTGCCTTCAACCCAGAGTCGGCCAAGCCATCCAGGTTCGTCCCGCTAAAAGCTCCGTCGGTCCAACTTCCAGAGTTTGACCAGGAGTAGAAGAAATATGAAGCCGGCGAACCCTCACCGGATCCAGCTACATGAAGAGCATCGAGAGACCCCATGAGAAAAAGCTCCAGAAAAGCTTCTAAGTCCGCTCGTAGAAAAGGTGATCGGGAGCAACCGCGAACGCCAAGCCGCCTGCCTTCCATCGCGTGTCGGCCTGGGCTCCTGGGTTGCCCCGCTGAAGCGCTAAAGAAAAAGTTTCTAAGTCCGCTTCAGGGAAGTTGACCGGGAGCTCGTCGAAAAACAATCCGGCGAACCCTCACCGGATCCGGACTGGCTGGGAGCTTCGAGGGGCCTCCAGGAGAAAAGCTCCAGAAAAGTTTCTAAGTGTGAAGGTAGAAACTGAGACCGGGACCTGCCGCAAGCTGTAGCCGCCCAGGGCTCCATCGCGGTCGGCCTGAAACTTTGAGTTTGCCCCGGTCTATCGCGCGCAGGTATCCCAATATGGTGCTATAAACTTCTAAGTGCTATATTTTATTAAATCTTTGAAAATTCATATCTCCGGTTCCCTACATTGGATTTTTGTCGTTTTGGTATCATTTTAAAGTAAAAAATAGTTCCTATTTGTATAAATTGGTGTTGGATTTTTATTATGCGTTGTGTCTTAATTATTTACTGAATTGGTGTTGTTAAATGCTTTACATACCTGTCTTTGAAGTTAAGCCTGTCTGCTCGCAGCCACGTTACCAAGGGTTGAGCATAGGAATAATTTTCTAAGACCTATGCTGACTCCTATCATGTGTTAGTGGCCTTATTGCCAGTGGCAGACCTACATTTGCCCCTACCAATAATCCACTTTCCAACAGTAATGTCTTGTTTTCATTCTTTGGAGAGCAAATTCTGCCTTAGAGGTAAAGAGCCCATATAGTGCCATTCGAGCTTGTTCTAAAGATTTATGATTTTGTAATGTTGGTGCTTTGGTATATTGGCGGGTATATGATATTATATTCTGCTCTAGTTCTTTTTGACGTGTAGCATTCCGTTTGCTAGCCAATGCCGCCTCTCGCATTAATTGACCCCTGATAGTAGCCTTAGCTGCAGCCCACATCACTTTACCTGAGGTCACCGAGCCCTGGTTTGTGGAAAGATAGTCTTGAAAATAATTTTGTAATTGAATTTTACCCTTAGGAGACTTATGTCGCTGTATGTTCATGCGCCAGGGTTTGCGTCCTGGCCTAAGTATACCAACTTCTATAGCTAAGAAAACCGGAGAGTGGTCAGATAATGCTGCTTCCAGAATGCAAGGTTCTTGAATCAACTGGATCAATCTTTGGGATACTAAAAAATAATCCAAACGAGTGAGGGTACCATGTGTTGGAGAAGAGAATGTGTATTCAGTGTCCGAAGGATGCGAAAGACGCCAATGATCAATTAATCCATTATCTGCTAATATGTCATCCATTAATGCCCTATCAGCAGCATTATGTTTGTCTAGGGGGCCTTTTTTATCTAGAATTGGATCTCTCACAATGTTCCAATCACCACCTAAGAGATACTGTGATGCACCTATCTCTGTTAGTAAGCGGTTTAAGTGAAGGAAGAATGATTTTTTTGTTCTTGTTGGAGCATAAATAGAACCTACGCAAATATGTGTATCTCCTAAACGTAGTTTAGCAAATACGTATCGACCATCAGGATCTATCCATGTTTTTAATATGGTGAATTGTAGAGATTTGCGGATGAGAATTGCTACTCCACATTTGCGAGCGGGACCTTTGTTTGTAGGTTCACCGTTTTGCACACTACTGTGAATTACTTTGCCTACCCAGTCTCTACACAATTTTTCTGATTCCAATGCGTCTAAATGTGTCTCTTGAAGTAATGCTACATCCACCTTTTTGGATTGGAGATATGACAGTACTTTTTTCCTTTTGATGTAGTGAGTAAGCCCATGTACATTCCATGTTAGTACAGAAAGATGGTGTGTGCTGGTTGTGTTGGACATGTCTATGTAATATCAATGAGTTTGAGTAGGTTTTAAAAATAGGCTTGTAAAATTTTAACAATCAGAAGAATGACTTGAAACAATAAAATAGGTGTGAAGGGGAAGGATAGGGAGTTGGAAAGGGAACCCCTGGTTTTTAACAGAGATATAAGTTATGAATTGTACAAAGAAAATGTAAAATGTTAGAATAAGAAATTTGTAGATATAATAAAACTAAAAGAAATGAAATGAGTAGAATATGTAGATTGATATATAATGATAGGAGCACCAAAAAATATTAAACTGTTAACTGCGGGTCTGTTTCTCCTAGAGCACCACCGCGGAGAGGAGCCCCGACAAAAGGGTATCAAGCACGGCTATTCTCAGAGTATATATGCGTCACACGATAACATAAGTTAAAATAATGTATTAAATCTATGTAAAGTTATATAATATAAGTAGCTATATAATATAAAAAAGAATGATTCATTGAGGTATGATAAGATTGACCTCACGAAAATTCAGTAAATATATTATATATTAAATAGGAAAACATTCATTATCATGTATAAATGCACACAGATTAGGAATTAGTCGATACAATATAATAAATATGTTGAATAGGACAGATAAAGGAAAGAAGGTTGCATTAAATAGTATTATATACCATATCCTAGTATAACATCTTAGCAAAACAGTATAGTCTAATATAGAATAATGCAAAATATGAAAAACATGAAAAAAAGAAAAAGGGAATAACTTTCAATTACTTGAAATTTAAATACGCTTTCAGTTTACATCATATAGTTTAACACTGACTAATCAACTTTTACTCTTGTGATACAAATGTGAGTAAAAAGTATATTGCTCGTCTTATTTTAGATCAGATAATATGAAGTGATATCATCAGCTAGATCTTAATATAGTACTGTTATCAGTCTTCATCTGAGGCAGGTTTAAGTGGAAAACGGGATTTATCTCTATGTTGATCTTTTGAAAAGGCGGAGGCAGTGTACAACGCTGAGGATTTATCATCTTGGGTATGAACAGATCTTTCCAGATCCCTCCCTCTATGACGAGGGACGCTAAAATTACACCTTCTGTTATCAAGTGATTGCTGTGAAGAACTTGAGCAAGCATGGATTTGATCAATTGAAGTGTCTAGTGTATCCATGTCTTGTGTTTTCATCTGATCTAGGAATTGTTGCAAGTCTATTGGATCATAGAAATCTTTGGAATCTCCATTTTTAGTAATACGAAAACGAGCTGGTTCAAATAAACCATATTTGATGTCCATGTGTCGTAACTGAGGTCTAAGAGCAAGGAATGCTTTGCGCCCCTCATTTGTTTCTTTAGAGAAATCCGCAGCCAAGTGGATGACATGACCCTTATATGAGTATGATCCTTGCGAGTGCGCTGTAGTTAGTAACTGTTTAGTTTGTTCATGTCTCAGAAAGCAAGCGATGAGCGGTCTTGGCCGAGCTGTGGTATCTTTCCGTGGAGGACCTATGCGGTGAGCTCTTTGTATTTCTAATGGAGGATCAAAGGTAATGCCAGTTATTTTTGGTAGGACGTCACAAAGAAATAGTCTAGCGTTTTGATTTTCAATATTTTCCGGGAATCCAAAAAAGCGAATGTTATCTCCCCTACTGCGATCTTCCAAATCAACTACCTTACTGCGAAGGAATAAGAGCTCTTGGTCTTTATTTTGCACTGCGTCAAGACGATTCTCCACTTTAGTCATCCTCAGATCTAGTTCGTCACTGTTTGTATGGAAGCCCGCTAATTCTGCACCAATAGCTTTGGTTTCAGCTGTTAAAGATGATATGTTAGCATCCATGCCTTCTAGACGCCGACTGACCATGGAAATTTCCTGTAAGATATGGGTCAGTGTATCATTTTGTGGAGAAGTGTTAGTAGACTGAGGCGGCTCTTTTGATGCAGGAGCAGATCCTTTTCCAGGCATCTTGCTTGAATGTTTAAGGACTTCCGAAAATAGAAGTGGTGCAGAAGAGCTTTTTCCGTGCTTATTGTTGGACCTGTGCTTGTTGTTTGACATTAAGATCAAACCCCACAACAATATGCATATATGTAATTTAGACCTCCACAGTATTTTCCAGAATAATGACCTCATCACTAGGTGATTTGGAACGCTGAACATTTTTTTTCCCGAAAAATATTATTAGTGAGGATATAACTTTAGAAGACATTACTGACAGGAATCAAGACTGATTATCGATTCTAGTCCCAGTAATTTGGAAGGTAACTGGTTGAATTAATTAGGAATGTCATAAATGTTAAGTAATTTAGAAGGCTTAATAAGCTGTGTGAGGCGCAATTCCCATGTGAGCATAGGAAATCTTCCAAAAGCTGCACTTGGGAGCGTAGGCACATGCAGAAGGAACCCCCAAAGAAACAAAGACAGATACAGGGGTCTAAGTGTCCTTACTGACAATTGATTCTAGGCCCGTTACTTTACAAAGCACCTGGGTTAATCAATTGAGCATGTTACGAATGCCAGGTAACTTGTACAATTTTATATACTTTGTGAGGTGTAAATTTCATGTGAGGACAAGAAATTTCTGCTTCGTAGGAGAAATTTTCAGAGAAACTGAGGTAAACACAAAAGCCTCAGTGTCTTTGTATGTGAAGACTGTAGGTTCCTGTAGTGCCAAAAATGAAGTTATTGTACATTTTCTTCCTAATAAAGCCTCTGGTTAGATATTGCGCAAAAAATGTAAATTTAAACAACAAAATATATCCACAAATTGCTGTTATAACATTGGGTAACTAATGCGTCTCCTTTTTGTTTAAATTGTATTGTTGTGGGTTTAGCGTGTATTACAATTGCAGCAGCCTTTGATTGTTTCCATTAGTGTGCCTCAGAGCTCCGCCCGTAAATCTCGTCAGGCATTGAAGGCGCGTCCAGAGGGTCGAAGACAGTAAGAGGAACCTCGGCCTCTGCGCATGCGAGGACCGAGGATTCCTGAAGCGATGAAGGCCAGATGACGCAGCGCTCACCTCAAGAAGCTGGTAAAATATACATATGTAGAGAACTTCCTCAAACTGTTGGTAATTATAAGCAGATATAAATGCGCTTCACTTCTACATAAGCGTTATATTGGTGTAGCTTGCGCATATTTGCAGCCTTTCCTTATTTGTACTTGAAATGTTTCATGCGCAGTGGTTGCGATTTTAAGCAGTAGAATATTTTCAGTCAGAATATATTTGAGATGATTGATATTGCGCTAAGGAAGCGGATGCGTTTCACTGCTGTTTAAAATAAAGTTATTGCGATGCTTTTAAGTAGTAACGTTACTGCAGCCGGAACACATTGAGATGGGTGTGCCTCATAGCTCCGCCCGTGGTTCCTGTCAGATGGGAGATACGCGCCCACAGGGGCGGAGGCAGTGAAAGGAATCTCGGCCTCCGCGCATGCGAGGACCGAGGATTCCTGAAGGAGCGCAGGCCAGCTGACGTCGCGCTCACCTTAGAAAAACGGCGGCGATGAAAGGGGTCATTTGGAAAGCCGCACAGCCTCAGGACCCGGAGCAAACGTCTCCCCAGGCTTTAACGAGGCAAAATTCAGCAAAGGTGCAGCCCTTGCAGTGTGAGTAAGTGCGTCACTGTCGATAGAAGCTCCTCTCCCGGTGGAGCCCGCGACTTAAGCAGCCATCTTCTTCGGTGGCCAGACCAAGATAAGAGTTCTAACCCTCAAAGTCCCAAGATCTATCTTATCACCTGACAAACTTCAGTTTCTCAAGTTGGGACTTGCTTGACTAATATTCAAGATCAAAAGACTTTGGAGCAAATTTACTAAGAACTCATGCAGCGCAGCGACGAAAGTTGCTGACTTGCATGAAAGGGAGAGAACAGGATAAGTGCCATATCTACTAAGATATGGTGCTCTCTGCTCCTTTGCTGGCACACTTTAGTCTCCATAAAGCCATGAACCCACCTTTGCACTATATTGCAAACATGTGTGCATGATGTCTAGCATAGGTTTTGTACTGAAAGGGTACATTCCCAGTACA
Organism: Calotriton arnoldi; assembly: GCA_963921515.1. Classification (NCBI taxonomy): domain Eukaryota; kingdom Metazoa; phylum Chordata; class Amphibia; order Caudata; family Salamandridae; genus Calotriton; species Calotriton arnoldi. The sequence continues at coordinate 806,794 of CAWUFW010004823.1, forward strand.
AAATAATATGATTAAACATAGTTAAACACATTTCTAACTTGGTATGTGTGCTGTGCATTAGAAATGTTTTCATAAAAGAAGTATTTTCTCAAACGTTATGCCTGGCTTGATGTGGCATACATTTTTGGGACGCTGCTACTGTTTGTTCTGGGGTCCATACCAGGGACAACTGCTCCCAGCTGCCACCACGAGCCCAGGAGGAGGGCTCGAACGATTGGAATTGCTATTTAGTGCGCTGAGATCCCACAGGACTACTGTTTGTTAAGGGGGCCATATCAGGGACTACTGCTCCCAGCTCCGCAGCCGAATGTAGTTGGGCCTACTCTCTAGCTTCTTCAGGGAACCTTTACTCTCTCTGTAACACCCATCTGATTGCAAGTAAGCCATTCTTGTTTTTTTGTCAATCCCTCTGGCACACCTTCATACAGAAAGACGGTTTCTGGGTCTAGGAGATGGGAAAAAGAGAAGCTGTACCCTCTAAATTCCCTAAGGCACCAAACGGTGCAACTCATGCAATTTTCTGAGCAGAGCTGAGTGACTTATTACATAGGAAATCAATGTGGCAGAGAGGCTCCTCTCTTTGGACTTGGGAGACACTTTGGATCGCTCTTTGGTGGGTGCCCCGCTCTAGATTCACCTGCACCAGGGGGTCCCATGGTCCTTATGGAAGGCAAGGTAAGTTTTTCTGCTAAATCTGTTGAAGTCACCCAGGGTGCTCCAGGACAAGTGCTACCCAACTCTCAAAGTTCTATCACCAAGTGTGAATGAAAATGTAAAAACATTAGTGCAAACAGAAAGCGTACTACAAATTGCACCAATTCTGTCCCTTCTGTGACTTTGGATGGTGATTTGCAGGAGCCCCTGTGTATGACTACCTGGTCCCCTTTTTTCTCGCAGTTCAATGAAACCCTTAAATCATGTTTTGTGCCTTTGGTGGACAGGCTAGCTGAAATTGAAGCTGAAGTAATAAGGATCTCCAATTTTTGTGACAACTGTTTCGGCCACCAGGTTTTGGGCCCTGAGGCACCTCATGTTGAACGCTTGTCGGCTCCCCCAGTGCCTGCTGTTAATGAAGTTTGGGTTCTGTAGCATACATGCTTGGCTGTTCCTCTAGCTGATAAGGGAGGAACTGAGGTAGAGATACCCTCTACCTCCAGTACCCAAGGACGTGCCCCAAGAGATCAGGACATGGGCTGCTACTCCCAAGATGCTAACATGACTTCCTTACCTGACCTTGGTGTTGCTCCTCCATGTGTTAACCTTCCCTCGGAAAGTTGTCCGAACATAGTGGTTCTGGGAAATGTCCCAAATCTCATGAACCCCTGGTCAGAGACTTACGACCAGCTTAAAAACAAGGTGTGCCATTGGTTAAGCTATACATTGCGGGACTATCAGAACATTATGATGGACCGACGAGTAGACTAGATTGGCACTTCCGAAAATACTTTTTATGTGGTGAGTGCATTATTAGCAACTTTAGGCATCCCTATCTCATCAGGCCAATTTTGAGGAATTTTCAATAGCCCTCACCTGCAACTGGCTACATTAAGGTTCTGACCCAAGGGTATTTTTACAGGCACCTGCAAACTGGGTCCAGACCACTGTGCCCCCCCATCCATGTCACGGAGGCCAGACTTTAGTCTTCCCTGTTACAACAGATTCACACAATTAACTGACCTAAATGATCTGGATTGATGTTTTCAGAAGCTAGTTGGTTTTACCCTTCCCTGCAGGAGCCTAGGATCTACTCTAGTCCAAATAGGGCATGCACCCTATCTAGATGCTGGCCCTCGGGATGATAGGCAGGAATTAAATGCCTTTGTGCTATCCTCCCCCAATGTAACTGCTGGAGATCACTCTGTATTTAGGCATAAATTAATCCCTGGAATGTGGTTGGTCTGCCATCTAAGCTGACAGTTGAGGATTGGCTTGGTCATGTAGCTAGGTTTGAACTCATTTTGCTCCAGGAAACTTGGTGCCTGGATTACCCAATTTGGGATGGTTTTCAAGGCTTTAGTGTTCCTGCTAAGAGGTCCACTAGAGGTAGGAACAGAGGGGGCTTATTGGTTATGGCCAGTACTACTAGCAAAGTTAGGATATACCCTATTCCATTTTGGTCACCCAGGGATACAGATTTTGTGGGTGGTGTTTTCTAGTTTATCTGACTTTTTCTTAATTCATTTCTATAACACAGTGGGACCTAATGATACCGCTTGCAATTTAGAAACACTGTTTTCAGTTATACGCTGTTTAAAGAGTAGGCTCTCAACTGTATCCTCCAACTTTAATATTCCAATCAGAGGGATTTTTATGCTAAACTGGGATCCACTACCACTGTCTTCCAGCCTTTTCACATTGTGCGGGATACAGGCTTCTCTGGGAATGAAGGCAATAGGGGTAGAAAGCTGTTAAAGCTCCTATTAGAGTCTGATTTGTTGAATGGAATGGAACTCAGGGAAAATTCAGAATTTGACATCCCCAATTTTAAGGGGCGAGGTCAAGGGTCTGTCATTGACTAGGTCCTAGTCTCACCCGCTATGGGCACATTTATTGATTCCATCAAAATGGTGGTTAAAGCTTCCAGTGACCATAACCCTATTGAGACATCCCTGGCTTTTCCTGGACTAGTTTACCACCCTGTAAAGGCAAGCCTTTTAGGGATATGTTTGCACGACTAAGGCTGACGGCTTAGGTGGAATAGTGTGGACTTTTCTAAGTTCCTTACCCGGCTGATTACCTCCAATTTTTTCTTAGTAATGAATTATCTTTTGGTGGAGATGTAATCCAGTGCTGTTATTACTGAGGACTTTCGTAATGTTACTAAGCCAGGTTGGTTTGATAAAAAGAGCAGTCACGCAAATAAGCGCTTGCGCAAAGCACTGTTAGTAGTCCCCAGAGATAGAGTGAAGGCAGAATTGTGTCGTGCCGTATAAAGAACAACTATTAAAAATAGAAAACGGGCTGTTAAACAAAAGATGTGGGATTACCTGGCGGAATCTTTTCAGCTCAAAAACTCCGGGAGGTTTTGGAAAATTATCAAGAGACCAAAGCTTAGGGAAACCATGTCAGCTGGCTTGGGGACCAACATTAGTGCTGACGATTGGGTCGCCCATTTTGAGAACATTCCTATGAGTGAACTGCAGACAGCAAGCCAGCCATCTGATCCTCTTTTTCCCACTTTCCATACAGTTCGAGTTAGAGGAGGTTTGGGAGGCTATTATGAATAGCCCTTCTTAGAAAGCACCCGGGCCGGATGGGGTCCCAGTGGATCTATATAAGGCAAATGTGGAATTTTGGGCTCTGGTTATCACTAAAGTAATCAACAATGCAGCCCAATGTGGTTTCCCAAAACATGGCATACTGCCATGATCGTTTCGGTGTATAACAAAGAGTGCAAAAATGACCCGCGATGCTATAGGCCGATTTCGCTACTGGACTCAACGGTTAAGGTCATTGGACGTATAGTCCTTAGAATGATTGAAGACTGGTCTAGTGCAAGCAATGTTAACGCACAAGTACAATATGGGTTCAGAGAAGGACTGGGCACTATTAAGAAATGCCTTAACCTCCATCTAGTTGTTAGCAAACATACAGTTGCAAAAGGGCGCTCATTATTTCTTTCTGCTACGGACTTCCCCAGTGTGTTTGAGAGGGTCAATCGTAGTAAACTTTGGAATATCCTCTCCACCCTAGGGCTGGATGAGGCCTTGATTACTTTTCTCCTGATGCTTCATTGTGGGGTTAGTGCTTCTGTTAGATATGGGCAAGGTGGTGAATGCACTGATGCCTTTGAATTACACAGTTGCGTCTGGCCCCTATTTACTTTTTCCTGTATATTAACGGGCTAAATGTTTCCTTAATAGGATCAGGGATGGGCATCCCAATTGTTAAGTCAGTACCTGTTCCGGCCCTGCTTTATGCAGACGATGCCATGTTAATATCTCATACCCCCATTGACCAGAGGACTTTGATTAGTAGCTTTATTACCTTTATGAATGGATTGGATTTTCAACATAGGTAGACTAAGTATATGGTATGCAGGAAGAGGGTTGTGATGTTGGACACATTTTGTATTAAAGAAAAGTGCATCGAAAGGGTTGTATAATTTCCCTATCTAGGGGCAGTGTTTGATGAGAAATCTACATAGTTGCCATGTATAGCCAATTGTGCTCACATTTTAGTCATTCCGTGGGCGAACTGTTTGATTTCTCTAAAAGAGTGGCCAGCAAGCCACTACAGCCCCTTCTAGAGGTCTTTCTGAGAAAAGTTCTTGCAAGTTTTAACATATGGGGCAGTGGTTTGGGGCTAGCGGGATGTTGCATCGATGCAGATTGAGGAGAATTCTTTTTGCCACCGCCTCTTGGGTTTACCTCTTTCAATCCCTCATTTCTTTCTACATGAGGAGTTGGGCATCATATACGTAACTGACCAGATGAAGCCAGACCCTTTGGTTCTTTTGGTTTCCCCTGGGCTAATGAGGCTCCCTCTCTTAATAGGGAAATTATTGTAGATTGTCTAAGTTTCAAGAAGGGTCTCGCCATCCTTTGGCTGAGCTAAGTGAGGTCCATGGATAGAGAAATTGGGTGGGAGCATTTGTTTGTATACCCAGAATCGCTCACCAAGGCCGATGTGCGTAAGGTGAAACACTTTTTGGTGTCTCATTATCGGTCATCCAGGGAGCAGGACCAGGTGCGTAATTCTTTTATTCTATCTTTTATTTTATCTTTTATTCTCACCCAACCTGGAACAATACTTGAGCTGGGATGTGAATCCCTGGGAATGCATGCTTCTGGCCAAGTTTTGTCTAGGGTCAATTAGATCACTACTGTGTTTTCTCTCAAGTCAATTTGATACCGGTAGTATATGCATTTGCCCCTGTGGTGAGACTGCTGTGCAATCACTCGAGCACTATATTTTCTTATGTAAATAATATGCTGATTTTACTCAAAACATTTTAAAACCAGTTCTCAGTTTGTACGGTTTCCGGCAATGGAAGCCCACACTTTATTTTAAAGAATGTTGCCTAATATTCAAGTCTGTTTTAATGTTTGTAGTTTTTTTTAAATTCTCAGTGGCATATTCTCAAGCCCCTATCGCCACGGGAACGTCACTTTTTTTGACGTTCCTGTGGCGTTAGGGCCAGCGCCCTATTCTCAAGGCAGCGTTAACCCACTTAACGTGGCTTAAAGCCACGCTAAGTGGCTTAACGCTGCCTTGAGAATAGGGCCATTTTCATGCTAAACTTAGCGTGAAAGGGGGCGTGCAGTGGGTGTTGCGGTGGGCGTACCACCTATTATCAAGGGCAGCGATGATAGGTGGCAGCGTCGAACTTAAGACCAGAAAAATCCTGGTCTTAAGGTGGCGAAGCGAGGAGAAATGCTTAATTTCTCCTCGTTTTTGCTATTTCCATGTGTGCAGCAATAGCAAAAATGCCATTGTTTATGCCATTTATGCCATTGTTTATGTACAGGAAGATGTCCCTTCCTGTACATAAACAAACCTTTTAAAAAATGCCGTTTTGTAACTTACATGTGTGCTGCATGCAGCAGCACACATGTAAGTTACAAAACGGCATTTTAGGTTTGTTTATGTGCAGGAAGGGGCACCTTCCTATACATAAACAAACCTCCCTGCTCGCAGACACCTTTGCACTCTGGTGCAAGGGTGCCTGCGTTGGCGTTAAGTCGTGAGACTTAGCGCCGTCGCAGGGGGAAACGCCAGGCTGCACCACATTCTTGAGAATAGGGTGCACCCTCGCGTTTCCGAAGTGGCGGTGAGAGGCGTTAAGCCAAGGAGGCCAACGCCTCTCACCGTCACTTCCTCATGAATATGCCCCTCAGTCTTTATTCGAATTTCCCTTCTATTTAATGAGCCATGAACTGTTGCATGTTTAACCCTTCTGTATTGCTTATTTTGATAATAATGATGTATTGAATGCTATGCTGCTTTTATGATTGTTTTTAAATAATAAATAATCTAATAAAGCTTATTTGATGATGAAGATGATGGTGCAAAACCTTTAGTAGTAGTTACCCATAGGATACTCCCTTAATGAAAAGTAATGAAAAGCAGCACATACCAGTGCATATTGCTTATTTGAGTTACTTTACAGATACTTCCCAGTTCAAATCAAGATTTGATCTTGATAGTCAATGGTTTATCAAGTCTTTGCACCAGCTGCATCACTTTTTGTGATTATGCACCAGCACAGAATCTTGACAATATATAACCAATGTTGGGGAAATCACTGAGCTAGCAGGAGAGTTGAAAGTAGATCCTCCGTGTGTTGCCCGACTTGAGCTGCAAATGAAATATTTAGTAATCAAGGTTTGCCACAGTAATCCCCAATGTGGTCTTCTGTAGCTGTACGTTGGGGTGGCAAAATCTTGTAAAGCTAATGTAGTGGGCCTATCACACACCATTAGTGCAAAATAAAAAAGAGAAAAAATCTTGTTCATTCTCAACCTTTTTGATTATGAAGAACATAAAGTTGACATTAAGATATCTAAGCCTGGATATATAATATATTGCAGGACCTACCGTGCCCACCTGCTGCTAAATGGAAATCTCATACTCTTAAATGTGATAGCATTCCACAAAGTTCAAATATGTGATCAAACACAAATGTGCTGAGATTGTTCTTTACAATCAAGGGGTAGATTTACGTTGAACTAACGCAGCGGGGTACAGCAAGTCATTTTGCTGCGCCGCGCTGCGTTAGTTTTGAAGCACAGGGATGCGACATATTTACAAGAATATGTCGCATCCTTGTGCTTCCCCCTGCGCTGGCGCACAAACTGCAGCCATGCGCCGGCGCAGGCACCCTTGCACCATGGTGCAAGGATGCCTGCGTCGTGGGGAGATTGTTTTTGTGCACCTTCCTGCACAAAAACAATCACTACAACCATTTTCCTCTTTCAATGCGTGCTGCAGAATGCAGCACGCATTGAAAGAGGAAAAAACGAGGAGAAATTAAAACATTTCTCCTCGGTGCGCCTCGCTACGCCACCTCTAGGGTGGCGTAGCTTTCAGACGCATCTCCAGAGTTACGATTTCTCGTAATTCTGGAGATGTGTCTTGTTCCATGAGTGTTGCGTGGGAACACCCACAGCAACACCCATGGAACGCCCCTTCACCACAAAGTGCTGCGTGTGAAGGGGCCGTATTTACAAGGAGTGGAAAAGTCACGCAGGGTGGCTTTTCCTCTCCTTGTAAATATGGAGCTGCCCCCTGCGCCACCAGTACGTCACGAAAAGTGACGTACTGTTGGCGCAGGGGGCTTGTAAATCTGCCCCCAAGTGTCTATAAAGGAGGATGGCATTTTGCTGGAATATGTATTCCACATAAAACAAAGATTTAAAAATCTATTATATTACATTGACTCAAGACAAAATAAAGATGTAATGACGTTATCTGTGTTTGGTGTTTTTGAAATGTCTTTCTTTTCTCTTCATATGCTTCCTAAGTGGGAAGCTGTATATAAATCTATAATGTTTGTGTTTTGTTTTATCATTGACAAGTAAAGTTCTGCTTCTTGCACTACATCAACTTTAATGGTTAGGGCAGGATTTGTGTTAGAAGGAGGGGCTAAATCAAAAATTACAAGTGATTCAGGTGTTGACAAGTCTTTAATGCAAAGTACAGCATCCAAAGATCACGTGGCTTGGGAGATGTAATGTCTGCAAAATATTTGTCCTTTTTTCAGACTTGAAGGTCGACACATTGGCAAAATCTTGCAGAAACATTTAGCTAGGTCAAATGGTGGGCATGATCATTATCTATTACTAATGATAACCCTTTTTATTTATTAATTTGAAAGTGTATCTGTATTTAATTGTGGACTGCCATTCTCTCATGTTTGAGGTGTCTAAAAAATTATGCTGTTTATATTCAGGAGGTCCCAGCAGGATCAAAACCGGATTCTAGCCAAATGGATACACCAACAGACTTCTTAAACCATCACTATTAGAGTGGCTGCAGTATTAATTACAGATCCTGATGTTCCTTAGATTACATAAAACCTGTTACTTTGGACAAGTGAGTGCTAGTTCCCATTAGTAAAGAGGCTCATCAGCTCAATGGTGTCAATGTTTGCACATATCCTCCGTGACCCAAGTGAATTTGGGAATTAGGATTAGAATCAGCAATATTGCAGGCATCTTTATTTTTTGTTGGGGTTTAATATTACCCTACTATGAATAACCATGGTCTGAAACTCTAAAACCAAAGTTGTCATGGTTTCACTATAGTGAACTATTCAATCTTTGAGGGTAGCAACACTTTCAAGATCCAGTATATTATTTTTAATCTAGTAGTCATCAGTTATATTGTTCTATAAACCTGGTGACTGCTTTAGAGTTCAGTAGGCAACAGAAAATCTTCTGTTTTATATCTGAAATGCTAAACACGGAGTAGTATCCAATTTCCTCAACCATGCTGTGCCTACAATGAAGGAAATTACACATGTGGATTGTGTTCTATTTGGCGTTTACTTCAGAAATGAATGGACTTGTATTTGCCACCTGAGGTTCCAAAGCTTTTAGTTTTTCCCCTTTCTTTCCTACTGGGTTATTAGCTTATGCTGTGTGGTGAGTCTCCCTAGTGGAGTCTCACACCACTTTACTCTCTATTTAAATTGAATTACTATCTGCAACCTACAGTGTCCACTTTTTAAAATTAGGTCAGCTGTCTGTGTGTACAGCTAGGAAAACGGGCTCTGGGATAGTTTTTTTCAGGGGGTATTTATGGAAAGTGCATGTATTATGATGATCATTGAGTGTCGTATCTACAGTGCTTCACTATTTGAGGTCAGGAGTCTTTTCGAATTTTCTGTGTGTGAGTGGTAAATATGCTGAAGATATGAATTTTTAAAGAACAAATGATAAAATAGTGCATAGGAGGACCTGGTTTGGTAGTTCGGGCTGAACTGTTCCCATGAGGGGCAGGGTCAAGACTGATTTGCATATGGCTCGGTCCAAACTGGGGTGGTGTGGTGAGCAAAAGAACGATGGACTAAACCCAGATCCTTGTGAGTGGGGGTGAATGTTTGCATTGTTCAGCATTCCGTCCATCATTTGTTTCTTTTGCTTTTGTCGCCGTAAGTGGGAAGGGTATGCCCAGACGTGGGTCCCGTGCTCACTGCGCCACTGGATTCAAGCTAGCCTGGCTGATGAGGGGTGATGTCCCGAAACCGGTCCCAGGATGCTTGTTTCCGGTCCAGGGATGACCTGGCTTGGCAGTTCAAGATGGACTGTTCACATGAGGGGCAGGGTCAAGATTGATTTGCATATGGCTGGATCCAAACTGGGGTGGCGTGGTGAGCAAAAGAATGATCGATTAAACCCAGATCCTTGTGACTGGGGGTGAATGTTTGCATTGTTCAGCATTCCGTCCATCATTCCGTTCATCATTTGTTTCTTTTGCTTTTGTCGCCCTAAGTGGGAAAGGTATGCCCAGACGTGGGTCCCGTGCTCACTGCGCCACTCCGTCCATCATTTGTTTCTTTTGCATCTTTCTAAATGTGGCATTTTAAAAAGGGTAATGATGAATTCAACCTTACAAGTAAAGAGAATGTATCATTACAATTCCAAATATATGAAAAATTATAGATCTACTCTTTCTCAATCAGGAATTACAGCCTGAAAGTGTAATAAGGAATTCCCAATGTTAACTTATGAGAGGGGTAGGCCTCACAGGTAGTGATAAAACGAATTAGGGTGTTTTTCTCTACCAAGATATGCAAAACTTAAAAATATATGTCCTACCTTTTGATCACACAGCACCACGCCAATATGGGCTACCTAGGACCTACCTTAGGGGTGACTTATATGTAATATAAGGGGAGGTTTAGGCTTGGCAAGGGGTTTTAAGTGCCAAGTCGACAAGATAGTGCAAACAGCACAAATTGGCTCTGTAGTGGCAGGCCTAAGACAAGCTTAAAGGGCTACTTAAGTGGGTGTGTCACAATCAGTGCTGCAGGCTCATTAGTAGCATTTCATTTACAGGCCCAGGGCACATGTAGTACACTTTACTAGGGACTTGTGGTTAAATTAAATTTGCCAAATAGGGGTATGCCAATCAAACCATGTTTAGGGGAGAGCCCAAGCACTTTGGCACTGGTCAGCATTGGTAAAGTCCACAGAGTCCTAAGGCCAACAAAAACAAGGTCATAAAAAGAGAAGGAGTAAGTCAAAATGTTTGTGGTGACCATTCAGATAGGGTCATTTCCAACAGGTAACCTAGACATGTTTTTCCACTGAGAACTAAATATGAGTGAGGAAGAACTAGGGTAAATTTAAACCAAAATGTATGACAGATGCACTTGACTATTATTGCAATTAGATATAAAATACATTATTACATTCTGCTATTTAAATGTATTATTCTCCAGATACATCAGTTCATTTTGCATAATATCAATGCACACACCTGTGAGAGTTGTGCAGACCAAGGGGAAGGTTTTCTTCACATGCTGTGTTTGTATCCCAAGTCACATGGATGCTTGGTTAAATGATTTTGTTTCCTCTTATGGAGATGGACATTGAAATAAAACCCTCTGCCAGTGTGAATTTATTTGGACTCCCAGAAGTAATTGAAGAAACATGGAAATGTACTTTAATGACAGTGGTTATTATTGCCCCAATCTAAATGGGCATATTACGGATAGGGACTAAACACCATCTTATGAAATATGTCATATTGTATCAATGAGCTGCTATATTATTGAACAAAATGCATTTAATTGACAGGGGCATTTGAGGCACCGAAAAGGTATTGAAGGACTCAAAATAGATTTACTGATAACTGGTAAAATGACTTTGTAACACTGAAATTGGTCTATAAGGCTATACCTGTGAGATATTTATGAACACTCTATAATTATGTGCATTAAACTCTGCAAAGTTTTGACTTGTTTTGCATGCATTCATTGAGTTAATATAATGATAACCTTTGTAAAAGTCATCAAATTTCACTATTTCGAAATATTTTTTTAGTTAAAGGAAGAAAAATGCAAAAAACTGTTACTTAGAATTTACATTAGTACTAGTGGAATACAAATTATAATTTATAATTAAAAAATAATGATAGACCATCCTGGCTTAAAAGACATTGAAGTGGAAATGTAGATATTTATAAATTGCTTAGATACACTTCTAACCCAGTTGAGCAAAAACAGAGATCAGGAAGGGTAAGGTGGGAAAAGTAACACTCTACCTTTTACTTGATCACACTCCACCTACTTTGCTACTCAGAGTAAATAATCTGAAAATACTAGCCAATTTGCCCTAGTAACCAGAGGCTCTCCCCTTCTCTTGGCCTAGGTATGTCAGCCCTCACCTCCACAATCTCCTACTGTTCCTCCTTTTCAATAGTAATATTATTGGGAGAAATAGGTTTTAGTAATATAGTCTAAATTTAGCATTGTATTCAATCAGTTCTTAAAACGACCCGAATTTTCTTTGGGCTTGATTACGAGTTTGGTGATCTTCCTGCGGGCCATTCCAGTACCACGCAGGAAGACCACCAAACCCATAGTCAGAATTTTCAATGAAGCATATCTTGGTATGTTGTGGACTGATCTAATTCATCATCTCTTTCTCCCCGTTCTCATGAAAATATCTACTGTGTTCAAGAAAAGGTGTCTAGCCATCCATATGTTCCTACTGAAGTCAGGAGATATTCTCAATCCAATGTCTGGTGGACACTATTACAACAGTCGTGCACCACTCTGAGGTATTATTGTGCGCAATTACTTCAATCACACATGTTACAACTCAGCCATAACTAGTTTTTCAACTAACGCTGGTAGTTTCCTCATTGAGCACACATCCACTTTGTCACTTTTTGAGAAGATGATTCTCTGTTTGAACTACTTTAGCATACCCAAATGCTAACAGGGGCGGACAGGGACAGAAAATAGGATTGGGCACCAAAATAAAAATTGGCACCTATTGGTGAACCAGATAGTTAAAAAAGTGGCCCACATTTGCAAATCGGTGCATAGAGATGCTGTGTTGGTATTTTGTGAGGGATGGCAGACTACATGCATTTGTGTTTATATCAGGGAAATCAACAGTAAAAACAGGGCCTCCAGACCATAAACAGGCTTAAAAACAGCCAAAAGATAGGGCCATACACTGACCTATAAGACCAGCCCTTCAGGCTCTACCAGATTGCCCTATAGGCCAGTCCGATACTGACTAAATACTGTCGAACAAGCACTAAAAGAATCATGTACCAAAATTACTCCAGGTGTCAGGAGTTATTCATATGTTGTCAGTGATTGAGGATTATTATAGATAGGGGTACACCGAGGGGCATATTCACAAGGAGCCATCGCCGAATTAACGGCACTTTATCGCAGCCCCAAAGTCGTGATAAATTTACCCCCCCATTCACAAGCCGGTGTTAACAGCCCACAGCACCAGTATACCCGCGATAGCAGCCACAAAAAACATCGCCATAGAGGACCCTCGCAAATATCGCTAATGAGATGCAGAGTAGGCATTCCCGTGACAAAAGCAGAGACAACAGCACACCTCAACATTTACAACGACCAGCCACATCCGCGATAAAAACACAAAATAGGCGATAAGGAGCGTTAGCACCAGGAAATCTACACCTGCTCTGACCTGGTGTAAAGTCGGACGGCAGCCAGCACCACAAAAGGGAGCACAGCCCAGGGCCACAACCGAAGGGCAACAGATGCCATGGAGCCACACATCATGCAGCCTGGACACCCAAGAGGGCCACAACACCCACCCCTACCACCCCAGGACCCCATCCCACACCCGGAACACCCCCCCCCCGGACCAACACAGACGCAGCGCAGACAAAGACAGCGGAACCCCAGGAAACGTACCAGCCGCACAGACCCAACATCTGACAATGTCACCTTCCACTCCAGGCTGAAAGGGACAACCAACCTACGCATCCTGACCATCATCGCCTAACAGGCCTACGGCAACAACACAACGGACAACCAACATCCCACCCCACACAAAGCTGATGGCGTGGCTGCACCTGTTGTCCTCTGAGACCCCCCATCCAACACCCGCCAGAGTCGGAGGAGTCCCACAGCCAGCCACATCCGAGTCCCCTACACCTGTCCTGGACATCACCATCACCCTGGTACCCCAGTCCCCATACGTACAACACAATGCGCAGGATCCGCTGGAGACCAAGCAAAGACCATATGCCATAGCAGGATGCACGCACGTGTTGGGGGCAACACACAGCACACATGTACTACCTGTGCCCCCTGGTGACACAGCACACAGTCACCGCAACAGGAAGCACACGTCTCACACCAATGTGCAGGCAACAACAGAACACCGTGGAACACCCAACAATGTTGCCTTCAAATACACAGCCAGTGTGCATGATACCTTCATCCTCTGACAGTCCATCACCAACCAGCGTTCCCAGGATGGCAACAAGGGAAATGCACAGCCCCTTGGCAACATACAAATGAACACCCCACACACCTCAACTCCCCAAACATGCAACTCACAATGCTGGCAATGCACACGTCACAAAATCACGTACAACAGGCACAACAAGATGCCCAACCACCAGACATGACAGAACAACTTACAATGCCCACATGGGCAAGCCCTGAACATGAGCCAGCAACAGCATGGCACCTCAGCCACATAATAGCCGAATGTGGGGTGAGGTGGCAACCAGCCATGTGTGCAGGATGCAGGAGAACCATGATCCGGAAAGCACACAATGCCAAGAGTGGCGGAGATGTGCTGGACAGACCGCAGTATGCAGAACACACCCATATCTATGGCGACATATACCTCTCACGTATGGAGTGTAGTGTACAGTGGACGCCACCATGTCACCCCAGCCAGTGGGGGACCTCGCAGAAATGTTGCCTGTCACGCGCCTCCTAAGCGTCACCGTAGTGTGATGGCCTGGCGTACGCCACGCCAGCGTAGGGGTGTGAATAAAAAGCACGTAGGCCTGGGCGTGGTCCCCTTCCGGAAAGACCAACGTCGCTGCCAGGGCGGCGCCTCCCACCCCGCCACGAGGCCGATGCCGTCCTCGTGAGCGAAGTTGCCTGCGATGCAGTGCGCCTGCCGGACACTGGCACGCTGGACCACGAACACGTCAGGCCCGCCCGTGCGCAGCCAGGCCACACGGATCACCTGCCGATACCGGCATGTGTCAAGGAGGGCCCACCACGTGCCGGCGCAAGCTCCAAGCCCGAGTCCCGCGAACTTGGCAGTCAGCTCAGACCACCAGGCCTCCACGACACAGGCCCGCTTCAGTCCTTTCTAGTTGACGTACTGCACTGCCGCCTACGGCCCACTCCTCGGACCAGCAGGTCCCACATGTGAAACTGTGTCCTGAGTCATGAATGGCAGTGACTCCAAATCCGGGCCAGCTGCCACAGCACCAGACGCCCCTCGATCATTGAGGCATAGTTCCATATGGGCTTCTTGCGACACGTGGTGCCACTAACCCTGTTCAACGCCAGCCGGCTACACTTGGTGCCACTAACCCTGTTCAACGCCAACCGGCTACACGTGGTGCCACTAACCCTGTTCAATGCCAGCCGGCTACACGTGGTGCCACTAACCCTGTTCAACGCCAGGCAGCTACACGTGGTGCCACTAACCCTGTTCAACGCCAGCCGGCTACACGTGGTGCCACTGAACCTGAACAACGCAGGCCGGTGGGGCCATCCATACCATGCCGGCGACACAAGGTGAATGGGCCGTGCTGACCGCTGCCTCAGGCCTACACCATGGTCAGGTAGGTCACACATTTGGAACTGAGTCTTGATTACACCATGGCAGTGAACATTATTTAAGGCAGAGAACAATTCCCAATACACACTTCGATGTGGTGGCAACAAGTCTGTGCATGGCATCACAACCACACCTGTCTGTGAGCCTACGCGGACTACTGCCCTCGGCCTACGCTGCGCACGAGTGGGGTCACAGATTTGGAACTGAACATCGGTAATTCAAAGGACAGAATACATTTCATCGCACGCACGGAGAGGCGTAAGAGGATGACGTGTTGCAGTCCGGAAGGAACAGGATCATCGTTACGGAGGTGATTGAACACTACCGACAACTGCCACTGTGTCACTAACTCTGTGCCCCGCGAGCCAACGACAGGTGGCTGTGGGCCCATGCTGACCACTGCCTCCGGCCTACACTGCGGTCCAGTAGGTCACAGAGACTTGATTTGCCAATGTTGGAGTTCACATCTGTGTACCGGCATCAACGTAGACTGCATCCCCTCTGAGCACCTGTGCCACTAAGTGTGTTCCCCGACATTCATGGACACTCACTGGTCGTACATTGGTGGCGTTTGTGTCAATGGAATAGGGGCTAGTTTTCATCCTCATGTAGCTGATCCCGAATTGTTGGTGACAACGAGGGTTGCGCTTTCCACTCCTCAATTTGCTGCTTCCGGATAACATCAGACCTTCCGCATCATGCCCTGGTGGACACCTTCCACTGTCCCCCGCAACACTCCGCAACATACACCTCAGACATTGATGGGGACCCGCTCAGGTCGCATGGCCCATCTGACTGCACCGCAAGTCACCGTCCCGTGGCTGGGTGCCTGTGCTGGCCGCACTGCATCCGGGGCCACTGACTCTGTGCTGCCCAAGCCTGGACCCCTTCACCTGAGACATTGAATGGCCTCTGTAGCGATGGTCTTGGGGTCATCAACGCCATGTGTCTGTGGCCCTGCGCTGTCCGCATCCTCCGGCCTCAACTGCGGGCCACCAGGGCCCACACATAGCATCGAGTCTTGACCGGCCCGGACGCCGCATCACCGCAGGAGGCACACGCCACCACGGCAAGGACCACCTCCAACCGCCAACTGCCAGAGTCGAAACGGTGGTCCTGACAGCCCTACGGAGTTGCTCAGACCTGTCGTGGATGCCATCATCGTCCTGATACCCTGCTCAGCACTCCAGGTGTCAGTGACTCAGTGCACTGCAACTCACGGAACCTCCTGATTGAATATTGAGTGACCTCTGTCCTCACTCCGGATCCCTCCATGTTGCTCTGCAGTTGACTCTGTTATGCTGGTGTTTTCTGTTTCCATTACACTGGTGTCCACTGTTCAGGTTGTTGCCAGCACCAAGCACCCCGTGCGGGCTGGCTTATACTCACCCCACACACATCCAGCACAGGTGTCACAGTACATGTGGCCCTGCCAATAAAGGGGCCGGGCGCACGTGCCCGTAGCCAGTTCAACATGATATGTGCATGTGTCCCTGTGGTCTTGTTGTGTGCATGGGGGCCCTGGGCCCTACGACATTACATTGTGCTGTGTACAGCGGACGCAGACATGTCACCGCAGGCAGCGGGCTAGAACCTGGACATGTAGCTTTGTCGTCACCCACTCAATTCGTAAGGGGAGTGGACTGTGCCATCATACGCACAGCCAACATGGGTGTGTGACTGATATGTGCGTGCCCCTGGGCATTGGTCTGTACTGGATATGTGCATCTCCATGTGTCTCTATGGCAGTGTGGGTCTCCTTTGTGGGGTGTAGGTGGTCCCTGAAGGGTATTGGACACCCACGTATGTGTTCTAGTTCGCCTTCCATGGTTTAGGCAACGCCCGCACCTGTTGGGCCACCTCCTTTTGGCGTTCTGACACCTGGCATTGGGGTGCCATGTGTGGGTCGGTGAAGTGTTGTGAGCCAGCCATGATTGCGGGTGCTTCATGCTGTGTGGTCTGTTGCAGGGGCTGGGCTCTCCTCTGAGTGGCTTGTCAGCCCTGGTCCTGGTGGTGGGTTGTGTGGAATGTCCATGGGCTGTTGTAGGGCGTCGGTGTCGAAGGTGTGGTGTTCGTCTCCGGCATCACTGATGGGTTGTCTGTTCTGACCTGCTGGAGGTGTTGTTTGTCCCTCTGCATTGTGAAGGGGAGGTCCATGTTGGCATTGTGTTGGCGCCTTGTTCTTGTCGACATGCAGACTGTGTGACGATGTACATTGTGAGTGTTTGGGCGGTGGTGGCTATTTGAGTTGGGACAGTGTACATTTGGCCAACATTGCTGATGTGGGATTGTGGGGGTAGATGTGCATCTCACAGTTCTCTGCTCTGTCCGATGTGATTGTTCTGTTACTATGCCTGGTTGGACCCAGTTGTGTCCCCTGTTCTGCAGTGTGGGTGTTGCACTTTGTGCCGCATTGTCATGGTATGTGCTGTGACTGCTATCTGTGTGTGCTGCAGTGTGCCACGGGGATGGGGGACATGTCCCTGGGTAATAGTGGGTGTGCAGTGTGTTACACCTCATTGTGCATGTGTGGCATCGTGCCCATCACCCCCCGTCCCCCCAGTCCCTGTTGGATCCTCACTCTGTTGTTGTTGTGTCAGGTACTGTCGGGCTGTGTCCGTACTCCGTACTCCTTGCACCCTCTCCACACTGATGACTGTGGCCTGGGTTTCCTCCTGCTCCTCCTGTGGCGCTGGACTGCCACCTCCTGTCGCCGTTGCTGCCTTCCTGTTGGCAGCGGGTTTGTACCTGGTTTAGGTTGTCAGGTCCTGCCGGCGCCTCTTGGCCTCCTGGATTGGCCTCCTGGGCGCTGCGACTGCATTCCAGGTGGTCTGCTTGTGGGTCATTTGCTGGTAGTGTTCTGTCGCCTCCGTGGGCTTGGTCTTGTTTTCCTGCGGTCTGCACCCCGTCTTCCTCTCCATTTTCTCCTTGGCCTTCCCCGACCCAGTTGTTCCTTGCTGGTGGTCTGTGGGGGTTGTGGTGATCGCGTTGCCCTCTGCGCTGGGTCAGGGTGCATGGATGTTGCTACGTGCTTTGGCTTGTTTCTGGTGTGTTGTGCCTGTGGTTTTTATGGTACAATTGCCCGCCAGACGCGTGGGAGTTGCAGGCCTGAGGCTGCTTTTCGCAGCTTTTTGTACCGCGATTGGCCTCATCGCATGATTTCTCGCGTTTCGCATTCTTTAGGCGTGGTGTTGATTTTCACGCTGGCATTTGACGCGTTATCTGGTGACTATCGCATGCTACCGCCTTGTTGTGAATTCCAAGTTGACACGGGGTTATTTACCCGTGATAGGCTGCGTTATTGAAAGTTGCGTTACGCTACTCTTGCGGTAGTTATCACGCGTTCTTGTGAATATACCCCCAAGGGTACATCACCTACGAATGTGTACAGCTGGAATAATGCACTCCTTTCCTTCCAACTAAATAAAGCACAGTACATAAGCTATTTAGTCAGGCAAGGAATTACCTAGAGACATATTCTATTTCCCAGCCAACTAATGTTAATGCTTTCCTACTTCTCGGCTGCCTTCTTTAGTTACTAGAGGGGTTATTCATGTGGTAAATGCAAGTACCTTCGATGCCCTGGCTTACTGTTTATGCAGAATTGGGCTAAGTGCCTTCAGCTGGAACTTGCCCGCATTGCCTCGCGGAGTCTAATGTGCCATTTAAAGGATCATGCAACTGCCTAATTCTTCACAAGCCCTTTCAAATCGGCAGACATGCGCACCAATAAAAGACATTAATTATGTGTTCTATAAATGAGCAACGCTAGATTAGAAGATTTTTCAAAGCCTCGCTAAATGGATTACTGCCGTGTCCCCATGTTTTATTCAAAGGGCTCGAGCTGCCAACAGAGAGCACCAGGCGCGAGCCCCCTTTCAATTAAAGGGACAGCGCGAATCTGCCTTCCTACTCCGCGGTCCTGCGTCAAATATATTTCTGCGCGGGAAGCCATATTTTTCTTGTGCGGTGTAATCACCCTTACATGCGCAGGGCAGGTTCCCGTTAACTTCGAACACCTACCTGTCCGTCATTGATTAAAAAGCTTGCTATTTACTCCTTGGCTCCGTTCATTAATGAGCATTAACAACTGTGTAGACTTGCTGCTTTGGGAGTAAAGTTATAATAATGGTAATTATAATAAATAGCAGTATGTCCAGAAGGCAGTTATAGGGCACCTGCTGCTCCTTCTCTTGCCCCCCCTCCCCTCGCCCACTTCTGAATAAATGTGAATGATTTTGAAAGAGAAACGGGGTTGCTTGTGGATCAAAATGAAGAGTCGATTGGCTGGCAAGCTTTTCCGCTCTTCGAATGACCCCAGCACTTAGACGGCCAGCCCCACCTCGACCCCTAGCACCTTGAGACCCTCATGGGTGAGTAGATGCGCTTTACGAACCCTTGATTGATTGATTGATATTTGGCTAGCACAATGTTTCATGTCCTCTGTTGAGAGAGTGGGGAGGACAGAACCTAGATAAGCACAGAATACTGGCATGGGCCCAGTGGTGTAGAAGGCAGGAGGGTGCCCTATCAACGAGTCTCAAAGAGGGGGAGCCAAGAGAAGCAATTTCTCCCTCTTGCTTGCACTTGATCCCCTTGCTGTACCGTCTCCTACCTCCACGGTCATTAAGGCAGAAACAGGTTTAGGCTGTAAACAAGCACTGGCAAAGCCAATTAATCTGGTATTGGTTGCCAGATTATTGACTTTATCGATGCTGTTTTCGTTCCTTTAATGTTTTTCTAAAACGTAATTGCTAGAGAAGCAACCCTGCCCTTTGCAACAGTAAAAAAAAAAAAGTCCTGGCTAAAAAACAAAAGTATGTTTTAGGCTCAAAAAAGCATATGTTGCCATAATAATGTATATAAATGAAGCGAAGTACTTTGTGCATGGATGTGCTCATTGTGAAAGAGCAGAATGCCTTCACATACAGTGAAGATTGCCAATGGCCAGATTGGGGTGACACATTGCCCCATGATTTATGCAGGAGTGGGTGGAAGAAAAGCATGACTGACACAACAACTGTCCAATGGATAATGATGGCTGGTGAAACTCCCCTTTCATCAAGTCCATTAGATATACAATTTTAAGCAAAATCAAAAGATCTTGGCTAACTCCAGACCTAAAAAGGTTTTATGAGCCATGCACACTGTTTGTACTTTTTTATTCTACCTCTATAATTAACACAGAAGGCAACACATTGAAGGCTCTTGAGGGAATAAGGACGGCGTAATGTGGTCAACCCATTGATGTAATCTGAGGCAGAAGTGCACAATGGCACTTCCATGGAGTCTTGGTGAACTAAGGTCCACATGGATGCCCTTAAATGCCATGGCTGCAGAGCCTAACTTTACTTTCACTACGTTTCTATTATATGTAATGATGTCTTTAATCCTAATTCAGACTGCTGGAAGGTGACAACCTTGCTTCAAGCGATTTATAGTATACAGTGAGTTTTAAATTACTGAACCACTTTAGAAAGTAACAAAACAAATGTTCTTTTAGCCACACCTTGAAGAACAACCAGATGACCTGTTTCACATAAGACAACGGGGCATATTCTCAAGGCGATATCTCCGCGTTAGCGGCATTTTTCTGCCACTAAAGCGACAATATTTCTAACGCCGTATTCACAAGATGTCGCTAACAGCCGTTAGCGACAGCTTCCTGGCAATAGCGGGCGCTAATAACATCGCCAACGATGGTAGCGACAACTAACGCTAATCATATGCAATGCAGGCGTTCCCGTGTTAAAACGCACGCTAACCCCACTTCGCGATATTCTCAACGATCGCCCGGACCTGCGATACGTTAAAAAAACAGCCGCTAAGGCCCGTTAGCTGCTGGGACTTAAGACCAGAAAATAGCTGGTCTTAAAAATGGGGATAACACTTGGGGCCACATCCCAGAGGTTTTGGTGCTGGACAGTGCTGCAAGCAAAGTTGCAGTGCTGCCCTGCGACAAAACTACAGTGCAGGAATGCGCACCATCAATAAGATAGTGCGCATTCCTGGGCTCCAGTCATGAAAAGTGTTGCAGCGCTGCGACAAGACAGCGTTGCAACACTTCTCACTACGCCCTTCTTGCGACAGCATGGATGCACTGTAGTCACTGGACAGCGCTCCATGACGCAACTAATGACAGATACGTCAGGAATCTGACGTATCTGTCTGTGCTAAAGACACGCATTGCAGCAGTCGTGCCACAACCATGACGCAACTCCAGCAATGCATGGGGCCAGCCTATCCCTGTGGCACTGCGTCACTCTCACGCCTGCCATCAGGCAGGCAGAAGGTACTGACGCAGTGCCGTTCATGAGGGGTGCCCGAATATCGGAGTTGTTGGAGATCCATCGGTGGTGGTTGTGCACTGCGGTGTCATCATTTGGAAGCAATGGTGGAGTGTTGGTGCGGAGGGAGTTGACGAGACGTTCTTCGGTAGCCTTGATCCAGCTGCGAGGGGGTGCGATTATGGCGGTGGCATCCTGTGGGCAAGGTGAAGACGTGATGTTACCAATGATGGTCAGTCCAGGAGAGTCCGGTGTTGTGGCTGTAGTTGAAGTTCCCGCTGGCGGAGGTGACGTGCTCGACCGTGCGTCCTGCCATGTGGCATGTTGAGGTGACTTGCTGCTTGCGTCTGATGTAGGGGACCTTCCCCAGGAGGAGGTGGTGTCCTGGTTACTGGGGTTGTCCACGTGGAACTTGAGTTCACTGAGTAGGATGTCGTCGGTGGATGGGAGACCCTGGGGTGCAATGAGGTCTACAATGATATTGGAGAATGGGGGGCCATGGCCCGGGGGGCCTGCACATGAGGGTGCCACAGAGGATGTGCTTTGGCTTGGTCTGGATCTGGGAGTTGAGCTGGTCCATGGTCACCCTTGGGTCATTAGAGTGCGTGGTCAGTCGGAGTCTGCTTCTGTAGGTGATGGCAATGCCTCCTCCTTGATGGTCGGGGTGCTCCTTGCGGGTGATACTGCAGCCGTCAGTGATGGCGATGTCTGGTCCGGAGCAGAGGTTGGTCCTGGCAGGCGAGGTGGCGTCTAGGGTTGATGGCGAGGAGGGTGCTGGCGTCGTAGCGGTGGAGTATCCAAGAGGAAGGCTCCGTGGTGCTGAGCGCGGTCCAGGGGAAGATGGACGCAAACGGCGTAGCCTATGGGTTGCCTTTGGCAAGGGAGACGACCATTACAAAGCAGGCAGTACATCGTTAACAATGCAACTCCAACAACGCAGGTGCCTTTACATCGCATTTGATTACAACGCATTGTGAGGTCAGTAATGGGGTAATTTAAAGTTTTTCGGGTGGGTATGGGTTTCGGATGTAAAATAAGAAGATTAGGGTGTGTTTTGGGGTAAAACATGAAAATTGGGGTGTGCATTTGGGGTAAAATATGAAAATTGGGGTGTGTTTTGAGGTAAAACATGAAAATTGGGCTGTGAATTTGGGGTAAAATATGAAAATTGGGGTGTGTTTTGGGGTAAAATATGAAATTTGGGGTGTGTTTTTGGGGTAAAATATGAAATTATGGGTGTGTTTTTGGGGTAAAATATGAAATTTGGGGTGTGATTTGGGGGCTCAAAAAGGAATTCCAACATTCACCCTTCGGTTTGGGGTGCAAAGGTTAGTTTTGGGTTGCACTCACTGACGTGGGAATAGTGATATTTATGTCTCCGCTATGCAACACCTACCCTACTGTTGCAATGTGCCTAGTATTAGTATGCATTGGAATGGAATGGGATGTTATGTCATGTGTCGTAACTACGTATTTGCTTTTGGCACACAAGTGGTATGCCCGCTGTGCATGTGCGCACAACGGCCACCATTGAGAAGTGCTGGGGGGGGGGGCGGGACAGCTGTGAGGTGGGAAACGCCGGAAAGAATACTGGATGGGACGTGTACGCGGGGATGTGTGTGTGAGCGGGTGTTGTAAATATTTCAATGAGGGAAGTCTTACCTCGAAGCCGGGTCCCGTGTCTTCGTTGCTCCTGCTCTCCTGCGTCTGCTTCCAGGAATAATAAGTAGGCAATCAGGGTCCCTCCCCTGAGTCAATCACAACGCTGCGATGCGGCGGTGGCATTGGTAATTGGCAACGGGACAAGTCATGCAGCCAGGGGCCGGAGGGGTGGGCATGTTCTCCATGCAAGCTGTAATGCAGCCTGCATTGCGAACAGGGAAGTGCGCATGACTGCTTTGGGCGGACTGAGTGGGCCGGCCAAACAGTCATTGCGCACTTGAGTGGGCATGCCAATCCGCCCATGCTTTGCTCCCTGTTTGGAACAGTCCTACCCACCCTCCCACCCCCTGAGGATACATAGCATGATTACATCAGTCAGTTATCCCTTGTTTCTCCCTTTTGAATCTGTTTTTTTGGCTTCTCTGAGCCCGCGCTTCCCACTTTCTGCTGCTGCTGCCCCTGCAGCCCCGCCCCCCTGTCCTCGCCCGTTCCCGCCTCCCAGCTGATCGTTCCTCTCCCCTCCCCTACTAAATGGCATCCGCTGCGCAGTCGCGTGCAGCGGGCGTGCCGCTGGCGCGCCTAAGGCAAGCTCGTCTGCGCACATCCGCGACCCGACCGCGACCCGACCGCGACCAGCGCCAGGAACCCTGGATCTCGAGCCACCCACTGCTACAGCACAGCCACCCTCCACGCACTCATCCCTGGAAAACTCAGAGACTGCCAACAGGCCTCGCCAAACACGAACCACAGCTAGTTATTCTGCCTCCACTGCCGCCAGACCTTAAGCACCGCCCCGGCCTCCAATAAATCCGATGCCAGCACTGGCGACACCCTAAGATGCATCCTCCTCAACGTGCGCTCCGTGCACAAACACCCCTTGGCCCTACTCGCCGGCACAGACGACATCCGCACCCTCCTGGACCAAGGCCACTCTGCAGGCCTCATCCTACTCGACCTTTCAGCGGCCTTCGACACCGTCTCCCACCGCACACTAGTTGCCAGACTACACGACGCCGGCATACAAGGAACAGCCCTAGACAGGATCCGATCAGTCCTCACCGGATGAAGCCAAAGGATCAGACTGCTACACTTCCTCTCCGATCCCACGTAAATCACCTGCGGAGTCCCACAGGGGTCATCTCTGAGCCCGACCCTCTTCAACATCTACATTGCCCCCCTCCCCGCCATCGTCCGACAACACGGCCTCAACATCGTATCCTACGCTGATGACACCCAGCTCATCCTCTCCCTCACCAAAGACCCCACCACCGCCAGACTCAACTTCCAGAAGGGTATGCAAGACTTCGCAGTCTGGATGACCGACAGCTGCCTGAAGCTCAACACCAAGAAGACCGAAGTCCTCGTCCTTGGAGCCACCCCTTCAGCATGGGACAACAGCTGGTGGCCGACCGCCCTCGGAAGCCCACCTACACCCTCGGACCATGCCAAAAACCTCGGCCTCGTACTCGACTCATCCCTCACCATGAACCGACAGGTCAATGCCGTCACCTCCAGCTGCTTCAACACCCTCCGCATCCTCCGCAAGACCTTCCAGTGGATCCCCCCAGAGTCAAGGAAGACAGTCACCCATGCACTCATCACCAGCAGACTGGACTATGGAAACGCACTCTACTCCGGCATTAACAAGTCCCTACTCAGCAAACTCTAGACATTACAGAACACCGCCGCCAGACTCGTCCTCGGCATCCCCCGGCACGAACACCTCAGCCAACACCTACGAAGACTCCACTGGCTCCCCGTGGAGAAAAGAGTCACCTTCTAAATCCTCACTCACGCCTACAAATGCCTACACAACAACGGACCCAAATACCTCAACGTTCAACGACAGAATCAACTTCCACGTACCCAAAAGAAACCTCCGATCTTCCAACCTCACACTGGCTGAAACGCCGCGCATCCACAGAGCCAGAGCAGGCGAAAGATCCTTCTCTCACATTGCAGCCAAGACCTGGAACGAGCTGCCAGCAGACATTAGACGCGCCCCCTCCCTGAACACCTTCAGGAAGACCCTCAAGACACGGCTCTTCAGCTAACAGATCTACGCCCCCCCTCTGCACCTTGAGAGCCTCATGGGTGAGTAGTGTGCTTACAATTCCCCTGATTGATTGATTGAGTTATCTTCATGTGATGACTGTTCCTCTTCTGCACTGCTTGAGGCAGTGGGGCAACGCTCTTCCGCCATTGCGGTAGTGCTGCTACTGGGGGTGCGTCATCTACGTGTGATAGGCCTGAGCGACTCGCCCTCCTGCGCTACGCGTCCCACCTTCTCCTTACCTGGACATTGACATGGTGGCGCACTCCACTGCACTCTCTCCAAATCTGTGACTCAGCCAGCAGGAGCCTCAGCCCGGTGTGATTTCACTAGGCTGGGTACAGCAGTCGCCGCATAGTCCACTGGTGTACCTCCCGATGCAGTTGACGCAGCAGGGCCCCCTTAGGCATGAAGTTGCAGCACTCACGCCACACAAGTTCGGCGTAGCACAGGGGCCTCACCCTCCACAGCATACAGCCAGTCCAACATCATGGGGCAGGGAGATGGCACACAGCGTTGGTAATCCCCTTTGTGCACCCCGGTGTAGTGGTGGATCGTAGTATGCGATGCGGAACTCACCACGTTGGTGCGCAGGAGCGCCTCTACCATTGACAGCTCCAAGGGTCGCAAGGCAGTCTTCTCCACAGGTCAGCAACGTGTCTCCATGCGACCTGCCAGATTTCACCAGCAGGTACGGGCGACCGTCATGCCTCAATGTCTACCGCCAAGGCTCATCGACTCCACAGCTCCTCCACATCCCACTCCAGGTGCAGGTCCAGCAAGGCATCCAGGCTCCAGACGCAGGTCCAGCAAGGCATCCAGGCTCCAGACGCAGGTCCAGCAAGGCATCCAGGCTTCAGACGCAGGTCCAGTGAGGCATCCAGGCTCCAGATGCATGTCCAGCAAGGCATCCAGGCTCCAGACGCAGGTCCAGCAAGGCATCCAGGTCCAGCAAGGCATCCAGGCTCCAGACGCAGGTCCAGCAAGGCATCCAGGCTCCAGTCGCAGGTCCAGCGAGGCATCCAGGCTTCAGACACAGGTCCAGCAAGGCATCCAGGCTCCAGACGCAGGTCCAGCAAGGCATCCAGGCTCCAGACGCAGGTCCAGCGAGGCATTCAGGCTCCAGCCGCAGGTCCAGCGAGGCATCCAGGCTCCAGACGCAGGTCCAGCGAGGCATCAAGGCTCCAGACGCAGGTCCAGCGAGGCATCAAGGCTCACATCCTGGTCATCCTGGATGTTGGCTGGCTTGCAGGGGTTGTTGATGTGTGCTGCACTTGGCCCTGGCTGCTCCATTCGGCATGTTATTGTTTTTTATGCCTATTTTCTATTGGGGGTTGACTGATAGCCTAATTTTTGCATTAGAGGCAAGAAAGCTCACGTTTGGCTAACTAACGTGAGTTTTCTTGCCGCTAATGGGCCTATCGCTGGATTTCGCCCGCTAACGTCGGAATTCCTATCGCCATCGTGCTAATGTTAGCGGCAGTTTTCACCGCCTGACCCTGATACTATCGCCATGTAGCGGCGGCTTGGTAATACGCCGCTAACATGGCAATAGTTTTCAGGGTTAGGCGGCGATAAAAAAACTGCCGCTAACTAGCGTTAGCGATAGTTATCGCCATTTCTTGTGAATATGCCCCAACATATTTATCTGTGCATTTATGAAAGTATTACACTTGTCCCCTTTCTGGCCATTACATAGCTCCAAAACACCAGCTGCATCAGATTTAAATTTTAATTTTATTATTTCTTTATTTCATTGCTATTGACCTCCACTGAAGTCTATGATCAACTCCTTAAAAGACATAATAAATCACAACCCACCATAATAAAATCGCCATCATACAAAATGTCAACAATAGGCTCGTAACATCCCTTCATCAAAAAATTGCTTAAAAACATTATGAAATATATACATTTTTGCACAAATAAAATAAATTCGTTTAGCATGTTTTTAAACAACTCCATTCCATCTTAGTGTGTGATCAAATTATAACTTTCTATCAACAGTAGTAAATATTTGACTCTAGCATTATTTAATGATGCACATAAGTGCAAAACATGAACTATATCTTGAATTTCTGTATAACATAAGTCACAGGCATTGGCGTTTTGGGATTTCTTGGACCATTTTGCCAATACATTATTTAGAGGAATGTTTATGAAGCGTATAGTCATAATAGGACATCTAACACTGTGTGAAATTTGAAAGGATAAGTATGGCCGGACCAGTCCTAAAGAAATGTTACTATTGCAGTGTTATATGATTTAAGAGAAATACATTGCTCCTTATCTGATTTGAAGCTAAGATGTAGAGATTGGGATCTAAGAAAGAGTTGAAGGTGCCCGATGACCATCCCTGTAAAAGAAGCATATTGCAATCAAAATAGTCTAAGGTTCGAGACAAATTTGCCCCAAAAACTGTGTAGGTTGCAATGTTGTACAAAATCTCTGTTCTGAGCAGAGATCCCAAAGATGTGCTTAGGGCATGGAGTATTTTATATACCCATTGAATAATGTTGGCTAAAGATTGCACAAATGTACTCACTATTCCAAGTTCTAGCCTTAACAGTTGAACCAGGATGGATGTACTTTGAGAACAAAATTTTCTTAAAATGTTCCCTTCACACTTGTTTAAGAATGCCCAAGATCCACTTGGAGTATGCTCTAGTGCTTAGGATAATGAGGGGAGAATTTTTGTTTTCTAAATTCGAATTAGGTGATTGAAATGACTTCTTCCCATAAAACAGTAATATATCTGCCAAAAATGTGCATGAGTAAGTGCTCTGTTACATAAGTTTGTTGTATGCACCTCATCCTTTGAATTTTCACAAAAGGTTTTACCAAGATAGGTATATCTGTTTTCTCCAATTTTTTCATTTCCTTAATACCAGCTGAATTTTGGGGCTTTTCTCTTCCTGCCCATCTGTGCAAAATAATACAAACCGTTCAGACTTGCCCGAAGACCAATGGGAGTCTGATCAATTTAGATTATATCATCTGTTTACAGAAGAGTGTTCAAACATTAGAATCTATTTTTGTGGGATGTTTTTTCTCTTTATGCATATAGGAAAGTAAACTCGGTGCGTTTTAGAAATTGGACTTCTGGTTAGCAGAGGTATGTACCCTGTCCAAGCAGGAACCACAATCCTAGTCAGGCAAATCACAAACACAACCTAAATTATCCTGTGCTCACTCTCTGGGTGCTAGGCATGGAGCAGGCAGGTTTAACTTAAGAGGCAATGTGTAAAGTATTTGTCAGCACTTCAAACAGTAAAACAATGAAAAACCACTCAAAAAGATGCCAAACCAAGGTAGAAAATTAGCTCTTAATTTAATAAATAAACCAAGACCAAAATGACAAAAATCCAATACATAGAGGTCAAGATATGAATTTTTAGGGAATAAATGGAAAAATAGTACTTAGAAACAATAAGCGCCTTTTGGGATATCTGGTCATGCTGGACTGGGACAAAGTCATAGGTCCAGGCTGACCGCAGTGGAGAAGGCTGGATTCAGGGATCCCGCAAGACCAGCTGAACAAAAGTACCTTGATCCTTGTCGCAACAGCAAAGATGCAGCTGAGCGATGCGTCGGTGTCGATCCGGCAGTCGAGATGATGCATCGATTTTCTCTACACAATGATGGCGATGAATTGGTTTTGAAGACGAAGTGCCGGTTCCAAGATGCTGTGGCTCCGAAGCCGATGCGCTGCGTCAAACAGTCAAGGGGATGCATTGATCGTCTCTCTTGAGTGGTGGCGATGCTGTGGTTCCAGTGGCGATGTGCTGGTTCCAAGTGCGATGCACCGGTTCGGTTCCTGCAACAGCGTTGATGCATTGATTCTGCTCTTACAGCAAAGAATGCATCGGTTTCACTGGAGCCAATGGGCCAGGCACAGTAGCAGAGTGGAAGACTTTTATGTCCCTGAGTCTTCAAATCAGGAGGCTAGTCAGTCAGCCCTTGGAGTCACTCTGCCTTCAGGTGATGGGGGTCCACTCTTTTTCCAGTCAGAGAGAGCAGAAGGCGCAGGGCAACCCATCAAGGCAACAGTCCTCCAGAGCAGCAGTCCAGCAAAGTGGCAGTCCTTAAGCACAGCAGTTCTTCTTGGCAGAGTGGTTTGAGGTTCAGAAGTGTACTGAGTTGGTAGGGTCAAAGGTCAAGTACATATACCCAGTTGTGCCTTTGAAGTGGTTGTGACTTCAAAGAAGGGTCTTTGAAGTGCACAGAGGTCCTCCCTTCCTGCCCGCTCCAGATTCACTGCAGGGCGGTATGTAGCCCTTTGTGTTATGAACAGGACACAGCCATTTCAGGTGTGAGTGTGAGGCAGCACCCAGCTCCTCCCTTCCATCCTCCCAGGATGATTAATCAAGTCACTCCCAAGTTTCCCTTTGTGTGTGGCTGTCTAGAGGGAATACACAAAGTACAGCTGTCTCCCAGCTCAGACAGTGATCAGAGACAGGGAGCAGACACCAAATGGCTGTAGTGTCATGTGAGTTAGGAATGACTGAATCCTTTTGGCTCCTGATGGACTCCGTAGAACTGTGACGTAAGTGTTAGAGAGTAGTGAAGTAAATGCAGGTTTAGAATGTTGGGTTCATGGTTACATGCAGACAAATAAAGACGTGTTATACTAAGCTCCGTGTGTGGCGTAGTCATTAGAGGGTACCCAGGCTAGGGTGGATGCTACAACTGGTGACCAGATAGGGGATATGAAACCCGAAACTCGAGAGTGCTCCCAGAGGGTTTGCGATGGTCCAGCGAACTGCTCGTGTCTGCCACATATGCCTCCGTCAAAGTGCAGAATCGAGGTTTGGTGTACGTGGAACCAAAGCCTGTGTAAAGCATTTGAAGATAACAGAAGCTTCACTGAGAAGTCTACACATCATTGGCCAAGAACCTGCTGGTAAGGCCCAAAAGAGAGGTTCCAAGCCACTACGCAACCCAAAGATATAGATCATACAGAATGATAAGGCTAAAGGCGAATACAATGAGGTTTTGAAAGAGCAGCAAATAGCGACAGCCTATTACAAGATAACACCATGATCAGAAGCGCTGTGAGGCAGAGATCAACCTGGTGTCAGATAGTACAAAGGGATGTCTAAAAACAAAGCAATTCATGTACAAGAAATGGTTATCTGCTTACCGGAACAGTGTAATGAGAGTCATCATACCACAGCTTTGGGTGTAGTAGCCCCAGAGGAAGTGTCCTGGGTTGTGCTTATGGAGCCGCCAATACCCGAAGCGGCACCCCACCAAACCTGCCAGGTGGCGGCTCAGAACAACTCCAAAGGTTTCCAGGAAAGTGAAGGGCTTGTATGAAGACCGAGAGGGAGGTCAAGGTTCCACAAACTGGCCAAGATGACGAGAGGCCAGCATAGCACAGGGCCATAGATATGGTATGAATTTAGTCGGTCCTAGCGTACAGCAGACAATATCAGAGAGAACGTCACTCTCAGTGTCAGCCAATCACACAAATAGTTATAATGCCGCCGCCTTCCTGACACCACCACCACCATTCAACATCGCCAAAAAGTTGAATATTGGTGACAGATGGACTACTTGGATGGAGACATTTGATGATTTTATTGATGCACTAGAAGAAACAGATAACAAGAAGATTATCAAATACATTAAGAATCTAGTTGGTAAAGGGGTAAAAGAAGTCATATAGAAAATGCTGCGAGCTGTTGAAATGACATACTGTCAGATCAAAGAAGCTTTGAATCTCAAATTCAATCCAATGCCGGATGCAGATTATGAAAGGTACCTTTTCAGTCAAGAATGACAGAAAGAAGGTGAAACCATCGTCGAATTTGTTGAGAGACTGGATACGCTCATTAAACACTTTAAGTTCAATTAATTTAATGATGAGGAAGCTATATGCCTCAGAGTTATTGATGGATGCATGTCAGATTTATTCAGACGATGAATGCTGAGAGAAACCCTTAGGGGTCATTACAATGCTAGTCAGACTAACTGGCTGACCTCCTTTCTTGCGAGCCCTTTCCGACTGCTGAGGCCGGGAAGGTCCCCCCCGCTGTATTACAATGCAACCGCTGCTACCGAAGTAGTGGCAGCTACGGCAGAGCACATATCCATGAATAAGTCACTGCAAATGCGTACAAAACTCACATTAAACATGTGAATTGTACAGACCTGCATGACATATGTGGGGATATACCTTGTGCACCATGTACCCCATTGCTGGAGTATGGTGGGATGTGCACAGTCCAGCTAACAGGGATACATACCGCAGAAGGACTTACCTGGATTCCGACGCCCACAGGTTCGAAGTCATCGGGGTTCACCTGCCCAGGTGTAAGGGGGCCTGGTGGAAGGGAATCATGGCAGAGGCTGCTGGAAAGAAGCGGATTTGGGTGATGATGCACCCCAAATCCTTTGTTTACGACAACTTGAGGGTTGTCGTAAACCCACATTGTAAACCGGACGGCAGTCGGAGATTCCTGTACTGCCCGAACGATGCTGTTTTTCTCCGACCACCATCTCAGAGATCGGAGAAAGTCTCTTGAAGTTGGCGGTCTTTCAGCTGTCGGTCGAAGTACACAATGCATACATCGTAATCCGGCAGTCGGAGCGACCGCTTCTGATGAGACCAAGGCGGCCGACCACCTCTGAAAGGACCATGGAAGCCGGTCCGACCGGCATTATAATGAGGCCTGTGGTCTGGAGTAAGTTCTGATGGCTGCCACAGCTGAAGAGCGTGCGGATCGACAAGCTGCTGACATGGAGGCCAGAGGTGCCCAGAGTGAGTCAGCCATGAACATGAAAAGTAAGCTAAAGCACAAGGCAGAGGGACACAGAATGATGTCTCCATGGAAAAAGAAGTTGCGGTTTAGGTGTGGATTTTCATTTCCACGCGAAGGTAAATGTCCTGCCATTGGACAAGTTTCCAAAGGCTGTGGGAAGGAGAACCATTTTGTAAGAGTTTGCAAGGTGAAGGAAAAAGCAGGTGCATCACGGCGCGAAGACAAAATGGCCTCCTGAATGCTTCAGAATCGACATTTAAGGCACACCCACATGACTAAACAACCACACCAATTGAGACAAATTAACAACAAATGAAGTCGATGGTCATCTAAATCATCGTCAAAAAGTTCTTCAGTCTCAACATCAAGTGAAAGTGAAGATGATGGTTGCGCAATGTCATTGTTTACCTCAGAAAGACATGCACATGTTGGACTGGCCGCTTGTGAAGAAAAATACAAGTCAAAGAAAAGTCAGCATGAAAAAGCACCAAAGTCATTCAAACATTGTCCAAAGATTACACTAAAAGTAAACCGTTGGTCAAACCCTTTTATTATCAACAGTAGTGCGTCCATAACCATAATGCCTGAGGAAAAATACAATGAGCTATTTCCATCGCCACGGCTTACACCATCAAAAACTAAAGTGTGTACATGGACTGCATCAAAGCCATTAAATTGTAAAGGTTTATTTTAAGCAACAATAAGACACAAGAAAACAAAAGTACAAGCACCCATTCATGTACTTCAAGGTACGTCATGAAGCGTCTGTTTACTCAGTTTCAGCACAGCTGCTGATATGGGACTGATATCAGTGAACTATAACATGAAAGCTCATCATTAAATTGTAAGTCACTTCCCTTCATTATTTCATGTATTAGGAAAACTCAAGGCTATGAAAATGCAATTACACATTAATGAGGATGTATGTCCTGTTGCTCAAAGACACAGATAAACTGCATTTCATTTACAGGAAGCTGTTGAAAAAGAACTTGAATCATTGCTCAAACATGATTTCATTGAACGTTCCACTGGTCCAACGTCATGGGTTTCTCCCATAGTGGTAGTGCCTAAAAAGGCTAGTGAAGTAGCTGTATGCATCTGCGTTGATATGTGTCAAGCGAACAAGGCAATTGAACAAGAATGACATTGAGGTCTGCACATCAAAGACATGATTGATTTTAGAATTTCTATAGCGTATAATTGCCCTTAGGCATCTTGGCACCAGCATTCACCTAATTCCTGATCGGTAAACTGTTGGAGCGGAAATCTCACGGTAATCTCTCATTGGAAAATTTAGGAAATGTGGCACCATCACCTTGGATTATCATTACCCTTGTTTCCGCTCAAGGTCGATAGATCTTGGCCACCGTTTACGACCAGGGAGCTCCTTCATAAACATGAGCAATTAATCAAATGCAAATACGCATTTTAGTCAATAATGAAAGTTGTGAGTAGTTTTAAAGGGATTTATTTTCCAACCAATATTTAAGATTTTCTGGCTCTTCACTCATTAGTCAGGTATCAATAAGGTTACAGAATTGATAATAGAAAAATTTGTATCAATCAGGTTACAGAATTGATAATAGAAAAATTAGAATCAATACAGAGCTTATTGTAAATAGCATTACAAAGCATTCCATAAAGGAAAGAATTCCTATTCTAGGAAAATGAGGCACAAATGATGTCAGTCAGAACTCATGAAGAGTTCAAGAATAGAAGGAAGAGTGAGCTTAGCATGAAGCTAAATCAATCATTAATAATTGCAGAATCTCCCATGAAGGGACATAAAGCATAGAGCAAATAAGCCTTGTCAAAGCCAGTTAGTCAAAGCATAAAGCTTGGGGATTTTAATAAAAGTCAGAATGGAACTAAACCCACATCTAATCTGCCTTCATATGCCTCCTTTACGCTATCCATCAAGGTCTGCCCTCTCCTTCCCTGTATCTGCAAATCACATCTACTCTCCTCCCTTAATTTCTGCATCAGAGTCTTAAACTCCTCTGCAGCCCCGCATCTCTAAATCTGTCTGTCTGTCTCTCTCAAAGGGCTCCGAAAGAGTTCCTGCATGTGTTCTAAAACACCTAACTAGGAACGCATTTATCAAAGAATAATGTTACAAAGCATGTAGCTTGACTTCGTCTTCCTCCAACTGGAATCCAGCATTCTCCAAAAGGACTTACATAAAACAGAGAAGCAAACAACGGCTGACCAAGGTTGAGCACTTCAATTCCACTTGTTTCTTATATCGCGGATAGGTGCAGCTACTCCCAGCATCCGCTGTTGATGGATGCCAATATTGCAAGGAAGTTTATGAGTGAGGAAGGTGCACTCTGATAGAAGTCAATCAAACGAGACAAGTATAGTCCATCAATCTTCTTTTTATTTAAAGTTGTTATTTAAAAACTGGCACACAGCCAACGCGTTTCGTTCCCTGATGCCAAAGGAACTTCGTCAGGGCTTGCATGTAAAGTGAGAATTCGGTATAATGCAGTATGATGATTCCAATTTATATTCTATTGGAAAGATAATAAAATAAATAAGCAATCGAAGGAGTCCAAACCAAAATAGGATCTATTGGTTTGTCACGGAGAGTGTCTTCCCTGTCTAAATGTTGCACTCTCGTAATTGCTTTATCAAGTACCTCCCTTTTGTATCCTCTTTTTAAGAATCTTTTCTTGGATTCAAGGATATTGCTGAGATATGTGTCTTCCTCACTACAATTCGTTCTCACGTTATCAGGCTAAAAGAGTTTCCCTGATGGTTGTTTTTCCTGTTTTCCATTTGTTAAATTTCCCTACATGGTGATTATATTGGTCCTAGTGGTCTTCCATAGGGGCCCCCGCTTTTCTGATTTTAAATCATGGTCATAATACGATAACCAAGTCTTGCGCTACTTTTTTCCTATGATTATGTAGATCCTATTTTGGTTTGGACTCCTTCGATTGCTAGTTTTTAAATAACAACTTTAAATAAAAAGAATATCGATGGACTATACTTGTCTCGTTTGATTGACTTCTATCAGAGTGCACCTTCCTCCCTCATGAGATTCTCCAAAAGGACACCTCCGCCCCCCGGCAGATTGCATACGTCATCTCTCAGACAGGCGAAGATCCTTCCCACAGCATATTCTGCATCTTATTAAATACAACTTATCTCCTAATCTTCCTTTAAAAAAACACACATTTTATTTCTAACCAAACACATAATATGAGCTGCAAAAGAACCTTTTAATTAAGCAAGAAACATTAAACATAACATGGTAATGCACTTTTTAAAAATACGTGTGTTTTCTATTCTCTCTAAAGCAAAGAATGAAATGAGGCTTTGTTTAAACATTTCCAGCAACTACAGAGATAAAGCTCCAAGGTCACAGCTGTAAATTATGCCAGTGTTCTTCAAACGGAGAGATTCCTTTGCTTCTCTCGAAGGCCAACAGAAACTCTGCGAGCAAGAGCTGAATCACGAGCTGCTTCTGTTTTCAACATTTTAAAATATTGTTCTAATTCTAATACAAGTTATATTCCACTAATGCACATTTAACAGTTTTACAAGTTAAAATCACATTTCCATAGTGAGGACAGAATCTAAACTAAACACATTTAGGTCAAGCTATGAATTAATTGTGCAATGCTTTACATGAATTGCTAAATGGAAAGCGTCTGACCAAAGCCTGTGAATTTCAAAGCCTCATGTTTTCACTTTGCAGCACAAAATGCCTGCATGTCACTTTTAAAAATGCAGTTTCATTCTGAAGCTCAAGGCAGGTTTTCCAAGAGTGATGTCACATTTTAAAGCACATGTTTATGCTCTTTCAAAACCACAGATATGAGAAAAGAAGAAAAATAGAGGGATAGAAAAAACTGCCACGATTAAATTTCTTTCCGAAAGTATACCAAATCACAGTGAAATTTAAGATGCCTATGCGGTCTGTTCCAAAGTTGACAGGTGGAGTGAACAAAGCTTCTGCCTCCCCACGAAGTTTTCTTGATTTTTGTGACAATGACTGATTTTGAGATTGCAGATCGCAACACTGTTTGGGTATACCATACAATTTTCCTTTTCAGGTAGTCTGGTCCGATACCATGCAGTGCTTTATGTGCCAAACATAGAGCCTTGAAAGACACTCTTTTTTTAACTGGAAGCCAGTGGTAACTTCTTCAGATGATGACTGACTACACTCTGCAGCATCTGGAGCTTGTTTAGGGAGCGTTTTGTAGTGCAGAGAAAAAGGGCATTAAAATAATCCAGTCTGGATAACACCAATGCAATGACTACTGATTTCTGCAAATTGAATGGAATAAAGGCAGAATCTTCCTCAACATTCTCAACAGAAAGAAGCAAGATGAAGTTAGTTTATTGAGCTGATCCCTGAAAGACAGCTCAGCATCAAAGATTACCCCAACCCCGAGGTTCCTGGCTTTGGATACTGGCAAAGGGGGGAGGGTCTGAGGCCACCAGGATTGATTTAAAAAAGAAGTGTCCTTTCTGAAGAGTTTAGCTTAAGCCAATTTACACTCATCCAGCTGACAATAGCACACATGCTTCTGATGAACCGGCCCAGCAACCTTATCTACATTGCTTGATATTAAGACAGCAATTTGAGTGTCATCCGCATAAGATACTGTGGCAAAACCAAAGAAACAAATCAACTTAGCTAAGGGTGCCACGTAAACATTAAAGAACGTTGGGCTCAATGATAACCCCTGCGGGACACCGCAGGGCAGAGAAAAGGGTTTTGAGTTGAACTCTCCAAGGGCAACGTTCCGTTCCCTGTTTGTTAAAAATGAGGAGAGAAGATCCTGAGCCGGTTCGACATTCCCAATTGCTGCTAAACGCTCAAGCAGAACTGCATGGCTCATGGTATCGAAGGATAGGGAAAGATCCAAAAGGACCACAGCAGCCCTCCCTCTGTTGTCCATGATATGTCTTATCTCCTCGGAAACTATGACCAGAGCTGACTCTTTACAGTACTTTGAACTAAGCCAAACTGCGCCTCATCCAAAAATTCATTATTCTCTAGGTGCTTTGAGAGAATATTGTTAAGATGCTTTTCAAGGACCTTTGCTGGAAAAGGTAAACGTGAAATGGTTCAGTAGTTTTTCTCTTCCTTAGAGTTAAGTGATGGCTTTTTCAACAAAGGAAGAATAGAGGCTTGTTTCCATTCCATGGAGAAAGAGCCTATATTGATGATGGTGTTTAACAAAGTTGCTAAAACCAGGGCTATCTTTGCCGCTGTGACTTGTAGCACTTTGGGAGGGCAAGGGTCTGAGGGGGCTCCAAATTTAGTGTGACCAATTAAGTCAAGCACTTGGTCAGTGGTCAAAGGGGGGAAATTACAGAGCTCATTTATGTTAGTGTTCAGATTGGCAGGCTCTATACCTGGATCTGTGAAGGATCAGGTAGAATCAAATTCACCATATACTGCCTCCTCTTTATTAAAAACAAAAATCTTCCAGCTTATCACAAAAAGTCTGGGTGGTAAGGAGAGCCTTTGGAGGATTTGGGCTAGAGAGTGTCTGCACGGTTATATTGGGATAACCCGATTAAATGGTGTGAAGCTCTTCTCTCACCTTGATTTGAATAAAGGATATCATCAGTTGGAACTTGAGGATTACAACCTTTTCTACACATATTGGTATATTCCAATACAAAAGATGGTGAAAGTCCTACAACCTTGATGTTTGGGAGAGCCATGACGACCAAGTTTCCTCAATGGACCAACAGAAGATCAAGTACTGAGGAAGAAACCTGTATAAGAGACTTGGATCAGAAAAGGAAAATGAAGATCTATGCAGACAAGCGTCAACATGCAAAAGACGTTACTTTTACTAGAGGAGGTTGAGTTCTTGTTCGTCAGTCTGGAAATTGAAAGTCGGATGCTCCCCTCGATGCTGAGCCATTTCAAGTTGTTACCAGCAAAGGACACATGGTGATTGCCCAACGTCCTGGGAAGTCCATTACGTGAGATTCCTCACATTTCTGACATGTGGCTCATAGCTCGTCAGGCACTGATGTCAATGTAGACACTGGGTCTGGAAGGACAATTAAAGACCCCCTGACTGCTGTTGTTCCTACATCGCCAAAGCAGATCATGGACACTTCGATTGCCTGTCCCCAGTTTTTAAAGATACGGTCGGGATGTGTGATCAGAGTGCCACGAAGACTCATAGAAGAGCTATGATTGTATATATTTGTAAAGAATTTTTTTTATTTTATTTAACAGAAGGGTAGACGTAGGGTCATATGAGTTAGCAATGACGGAGCTCTTTTGGCCCCTGATGAACCACGTAGAACTGTGACATAAGTGTTAGAGCATAGCGAAGTGAATGCAGGTTTAGAATTTTGAGTTTGCGGTTACACGCAGACAAATAAAGGTGTGTTATACTAAGCTCCGTGTGTGGGGTAGTCATTAGTGGGTACCGAGGCTGGGAAGGATGCTAAATGGCTAAGAGCAGGAAAATGCCTAACTTTCCAAAAGTGGCATTGTCAGAATAATAACAACAAATCCAACTTTACCATTAAACAGGATTTATCATTACCATTCCAGAGTTACTAAGCATGACAGATCTACCTTCTCTCCATTAGGAATTACAGCTTATTACAACTTAAAAGGACATGCTATACCTTTTAATTACACAGCATCCTGCCCTATGGGCTACCTAGGGCCTACCTTAGGGGTGACTTATATGTAAAAAAGGGGATTTTAAGGCTTGACATGGGGTTTTAAATGCCAAGTTGACAAAACATTGTAAACTGCACACACAGGCTCTATAATGGCAGACCTGAGTAATGTTTAAGGGCTACTTGAGTGGGTGGCACAAGCATTTCTGCAGTCCCACTAGTAGCATTTAATTTACAGACCCTGGTCACATGTAATGCATTTTACTAGGGACGTGTAAGTAAATTAAATGTGGCAATTGTGGATACATCAAGCAAGCCATGTTTAGGGGAGAGAGTACATGCATTTTAGCACTGGTTAGCAGCAGTAAAGTGCTCAGAGTCCTAAAGTCAACAAAAACAATTCAGCAAAATATGAGGCAAGCAGGCAAAAAGTTTGGAGAAGACTACCCTAAGGCTGTCAAGTCTAACAGAGTGGTGCAAAGAAAATAGTAAAGGTGCCAGCACATAACCCTGCTTTAAACCATTTAGTGTGAGGATAGAATTGGAAAGACCTTGAGCTCCCCGCAACAGCACTTTACACCAGTTAGAAGAATGTAGGGACACCAACAGATGCAATAAACCACTTGGTATCTGCTAGGACAGATAATGTCTGCCATAAAGTCTTTCTATCCCCAAATGTTTTTTAAAAAAAAGAAAAGCTGCATCAGATTGTTTGGACCATTACCAAGGGATCTGGTGGCGCTCTTACTGAATGTCTTTGTGCTGATCCTTGATCAAGGAGAGTAGTGCACAGTTTTGTATTTGGGTGCTGAGGCCTGGTCCGTCTTGATAAATAAAGTTGATCATACAGGTATTCTGATG
The DNA here is from genome assembly GCA_963921515.1 of Calotriton arnoldi. Lineage (NCBI taxonomy): Eukaryota > Metazoa > Chordata > Amphibia > Caudata > Salamandridae > Calotriton > Calotriton arnoldi. The sequence continues at coordinate 845,810 of CAWUFW010004823.1, forward strand.
ATTCTGATTAGTGCTTCATTTTAGCCAGTGGTTACAGGTGGGGCTCACAAGCTCTTCATTTTGGCGACCAATGCTTAATTTTCATCAACATATTTTGACCTAGAAAAAAAGAGAGAAAGGCAGAAAAGGCAAAGCACAGGGAAAGAAAAAGAGTGACAAAATAGTGACAAAAGGAGAAGGCAAGGGTGATAAAGAATGTGCCAGAGTGAAACAAAGGGGCAGGAAGTGTAGGGAGGTGAAAGAAAATCTCAAGAGTTGGAATCAATTTTATATGGCATGGTATTAGGTAAGTCTGACATTAAGCCTTGTTGCTAGCGGCCTCCTGAGAGAAACTTTAGGCACCATCAATTTTTCTTTTACGAATTAAACACTCTACTTCATAAAGGGGACTGGGATTGTTTTCAAATCTTTTTTGATGAAGGGAGCTAATCAAGACCTTCGGGTGAGGGCTCAAGATATTCCAGAGATACACGCCTTGTACCATTATGTGTTCACTCTTGTATTTAGTCCTTTTCCAAGTGGCTTCCATAGTCACAAAGGCCTTGCCTGCCCTACATTTGTGCCTCCGATTGCAATGTTGATATACATTTCTCAGGTAGACTATGCATGCATTCTTTTAAGCCTCAAACATTTTGCTTGCAATAAAAATTGACTTAATATTTACAGAGAGTTGATGGAGTTTTATACCAACTGGTATATATTGTGGTTGTTTTTCTTTTTTATGTACATTATTTGGTGTTTACTTAATGACATTAAATCTCTTAAATTAAAGAAGCAATGAGTAGGTAATGTTTTTTATTCACCAGCAATTAGTCACAAAGGTGAAATGGTCATTTTATGTCACAAATCCATAAATGTTGAAGTAATGTAATTAGAGCATGACAATGATGGTAGATGATTCCTCTTCCATGCTCCTTTTAAGAAAGTCGATTTAACCATCTTTAATCTATCTGGATCAGTACAAGATGATCTGACTTTCCCAAATAATATTAAGTTAAAAATGGTCTTGGTTGATAACAAACATTTTATCAGGGCTGGTAATTGTAATCTATGTTTGACCATTCCTAGATAGGACATCTAAGTACACATTTGTTCCAGATACATCACACATAACACTTGAAAGTGCAATCATCTCCAGAGGTCTTTCTAATTCTTGGATAATTTCAATTCTGGTTCCAGGGAAATATGTCTCCCATCCCCACACAGTTTTTCTTTTTTCACAAATTGAATATTTCTTTACAACCAAATCTATTACTGAAAATCTTATCTAATCAGAATTTGATCTATCTTTATTTCCAGCCACACTCCTCTGACAACATTTATTGATCATATTTAGGTAGGGAAATCTAATGGAGCGCTTCTATAATGATGTTTAATCTGCTGATTTTTTTGTATGAAATTCTTAATGTTAACACATTAATTTTTCAAATTTATAAACCTTAGGGTGCATCCTTATCTAATAAATGGAATACATTAAAGCTGTCTTAAGCACTTTTACTTTTTCATATGTTGTTAAAAAAAGAGGTCTACTTCAAATGCCTCATAAATATCCCTGTTGAATCAAATCAAATCTTTAGGTTATTTGTAATTTATATCAAAATCCTCCCAGATGCTATCTGATGTTGCTACTGCAAAGTTTGAACTAAAAATATTGCTTAATCCCTAGCAATTTCTGTTTGAAGGTTAAAGCTAAATATTTTGATTGCGAAATAAAAGCTGACAAAATGTTAGCAAACTATTTGAAAATTAAAACACCTATTGAAAGCATTTCAACTTTAATTGATAATACAGTTTGCATCTCCGATAAGTACACCACTAAAGCAGTTGAGCAATATTATAGCTTTTGTATACAGAAGATACATGTCCTTTTAAAAGTGTACTTGAAAAGTTCTTCTTGAACAGTCCTAAACAAACAAATGTTAACTTAATTAAAGAATCCTTAGACGCCAACATTAGTTGAAAGGAAGTCAGAAATGCTGTCACCTCCCTCAAGAAAGCTAAAGCACCTGTCATGGTTTGTATTTAGACCTAAATGAATTAATATGATGTTCATTCTGTATAGCATCCTGGAAGATTGTATTTTCAATAATGGATTATTTTCCTCATATTGTAATTTACAGCACAGAACTAGACAAGGTTGTCCATTTTCCCCATGAACGTTTCCTGAATTGTTTTAGAAATATTTCTCAAAATAAAGGGGTCAATTTCAATGATGAAAATATTAAACTTTCAGCCTATTCTGATGATATTTCACGACATATGCCAGATGCCAATTGCTCCCTGCTGTTTGTTTTATCAGAAGTTATCTTTTATTTGGAGTCTCCTGGCTGTAAACCTCATTCTGATAAAACAGAAGTCTTGCCCACTATTAGTCTGTATTTAGATTTTAAGTTTGAGGATACCAGCTTCAACTGGAGCCCTAAAAAAATAAAATATGTAGGTACTTGGTTTGCAAAAGATCTCACCACTACCATTAAAAATAATCTTGTTTAAATCAAAGAAAGAATCACTTCACTAAATAATATGTGGTCACTTTTATATTGGTCATGGTAAGGAGTGGCTCAGGCCACTGCTGTCACTTTCCAAGCCAATAATCATATGGCTGGAGCTGGCTATTCTCAGGGTCTGGCTCCCAAACATATGTACTGTACTGCCTACGTATGCAATCACAGTTATCATACAATAAAACATTATCTGATATTATTCAAAATCTGAAGAAAGTTCTGCTTTACGAAAAGGGTCAAGAACTTTTGCTGAGTACCATAAGGATGCTTGCTTGACATACAATGACTTTCTCAAGGGGATATTGCGGCCCAACATAGCTTGCCAGTTATCAGGCATTGTTGCATAAAATATTTGGAACTTCTTTCCCTTCCAAGTGTCAAACACTCTAGCGCTGAGCATGTTGCTGTACCAAAGTCTCTGAAAGTATCCATCAACTTTTTCTCAAGCAGAAGCGTAACTTCAACACCAGTTAGGTTGTACACTTGTAGATCTAAGGGGGGATATTCACAATGAAGTGGCGGTGAGAGGCGTTCGCCTCCTTGGCTTAACGCCTCTCACCGCCACTTCGGAAACGCGAGGCTGCACCCTATTCTCAAGAATGTGGTGCAGCCTGGCATTTCCCCCTGCGATGGCGCTGCGTTTCACAACTTAGCGCCAACTCAGGCACCCTTGCACCAGAGTGCAAGGGTGTCTGTATGCAGCACACATGAAAGTTACAAAATAGCATTTTTAAAAAGGTTTGTTCATGTACAGGAAGGGACACCTTCCTGTACAGGAACAAACCATGGCATTTTGCTTTTTCCATGTGTGCTGCACAAGGCAGCACACATGGAAAAAGCAAAAACGAGGAGAAATAAAGCATTTCTCCTCATTTCGCCACCTTAAGACCAGCATTTTTCTGGTCTTAAGTTCGGCGCTGCCACCTATTATCGCCAAACTTGATAATAGGTGGCAGCGTCGACTTCAATGGGTGTGGCGGTGGAACACCCACCGCAACATCCACTGCACGCCCCCTTTCATGCTAAGTTTAGCGTGAAAGGGGCCCTATTATCAAGGCAGCGTTAAGCCACTTAACGTGGCTTTAAGCCACTTTAAATGGCTTAACGCTGCCTTGATAATAGGGCGCTGACCCTATCGCCACCACAACGTCACACAAAGTGATGTTGTGGGGGCGATAGGGGCTTGATAATATGCCCCAAAGTGTTTTCTGATTCTAACTTTTTATTATGTCCACTACTGCAATTAGGTTCTCTTGTAAAAAGCCAAAGATGCTGTAGACTGTACTTATTTTACCTTCACTATTAATATGAGTTCTAAGGTCTTCACATTTCCTGCCTGACACATCAGAAAATCTGTGAGTGGTCACCACATGGAGAGATTTGTATTAACTTCTTCAAGAACAAAAGATATCCTGCGCAGAACTCTGTTGTGATCATTTTTTCTCTCATGCCATGGAAGTTGCAAAAGGAAAAATATTTTCATTTGAGTGCATGTGCACTTCTAAACAGTGTGCCACAGTGTACAACAAAGCCAGTTGTTTCATTCATTAGTTCTGAAGATTTTAAAGCAGTTTTTAAAACACAGTCTAGTAAATGGCATGGATCCCTGACTGGAAAGGCCTTGAGCTCAGCCCTCTCTTGTGTAGATAATCACACAATTTTCTCATGTAATGTAGCAGAATTGCTTCACATGCACATAACATTCCTCCAGTTCTTACCAAACTTGTCAAGCACACCCTGGAGCAAAGCTCTAACTGAAACTGCACCCAAGTGCTGCAACTCCTGGATCTTCATGCATCCCTGGAATTTCATCCAAAGCAATATAAATCTGTAGTAATACTGTAATGCGTTCCATGTCTGAACTGCATCAGGTAGGTATTATGCATGCCTTTGTATGGATCTAGGTAGCGTCTTGGCTGCTGGAGCACAAATGAAAAACAAATCCCCAATGGGGGCATCAGCCTGACTCAAGCTGGTGCCAGCTGCACAAAGCATGAGCAAACTCATGAGCAACATCTGTTTCCGTGCCACATTTCCCTATATTTCGGGTCATTTGTTTTTTGGAGGGACATTTGGCACAATTCATCCTCACATCTAGGAGGCTCTTTAGTCTTCAAATGTGTCTCGGATGCTAGATGCTGTGCAATTCGGCTTGCTGTCTTTCCAGTGATAGAGCGTTATGATGTTCTGAAAATTGTAGGGGGTGCATCATAATCATGGATAGTCCGCACCCGCATATATATTCTTGTGTTATATTAAAACCTGATTATTAGGAACATGGAGTCATAACAAAATGAGTAAATGTAATGTTAGAAAATGGTGTCGTGAAGGGTAAAATGGCATTTAAATGTGATTATGTAACCTTTATTTTTCATTGCAAATGGTTAATGAATTAGTTTGTGTGAAAAATAATGCATTAGATTTAAACGCGCACCATATTAAAGTTGCATAGGTAGAAATGATTAATTGTGTTTAATTAGGAGGAATTATAGTGGTTGTGGTGTAATGTTTATTAATGTGTGATTTTGATGTGTGAAGGCCTCATTTATGTTTTGTTATGAAAGGCCTAGTCGTATTTCTTATGTTAGCTGAATTTATAGTCCTGAAATATGTTTTTCCTGGTCGAGCTCTCATTTAGAGGTAGTCAGCGAAATTGTGTGCGTGCAAGGTTATTCTGTTCTCATGCTTCTGTTGCAGGTGCAAGGACATCGGCTTCGTTAGTTAGACTGACGCCTTTTGTTTTTAGGAGTTAGGTATGGAGGAGAGTTGAAACAGTGTATCCTGGAATTCCGATAATTGGAAGAAGCCTGGGACCCAAGGACATCCCAACCGTTGATGGAAGAAGTACAGGTTTCGGTGGAAAATTACCTACGAAAGGTGCCTGGCCAGAGGAGGCGTGTCAGAGTCGTGTTTACGAGAATTGGGTTTTGTATTAGGGACAGTGCCCCGGGGGATAGAGAGGCAGATGAGGACAGATGCGGGCAGAGAGAGAGGTTAGAGGGTAGAAGAAGGAATCGATCTTCAGAAAGGAGACTTAGAGCGAACTTGGTAGCTTTGGCTACTGACCCTTACAACGTGAGTGTACTTCTTTAGAAGTCTTCACGAGCTGACACCTTTTCTTGATCTTGCCTGGGAAATGCTAAGTAGGGATGCTATTGTAGTAATAATGTAGAGACAGATGAATGGATTTCTTCACAGGTACTAATGAAGACTAACTTAGATGTTGGAGCAGTTATTGCTTGTTTTATATTTTTGGAGATGAACATTCTTTTTATGCTTCACCGAATTAGATTGGTACGTAGGGTGAATTTTGTATTAGTGCCCATGTATTTCTTTAACCTCGTCATGAGGTGCTTGTATGTTCAGTTATTTTTGGCTTTGTAATAAAACCCCTAAAATTTGAATTCGCAGTCAGTGATCCTTTCCTCGAGTCTAGATTGACTAAATTTGGAGTTTACTGTGAATGTATTGGTTTCTTCCCTTTACACTTTTCAGCAGGTAACAAAGGTCCAGTCGGCCTAGGATTCTTAGATAGATCCACGATAAGATAAGAATCCGGCGTTATCAGTTGGTAGCAGAGGATGGTTACCTCTGTAGTAAGGGGAGAAGTAGAGTAGGATAGTCATTGAGCCCCATAGAGCACGAGTGATGGTGATCCGGCGGATCGTGAGCGGAGGATGACGGTGTTCAATGGAAATCGGCGAAGAGTGACGGTGCGGCAGAAGCAGCAGTTCGTGGGAGAGTGAGTATGAACAGGGATGTGTGCTTGTTACATTACAGTGTTATTTTGATTGTGTGATGTCTTGCGGAGTTGGAGTGAGAGTCGAGAGATTGTGGTTTCGGACTGTGAGCACGCGCGGTCCATGAGATTTGATTTTGATATCCCGGGATAAGAGATTGTGGTGTAGAAGACACCCAGAGTTGAAATTGTCTGACCAGAGATTGTGGGAGTCACGAGACGTCGTTGACTGACCCACTGATGATAGGGAAACTAGTGTGTGAGTGCGTGAGTTATCGACGCAGGTCGTGGGTTACTGTATGTGAATCATTGAGCGAGCGGATCCTATCGATTAAGTACATGACTGTCCGGCCGTTCGTGGGTAGATAGTCAGAGGCAGTTTTCCGGTTGTTTCGCGGACGGACGATTGCCAGAGTTGAGGTCGACAATTGTATGAGACTGTCTGGTCGTTTGGTGGACAGACAGTCAGAGAAGTGACTGTTCGGTCGTTTGGTGGACAAACAGTTATTTCAGAGTATGAAAGAGACGTGTGAGTGTGTGAGAGACTAATTGAAAAGGAGGGGAACTGCTGCATGCGGAGGAAGAGTGACGTCAGGAGGTGCCACGCTGCAATAGGCCGGTTGGTGTGAAGCCGCGCTGGCATTGGTGGATTAACATCAGGAAGTAAAACGAAACGCTGCGTGTAGAAGAAAGTGATTTCAACATAAAATGGTATAAAGTTTTACGAGATATGTGTAGAGGAGATAGAAGGGTGGTTACTCAGGGAGGAGAAGAAGCAACGCCTGAGGATACCCCAGCCCATTACATGGCTACGAATGTGGGATTGCATACTATCATTTGGCTTGAAAATTGGCATAAAATGACTGAGAATGAGGGAGAATTGGCTTTTCCGCGTTATGGTACTTTCAGGTTGGAAGTGTTGTATCACTTGAAGTCAGTGATGTCTTCATTGCGACCTCTACCTAGACTGACACAGTTCGAGGTGCTACATGCATGGATGAGAGCAGCACATGACAGGAAAAGAGAACGAAGTCAGGAAAGGGTGAAAAAGTCAATTAGGGCATTTCAAGATGTGAGATGGGATGCATTGGAGAAAAGATGGAGGGTGGAATCTATTGAGGGGGATAGGCTATTCCCGTTGATGATAAAAGTAGGAGAGGCCCAGAAGAAGTGGGGTGAGGAAGACAACAGTGATACAGATGACACGCATCCCTGTCTCCAGGTGTATGCCCGCCCTCTATCAAACGAAGTTTTTAGAGGGCGAGGACAGCCTATGATGAAGCATGACACCGGGCGGTGTGTGAGGCCAGTCCGAAACTTTTTATGAGATGCCCCCACTGGTGTTGCATCTCAGCATAATTCTGTAGGAAACTGTAGGAACCCACGTGAGGGGCAGCCCTTTTTGTGTTTGCATACAGATGACAGCCTGTTAGATAGGTTACTGTCAGAAAGACCACCTCCATATAACCCAGATTCAGAAGAGGGAAAATCAGCTCCAGCCGAGGGGACTGGAGAATCGCAGACTCAACCTAGAGCGAGAGTGGTAGGGAGAATCTCAACAGGAACAGAAGGGATGAGGACACAGACACCAGCAGGGTCCGTAACTAATGGAGTTACATGCGTTTCAAGGTTACCAGATGCTCTTACAGTGCCGGTCACCATTGGCCCCATAGTGTCAGTATATGACCCAGATCAAGTAAGTGAGGGAAGTCTAACACAGACAGCAGGAAGAGAAGGGACTAGCTCTGGAGGGAATGGCATAGTGAGTGGGATAGCTCACCTTCCGAGACCCATAGAATTGAGTACGCCATTGCCAGCCACTGCGGACTCCTCTAGAGGACCGGTGGAAGTAAGAACGGCGAGGCCAAGGTCTTTGGCCGATTCAAAATCTGATTTAAGAATGTGGGAACCACCAGTGAGGAACCAGAGTGATAGGATGGCAGGAGACTGGGATCGCGGAAACTCAGGAAGCCGACCAGTCCTTAGCAATATAAAGGAAGGGAATCAAGGTGGAGATCAGAGCAACGAGAATGAAGAGTCGAGCGGTGCATCTAGTAGAGGGACCCTAAAAGTTGCTATAAGAGCAAAAATGTTGGATGTGGTTAGGTTGAAGGCTGAAATATATGAGATTATTAGTGGAAACCTGCCTTTGGAAAGAGTGGAGCTTTATGAGCCAGATGAGTTATTGTTTGTAGCAAAGGATGTAACTCGCAAGGTGAGGTCAGCACACGAGAAATTGACAGAGTTGGCAAAAAGGTATGAGGTGGATTTGTCCAAAACGAAAATGTTACAGGGAACTCATAGACTACAGTACAGTGATCAGGAACTGGAAGAGAAGAGAGTCATAGGGTTGAAGGCTCACATTCGAGAATTGATTATAGGGTTACGTACATGGAGCATGCTCAATAAGTGGGAGGAAAGATGGTCCAAGAAGAAGAATACCAAAAAGAGCGTAGGAGAGACACCACCTCCAGGAGGGGGAACAATTGGAGTGGAAAATTATCCCTTGCGGGAGGTACAGAATGGAGGGTATGTGCATGTGCCTTGGAGTAGAGGTGATTTGGCAGCATTTACGAAGGAGTTTCCTCGGCTGAGGGAGAAGCCTGTCGAATGGTACAAGCAGGTCAATCGTTTTGTCAAAATCTCGAAAGTGTTGTGGGTCGATTTGAACACGTTGTTTGATATCGTAGTACCAAGTGATTTGTGGGCAGCTTGTAAGGTTGCAGTTGATTGGCCGACTTCCGAACCAGACAGGGATTCTGTTACAAATGGTCCATCACCTATTGTTATGAAAAAGTTCGAAAAGGTAATTACATGGCTGAAATCCAAAATCTCGCCACAAGATATTGATTGGGTTAAGATAGATCGAACTGTTCAGGAACCGAATGAATCTGTACATGAATACTACGAAAGGCTCGTACAAGCCTTTAAGCAGTACAGTGGGTTAGACACCCTAGACCCCAAAGACATGGGACAGTTTGTGTCCAAGTTCGTCTTGGGTCTGATGCCAGAAGTTCGTTTCATGATTCAGCAACACCTGATCTGCTGGCAGAACAAGTCAGTGGACGAAATACTGCGGTATGCCAGGTACTGCAGCGATGAAGTGGACTTGAAACATAGGAAGCTTAAGGATAAGCTGATGCTAGTCCATTTTCAAACCGCTGACAGGGAACACCAGACACAGCCAAATGGAGGAACACTAGGGAGAAGACAGGGAAACAATCAAGGAGGGATACAGAATGTGCAGGGTCAAGTGAAGGGGAAACCTGTAGACCCCAAGACAGGGATGGATTTGGCAACACTGAAAAAGACCACTGCGTGTCACCTTTGTCACAAGATCGGGCATTGGAAACGCGAGTGTAGATCGAACCCAGCAAACCAGGTGCAAGAAGAGGCAGAGATAGTGCAGGTACCCGAGGTCGTCAATACGGTAACAAGACCCAGATCCATGCAAGGGGGGACATTAGGCCCGCAGGTGCAAGTTCCACAACCTCCGAGGATCCCGCAGGGAACCCGAACGTACCAGCAGATGCCCCTTTTTGAGAATTATGATGAGTACAGCTCAGACCTGTTGAAATGATGGTGCCTGAGGGGGGAGGAAGACTGCACTCTTGGGGCAGTCTTAGCGGTAGACCAGAGGGGACCGTTTGTAGAGGCAGATGTTGGCGGTCATCCTACCACCTTTTTGGTTGACACAGGTGCTACCCGTTCTACTGTAAGATCTGTAGTAGTCCCCAACCTACCCCTCTCGGGACAATCAATCCAAGTTGTAGGAGTGGCGAATAAGAAGATGACTAACCCATTGACTGAGCCGATTCCTGTGAGTATAGGAACCTTCCGAGATCGACACCAGTTTGTGGTGTGCGACTCAAGTCCAGTCTGCTTGTTAGGATGAGACCATTTGTGCAAGTTGAATTGTACCATCTATTGCACGCCAAAGGAAGTGGAAGTACAGACAAAAGACGATGATGCCACCTTTAAGGTTGCAAATCAGCATTTGTGCATAGAGATGTATCCTGTGTTGATGGTGGAAGAGCTCCCACTTGACTTACGAGATTCCGTTTCATTGGATGTGTGGGATTTCACGGGAGAAGAGATTGGACTAATCAAGGTGGTGGAACCAGTTAAGATCCAGGTTAAGCAGAATGTCGAGTTCCCGAGAACACCCCAGTACAATCTGTCACCAGAGACGATCACAGGGATCAAACCTGTAATCGAGTCAATGATTAAGCAGGGGATCCTGAAGGAGATAATGGGCAGTCCATGCAGCTCACCCATTATGGGATTGCAGAAACCCAGCGGGAAATTCAGAATCGTGCAGGACCTGCGAAAGGTCAACACGATTGTTGTTCCATGTTGTCGAGTGGTACCGAATCCATCAGTGATACTATTCCAGATTCCATGCGAGGCTGAATGGTTTATTGTGATTGACTTGTGTCAAGCATTCTTTTCGATACCGCTCCACGAGGAGAGCCAATATTTATTTGCTTTCCGACTGGAAGACCGTGTGTTAACGTGGTGTCGTATTCCTCAAGGGTACACAGAGAGTCCCTCGATCTTTAATCAGATCTTGAAAAAGAACCCTGAGAGTCTTGTTTTGCCGCAGAACTCAGTTCTCGTGCAGTACATCGATGACCTTCTTATTGCATCAGAAACGGAGGATGCTTGCAGGGTCGACACGATTGCCTTACTGAATCATTTGGCAGAGAATGGACACAAGGTGTCTCCAAATAAGTTGCAGTACTGTCTGAGTGAGGTCCAGTACTTCGGTCATCGAATCGAGAAAGGCAAGAGAAAGCTCTGGCACTTCTCCAGTAAGGCCCTGTGCTGGCACAACATCTGCCACTGCTGCAAGTAGAAAAAAAAGAGCAAGTACTGATGTATCCAATAATGAGCTCTGCTGCATCACAAAGACCTACCTCTTTCTAGGAACTTGTTCTTCGTAAGGAGAGATGAAAGAAAGAAAATACAATTTCGTTTTTCCTTTTTTCTCGGTTTGATATTTTATTTATGGATTTGTATTTTATTTATATTTATTATTTTACTTATTGGTGTATTTGTTAGGTTTATAAGGGAGTAGGGTTGGAAGTATTTGAAAATAAGTATTTTACAATATTGTACAAATGATTAATATTGTTATTAATAATTAATTGGTCCATTGCATTATTTTTTCCATGCATACATTTATTTTTATATGTGAAATTGCATTACTATTCTTCCCACATCTTTCTGTAACCCTCCATCAGCATATATCACACTCCATTTCATTCCTCTCCACGCTCTTCACTCTCTCCTTCCGCATGTATTTCCTTTCAGCTCCTTCATTCACTTCACCATACTCCATACACATATTCATCTGTAAGCACTTCATTTCATTCTTCTTTCACCCTATCAATATTTCAAGTAACTTCTTTGCACACGTTTGCAAATACTGACAAATATAAATGGCAGACATGTCACCATTGTTCTGTGCGCTCTGCAGAGAGGCCAAGGAGCTGGTGAGCAAATATCCTGAACACTGTTATAATTCACTGTCAAAACCTGTGAGGAATTCAAACTATCTTCACCCTCAAATCCAGAACTCTGGGGCATATTTACAACAAAATGGTAAAGCGCGGCGCCTCAAGCAATTCTGCTGCATTGAGATGCGTCATTTAAAAAAAAACGCAGGGATGCGCCTTATTCACAAGAATACGGCACTCCCCTGTGCTCTCCCCTGTGCCGGGGCTAATACAGCAGCTGTGCGCCAACACAGGCACCCTTGCACCATGGTTCAAGGGTGCCTGCATTGCAGGGATGATTGTGTTTGTGCAGGTGTCTGTGTGCTTCAGAATGCAGAAAGAGCACAAAACGAGGAGAAATCAAAGTATTTCTCCTCATTGCGCCACTTTAACGCCTTCCCTGGAAAGGTGTTAGTTTTTTGCAGTGCCTCAGATTTACGAATCCTTGTGAACCTGGGACAGTGTCAAAAAGCTATGGGTGTTGCGTGGGAACACCCACAGCAACACCCATGACACGCCTCTTTGATGCAGAGTACTGCGTGAAAGAGGGCCATATTTACAAGGCCGTGTAAAGCCTCACAAAGTGGCTTTGTGTGGCCTTGTAAACATGGGCCAGCACACAGCGCAGCGGGGGCATCAAAAAAAGTGATGGTCCAGTGGCGTTAGGGGCTTGTAAATATGCCACTATGTGTCATGGCCTGTTATAAACACCCACCTAGAACCTGTAGACTCGAGTTGGGTGAGCCAATGATGACAATGCCGTAACTTTAATTAGAGGCAAATCAGTTACCATGTGCACTCCACAAGTGCCCTGGATTTTTATTACACAACATCGAGCAGCATTACATGTCCTGTACAGCTACATCCTGAATTTAAGTATTTGTAGAGATTCTTATATGCGGTAATGAACAAAAAGGAGGCTCTTTGAAATAACTGATTGTCTGAGATCACATATTTTGGTTGATACCTGGAGGATTTTGCCTGTCACCCATGCTCCAAACTCATTCCTACTAGAATAAAGGCCAAAACATAACATTTTGATGTCAAAAAGAGACATTTAGGGGCTGAATTGCGCAGATGGACACCAGAAAATCTCGGATCAATCCCTGCTTCCCTGATTGGCCAAACTGTGAGATCCTAGGCAAATACTTTGTCATCAAGCCTCCTATTTGTCCATCACATATTAGACCATCTTCAATTACATGAGTTCAGGGTGTGCGCTGTACCAGAATCTCCCTTGTATTTGATTTGAAAAACTTGAATGTTTTTCTGTGTATAATAGGAATCTACGCCATGTAGAAGAGGGTAGGAGAAGAGAGGTGATGTGTGAGATAACAGAGGAAATGACAGGTGAATAATAAGAGGAAAGAGAAGAGAGGCGAGGGCTGGGGGAAGTGAGAGAGAATATGAAGGATGAAATATGAGGAGGTAATGGACATATGAGACACTGAGGGGGATATTCTCAAGAACGGGCGATAATTATCGCCAACCTAGGTTAACGCAATTTTACATAACGCCGTCTATCGCGGGAAACTAACGCGTATTCTCAACACGCCGGCAACAGGCGATAGTTTCCGATAATGCGTCAAATGTCCGCGTTAAAATTACTGGGACGCCGATGAAAAAGGAAACCTGAACGTGAAAAAAGTGGCGATGGGCCCAACAGCGATAAAAATATCAGCGATAAGCAGCGCCAGGCTTGCCATTCCCACGTCAGGTGGGAAAAATCACCATAAAAGCTGCAAAAAATAAATAAAATAAAAACAAAGCCCAAACAAATGAGAAGCACCATGGAGGAAGCTGGAGCAACTACAGAGGCCAACCAGAACCCCACAAACCCCCCGGAGGACCAGCTGTCTTGTTCTGCGCTGCCTCAGTGGTAGTCCGGGGGGGTGGTCCTGGGGGTGGGGGTGGTCCAGGGGGTGGTGGCGGTGGGTGTTGTGGCCCTCTTGGGTCTCCAAGCTGCATGATTAGTAGCTCCATGGCATCTGTTGGTCTTCAGATGTGGCTCTGGGCTGGGCTCCCTTTATACTGCAGGTTTTCATCCTACTTAAGACCAGAAAAAAGCAGGTCTTAAGTCCCTGCTGCTAGTGTGGCTTATCGCCTGTTTTTGGACCACATCGCCGATCTGGCTGGTCGTTGAGAATATCGCGAAGTGGTGTTATCGTGAGTTTTTGCACGGGAACGCCTACTCTGCATATGATTAGCGTTAGTTGTCGCTGTCAGCCTTGGCAATGTTTTTAGCGGCAGCTATCGCAGGTAAACTGACGATGTCGGCTGTTAGCGCAGGCTTGTGAATAAGGCGATAAATCTATCGCCACTTTCGTGGTGGAAAAGTGCCGCTAAATCGGCGATGAGTCCTTGAGAATATGCCCCTGAATGAGCAGTGGGAGATGAATGAGGCAGAATGAGAATAGAAGGTAAGCGGTTCAGAAGCGAGAGAAGAGATATAGGTGAATAATGAGAAGATGGAGAGAGGAGATAAACGGTGAAGACTTCGAGAAGATGAGAGGTGTTTTATGAGAATAGATAGGAAATGGGAGATGAAGAATGACAGATGGGAGAGGAGATAAAATGTAAAGAATGAGAGGAGAGAGAAAATGAGGTGTAGAATGAGAGGGCCAGAGAAGGTGAGAGGAGTAGAATGAAAGGAAGGCTAGAGAATATAAGCAGAATAGGCACGAGAGAGGAGGTGAGAGATGGGAAACAGGTAGAAGAGAGGATGGAGAGAAGGCATGCGAGATGAATAATGAGCAAAAGGATTGAGACGGTTAGTACTGATGGAGCGTATTGTTATATCCCGCATAGAGGCCCTAATGTAGACCCGTTCGTACATGCCCTAAAATGGACGTATTCATATTTACCCTAATATTGTCATATTCGTACTTGCCCTATTATGGTCATGGCCGCATATGCTCAATTATGGTCACAACTGTACATGTCCTATTATAGTATGATTCCTTATATAGGCATGATCTTTCACCTACATTGGTCCCAGCTAGTACACAACGAGCTCTGAGGGCTGAACGTTATCTATCCTGTGGTTTTGAATACAGCAGGGTTTATCCAAACACAGGCCCACACTGTACTCATTAATTATGCATGGCTCTCTAAGAATACACCACTGGCATATTATGTAGGTACAAAGTTCACCCCTGACGTCTTCCTCATGTCCAATACAAACCATACTGAGGACCGACACTCTTTAGGGTATAAATATACCACATCTTGCCCCGGTAAGACAGAGGGAATCGAGACTTCCATACTGACACACTGACCAGAGACGCTGAGGCTCCTGCATGCAGTTGCTCCAGCTGACAGTCCCACACTCTCTCTATTCAGGTATGGGGGTTCGACTAAATCCTAGAAGGATTCTTGGCTCTTAACTTCTAAGACCTACACACCTATGCTAGGTACACATAAGTACATCTAGGTAGGCATCGTAGGAGTACGCACACTTCGCATAATGCTTTTTATATTCATGTATGTATCCATGACTATTGCAATATGGTAGAACTGTTCTATCTCTTTGCTTTTATCGTACTGCTGATAATATATCTCTGCTATTGTCTGCTGGTTACCGCAGCACATATATTTTACACTAGAATAACAACTGTTCAATAAATACTTATTGAAACGCCCGACTGTTTATTCTGTGTAACTCTCTGAGACAAACCGAACAAGTGAGCACGAGTGACTGAGCGAAAGGTAGTACATTGTTTCCACGATTCTGAGAGAATCAGGGTTGTCATGATCTAAGTTTGCCAGAAACTAATCTCTCCCCGATAAGAGGAGACACTAGTGGCACTGCGAGCTAGCTAATGCAAACCAGGCTAACATATACGGTGGGGGTGCACGGAGTCAGTCTGCCACCAAGCCCGCAGTATATGTTATCCAAACGCGCAGGTCCTGCAGGGTATTATAGGAGCTACACGACATGGTGCCACCAACGTTGTTTTGGTACTTATTTAACAGTAGAATCTGAGTAGTTCAGTCGTGCTATTCTCAGAGAACCTACTCACAAAACCCCAGAGACGTCTGGAGTGGGTGGGCACAAAATCCGCCGCAGCTGAGTAGTACCAGAATACTATTTATTGGCTGTTGGTTATTCAAGCTTGAAGGACATATAGTTCCTACAATTGTGCACTTTCACCTTATCTTAAAAATTCTTTGACCTCCCTTCTTCCAATTAAAAATGGTGGAAGAAGCAAACGACACAAGGAGAGTTGAAACAGACCTCTTCGGTTTAGGAGAAGACCCTGAAGATGCAATTCAAATTGCACCAAATTTCAGAAGGGCAGACACCATAAAACTTCTAGAACATGGCTTAAGAGCCAGGGGTGGTACAGTAATTTTCGTGATTGAGGCACATGAATCCAATAAAACAGAGGTGTTCTATTCATGGGTTACATTCCCAGCAGCGAATGCAATTACAAATGTATTTCACTACTACCTAGAAGGTGAAACACCAGCGGACTATACTCCTTTTGAGGAGTTAGAGGTTCCACTCACTTACCAAGAGCATAATTACTGGTTTAAAGGCGCCCTACCCCACGTACAAGGAAGAGCAAGATTAGGCCCGCTCGGAGGAGCAGGAGCCACATGGCCCATATTAGCGGCATATACACCGCATCCTGACATTAACAGAATGCCACAGCCAGACTTACTCGTACAACACAGAGATTTAATTAAAATCTACAGAAACCTCACACAATTTGGGATGAGGACGTTAACAGTTCAGCCTGCACCAGCTGCAGCACAGGACACTCAGTCCAAAGTACAGTTAATAAAATAACTCCACAAACATTACACGCGGTAATGGGCAAAATGCCAGCAAAATGCGAACAAATCCCATTTTGGATAGCTCAGAAAATAACTCAGCTTGAAGCAGTATTCCCGAATACTACAACCAGTGATAAACACAGAATTCTAACAATCTGCTTGCCCATGGGTCTCACACCACAAGTAGAGGACTGCACCTCTTGGGGTTCAGTCTTTGCTGCCATATATACCAGAACACATGGTATCCCTTCAATAGCAGTAGTACCTGAAGTATTAAAACAAATACAAAATGAGTACGGAGCAGAGCCTGCCCTTAACTTAGGGATGAAGTTACTAAATAACTTTGACCAGGTATCAGCCATAATACTAGCTAATATTAAGGGGGAAGCAGCTTCAGTGGCGATCCACCAACGCCTGAGGGAGTTCGGTCCAGAGGATCAACAACACGAACTACCCAAAATAATTGAAACTGCATACGCAGAATTAGGCAGAGACAGTTTGGGTGGGAAAGCATTAAAACCACAACTGGTGGGCAGTCCTGAAAAGGACATTACAAAGCAGACACCTACTTCCTCTAAAAAGAAGTGGGAAAATAAAAAAGAATAAAAATCTAAAGACAACAGATCTCAGTCCAGAGGTAGGTCTCCTCAACAGGAGCCCTCTGAAAGTAGGTATAACCTCAGGAATAGGGAGAATATTAAAAAACCTGACAGGTATCAGGATACTGATACTCGTTCCTCTCGTTCCTTTCAGGGTTCATCAAAAAACTCAGAGAGGGAAGGACGGTCAAAGGAGCGTACAAAGTCCAGAGACACACAACGCGCTGCGGACTACGCACCTAAAAAAGAGGATAAACAAAAATCAAAACCTCAGTTCAAAAAGAAGAAGGTAGCAGGTCTCAAGATCAGACATGCCCAGAATTCTGACGACACAGCTTCTGAACGGGGAATGGGCTCTGACGATGCTAGACAGCGCGGCAGAAGTAACGATAGCTCGCCAGAACCTGAAGGAATTTCTTGTGACAGCGGAGTTGAGTGAGTATATCACGGTGGAAACACCTGATACTCGGGTAAGTGTCCCACATAAGTTACTTGAGATAACACTCCGGATGGAGGGGGACAAGCCCAGAAAAGTTAAAGGTCTCTTTTGAAAAAATCTGTCATCTGGTTATGACATTCTATTAGCAGAACAAGACTGGCCGCCTGCATTCGTCATGGAGTGCCCTAGGGGAGAAACGATAATTTTTCCAGCCTTTTCCGACCTCGTTCCCATTCACATAAAACATGCATATGCGCAGGAGTGGGCGGTTGCCCGAGCTCCAGCATTGTACAAAAATCATGCTGGTTGGGATGAGGAGTCAACCCACCACGTAATCCCGTTAAAAGTTTCCCCAAATGCTCAAAGGCAATACCCTATAAAGCAGGAAGCTAAAAAACAAGTCAGGGAGATTCTCGATCAACTTGAATATCAGGGGGTGATAGAAAATTGCACTTCACCTATGAACAATCCTTTGTTCCCCGTAGCCAAACCTGACAACACATATCGTCTAGTTTAAGATTACAGACATTTAAACACTTGCACAAAGACATTTGCAGTTCAAAATGCACACATTGTGCGCAAAAAATACAAAACAACAGTTGATGTCTCAAATGGATTTTTCTGCCAAAATATAGTGCCTGAAAGCAGGTATCTGACCGCATTCAGTGCGTTATGGTCCCAAAGGCAATTTTGCCGACTCCCCCAAGGGTATAAGAATAGCCCGGGGTTGTTTTCAGCAAGGGTAACAGAGTTACTCCAAAATTTGGATGAAGAAGCGTTGTCCTATGTGGATGATATTTATCTGATGGACGATGACTTAAAGAGGCACTTGACCAGGGTGAGCACCATTATTATGGGATTCGCCTCTGAGGGCTATAAATTTAATTTTAAAAAATCAAAAATTGCCCACCTCAATGTCCTGTTTTTAGGATACGAGCTGTCAAGTGAGGGAAAAAGCCTGGCAGCTAACTTTTTAGAAAAGCGTGCGCTGCTCCAACCTCCAAAATCATTAAAGAATTTACAATCAATTCTGGGATTCCTAAACTTTGGTCGAACATACATTTTGGATTACGCAGAAAGAGTAAAACCTTTCTACGACTTAATAAAACCTGATTTTTCAGTCAGACAATGGACACAGGAACACACAAATATCCTGCGTTCCCTACAGGAAGACATGATAGCTTCTAAACATTTACAGACACGCGTAAACGTACACAACTTGGTGATCCGAGTAATAGCGGGTCAATGCGGGTACACTTATTTAACTTTTAATGAAGGTGAAACGGTACCAATCGCATAAAAATCACACCTGTACACAAACGCAGAAATGCGTTTCACTTCAACAGAAAAAATCCTGACAGCAGTGCAGACAGACCGCTGTAGCAAGAGAAAGAGCTCTGGCTCAGGGAAAACACATAATTGTCGTGACCCCAGTACCAGCTTTAGAAGCTGTTACAAAAGCTAGCATTCCAAATGCAAAAGCCTTACAGCCCAGATGGATACAATGGGCTAATTCTCTTACTGCAACGGATGTTGAATACAGATTTGATCCAAGTTTAAAAACACAGGCATTCCTGCAATATGAACAAGAATATCCTCTACCAAATGAAATTTTGCCTCTAGATCAGTATGAATACATTTTTTACACTGACGGATCTGCTCAACCGGCCATAGGGAGTAAGCAAGCTTACAGCGCGGCGTGTGCGATTGTTAAAGGTCGCATGCACGATGGAAAGTTCCATCCGAGTTGCACTAAAACGCAATCTCTTGGAGACTGCACGGCTCAGTTGGCAGAACTCAAAGCACTTATACTGGCACTTATAAATACGGATCACGAATTCCCCACACTTATTGTGTGTGATTCCTTTTACTGTGTACAGTCGTACAATGAATATCTACATCATTGGGAACAAAACGGGTTCAAAGATGCAAAAGGTGGCACAATTAAGCACAAAATGCTATAGGAACAGGTAGTGGAGTTGAGAAACGATCTACCAAGGGCTCACGTGATACATACAGTGAGTCATCAGCGTGATGGCTTTCACGTTGAAGGGAATTTATTGGCTGATGAAGCCGCAAAGGGGGCTGTTCGCACAGCTGCCATAGCTGCAGTTACTCGTTCAAAGACAAGGGTAGACGGCGAGATAATGGTAGCTGTCAATGCTTCATGCAAAGGCAGCACAGCAGTACCTAAAAAATTTCCACTCAAGTACTCCTACAAGTTAGATGCACAAAACATTCCATATGCTCAGATTCCTGGAGTGGGGGATAGAGTAATACCAAATATGGATCGTAGGCAAGGCTTAATTGTGGCGGCACACGAAGGGGAAGGTTCTGTACATAAGGGACTTAGGGAGACTGTTTCTTTGTTGAAACACGCTACTGGTGGCCCGTGATGAGAAGGCAGATTAGAGACTATGTCTGGAACTGCGACATCTGCAAGCAGATGGAAGGGTCCACCGCAACACGTCCAGTACAGATACCATTGTTAGACAGCATTAGGTTGTCCTTTCGTGTACGTCCAGCTCAAGTTTCCTCAAGGTTTGGCCTCAGCGCTCAGCTGACGCTCGAACTGTTATAAAAGATTTGCGAGTCTTTATCGGCACATACGCAGTTGGCACGTTACATTCTGACCGTGGTCCGGCGTTTAGCTCTCGGGCTTACAAAGAGGCCATGGAAGGAATGGGCATAGCATTGCTGTACTCCTCTCCGTACCATCCCGAGGGAAATTCTGTTGTGGAGAGGAAAAACCGAGACTTAAAGCAATCTTTAACAGCTAGGGTATTAGGCAAGGGCGGTAGATGGGTCGATCACCTTTATGGGGTACAGCGCGCGCTCAATAACCAGCCAAGAAGCTCTCTAGGAGGTGTCACTCCTTACGAGGTCCTATTTGGGACAAGAATGTGGGTACCTGATCTTGATTGTGAAGGCACAGTGGCGGATGAAAAACCATTTGATATCCATGATCGTTTGGCTGTTTTACAGGATCTAAATGAATCCAGGACACAACAAAGTAACGTGCTCCAGAAACAGGCCGCCACTGAGGAAGTCAAGGCAGTAACGGCAAGACCTATCTGGATCCCAAAAATCGGGGACCTGGTGAGAGAGAAGATTGAATGAATGAATGAAAGTACTTTTATATAGCGCAACGTTCACTCCAAGGAGTATCTTGGCGCTTTTGTGGAAAGAGAGCACCTGATAGGAGAAGAGCTGGCATGAACTATTATGTCAGAGCTTTAGATAAGAGACCAAACAGTGCTATCTGGGATACCAAAGATCCAGGTTTTTGAGGACTTCCTAAAATAGGGTTCCGTTTGTGTGTGTCTAAGTTGTGTTGGCAAGGAGTTCCAGGCTTTGGTCCCTAGGACTGCCAATGTCTTTCCACCTCTAGTTTTAAGTTTAAAATCGGGTACAGTTAAAAAATTCTGTGAAGATGACCGTAGAGTGCGTTGGGTGGTGTATGGTTTCGTTCTGACATTTAGGTATTCTGGTCCGTTTTTTTTTGTCGTTTTATAAATAATGGTCAGGACCTTAAAAAGAATCCTCTTATGGACAGGCAACCAATGGAGGGTTTTTAGTGCTGTTGCTGAGGAGGAGTCTCTGGACAGGTTGAGTACCAGTCTCGCTGCAGCATTCTGGACTACCTATAGTCTTCACAGGACCTTTTTATTGGTTCCTGCATAAAGACTATTACAGTAGTCCAGGCGAGATAGAATTAAGGCTGCTACCACCGTCTTCTTGGCCGGCATTGGGAGTAGATCGAAGAATTTTCTGAGGGTTTTTATTATTTGAAAACAAATGCCTGCCACAGCGAGAGCTTGCTTGTGGAAGGATAATGTGTGATCGAATTTTATTCCCAGATTTCTCACGGTGTCTACTGTATTTGGAGGTGGAGCTGAATTTGACGGCCACCACTGGTCAGGTCTGAAAACGTTGGCCTTGCCAAACAGCATAATCTCTGTTTTTGAACTGTTATATTTCAGATGATTCAGTTTCATCCAATCCATCACTGCTGTTAGACAGTGGTGAAACTTTTCTTCTGCCACTGTAGAATGTTTATCGAGGGTGAGGATCAGTTGAATGTCATCTGCATAAGCGATGCATTCAACATCATAAGTGTCCATCAGAAAGAGCAGTGGTGCCATATAAAGGTTAAAGATTGCTGACAAGAAAGAATCTGGGCCATCCTACAGAAAGCCTGTACCGGTCCTTGCAATCCACGGCACAAGAACTGTACTTCTGCCACCTCTTGCCGTAAAAAGGAAAAAAGATTCGTCTCAATTGACTTAATCAAAGCACACTATGTGGCCGATACTAAACAGTAGGCCTCGTGGATTCCACAGTAGCAGACGCCCTCCTCTCGCTACAATCCAAGAAGTCCAAACAGAAAGACTCATCACGTTTGAAGAGCCACCTGTACAGAATGATGGACTAAGCAACAATGCTATGGAACTCGTTCCACTTCAACAAGAAGAAAATCAACTTAACAACCAAGTTGCAATAAGACCTAATACAGACATCTACGTCAACATGCCTCGTCAAGAGCAAAATCCGATTTCAACAAATCCCGATGCAATTCCAACAATTGATCGAACTGCTTCTGGCTATTTCATGAACTTGGATACGTTTTCACTGGATCCAAGCGAACCGGAAACGACGCCAGCCAAAAAATCACTCCAACAGAAATTCAATGACTTTTTGAACTTTTTTAGAAAGACTTACCTGGTGTCACCTTGGATAGAACTATGGTATATCACTGGGATTTTATTTTTTATTTTTTGGCTAGGTTTAATAATAACTTTTAGTATGCTTATTAATGGACGATACCTCCAGCAAAGCTCTACAGCCCAAAGAGTCAATTTGATTTTAAAACCACACCAGTCTTCACATTGCGAACCAAGAGACTTGTCTTCAGTGAACATCACAGCAGTTCCTATACCGGATGGTCTAGTATGGGACAAGATTGATTATGATATATTAGGTCCGACTGAACTTTTAAAGCTAAAACAGGTATTTAAAATTTCGTTAAGTGATATCATTACCTCCAGTGCATATTCTGATGATTGGGACACTGAAACTGTAAATGCTATGATGTCTGATTTAGAAAAAACTGCAGCATTTCCGAACAATGAAATGTTAGAAGGTACTTCCGACTATGATACATTGTACTGTTACCAACATTTTGGTGATCATTTCTTACACAAGTCTATAACACCTAGAAATGTATTTGAGTACCACCAGTGGGAACACTGCCCAACACCTCCAAAAGTTAGTTCACAAGCATTTGCACAGAAATTCACATACTTCTCAGGGTTTAACACATCCGACCCGAAGTCTTTTTATTATAAAGTGGCGAAAAATTCAGCTCAGAAAATTATGTTGACAAACACCAAACATATTTACTCTGCATCCTTTCTGAACCAGTTGTCTAAACGGGGTTTCGATCTATGGAAAGACACAATAGTTTCCAAATTAATCTGGGGTTCTAGGGACTGGCAAGTCCAGGGAATAGAAGCACTTTTTAGAGCATGCATCATTCCGCAGCAGATTTTATTTCTGAATGAAACTGTGCAACAAACATCCTGTCTTGGATTATCCAAAGGCAAGGAAATGAACACACCGGGGTTTCCAACGCCATCGCAGATGGGTGGGGGGCAGAATTCAACTACACAAGGGGTAGGATTAGATGACATTTTCCAGTACAACAGATCAGATCCTGATTTGGACAGAATGGCTGGTTTGGCCCATTGACACAAACAAATGTCAACAGAGATTTATGAATACAACCAGAGGGTTTAGTATCCATAGGCCAGATCCACGCTATGTACAAAGACAACACCCAGGGGTAGTGACATCGTATAGTGTTGGGAAGTTGTGCCTTGATTGGCTAGAGACCTCAACACTGACAGAAGTAAAGCACCACTTGACCTTACTCACACCTGACATGGATCTTAGAGATTTTCTACTAAGTCCCAGGAAACAACATCAGAAACGTTTCATATATGCAGGCCTTTATGCCTACTATAATGAAAACTGGAAAATATCCCAACAAGAAGTCTCAGAAAAAATACGGGAAATAGACCGTATTAACTTAGAAAAGGCATTAGCTGTAGTGGATAATGGGTTAACTACTTTGACCTCCAGGATTTACTCCTTAGGCAACATTGTGTCCTCGGCGATCATCATATTAGAACAAGATCTGGCCTTGTTACAACACGGGCAATCTCAACTACGTTCTATTATGATGTTAAGCAGGACGCTGCAATCTTTGCGTGCAGGCTATGTGCCATGGTGTTTTATAAACACCACGTCTCTGTTCTCAGAATACAATCTAACTGATAAACAGACAGAAATGGCACAAAGGGGAGCCAAATATACAATGCTGTGTATTGAGAAACTGGAAAGGTTACCATTCACTGTAGCCGAAGCACCATCAACGGAATGGCTAATTCATGGCCAAATCACTCTGCCGGTCACTACGTTTCAGTTTCAATATTGCCTTGAGCGAAGGCAGGCTGGCAAATATGTGAAAATGGGTAAGGGATACATCAAGGAAACTTGGGAGTTACCATATAGATATCGATGCCGGAATGGGGATCGAGAAGTGTGTCTGAGTGGTACAAACTGCAAGAACGCTTTAAGCGGTTCTATCATGTTTCAGGATATTTCTCTACAAGGAGCCTGCAGTGGTTCAGTGGCAAACTTATCTTGTCACATGTCAGGGACCCCAGCGGCCATGATCACCCCGGTTTTCCAGCTGCTCTCGATTGGGAGATACTTAATGTTAAATGATCAAGGTTGCTGTGGGATGCTTCCGGGCGTCGCATATCTAGTCACTGTTAACTCCAGGGTTACTTGCTGTATGCAAGTATTGTTTCCGCCACTGAACACAGTTGGGGAGGCACCGCTATGGCCTTCGCTGAATGTTTCTTTTATACAGTTTGATACTCTGAACAGATTGAAAGCCAAGCTTTTACAGCAACCCGTGCCCTTAACCTCCGCTCTAGAAACCTATGAACTTCAAGTTGCAAGGACCTTGACCTAGATACAGGCACTCATACGTTCAAACTGCCCCATTCATTTCGCAGAAATGGTGGGAAGTATCTTCAATATGTCTGATACGAGCGGAATTGTACACCTATTTAAGACCATAGGTTCCGGACTGTTAAGCACCTTTCAGACAGTCCTCGGAGTGATCCCAAATTTTATACACTCCGTATTGGGAAGCGTATTTGGAGGATTCCCCCTCATCCTGTTCCTAATCGCAGGAATCCTGATTGTAATTTTGCTGCTACGCAATGGACGGCCCACTTCCCGAGGGAATGGTGAACACGCTCCTGGAGCGGAAATACCGTGAATGCATGGTACAACTTCTGGGCATTTCTTGCCTGCGAGAACTCAATGCCTTCTGGTTTCTATCCTTTCGACCAGTCTGGGTAGACTGCATCTTACCTGTTCTTTGATGCCTGCTTTGCGGAGAAGAATGCACGTTGGATCTTTGTCTAACATTTCCATCAGATGCGCCTCCGGACACGGATGCAATGCTGGACCCCATAAAGGCCCACGCTCTGGGTTGTCCTCAGCGGCTTCTGATTCTGATGAATGCATTCCTGGAGAATCCACAGGTGCCGTTCGCTCCTGCTGGGTTAAGTGATTCTTCCACAGGCACCCAGGTTACCACTGCCCCACAAGCTGCCGCAGCACCGACTGTTGGCAGTACTACATTCCAGCTATGTGCGATTGACGTTCTCTGTGAGGCGTTGGATTTGTCATCTACAGCAGCTGACACCGATAATATTGAGCTTCCCAGCCAGGACACATAATCTTGAATTGGCTCATCATGTCCTGGGAAAGAATTCGGCTTCTTCACTCGTTTCAAAATAAACTATGTAAATTTGGAACATTTTTCTTACATTGACACTTTCGCTTGAGAAAAGCGTGGCCTTCTCCTGCTTATGGTAATACAACTTCTATAGAAAAACAAAATTGACTTTTTAAGTGGCAACTACAAAAGGTTAATTTAAACATTTCTTTTTTTCTGTCTTTTAACTTAAGCACCCAAAATTTTTAACGATTTTTTAGAACCATGTTTTTTCTTGCTTTTAAAAATGTTTTTAAATTGTCCAGATTTTAAGTATGGTCATTTTTATCCAGTTCGGAAGAGGAGTGGGTGTTATATCCCGCATAGAGGCCCTAATGTAGACCCGTTCGTATATGCCCTAAAATGGATGTATTCATATTTACCCTAATATGGTCTTATTCGTACTTGCCCTATTATGGTCATGGTCGCATATGCCCAATTATGGTCACAACTGTACATGTCATATTATAGTATGATTCCTTATATAGGCATGATCTTTCACCTACATTGGTCCCAGCTAGTACACAACGAGCTCTGAGGGCTGAACGTTATCTATCCTGTGGTTTTGAATTCAACAGGGTTTTCCCAAACACAGGCCCACACTGTACTCATTAATTATGCATGGCTCTCTAAGAATACACCACTGGCATATTATGTAGGTACAAAGTTCACCCCTGACATCTTCCTCATGTCCAATACAAACCATACTGAGGACCGAGACTCTTTAGGGTATAAATATACCACATCTTGCCCCGGTAAGACAGAGGGAACCGAGACTTCCATGCTGACACACTGACCAGAGACGCTGAGGCTCCTGCATGCAGTTGCTCCAGCTGACAGTGGTCTGACACAGCCCTGACAGGGTGTCCAACTCGAGACCAGGACGGAGTCCCACACTCTCTCTATTCAGGTATGGGGGTTCGACTAAATCCTAGAAGGATTCTTGGCTTTTAGCTTCTAAGACCTACACACCTATGCTAGGTACACATAAGTACATCTAGGTAGGCATCGTAGGAGTACGCACACTTCGCATAATGCTTTTTATATTCATGTATGTATCCATGACTATTGCAATATAGTAGAACTGTTCTATCCCTTTGCTTTTATCGTACTGCTGATAACATATCTCTGCTATTGTCTGCTGGTTACCGCAGCACATATATTTTACATTAGAATAACAACTGTTCAATAAATACTTATTGAAACGCCTGACTGTTTATTCTGTGTAACTCTCTGAGACAAACCGAACAAGTGAGCACGAGTGACTGAGCGAAAGGTAGTACATTGTTTCCACGATTCTGAGGGAATCAGGGTTGTCATGATCTAAGGTTGCCCGAAACTAATCTCTCCCCGATAAGAGGAGACACTAGTGGCACTGCGAGCTAGCTAATGCAAACCCGGCTAACATATACGGTGGGGGTGCACGGAGTCAGTGTGCCACCAAGCCCGCAGTATATGTTATCCAAACGCGCAGGTCCTGCAGGGGTACTATAGGAGCTACACGACAGTATATTGTTGAAAAACGTTTACCTCTGGCAGTTCTCTTTACTAACCATATTTACAACTAATATCGATAAAGTTGACCTGATAATGAGTTGGAATATAAACATGAAAAGGTTCAACTGCATCGTAAAAGCATGCAGTGTTCCAAAACCTTGATTTATGCTTTAAAAATATTGACAAGAAATAATCTGAGTGATAATTGTGTAATATAACGAAAAATAATGACTAATATAAAGGTAAGTGTGATACAAATTAAAACAATGTGCTGAAAATGAAATGAAATATGCATATTAATGCTTAGGGAGTGCTAAAGAATCATAAGTTATTGAAATAACTAATGCTAATGTGCCTTGCAGTTTTGAATCTAATAAATGATTTATGTAACGTATAAAGAAGAACGTGAATATTAGAATTGCTTTTGAATGTGCTTTTGAAATGTATGTTTTTGAGAGGTTTTTCCTAATTCATATGTGACAATAATTCAGATGTAGCGCTTTGCAAATGATTTTTTTATTAATGAGTTTGGTTATAGTGTCATAGTGATTAACGTGACAGCAATTCAGCTAAATTTCATGTAGGCCTCAAATTTTTTTTATTCTGCTGGCCTCTGCAAGAATATAGAAAAAAGTTATACTGAGCTGTCAATCTGAACGCTGTGAGAACTTTTCGTGAAGATGCTTATTAACAAAGGATGTTTCTTCCTATCGGACGTAGGGGGTATTCTCAAGTAAGTGGCGGTGAGAGGCGTTAGCCTCCTTGGCTTAACGCCTCTCACCGCCACTTCGAAAATGCGAAGCTGCACCCTATTCCCAAGAATGTGGTGCAGCCTGGCGTTTCCCCCTGTGATGGCGCTAAGTTTCACGACTTAGCGCCAACGCAGACATCCTTGCACCAGAGTGCAAGAGTGTCTGTGTGCAGGGGAGGGTTGTTTATGTACAGGAAGGTGCCCCTTCCTGCACATAAACAATCCTAAAATACCATTTTGTAACTTTCATGTGTGCTGCACAAGGCAGCACACATGGAAAAAGCAAAAACGAGGATAAATAAAGCATTTCTCCTCATTTCGCCACCTTAAGACCAGGATTTTTCAGGTCTTAAGTTCGGCGCTGCCACCTATTATCGCCGCCCTTGATAATAGGTGGCAGCGTCGATCACAATGGTTGTTGCGGTGGAACGCCCACCGCAACACCCACTGCATGCCCCTTTCACGTAAAATTTAGCGTGAAAGGGGCCTTATTCTCAAGGCAGCGTTAAGTGGGTTAATGCTGCCTTGAGAATAAGGCGCTGACCCTATCGCCACGGGAACGTCAGAAAAAGTGACATTCCCGTGGCGATAGGGGCTTGAGAATATGCCCCGTAGTGTGCAGAGACTTTGTAACCATAGATAGCAAACCCAAGAAGAGTACTTGACTTTGCGACAGAAAATATCTAAAGAAAGGTTCCATGAAACTTCCATGGGAAGGATGAAGGTTTATTACAAATAAGCTTTAACAAATCGGACGATATTAAAATGGATTACCTAACCTTTCGGATTTCTCAGATGATGTATTGATCACACAATGAGCAGACCATTGAAAGGATCAATGAGCATTTAACAATTTGGCTAAAAGAAACATTCATGGGTGTAAACAGAGAACATTTCGAGGTATAATTGCCCTGAAAAGGAAGGGCAGGGGGGCTTGCTGAATTTCTTATTCCCTGCACGGCATGCTGAAGGACTGAATCCTGATTTTCCTTCATGCCAAACTCTGATCTGAACTTTCCTGACTATGAACTCGAAATCTGACCTTTGTTGGCTGGCAAAGTTTAGCAGAGATTAAACTTATGGACGAAGGGTTACTGGCTCCATCTCTGGCATTTTAATGCTACAGGCTTTGAGGGATTGAACCAAACTACCATACTTGGTTTGTATGATTCGAGACCTGTAATTCGAATTGTATTATCTTGTATTTTTCTCTCTCTCCAACTTTTCCACAGGCGAGTCACCAATGTATACGATCTACTGTAATATGTATTGAGGCTACATGTGTTTATTTGATGTATTAAATCTATCCGAAAATGCATTTATTTCTTGTTTCTGTCCATTCTAAAGAGGTTTAGATAAATGTTTCTTATGAATTATCTTTATTGATTTTGTCTCATTCTTTTAGTCATATTTCTCATCTCACGATATATATTTCGTCATTTACGTAAGGAATATTTAAAGTAGATAGGTTTGTTTTGGCAATTTCATATTACAGGTCCTCATAATGAGATTGCCCCACATTCTTTCAGGTCCTGGGCCCTATTAGCTCTACCAAAGACTCAGCGGAGGCCCTTGTGTAAGTGATATTGTATTGAGATGAAGAAAATGTTTATGGGCCTAATTCGTTGAAATTATATGGTCTTATATGTGAAATAAGTTTGTGCCGCTTCGCGCTGGATCAGTACAATGAGAGAAAACAGTAAAGATCAGATGCAGATCGAAGGGGGACTGAGTATGCCAAAGGGAGAATGAGATGAGAACTCAAGATTGAGAGACGATGGCACGAAAAGATGAGGGTTGCAAAATGAGTGGGCGAGAACATGGTGACGAAGAAAAATGCTTGAAGAAAGGAGATGAGAAGACTCGTAAGAAAGCAATACAAGAATAACCCCATGAAGAATGAGAGAAAGATTACATGAGGCCAAGAAATAAGAGGGAGAAGGAGAATGAGGGAAATAAGAGGTTGAAAATAAGGAAAAAGGGAATCCGAGTGACCCCTCAACTATTGCCCTTCTAGGACACCTTCCCCAGCAGACACTAAGTCGGACACAATTTACTTTTGCTGTTTTATATAGTGCAAACTTGACCCAAAGGCATGGAAGCACTTTACATGAGCACCAGATTACATCATGCAAGGTCAGATTTTGTTATTTATTCATTTATTTAGTTTTCTTTTTTTAGGCACAGAGAAATTAGGGGGGTTTCTCGGAGTCACAGTATGCTGAGTTTACACCAGGACCTGAACCTGGTTCTGCACGTCCAAAGTTCATAGTTCTGGCTGTTAGGCCACATCTCCTCCTGCAACCCTAAGTCCCACTGTAATTGTTTCTTTGGACCAATTTTTCTCAGCAGACATTGTGACCCGCACAGGGTGGGGCAGCTGGACACAGTGTTCCACCACCCCTTTAACTACTGGCTTGTCGGCACTCCACCTTCAGCAGGCAATGGTGCCCCCCTCCCCAACCCCATCGTAATTAGCCTTCTGAGAGCGATTTGCTCTGGCAGGTATTGTGACCCCTTTGGAGGTTGGGGGAGCTGGACCGAGTACTCCCTCACCCCCTAAAATACTGACATGCCAGGACCCACAGCAGACACCCTGTCCCACTGTGATTTGCCAGTTGGTCCCAGCTGGCACTGTGATCCTCACAGGGGTGCAGGAGTTGAACATAGTGGTTCCACACCATCTAAACTACTGGCCTCCTGGGACCCCATCACCAGCAGACAGTCATTCACTACAGCCCCACTGTAAACTGCCAGCCAGGACCAATTGGTCTCAGCAGGCATTATAACCATCGCGGGCGTGGGGAAGCTTGAGACATTGTTCCACTACCCACTCAACTACTAGCCTGCAGGGACTCCGTCCCCGGCAGCCATTGATGCCCTCTGCTCAGCCCCACAATAATTTGCTTTCTGGGAGCATTTGCTCCCAGCAGCCATTATGCCTTCAGTGGGGTGGGGGAGCTGGTCATAGTGTTCCCCACCCCCTCAACTACTGGCCTGCTGGGACCCCATTCTGGCAGGCACTGATGCCCCATCATAATTTGCCTGCCAGGAGCATTGGTTCCAGCAGGCATTGTGACCCTCACAGGAGGGGGAGCGAGACACACTGCTCCTTTGCCCCCTAAAATACCTCTTTCCCAGCATGCATTGATGCTCCCCCCCTACCAACCCCTCTGTAATTTTCCTGTTGGGATCAAGTGTCGGACAAGGATTGTCACCCCTATGGGGGTCAGATAGCTCATCTTAGTGCCCCTCCAACCTATCCACTGCCAGCCTGCTGGGTCTCAGTCCGTGGTGGGCACTTATGACCTCTGAGCCCAATCATAATTTGCTGGCAAGCATTTTGACCCTCACAGGGATGGAGGAGCTGGGCACACTACTCATCCACCTCATAACTAGTGGCCTGCTGGGACACCTGCTGGATTGCCTCATGCATTCCACAGACCCATTGTAAATGTGCCTGTCAGTACCAATTGGTCTGGGCAGGCATTGAGACTTTCATGGGGCAATGAGATGGACACAGCCCCCCTCAACTACTGGCCTGCCAGAACCAATTCCCATCAGGCACTGATGCCCCCTACCATGCCCTGCTGCAATTCGCCTCCTTTGAGCAATTAGTCATTGCAGGAGTTCTGATCTCTACAGGGGTGGGGGAGCTGGACACAGTGCTCCCCCACCCCCAGTATATAGTGGCCCCTTTCTAATTAGCCTGCTTATACTAAGGGCCTGGCAGGTACTACCATCTCTAAGGGGGTGGCGGAGCTCGACATAGTGCTCACCCACTCCCTAAAATGCTGACCCGCTGTTACCCCATCCCCAGCAGGCATTGATGTTCCCCCTGCAAGCCCCTGCAAGCCCCTCCGTAATTTGCCTACCGGGACCAAGTGCTTGGCAGGCATTGTCACCCCTACAAAGGTGGGGGAGATCAACACAATGCTCCCCCACCACCTAAGATTCTGGCCTGCTGGGACTCCATCTCCAGCTGGCATTGATGCTCTTCCCAGCAGCCCCTTCGTAATTTTCCTGACGGGACTAAATGTTCCTAAGAAAACCACATGAACAACCCATAGGCCTAGGAGGGACAGGGTTATACATCATGTAAAAAGCAACAAAGTCTGACCAGGTTAACAACCAATTAGAAACAATATCAAGGAAAGTAGTAACTCCTATTCATAAAATGCCCAGGCTGCATTCTGAGCCACAGTGGGGTGAGAATTGCAGGTGGGAGGCAGGACTGGGCT
The DNA here is from genome assembly GCA_963921515.1 of Calotriton arnoldi. Lineage (NCBI taxonomy): Eukaryota > Metazoa > Chordata > Amphibia > Caudata > Salamandridae > Calotriton > Calotriton arnoldi. Next base: position 877,724 of record CAWUFW010004823.1, read on the forward strand.
GTTACCTGTTGTCCTGACTCCAGTGCAGGGTTCACACTCGGTGGCAGCAGCAACAGTAGGATGCAGCAGCAGAAGCCCTGCTATTAAGAGCTGAAGGCTACCCATGACCCATTCCCTAGCTTCATGCCACCAGTGCCACCACCTACTGTATTATAGCAGGTTCAGGTGGTACTGGGGGTAGAAGGGAAGGGCCTTCAATTGTTTGGTTCTGCTTCCCTGCACCTGCCCTCCATCCTGCAACTGCTATAGCTCAGTGTGGACACTGCTGTCTTCTAGTGGTACATGCCAGTTCTTCTCAGTTTCAACCATGAAGGGCTGATTTCCATCTGGTGGGTGTTTACTGGTGAAAATTTGTTAAAACTGAAAACTGGACAGCCTACCTATGAAGAAGGGCCTCTATCAGTCTGTGAGAACTCTGCTATTGAAGGGACCCTAGTGTTATGGCTTCATTTTGATTGATAGCATTCAAACAGAGGTGCAGTATCTGGCAGGAAATACTTTGTGTAAGCAGATTGTTAAACTTCATTTGACAGGTAGACTGCAAGACAGAAGGCAGTGACAGGCAGGAAGCCGTCACAACACTTATCCATGTACGAGCATGGTTTGAAATTGCGCCCTCTTCCGTATCTGTCTTGAATCTTTATCATTATTGAAACCTTTCCTAATGTTTCTTTGCCCTTTCTTTTCCCACCCCTCATTTTCACAGACAAATTGTTAATCTCAGGCATCATTTAAGTCCTGATGATGATCCCTATATCACTAAATGGGATCGAAACATTATTGACACACAGTACCGTGACTATTGCATATATCACTGATTTATAAGTTCAATAGCATTGGTACCAAAACAAAAATTGTGACAGAATTTTTGTAGCATTGTCACTTTTCACTCCTTTTTAAATGTCTGATTTGTACAGTATTCCCCTTATCGCTATCTTTTGCCCTTTTTCTTATGTTTCCCATTTCCATTAAGTTCCTCTATTAAGTGATTGAATAAATATTTTAAAATTTCTTATTTCAAAGCTTGTGGCATAGGACTTATTCAATTTCTATGTTCATTGTTTGATGTAGCTCTACACCAAGGGTCCCCCTGTTATTCGATAAACAATCATTACCCATGGTCCCTTGTATACCCTAGGGCTCCCTTGTCCTTGTAAACATCACTCAAAGATCAAGCAGTGTATCTTTCACAGAAAACCAAAGTCTCTCTAAATCATCTTTATCAACGCTGGTCCAAGAGTGGAGTGGAGTGGTGTATCGTGGAGTGTGTTGTCCAAATTTCTTTTTTATTCTTAATGGGAATATTGTTTAGCTGAGAAATCTTCCACAGCATCCCTGTGCTGTCCTGACTGATGACTATAATTCATTCTTCTACACATTACATGGAAAGAATGTAGTCATTTTCACTCCTGATAGATTTTTTGATTAAGATTTTAAACCAAAATGTCAGCTCCTTGACTAAGACGTAATGGTTGTTTGTACTCTAAGATGAATACTTGCAATAATGTGCTTCCACATTCTGCCCTTTCTCAGGAGCTCAATAAAAGGTACAAACAGATCAGCCATTTTCAGAGCTGCCCCTGCATATGCTTAACCTCTTCCCCTCAGATGTAGTGAGCCACTTTTCCAGGGACATTAAACCATTTCAGGTTGCACAAAAGTATATCAATCTATTCCGTGACTGAAAATGGCAAGTCAATTCCCCGATGGAAGGGACTTGCTGCTCAAAAACACTTCTTTCTGCGTGATATAAATGTCACCGTCTGTTGTGTGGCACGCCGAGGTTACTGAAACTGCATCTTTACAAGGCAAAATACTCCCAGGAACCATTTAACCACATGGGCCTGATAGAGCGCTCCACGCTCTTAAATTTGTAAGGGTGCATTATATTCATGTACGAACTGCACTTGCATATATTCTATTGTTTTTCTGTAATTCGTGCTATTAGAATGAAGTTTATATCTTCATATTAAAATCAGTAGAATGAAATTGTGACGTTATTTACAGGACTGATCAGGATTTCGCACGTGTTTAGAGAAATCATGTAATCATGCATGTGCATTATGAATATTAGGTAAAATAAATGTATTCACTGTTTATAAATGATTCTTATAGAGGCTTGTGTAACAGGTGCACATTAAAGAACGTTCTTAGGTTAGCCATTTGTAGGCCTAACTTTCGCTTTTCTTAAGTTTAGTTTCTCCTCGTTTGCTCTCAAGTTGGGAGTTAATTAAAAGTTATGCGTGTGTAGAAGGTGTTCTTTCGTCACTACTGCAGGTGCAGGAATTCAACCTCGTTATTTTAGATTTAAGAAGCTACATGGGAGGAGAGGAATGTCTTTGAAGAACTTGAACAGAGAGAAGGGAGGACACCTTCCGTGCCTGGTGAAACCTGGGTACCAAGGACGTTGGAGACGACTTTGAATTAATTGGAGTCTGTGGAAAGTTACTCAAGGAAGGTGTTCAAGGAATAGCTTACCATGTGACCTGTTACGGGGTGTAACTTTGTCTTTTTGTATTAGGCACAGGGACAGATTTGCAGGACTTCTGCTTTTGACTGAGGAAAGGGAGTACCTTAGAACGAGCTCCGTAGCTTCACACTACTTGACCCATTTAACATGAGTGCACTTCTTAGGAAGTCAACCCGTGCTGACACCTTTGAGGGAAATTCTTCCTGGAAATTAGGAAGGGATGCCACTTTAGAAGTAGAGTAGGGACAGATTATTCTTTATTTCCGGAAATACAAATGAAAAGGGATTTGGATGCAATGTCTATACTCAGTTGTAAATAACCAAACAGAAGAACATACGGCTGACTGAGGTACTGCACCTCTAATCCAAATATTACAAAAGTGTCCAAAGTTCCGTGCATACACTTCCGGAGCCCGCCGTACTTGGTCTCCACTGATTTCCCAGAGGTAAACTTTATTGCAAAGGGGAAGGTGCACCGATTAAATGAGTCCACAGTGTTTCCAACTTTTCCAAAGTGTATTTTCTTTATTTTGTATCAAAAGGAGTTTAGAACAGCAAAAGTCAGCCAACGCGTTTCGTTCCTATTGGAACTTCATCAGGGCTGAAAGTATTAATAGAATCGTATGTAAGACCACATGTATATAAATAACAACTACAAAAACACACAATAAAAGCACAGAACCAACCACATATATACACATACAATATATCACATTAAAAACCAAACAATTATTTAGACAACTAAACTTACACACATTTATATATGTACATACTAAACGACAGAATAAATCAAAAGGAACACACACACAATAGACAGGGGAACTTAAACATATAATAAAATCCAATTTGTATATAAAGAAACCAATTTTTGTTTATAAAAACATGCACAGTCTGTTTATCAAACAGAAAGAAGTAAAAAGAATCAATAAAGGAGTCCCTTGTTGGGACAACATACAGAAAACAGTCAAAACATAAGTGAAAAGTTTTTTAAAAAGAACCTTTTTCTAACCTTAGTATACCAGAATCTAATACTTAGCATATTCTCAATGAATATTTAACATAATAAAAACACCAAATCAAAAAGAAGGGGAAAAGAGAAAGAAAACAGAAAGAAACAAAAGGAAAAGCCACAGAGCCAAAACATAACCATAAAGAGGTGTTTAAAAAACACCTAGGATATTCCAAAATTTCTCTCAATAATAAACCTGTCTATATATATTTCTGCATATAAAAATGCAGTTATCTATAAGTATTTATCATTGTGATAAGGCTATTCTCACCTCATATATATTCATCAAAGACATGGGATAAATCGTCACCATTGTGTTGCGGATCACAAGCCACCAATCCAAGGTTTGAAAGCTTAAAATTAGCGTATCCTAATATAAAAGAGGGGTCAAGTAAGCCGAATTCAATCGACATTTTAACCTTTTACAAAATCGAAAGGTCACATATACAAAAGTGTATATTCTTCTCACCTTACTTATCTGTAAGTGATGGTACCAGATCTATCCAGGATATTAATCAAATTTATGCGATCCAAAACCCTAGGTTGGGTATATTCAAGATTGGGAAAACACGCCCTAAAGATAAAGGAAGAGATAAATGCAACTCATCTCTATCCCGTTTTCGTTGTCAAATCAAATAGTGTAATATTATTGCTTTCCCAACCATATATGAGTAACCTATCACGAAAAAATATTTTTTATTCATGATACGCCAATATGTCTAAAGGGATACCCAAACATGACCTACTTTATTCAACACTAGGTATGATACAGCAAAAGCCTCCCCGACGGTACTCGAAAAGCCTGGCATATAAAAAAGGTCATGAAAAGCTATCGTATTCACATTTAACCGTCCATAGCCCAATTACCTCCCAAATTGGTCCAAAAGAGTATAACGGTCAGCCTATAACAAACAGAAAACGCCAGCAGTACTTCCCACAATGTCAACCATCAAAATATCGCTTCATACGTCAGTATCGTAACTTGCCCTGATGCGGCGTACTCCAATGTTCATATTAGGGGTTGTGATTTAAACACCCGAGCCATATTCCCTCAATCGTTTTAAGGTACATGTGCGTTGACGGAAAGACGTCACCCGCAATTGTTTTTTGCCGTCGTATTTGTAAGGAATAATCCATAACCCGATACCTCCCAAATTAGTCTAAGAAAATATTACGGTCAACCTATAACAAACAGACCACGCCAACAGTAATTCCCATAATGTAAATCCTGATAATGGCGCTTAATTCGTCAGTATCGCAACTTACCCTAATACGGCGTACTTCAATGTTCCTATTCGGGGTTGTAATTCAAACACCAGCGCCATATTCCCTCCATCGTTATAAAGGGCATGTTCGTTAACGGAATGACGTCACCCGCACTTGTCTATTGCCGTAAGGACGTGTAGATAAATGTAATATAGATACGATAATAGCCGCCATTTATAAGAGGCAAATTCTAATAGCAATTCAAAATTTGTAACAACCCACACCGTAATTTAAACGTAATTCTATATTATATGCGTTTTAGTATGACCAGCGTGGGGTAATTCAATTTACTTAACCATTTGTAATTAAAAATAAAAAAAATTTTAAGAGAATAATTTAAGAGGTAACCGCAATATTTCAAGGGATAAAATTATTAAACAGATAGTAAGTTCAAATACGCACCGGGATTCGAAAAAAATCATATATCCAGTATATCGCGATCTGAGAAGTACAACCAATACCTTCTTTTTAGCTGTATTGTATCTAAGTAACCTATTCGTTCAAAGGGCCATAAGAAGTTCCACACTTATTTTAGCTGGAGACATATTTTGTATTTAAAATCGTATAAAGTTCTCATGTTTAGGCGCCCCTATATTCATAAAAGCGCTCCATAAGATGTATTGTAAATACGACAGACTCCACCATTTGTAAGAGGCTTATTATAATAGACAATTCATAATTTTCGACGGACCGCACCGTAATTAGACGTACTGTCCTATTTGTATTTGGAAGTAAAGTATTTATAGAAAAGATAATGTAAGGGGTGACCACCATATAACAAGAGAAAGAATTTGTTAGTCGTTAGTTAGAGTCACGCTCCGGGATTCATAAACGAGATCATATATTCAATATATCAAGATCCGAAAAGCACAGTCAATCTCTTCCTTCCAACTATATTGTACCAAAGGTAACATGTTCGTTCAAGGGGACATGAAAAGTTCCACACTTATTATAGCTGAAGTCATGTTTTGAAATTAAGATCATACCGAACTTCTCATATTTAAGCACCACTATATTCGTAAAAATACTCTTTGATTGGACATCCAATAGGAATTTGTCTATCCCTCAAATATATACCACAAGAAAAAATCCCAAACCATAATGTTAAACTACAAAGATCAAAAACCCAAAGGATTACCTAGTATATTTTGTTCGTCTAATTATGATAAAACAATGCCAATTTTGTAGCATAATACACAGCTTAATTACGTTCCTCACCAGAGTGTTATGGTAAACTTACCAACATACTAGCTGTAATATCATAAAAAATAGTGCATTTCAGTATCTGTATTGTGTCCCAACAGTGTGGCCCTAAGGCGACAAATCCATTTTGCCTCAGTCTGTCTTAGTAATAGTTCCCTATTACCTCCCCTCCTTGATGTCACAACATGTTCAATACCATGGAACCACATATAGTTGGAAGGAAGAGATTGACTGTGCTTTTCGGATCTTGATATATTGAATATATGATCTCGTTTATGAATCCCGGAGCGTGACTCTAACTAACGACTAACAAATTCTTTCTCTTGTTATATGGTGGTCACCCCTTACATTATCTTTTCTATAAATACTTTACTTCCAAATACAAATAGGACAGTACGTCTAATTACGGTGCGGTCCGTCGAAAATTATGAATTGTCTATTATAATAAGCCTCTTACAAATGGTGGAGTCTGTCGTATTTACAATACATCTTATGGAGCGCTTTTATGAATATAGGGGCGCCTAAACATGAGAACTTTATACGATTTTAAATACAAAATATGTCTCCAGCTAAAATAAGTGTGGAACTTCTTATGGCCCTTTGAACGAATAGGTTACTTAGATACAATACAGCTAAAAAGAAGGTATTGGTTGTACTTCTCAGATCGCGATATACTGGATATATGATTTTTTTCGAATCCCGGTGCGTATTTGAACTTACTATCTGTTTAATAATTTTATCCCTTGAAATATTGCGGTTACCTCTTAAATTATTCTCTTAAAAAATTTTTTTATTTTTAATTACAAATGGTTAAGTAAATTGAATTACCCCACGCTGGTCATACTAAAACGCATATAATATAGAATTACGTTTAAATTACGGTGTGGGTTGTTACAAATTTTGAATTGCTATTAGAATTTGCCTCTTATAAATGGCGGCTATTATCGTATCTATATTACATTTATCTACACGTCCTTACGGCAATAGACAAGTGCGGGTGACGTCATTCCGTTAACGAACATGCCCTTTATAACGATGGAGGGAATATGGCGCGGGTGTTTGAATTACAACCCCGAATAGGAACATTGAAGTACGCCGTATTAGGGTAAGTTGCGATACTGACGAATTAAGCGCATTTATCAGGATTTACATTATGGGAATTACTGTTGGCGTGGTCTGTTTGTTATAGGTTGACCGTAATATTTTCTTAGACTAATTTGGGAGGTATCGGGTTATGGATTATTCCTTACAAATACGACGGCAAAAAACAATTGCGGGTGACGTCTTTCCATCAACGCACATGTACCTTAAAACGATTGAGGGAATATGGCTCGGGTGTTTAAATCACAACCCCTAATATGAACATTGGAGTACGCCGCATCAGGGCAAGTTACGATACTGACGTATGAAGCGATATTTTGATGGTTGACATTGTGGGAAGTACTGCTGGCGTTTTCTGTTTGTTATAGGCTGACCGTTATACTCTTTTGGACCAATTTGGGAGGTAATTGGGCTATGGACGGTTAAATGTGAATACGATAGCTTTTCATGACCTTTTTTATATGCCAGGCTTTTCGAGTACCGTCGGGGAGGCTTTTGCTGTATCATACCTAGTGTTGAATAAAGTAGGTCATGTTTGGGTATCCCTTTAGACATATTGGCGTATCATGAATAAAAAAATATTTTTCGTGATAGGTTACTCATATATGGTTGGGAAAGCAATAATATTACACTATTTGATTTGACAACGAAAACGGGATAGAGATGAGTTGCATTTATCTCTTCCTTTATCTTTAGGGCGTGTTTTCCCAATCTTGAATATACCCAACCTAGGGTTTTGGATCGCATAAATTTGATTAATATCCAGGATAGATCTGGTACCATCACTTACAGATAAGTAAGGTGAGAAGAATATACACTTTTGTATATGTGACCTTTCGATTTTGTAAAAGGTTAAAATGTCGATTGAATTCAAGCTTACTTGACCCCTCTTTTTATATTAGGATACGCTAATTTTAAGCTTTCAAACCTTGGATTGGTGGCTTGTGATCCGCAACACAATGGTGACGATTTATCCCATGTCTTTGATGAATATATATGAGGTGAGAATAGCCTTATCACAATGATAAATACTTATAGATAACTGCATTTTTATATGCAGAAATATATATAGACAGGTTTATTATTGAGAGAAATTTTGGAATATCCTAGGTGTTTTTTAAACACCTCTTTATGGTTATGTTTTGGCTCTGTGGCTTTTCCTTTTGTTTCTTTCTGTTTTCTTTCTCTTTTCCCCTTCTTTTTGATTTGGTGTTTTTATTATGTTAAATATTCATTGAGAATATGCTAAGTATTAGATTCTGGTATACTAAGGTTAGAAAAAGGTTCTTTTTAAAAAAACTTTTCACTTATGTTTTGACTGTTTTCTGTATGTTGTCCCAACAAGGGACTCCTTTATTGATTCTTTTTACTTCTTTCTGTTTGATAAACAGACTGTGCATGTTTTTATAAACAAAAATTGGTTTCTTTATATACAAATTGGATTTTATTATATGTTTAAGTTCCCCTGTCTATTGTGTGTGTGTTCCTTTTGATTTATTCTGTCGTTTAGTATGTACATATATAAATGTGTGTAAGTTTAGTTGTCTAAATAATTGTTTGGTTTTTAATGTGATATATTGTATGTGTATATATGTGGTTGGTTCTGTGCTTTTATTGTGTGTTTTTGTAGTTGTTATTTATATACATGTGGTCTTACATACGATTCTATTAATACTTTCAGCCCTGATGAAGTTCCAATAGGAACGAAACGCGTTGGCTGACTTTTGCTGTTCTAAACTCCTTTTGATACAAAATAAAGAAAATACACTTTGGAAAAGTTGGAAACACTGTGGACTCATTTAATCGGTGCACCTTCCCCTTTGCAATATAATCTATACTCAGTTGTGTTCTGATTCTGGAATTCATTGTTCTGTGCCTATTGTGCAGAATGAACTATATTCGTAGATTGGACTCTGTATTAGTATTCATGTACCTTTATACTCTGATTTTGAGGTGTGTCTATATTCTGTTATTTTTGGCTTTGTAATAAATTAACAAAACCTGAATCCAGAGTATGTGGTCCTTCAGCCAGACGGGGAAAGGGAAATGTATAATTGGTAACTTGTTTTCTCCCCTCTACACTTCTATAGCAGGCAATAAAGACTATCGGCCAGGGGTTCCTAAGTAAATCTAGGACATGGAATCTGGCCCCATCAATTGGTAGGAGAAATGGATGGTTGCCTCTAGAGGTGAGCAGAGAACCCAGGAAAATCTAGAGCAGAATTCGACCCATAGAGTCCAAAATAGAGCCCCATGATTGAGAACAGAGCACGGCGAGCGTTGACGGAGGTCGGCGGAAATTGACGGTGCGGCGGAGACAGCGGTAGCGTTAGTATGAATAGTGATGTGTGTGTTAGATTGCGGTGAATTGATTGTGTTATGTTTTGCGGAGTTGGAATGATAGTTGAATGAACGTGAGTCTTTTGGTTTACCTGTCCGAACATGCCCGGATCAGGAGGTTTTTGGGAAGCGGACTCAAGAGAAGTCCAAGATCCCGGGATAGCTTTGTGCTGTAATTGTCTGATCGTGGATGTGGGTGTTGTGGAGTGCTATCGACGGCTCACTTGGGATAGGAAACTTTGTGTGAGTGGATCTAATCTCATGTGTGGAAAACCTCAGGTGCCAGGGGTGGACTACAGCGATCTGAGTGACTGACGCAGCTCGTGGGTCACGGAGTGTGAATGTTCTTGAGAGATAGTATACTATCGATCTTGTAGACAGCAGACAATTACTTGGTTTTATGTAACTGTAAGTTATTGTGGCTGCTTGGTGGTGGTGGTGGTGTAGTTACTTGGTGTGAAGGAGGGTGAACCGCTGCAAAGAGGGAACGGTGATGTCAGAGTGCGCTGCGCTACGATAGACCAGTCAGTGTAACGCCACGCTGGGATTGGAGGGTTCTCGGCGAAATTTGGAAAGGGAAATTGTGTTTTGTAACAATTGAATTCAAAATGAGATGTTTTAAGGTATTGCGAGATTTATGTAGAGGATATTCAGGTGTGGTGACTCAGGTAGGGGAAGAAGCCCCACCAGAGGATACCCAGGCACATTACATGGCAACAAATGTAGGACTTCATAAAATATTGTGACTCCAAAATTGGCATAAGATTACAGAAAAGGAAGGAGAATTGTCTTTTCCACGTTATGGGTCGTTTCGATTGGATGTGTTGTATCAATTAAGGGAAGTGATGTCTTCATTAAAACCTCCACCTAGACCCACACAATTCAAGGCATTAGATGCATGGATGCGGGCAGCACATGCTAGGCGGAGAGAAAACTCCCAGGGAAGGATGAGAAAGGCAATGAAGTCATATCAGGATGCCAGGTGGGATGCTCAGTTGAAGAGGTGGATGGTTGATACCATTGAGGGAGAAAGATTGTACCCACTGTTGGTACAAGGAGTTGGTGCACGAACAGTAAAAACAGAGGATGACAGTGACACTGATGATAGCTTGTTAGGCAGACTATTGGCAGAGCGTCCTCCACCTTACAACCCTCAGTCTGAGGAGAGGAGGCAATAACTGGTAGAAGTAAACCCAGAAGGAGTGGGATCGGCTCCGGTAGGCCTAAGTGCAAGAGTAGTGGAAAAGATTTTGGTGGGATCGGAAGGGGCAGGAAAGTCAGAAGTTGGGAATACTGAGATGAGAAGAGCCAACTGTGACATACGGCTACCAGAAGCCCTCATGGTGTCGGTTACTATTGGACCCATGGTCTCAATATACAATTCGAGTATGGGAGAAAGTGGGGGTCAACAGCAGACAGGAATGGGGGAAGAAACTATCTCTGGAGGAAGCCTTACAATCGGAGAGATGGGTGTACCTTTGGTGCCTGTGGAAGCTAGCAGTCCATTGCCAGCGACGGCAGACCCTTCAAGGGTGTGCATTGGGCCAGAAACAAGGCGAACAGGTACACTGGCGAATTTTAGGTAATAAATAAGAATGTGGGTTCCACCAGTGAGGGAGACTATGAGAAGATCAGCCGAGATAGGAATGAGACAAGAGGCATATAGAACACAACTTGCGTTCCCTAATGCAGGGTTGGAAAGTCGATGGAAGAGTCAGATTTGTGAGAGGGAAGCCGGGCCCACTGTCCAAGTTGAGGGGACGTAGGATTGCTGGAGAAGCCAAAGTTGTGATAGGGAGGGACCGTGCAATGTGACAAATCGAGGAAGGCTTGAGGTTGCAATGAAGGCAAAATTGTTAGATTTACTGAAGTTGAAGTCAGAAGTAGATAAGGTGATCGATGGGAACCTGCCGTTGGAAAGAGTGGATCTATATGATCTAGATGAGCTGTTGTTTGTGGCCAAGTATGTCACTAGGAAGGCAAAAGGAGTTCATGAGGCATTAGTTCAGTTGGCGCAGAAGTACGATGTGGATTTGACGAAAACAAAAATGTTGCAGGGAAATGACAGGCTAAATTACACTGATCAGGAATTGGAAGCGAGGAGAATAGTAGGGTTGAAAGCCCATATTCTAGAACTAGTCATAGGAATGCAAGAATAGAAAGAGTTAGATAGGTGGGAAGAGAAGTGGTCCAAGAAGAAAGGTGCAAAGAAAGGGATGGGAGACACTGGGCCTCCTGGAGGAGGGAAGGAGAAAGTAGGAAATTACCCATTGCAAGAGGTACAGAATGGAGGGTATGTACATGTGCCTTGGGGCAGGGGTGATTTGGCATCATTTGCCAATGATTTCCCTCGGCTGAGGGAAAAGCCTGTAGAATGGTAAAAACAAATTGATTGATTTGTGAAGATTTCAAAGTTATTGTGGATAGATTTAAATACTGTGTTTGACATTGTGGTCCCAGGTGATTTGTGGGGTGCGTGCAAAATTGCAATTGAGTGGCCCACTGCAGAACCAGATAGAGATCCCTTAACTCATGGCCCTTCACTGGAGGTAATGAAAAAATACGAGCAGGCGATTACATGGCTCCAGTCTAAAGTTGCCCCTCGAAGTATTGATTGGCTCAAGATTGATCGTACCACCCAAGAGCCCAAGGAATCAGCACATATTTATTACGAGAGACTCCTATTGGCCTTTAAACAGCATAGTGGGCTGGATGCCCTTGAACAGAAAGACATGGGACAGTTTGTCCCGAAATTTGAGTTGGGATTGAGGGCTGAGATTAGCTTGATGATTCAGCAAGATTTGATATGTTGGCAGAACAAGTCAGTGGACGAGATTCTGCATTATGCCAAGTATTGTAGCTATCAAGTAGAGTCCACACATCGGAAAATAAAGAATAAGCTGATGATGGTGCAGTTGAGGAATGCTGAGAGACCAGATCTGATGCAGGGTATGGAGGTACAATGGGCCGAAGACAAGGGAGTGGTTGAGGAGCAGGCCAAAATATGACAGCTCATCCAGGACAGGGAAGAGGAAGAGGAATGGCCTTTGGGCCAGGAGTTGAGTGGGTTAACCCGAGGAGGAACATTGCTTGTCATTATTGTTACAAGATCGGGCATTGGAAGCGCGACTGTCGCCTAAATCCAGCTAATCAAATGCAAAATGAGAAAACTGTGCAGGTATCTGATGGTCTGAACACAGTGACTAGACCTAGGTCCATGTATGGAGGAGGTCCGGAACAGCAGGTACAGGTGCCTCAACCCCGAGAATATCCTCAGCCAATCATGTATATCAGCAGATGGCTTTCATTGAAATATCCGACGGTTCTGATCTGAACCCATTGCAAAGACAGTGTAAGAGGGGGGAGGAGGACTGTACCCTTAGGGCAGCCTTGGAGGTAGACCAGAGTGGACAGTTTGTGGAGGCAGATGTCAACGGTCATCCCAATACGTTCTTAATAGATAGTGGCGCTGCCCGTTCTACTGTAAGGTCAGCAGTTGCTCCCAACTCGTCCCTTTCTGGACAATCGATCCAAGTGGTAGGAGTTACCAATCAGAAAATGACCAATCCACTAACAAATGAGTTACCTGTGAGAATAGGAACTTTTCAGGATTGACACCAATTTGTGGCGTGTGATTCAAATCCGGTTTGCCTATTAGGACGTGATCTTCTGTGCAAGCTAAACTGTACCATCTATTGTACTCCGAAGGGGGTGGAATTACAGACCTATGACGACGACGCTGCCTTCAATGTGGCAAGTCAGAATTTGTGTGCAGAGATGCTCATTGTCTTGACCAAGGAAGAGTTACCATTTGATTTGAGGGACTAGCGCTCTCCTGTGCTATGGGATTTTACTGGCGAAGAGCTAGGTCTGAGTCGAGGAGTTGAACCAGTTAAGATACAGGTCAAGCCAAAAGCCGAATTCCCAAGGACGCTGTAGTATAAGTTAACCCCAGAGACAGTGGAGGGAATAACACCTGCGATTGAATCTATGATTGCTCAAGGCATTTTGAAGGAGATAAGAGGAAGCCCCTGTAATTCACCTATAATGGGGTTGCAGAAGCCTAGTGGCAAGTACAGAATAGTTCAGGACCTGCGAAGAGTTAATGAGATTGTAATTCCATGTTGTCCTGTGGTACTGAATCCAGCAGTAATTTTGTTCCAAATACCTTGCAAAGCCGAAAGGTTTACGGTCATTGATCTATGCCAGGCATTCTTTTCAATACCCCTCCATGAGGGAAGCCAATTTTTATTTGCTTTCTGGCCGGAAAATCTTGTGTTAACATGGTGTTTTATCCCACAAGGGTATACAGAAAGTCCATCCATTTTCAATCAAATCTTAAAGAAGAATCTCGAGAGTCTGACAATGCCACAGAATTCAGTTCTCGTTCAGTATATAGACGATCTTTTGGTTACCTCAGAGACGGAGGATGCTTGCAGGATAGATACTGTGGCTCTGTTGAATCACCTGGCAGAGAATGGACACAAGGTGTCCCCAAGCAAGCTTCAGTAGTGTTTGCCTGAGGTTCAGTATCTGGGTCATCGGATTGAAAAGGGAAAGAGAAAGGTGTCACCAGATCGCACAGAGGCGATCTTACAAATGGGTACTCCTAAAACACAAAAGGAAGTCCGAATGTTTTTGGGAATGGTCGGCTACTGTCGGCAGTGGATTCCAAATTTTTCCCTCAAGGCAAAACCTTTGTTGAGGTTGACACGCAAGGATGTAAATGATCCGGTACCATGGGATAACGACTGTTTGGTGGCCTTCCGGGAGCTGAGAGAGAGCCTATGCTGTGCTCCAGCTCTGGGAATGCCCAATTATAATAAAGCGTTTTCGCTCTTCTGTCATGAGAGGGAGGGGTGAGCACTAGCAGTACTAACTCAGACACATGGGGGTGCCCGTAGACCAGTGGCTTATTTTTCAGCTACCCTAGACCCGGTAGCTTCTGCATTGCCTGGATGTCGATGAACCGTTACCTGAATCTGATCTGGTCCTCTTTGTTGATGATTCATGCTTAAGAGACAATGAGGGTCATTTGAGAGCAGATTTTGCTGTTTGTACTATTTCTGGAGTTGTGGAAGCTGCTTGTATATGAGTATACTCCGCACAAGTGGCTGAAATCATTGCTCTAATACGTGCATGCCTCATCTCTGATCGAGCCAGAGTGACTATCTTCACTGATAGTCAGTATGGGTTTGGAGTTGTTCATGATCTCGGGCAGTTGTGGTCACAGAGGGGGTTCCTAACGTCATCAGGATCTCCTATTAGGAACAGAGAATATGTGCGACAACTGTTAGAAGCTTTGCAAAAACCTAAGGAAATATCGGTGGTGAAATGTGTGGCACATGGCAGAGGGAAGGATTTTGTAACCAAGGGAAACCGCTATGCCGATGAAGTAGCTCGCTTTTGTGCCATACCTGCCTGTATCTTTAATGGGGAATATGTAGGAGAGAGCACAGAAAAGACCAAGCTCAGCATGATGTTGACTGTGGCTGAAACCTGGGATGAGGTTAAGCGATTCCAAGAAGAGGTCCCCGAAGAGGAAGAAACAGCATGGATTAGAGCAGGTTGTGAGAAAAGAGGGGATGGCATTTGGGTGTCAGCGGATGAAAGGGCAGTGTTACCCAACTGTTTATTGAGTCCTATGGCAAGGCATATTCATGGAGCAGTTCACCTTGGAAGAGATGCCATGGTGAGGGTGTTTCGACAGACATGACTCCATCCACAGTTTCGTGTGTATGCTGAGGCAGTGTGTCATAGGTGTGTTACGTGTCAGCAAATGAATGCAGGAAAGAAAACTGTAGTTGTCCTGAGTCACATTGAGAGGTCAGGAGGTCCTTTTAACAGGATACTGTTGGACTTCATCCAAATGCCCAGATGCAATGGGTTAAGGTACGTTTTGGTGGTGGTATGTGTCTTTTCACATTGGGTTGAGGCGTATCCAACTAGGCAGTGTGACAGTCTCACAGTGGCGAAGTCGTTGCTTAGAGCGGTCATCCTAAGGTTCGAATTTCCAACCTCGTTTCATAGTGAGAAAGAGTGCCGTGCCGAAAGTACGCTGCCCTCAAGTGGACATACCTGGTCACAGATGCAGGGACCAGGGAGGTCCGGGAGGCTGAGGTTTGGAAGAGTGAGATGCGGGGAGACCGCACTGATCATTGACATTGAACTGTTAGTCCCTGGAGTTGAGGCCCTCGGGCTCTTGACTATGACGGTACCAGATCCCCCAAGGCTGAGCGGATTGTGATCTCTGATCTTGAGTCAGCTGTCTTTTCCAACTTTTGGTCGCCAGTCCTCAGCCCAAGAATTGGCAGCTTTCCGTATGGAGATCTTGCAACTTGTTGTTGATGCGCATGGCACCGATTTGATCTATGATGAAAATTGAACTGGACAAGAAAAAAAAAGAAAATATATAATAATTGTTCTAAAAAAAGATAACCTAGGTCTGAGTGGAAGAAAAATAAATTTAGGGATTTTCCAGTAGAAGAAGAAAGAGGGCTAGGGACGGCTATTGATGAACTGTAAATAATTAGTGTTGAACTGAATACAGAAGAATTCCAGAATTCCCAAAGGGATTCAGTAAGAACTTGATACGCAGAACCATTAGGAGAGAAGAAAAGGCTTTGTTGATTCCACTATTGCACCTGGTTGGAGAACTGATTCAATATGGAGTCTGGAAATTCGAACCTTAGGCAGAAATGCATGATAGGTACACTCATTGTAGGGGTGATTGCAGTCATTACTGTAGTAGTCATTACATCCATAGTCGAGCCCAATGTTGCAGAAGAAGAAGGGGAATGAGGTACAACCACACCTTCTACATCAGACATAAGAGAGGGTGCATCAGAATCAGATAGGGACATGATAGAAGAAACTAGTCGTTTATTACATGTAGACCTCTCAAAAGGTGACTTTATGTTAAATGCGTACGCAAGGTTGTTGTATGAGTATGTGGACACCGTGGATGCAAAGGATTGCTATGTGTGCATGCAGTTGCCAGTGTCATTAGAGGAGGGCATTAGATATCAACACCTACCCCTGTCATATGGCATCACTTGTAGTGTGTTGCTGAGTATGTTTTATGGTAAAGCACATTTTGAGTACTACTTCTCCAATTATGACGTAGTGCTCCCTGAGGTCCCCGTACTTAAATATTTGAACAAATATGATTATTATAAACAGGAAGAGAGAATGTCAAAATATTTTGTGCCCACAGTAACTTTGGATATAGCATATGCCAATCGGCACAATTTGACATGTATGTTATCTGACATAGAAAAGAAATTCGCGGATCAGATAGAGGATAGGCATAGACAGACATTATTCAGACCTAATCCTGAGCATGAGGTAGTTCCATGGACCCAAGAGGAGTTAGATCATAAGGCAAAGGGAATCTCTGGTCCAATAGCTCTAGATTTGCAGCAAAAAGGGAAACTTTGTATTAGACAACCACAGACATATTATCACAAAGTATTTGTGGGAGAGAGTGAATGTGAGCACATTTTCTTGATTGAAGAATCAATAAAGAATGCGCTATTGGATAAGTTGACCATAGTGCCCAATGTGTATTTTGTATGTGGGAGGAACGCGTATGTCCGGTTGCCACCAAATTGGTATGGAACGTGTTATTTGGCTGTGGTATTTCCTAAGATATTCCACGTGGATACTTGTGGCCATTGGAAGGGAAACGACCGCGCAGAGAGAAACGTGGCACGAGTGCAGGAGAAATTGTTGGTGATGTATTTGGCGCAATGATACCGAGTTTGGGAGTGGTTCTGAATGAGGTAAAGATTAGGAGGTTGTCAACACTGGTGGATAAACTGTCAGTGAACACGGCTCAAGCTTTACTGCTTGTTGATTAAGACATGGTCTCTATAAGGGCCAAGGTGCTTCAGAACCGTCTTGCTTTAGATGGATTATTGGCAAAAGAGGGCGGAGTATGTAGATTATTGAGGGTCCAACAGTGTTGCACGTATATCCCTGACAATAGCAAGGATTTAAAGAAATATATAAGCAACATCACTGAGATACACCACGACATACATGATTTGGCTAATGAAGGGATTTGGGATGAAATTGGCCAAGGATTTGGAAAGGTTGGAAGTTGGTTTGGAAGTTTGGGACAGGGAATTATTGGTCACATTCTGAAACCTATCATAATAGTTGTGATCTGTATCATTGTATTGTTGGGTGCCTTTAGAGCTCATAAGTGGCACAAGGCAAGACAAGCTGAGAGTTCTCTTATGAGATGGGAAAGGCAGATGGAAAGAACACAGGACAGTCATTATAAGAACCTCAAGAATCTGGAGAAGTTTAGGCAGGGAAGGCAGGCTACAACTTCTGTTTAGGTCGGTCTTTTCTGCGAGAAGGACATAGGAAGGGAAAGGTGCTGTGTTTTATGACACTAGTCATCAGATGAGGGGGCTGATAGAGCGCTCCACGCTCTTAAATTTGTAAGGGTGCATTATATTCATGTACGAACTGCACTTGCATATATTCTATTGTTTTGCTGTAATTCGAGTTATTAGAATGAAGTTTATATCTTTATATTAAAATCAGTAGAATTAAATTGTGACTTTATTTACAGGACTGATCAGGATTTTGCACGTGTTTCGCGAAATCATGCATGTGCATTATGAATATTAGGTCAAATAAATGTATTCACTGTTTATAAATGATTCATATAGAGGCTTGTGTAACAGGTGCACATTAAAGAACGTTCTTAAGTTAGCCAATTGTAGGCCTAACTTTCTCTTTTCTTAAGTTTCATTTCTCCTCATTTGCTCTCAAGTTAGGAGTTAATTAAAATGTATGCGTGCGTAGAAGGTTTTCTTTCACCCCTACTGCAGGTGCAGGAATTTGACCTCGTTATATTAGATTCAAGAAGATACATGGGAGGAGAGGAATGTCTTTGAAGAACTTGAACAGAGAGAAGGGAGGACACCCCATTTAACGTGAGTGCACTTCTTAGGGAGTCAACACATGCTGACATCTTTGAGGGAAATTCTTTTGGGAAATTAGGAAGGGATGCCACTTTAGAAGTAGAGTAGGGACAGTTTATTCTTTATTTCCGGAAATACAAATGAAAAGGGATTTGGACGCAGCTATACTCAGTTGTATTCTGATTCTGGAATTCATTGTTCTGTGCCTATTGTGCCGAATGAACTATATTCGTAGATTGGGCTCTGTATTAGTATTCATGTACCGTCATACGCTGATTTTGAGGTGTGTTTATATTCTATTATCTTGGGCTTTGCAATAAATCAACAAAACTTGAATCCAGAGAAATGAATAATTGGTAACTTATTTTCTCCCCTCTACACTTCTATAGCAGGCAGTAAAGACCATCGGCCAGGGTTTCCTAAGTAAATCTAGGACATGGAATATGGCCCCATCAGGCCTTACATGCTGAAAAAATGCATACAGTGCAGGCCAGAATTGTAGATGTGGCAGGACACAAATTCTAGAAATGTATTTCCACGTCACTTAACAGCTTCACCCACATTATTGTTGGGGGCACATTTTCTGCTTGCAAAGTAAAATCACCCATTTAAATGCTGTGTGTTGCGAAGAACATATTGTGGTACATGGTCTATATATAAACAGTATACATTTGACCCGAATTCTATATCAGAATGCTTAATTCTCATTGGCTTCTGACTGATCATTATTTATCAGTGACCTACTGGGTTCAGGCATGTGGGACTTCTTTTGTCTTTACTGGCAGAAATTTGGGAATGGTAGGCAGGTACATGGGCTGAAGCTCTTCCTCCATCAACTGATACTTTGTTTTTGGTTGCTGCTGAACAAGTCTCATAGTGATGGAGGGAGGTCCTGGCTCAATTCCCCAAGTGGTGTGGACAAATCCAGTTTTTCTCTGTGGCAGGGCAAGCTTTTTCTTACTGCTTCCATCATGAAAGATGCAGGTAATGCATGCGCAGTATGCTATTCTATGTGAGGTGTGTGGTTGCAAAGGTGCAGTCTTTATTTCTGTTCCTAGTGGAAAGTGCTTCCATGTCATGATTGATAACCAACTGGGTTGTGGTTTTCATGTTATGGGCAAGCAGTCTGGTGGCTGAAGAGCTGTGAAAGACAGGCGCACAGTTTATGGTTTTCAGTAAGGTGGCAACTTTGAACAGCTTTGCTAGTCCTTCTATTGTATTCCTTGTGGTCACAGTCTTCTTAGCTGGTTACTGCACTGGGTTGTCCGTTCTGAGATATTTTCTTTAAAAGTTTATGATCCTGGCCAGGCATAGTTGTAGCGAGAGATGGTGGTATCAGGTAGAAAGATAGTACAATGCTTGGAAATGAAGTAAAACATGTATTTTGATTGTTGAAGGAAAGTAGCACTGCTTTTCACTCTGTTGACCTTTCTATGCAAGTAATCTAACTACCTGATTCCCAAAGGTAAACTTAAACTTTTGTGAAAGTTTACTATTGTTTGGTATTCACAAACGATGAGTTAATAGTAAGTTTATAACTGCGGAGACTCCACAGTAGGGGTGGACAACAAGGCACACCAAAAGATAGGCATGTCCTAGAATGTTCCTAGAAACAACCATGCCTAAATAGGTGATACTAGAGAGTTTTCAAGAGATTCTTCACCAAGCATTCATTAAAAACACAAGAGTATTGTTTTGCTTGAAATTGTCATAAGTTTACTCTTTACAATATTTATTTTTAAATCATGCCTCAGTGCTTTATCAAATAAGCCGTTCAAGATGCACTGCACGCCAGCCATGGGCAAGGTAAACAAATGATTAAATTGTCAATGTATAAAAGCATATGAATATACTTCTTACCAATGGTGACTGGAATTTCATTATATTTTGAAAAATGAGGGGAAAAGTGTACAAATAAAGAGAAAATAGACTAGGGCCAAAGGCCATCCCTGTTGTAGCCTAGGTGATGTAACTATTCTTTTTGTAGAACTTCTTTTTTCTGTCTCCATAAGAACTCTACACCAAGTAGCAGAATAAAAAGATATCAATAATCTTAATAAAAAAGGAGTGGTATTTAGATCAGCCAGTTTATGCCACTAGGTTGTTTTATCTACTCGATTGAATGCTGTAGAAAAATCTATAAATGTGGTGTAATCGGTGCCAAGATGGCAGCAGGCACTTAGAAGAGTGCCGGACCTTTTTGACAAGTAATCTTCACTCCAAAGACATGGCATAAAAAGATCCCATGATACAACTCATGCATCAAGTACCTCAAGAACATATCTGTTTCTATACTTTTGCTGATCCCAAAGAAGTGACAAGCACATTGATTCAGATGTGAGCTCTACTGGCTCAAGATGGCTCTCAGCTGGGTCCAGAGAAACATCAGGAAGGACTACGAGGTTGGTGCTTCAATTTCTTTGGTGCTCATCTGGTGGGGCTGCGGTGACCTTAACTCTCATTGGGACAACAGTAGAGGATCAGTCGGATGCACTATCAGCGGTTGAACTCACTGCAGACCTTGATGCCTCCACTCCCGTAAAGTCAACTGCAGGCTCTGCCCAGTTGGGAGAGAGGACCGCCTCTGCAGGGGCAGGTGGTGGTTCAATGAGGAATCTGAAGTGAAATTAGAGTGATGTACATAAAAGTCATTCTGGGGGACTGCAAAGTGTTTTGTGTCAGCTGACCAGAGTGGTTCTGCTGTCTCACCAACTTGCAAAACATACCTCTGGAAACAACAGAATGTAATTGGATGGGACACTGTTGTCTGCTGATGCCCAGGGATTGATTGTTTGTCAGTCTGTCTGAAATATACTGTCATAGACTGCATGTGAGATTTGAAGCGTTCTGCTGCACCTGCACTTTGTAACATGCTAATAGAGTCAACTCTACAAAGATGGGTTGGTTGAGTTCTGGGAATCATCAACCCTAGATGTCTTTGAATCACACCTGCATATTGCCTATCAGAAAACGATTGAAGTTTTAATGATTTATAAATATTACAATTTGGAACAGTCTATTTGTTTTTAAGCCACAAAGAATCACTGTGAACCTCATTCTTTCTAGTGGACTCTAGCCTTTGCAATATGAGTGTGCTGTATTCCCAAACTAAGGGGCATATTATCAAGCGGCAGCGAAAATTATCGCTGGCCGTGCTTAGCGTGAGATTTGTTATCACCGGCTATCGCTGGAAATTATCGCCATGCTAGCGCTGTATTAACAACGCTTAGCGCAATGGCGATAATTATTCCAGCAATAGCGGTGTTTTCCATGGAACATCGCTGGTTTTCCAGCGATGTTCCATGGAAAACAGCGATATCCTTGATGATAGGGCCTGTGGTCTTAGCCACACAATGCACCCCCCATGTTAGGTATGCCTTAGTCTGGAATTTAACAGACGTTAAATTCCAGCGTTAAGGCATAGTTAACGCGATTTCAAATATCGCTACCCCTTGTTGATAATATCGCGAAGCTGGGTTAGCGATATTTTCACATGGGGTTTTGTCAGGCCCGCCCCCTTGCATCTCATTAGCGATGCGAGGCGTGCTGACAACGGGCGCTAAGGCAAGGAAACACGCGCTAGCGTGACCTTGTCAATAAAGCGATAATATTATCGCTGCTTTTCGCCCGAAAACGGACGCTAAAGCGGCGATAATCTTATCGCGGCCCCTTGATAATATGCCCCTTATCTCCCTCAGAGGTCGAGGAGTGTTCACCATTAATAATACTGACAGCCAAGTGTTGAGTGGTTCTATTTTGCACCACTTAGTGTTGCTAAGGCATAATACGATGGACCCTGGGACAGGAGATCGAAATAACCCTAGGTTCAATAGCTGAGACCCACTGGAGCAGCCCTGCCCTACGAATCCCCAAGTCCCTTTACTCACTTTGCATCAATATTTCATGAAATATTTGTATTGTATATGATTTGGAATTAAAATCTGGCCTCTCAGGCCCATCAGTAGGTTAAGAAAAATCATTGATGAGCTGTCTGACATTAAATACATCAAGAAAGGGCAAGTTTCCTTAGCATACATGTGCGATTTATACAGTACCAACTACCCTTTAAAAAATCACAATTGATCTTCATGGTGACACAGTAAGATCCCATTCATCGGTTGTAACAGCATTGTCCACTCTGCCTAAGTAAAGAAGATCACAGGTGCTCAGTAGAAGCAGCACTACTCTTGATGAGGATGTTAAAGATCAGCCTGGCCCATCAGGTTTGTGGGGTCCCTGAGAATCTTAATGTCTGTTTATGTTTATGTTAAAATTATTTTTATTAATATAAATGATTACAATATTGAATACAAATATTGAGTGAAATGAGCTCTTTCTAATATATATTTTAAATGTAAAATGCATGTGTCATGAAACTATGTATACTTTGCATCAACGTTTCTATATTTGGTACTCGTGTAGTCTACCCACACAATACACCTTTCATGATCAAACAGAAATATGTTTTAAGAAAGCTCAGTATGTACATCACCATCAATTGTAGTTTGACAAATTAACATTTTAGTATTAAAGTGTTACAGATTCAAAAGTCCAGCAAGGGAGAATGACATGTCAACAATGTCCTTGTCTACATGCAGACCATGCAAAAAAGCCACAACATTTGGAAGTACAGACAGTAGTAGAAAAAGAAAATGACAGATGAAATATGAAATATGACGGTTACAATGCAAGGTAAACAATGATTCCACCTATTGTGAATATATAAACTCAGGGGCATATTCTCAAGCCCCCATCGCCACCACAACGTCACTTTCAGTGACGTTGTGGTGGCGATAGGGGCTTAGCCCTATTCACAAGGCAGCGTTAAGCCACGTTAGGTGGCTTAACGTGGCTTAACGCTGCCTTGTGAATAGGGACCCCTTCACGCTGTTTTTTCATGAATGGGGCATGCAGTGGGTGTTGCGGTAGGCGTTCCACCGCAACACCCATGAGTTTGACGCTACCTCCTATTCACAAGGGTAGCGTAAACAGGAGGTAGCGCCAAACTTAAGACCAGGATAAATCTGGTCTTAAGGTGGTGAAATGAGGAGAAATGCTTTATTTCTCCTCGTTTTTGCTTTTTCCATGTGTGCTGCCTTGTGCAGCACACATGGAAAAAACAAAATGCCATGGTTTGTTTATGTACAGGAAGGTGTCCCTTCCTGTACATAAACAAACCTTTTTTTAAAATGCCGTTTTGTAACTTACATGTGTGCTGCATGAAGCAGCACAGATGTAAGTTACAAACTGGCATTTTAGGTTTGTTTATGTGCAGGAAGGGACACCTTCCTGTACATAAACAAACCTCCCTGCTTGCAGACACCCTTGCACTCTGGTGCAAGGGTGCCTGCGTTGGCGCTAAGTTGTGAAACTTAGCGCCATCGCAGGGGGAAACGCGAGGCTGCACCATATCCTTGAGAATAGGGTGCAGCCTCGCGTTTCCGAAGTGGCGGAGTGAGGCGTTAAGCCAAGAAGGCTAACGCCTCTCTCCGCCACTTCCTTGAGAATATGGCCCTCAGTGTTACATATCAGTACATGCTTTAGAATGCAGTAGCAACACAAATAGTAGTCTTTAGACACACATTGGGCTGTCTTCATGTTTTATGCATACTTTATTCTCATCCACAGTTACAAACCACACTAAGGGCCTCATTTATGAAAAGTGACGCATCGCTGAGTGAATACACCGATGCATCACTTTTCATTGCGCCCTCCTTGCGACATGCTGGATGCGCCATATTTACAGATGACGCATCATGTCGCAAGGAGTTACAGATACGTCAGTATTTCTGACGTATCTGTAGGCGCAAAAATGACGCATTGCTGGAGTGTGTCACAAAAGTGACGCAACTTCAGCAATGGGTCATTTCACATGGGTAAGTCCCATTTCAAATGTGCCTGCGTCAGTCTTACGCCTGCTGTGAGGCAGGTGTAAGATATTGACGCATTTGCGTCCTAGAAGTAGATTTCACTGCGTCACTTCTACGAGGCTTACTTGCGTCGGAACGCCCACCCTGCATACATTATACCTGGCGAAGGTATAATGTGGCGCAGGGGTTTACAAAGTGACGCATCTACCTAGATGCGTCACTTTGTAAATATGACGCAACATGGTGCATTTTTTTGAAGCAGGCGTAAGTAGTGACGCAGTGTAGTGGGAATAGGCATCAACACGCATTCCTTGAGTTGCGTCGTGCTTGCGACACGACTCCAGCAATGCGTGACTTTTCCGCCAACAGATGCGTCAGAATTTCTGACGCATCTGTCAATCCTTGCGCCATAGTGCGCCGTATTGTAAATACGGCGCATCTATGGTGGCGCAAGGGTTTCTAAGGGTGGCGCAGGGAAAGTGACGCATCTGTACAGATGCGTCACTTTCTTGTAAATCTGCCCCATTATGTTTAAAACTTACTGGCTAGCCAGGCCCTCCTCAGTGCAAGGCCTGGCATTTGTTATGGTAGCCAGCTGCTGCATAGCCCTAGCAAGTCATTGGTGAAACCTGGACATTTTCTACATACATTGGTAATGTAGAGGTCTTCTATACAAACCACATGCACATTGATTGAGTGCAAATGCTTCCAATTGTGGTACACTTGTTCCCATTCATGAAGTGGCACCAATGCAACGTAGTCTCATCTACAGCACAAACCACATGTGATATGCATGGCCGGACTGGCTACCAGGCCTTTCGGAGGGCTGAGAGGGTGGGGCCCGGGTTCACTTCTGAGGGGGATGATTTTGTTACTGGGGAGCTGGCTGCGCTTCTAAATAAACAATACAAAACAGATGGCTTTAAGGCGTACTTTAAAAACATTTGTTTTTGCATTGTTTGTTAAGAAAAGCCCAGTAGCCAGTTCGACCTGGTGATATGCCTCCGAATCCATAGAACTCGTCCTTGATATTATTCAGTATAGCATTATCTATTGGAAATTGGATGTAGTCATTCATGCATCTGAGCATAACATCCAGGGCCAGGTAGAGGATAGCTAAAAAAGTTGGCTTTGACATGCCATTGGAGTTGCTGTGTAAAGGAAGGAGCCAGTAGCACAGAAATGTAACACTTTCATAAGTTTCACAATTAGCAGAATGGGCCATGGTCTTTATGGTGTTGTGATTCAGCCTGCACTTCTTAATGGTGTCTCTTTCCTGCATGGTCTCTACATGTGAACATGGGGGCAGATTTACAATAACTGGCGCATCCCTGCAGATCAGCAGGGATGCACCTGTTATTTTGCGTGACGTTAGGAACCCCTTGCGCCACCATGGACGCGCAGCATTTACAATGCGGCGCACCGTGGCGCAAGGAGAGACAGATGCGTGACGCATCTGTCAGCGTATAGGTGACGCAGTGCTGGAGTCGTGTGGCAAGCGCGACGCAACTCCAGCACTGTTCAGGGGCAACCTATACTTGCAATGCTGCGTCACTCCTTACGCCTGCTACAAGCAGGCGTAAGGTTTTGACGCAGCGGGGACGTAAAAGTGACTCAGTGAAATCTTGTAGATTTCACTGCCTCACTTTTACGGGGCTTCCTTGCAACGGAACGCCCACCCTGCATACATTATACCTGACGCAGGTATAATGTAGCGCAGGGCTTTACAACGTGACGCATCTCACTAGATGCGTCACGTTGTAAATCTATTGCATAGTGGCGCATTGTTTACGACGCCGCTGCGTCACATAAGTGACGCAACGGTGTCGTAAAGATGTCGCAAGGGGCTTGTAAATCTGCCCCATGGTTCATTATGTTGACGTATCCTTCTTCATCTTCCTAGTGGTGGATGATGGACATATCTGAAAAGTGTGCTTACAATGTGTAAATGTTAAAGGTACATACATGTTTGATAGATGCTGTTAGAAATGGGGATCCCTGGTTGGCAATGGCTGGCACCTTTGTCCAAGAAGGGACCCTTCTTCCTAAGTCAGAGTAAGGGGGCTACACCCTTTGATAACCCCTGCTCAACCCTGTGGTAACGTAGCACGAGCAGACAGGCCTATCTCAGAGGTAGTGTGTGAAGCACTTATGACCATACACAATAACGCAGTGAAGACACCACAAAGGGACACCACACAAGTAGCTATAGAAAAATAAGTATCTTTATATAAGCTTAACACAAGGCTCAAATACGATCAAAAAGCCACAATGCACGTAAATGTAGTTTCACTTAAAAGCAATAGAAACACTCAAAAGCGGGTGAAACAAACTTAGTTCGAGACCGGGGTCTACGCGACCCGGTGATGCACAATGTACCTGAAGTTTAAAGGGGGCACGGCACGCAGCTTCGGGAGGAAGCCGCGATGGTGACAGGCAGACTCGCAGCGGCCACAGCTCCCAGCTGCAGCGGTCCGCGGCGTGCACTCACGCTGATCCTGAGATGGTGATTAAGGCGGGCTCGCAGCGGCAACAGCTCCTCCGCTGCCGCGGCCCACAATAGCGTTAGCGATGATTCTCGTAACACAGACAAATGCGGGCTCTCAGCGGTAACAGCTCCTCAGCTGCAGCGGCCCACAATAGCGACAGCGATGATTCTTGTAACACAGACAGACGCGGGCTCTCAGCGGCAACAGCTCCTCAGCGCAGCGGCCCACAATAGCGATAGCGATGATCCTCGTAGCACAGACAAATGCGGGCGCTCAGCGGCAACAGCTCCTCAGCTGCAGCGGCCCACAAGAGTGACAGCAATGATTCTCGTAGCACAGACAAATGCAGGCCCTCAGCGGCAACAGCTCCTCAGCTGCAGCGGCCCACAATAGCAATAGCGCTCATTCTCGTAGCACAGACAAATAGCGGGCTCTCAGCGGCAACAGCTCCTCAGCTGCGGCGGCCCACAATAATGATAGCGATGATTCTCGTAGCACAGACAAATGCGGGCTCTCAACGGCAACAGCTCCTCAGCTGCGGCGGCCCACAATAACGATAGCGATGATTCTCAGCCCGCGTTCCCCGCAGTAGACCCAGAGGCTCTGAAATTCTCGACAGAGGCCTCACCTGCGAGTAGAACCCCTCTCACTAGGAATTCAGAAGGCTGATGGGTGAAGTCTAATGTCCCTGAGACTTCAGCAGGAGGCAAGCTCGAATCAGGCCCTTGGGTAGTTGCTTCAGCAAGATGGATGAAAGTTTCAAAGTCCTTCCTCTCTCGTTACATGGACAGAGGTTCGTCTTGACATCCAGAAGTAACACACCCTGTAGGGGTTTCGGCGCAGATCTTTATACCCCACAGGTCTTTGTTCTCAAAAGTCACAAGTCACTGAACCTAGCCAGAACCAGTTTGGAGTGGTCCTGGAGCACTTTATTTACGAGGCTGCATCCTGCCTTTGAGGAAGAGACGGTCTGCCATCAGACGCACAGTGGGGGCTGGAGCCATCATTCACCATGCCAGGCCCAGCCCTGCTCAGATCAAAGGGTCACCCCTCCCCATACTCCAGCTGCAGATCTCGCTACTCGACCCAGGTCGGGCTCAGCCTGTCTTGACCCTCCAAGACCAGACATCCAATACACATAACAGCAGAGCACACTGGACGACTTAGGCATGAAAATACCTACTTCCTAGAAGTGATATTTTCAAACAGAATATAAAAACAATCTCCACGAAAAGGTGTGTTTTAATATTCTGAGCTCAGGCATACTAAATTCGACTTTCCAAACATGTTCCTTGGGTCAGCTAGGATTATAGGATGTAATAATCAAAGCTGCCCATTCTGGCCTAAGGGAACACATAGCCTTGCAATAGTGAAAAACGAAATGGAGTGTAATTCACTATTAGGACATGCCACACAGACCAAGGCAGGTCCTACCTTTCACATACAACGCACCCTGCCATAGGGATGACTTACATGATGCCAAGGGAAGGTTGAGGGACTGGGATGTGGGTTCACTTCACAGTCAAAGAATGGCAGTTCTGGACCGCGCACAGACTCTGCGATGGCAGGTCTGAGACACACTTTACGCGCTGCTTACGTGGGTGGCGCAATCAGCGCTGCAGGCCTACCAGCAGCATTCGGTCTACCAGCCCTTGGCACGCACGGTGCACTATACTAGGGACTAACAGGTAAATCAAATGAGCCAATTATGGGAATACCAATTCATCCAGTCAATTTACAATAGGGAGCATTCGCGCTGTAGCACTGAATGGCAGTGGCACAGCGCCCAGAGCATCTAACACCAGCAAACACAGAGGAGACAAAAAGCGAAAAAGGGAAGGGAGACCCACGCCAATGGTGCCAGGTCTAACAGATGCATTTAAATATTAATACATTTAGCCATGTGTGAATGCAGACACATTTAACGTGGCAATAATGTAAATAATTTATATGACGTATCTTGCATACTTTAAAAAAAGTTATGTTGTATACATAAATATAGTTCCCTAAAAAAATGATCTCAAAACTTTATCAAAATAGACATACAAAAACTACTTTGCTAGTTTTTAGCTTTAACATTTCTTATAATACAGATAGCATTTGACCTACTTCATACATTTTTTAACAAAAGAAATGCATCTTTTGGCAAATTTGAGGTGTTTTTCCCCTTCATTTTTGAGAACTCCATCAAAGCTGACAGATATTACATGCCTGAAATGATAATGTTTGTTTTTAATGGCGGACCAAACATGCCGGATGCTTGATGTATCCGTCATAGATAACGGACTAATAGTGAAGTATGCAAATACCTTTTCCGGTGAACGCAGTCCCACATTGGTTAAAATGGTCCATAATTTATGGAATGCGTCATCTGCTATTAAAACGTCCATTGACGAAAAATCCATCACATTCACATACACGTTTATGAGCCCATGAGGTCACTTGCCTGATAAACAACATCTGTAGCAGACCTCCTCCACTGTTGCTGCTGAATAACTTCTTCTGGGACCTACCATGGCTGAAGGTGCATGTTTCAGGCCCCTCAGATTCACTGCAGAGGAATTGGACATCCGTGCTGAGGGGGCCCTGACTAACTGGAGCCAGCTATATGATTCAGCAGAGAGTCAGGTAAGCTACATAGATCAATTTCACTTAAGGTATATATTTTTGCGTGACTGGACACTCTGACCGTAAAGTATTAAGGGGGAGATTTGCTAAGCTTTTGCGCCGTGTTTGCGTCACAAAAGTGACGGAAAACGACGCAAAATCTTTTTTTTGTAATTTACTTTCCAGCGCTAAACCTGTTTAGCGCTGGAAATAACGTAAAAGTAATGCGAAACAGCGCATTGCGCTGCTTCGCGTTACTTTGCGCCATGGGGGCGTACCAAGGGTGGAGCATGGGCGTTCCCATGCAACCACCCAAGGTTTCTCACGCTAAACCCAATTTACTAAAAACAGTAGATTGGGTTTAGCATGAGAAAACTGCGCTCTTTTAAACTAGGCGCAAGGAAGGAGAAATGCTTTCATTTCTCCTTCCTTTTCCGACTTTGCATGCGTGCTGCACTATGCAGCACGCATGCAAAGTGGGAAAAGCTTTCCCTTGTGTCTCGCATAGTATTTTGTACAGGAAGGGTACCCTTCCTGTACAAAACCTATGCTGGACTCATGCACACACCCTAGCGCTGCGGCGCTAAGGTGTGTGCATGGCGCACGGCAGCTGTAATCAGTGCCGGCGCAAGGGAAAGGGGAGGAGAGAGACATATCTTTGAAGATATGGCGCTCTCTTGCTCCCTCTTGCGCAACTCACCGCAGCCTTGCGGGGGGCTGCGCGACTTTTTTGTAAATCTCCCCCTTATCATAGCCACAATGTCAAAAGTGCTGCAAGCCACCCCCAGTTTGTGCTTTACACACAAGATACTGCTGTACAAATGAATTGCTGTACCTTGTGTATCTAAAATGTAAATTTGTTACATTTCATTCACTTTACTTTTACTCTGGTATATTCTAAACTCAGTAGCCTGGGCGACTGTCCAGCTTTCACAGTAAAAACCAATTACTTAACAAAGACATAAATATATAATTTTATGTAACACAATCTGCCTGGCACACGAATGGAAGCCTGTATTATAATTCCAAGACAGTAGTTCATTAGAAATTATGATGCAATGTATTCCCAATGATTACTGATTGAAAAACAGGCCAGCAGTACTTTACCAGCAAGCTAGGTTGACAAAAAAATGTAACCTAATCAAGCATTGGTCAGGGCATGCATTGCCTCCCTCTGGCATGGCAAAACTGTGTGGTTGATCAGGGAAGCAACAATCTGAGGAACTAATTGAGTAACATCCATGTTGTCACAAGACATGTCGGGGGATATTCTCAAGAATGTGCGATAAACATCGCCAAAATAGGCCAACGCAATTTTACATATCGCCGTCTATCGCGGGAAAATAACTCCGTGTCAATGTCGTATTCTCAACACGACGGTAACATGCAATAGTTTCCCGATAACGCCTCAAATGTCCGCGATACAACTACCACGACGGCGATAAAAAAGGAAACCCGAACGTGAAAAAAGATGCGATGGGCCCAACCGCGATAGAAAAATCAGCGACAAGCAGCGCCAGGCTTGCAATTCCCACGTCAGGCTGGAAAAATCACCATTAAAGCTGCAAATAAAAAAAAAAAAAAAAACATAACAACTGCGAAGCACAATGGAGGTAGTCGGAGCAAGTACAGAGGACAACCCGAACCCCACAAGCCCCACGGAGGACCAGCCTGGGACCTCGGGGTCAGGGAAGGGCAAGGAGAAGAAGAAGAGGAAGACGCGGTTCAGTCCGCAGGAAAACAGGATCCTGATAATGGAGGTGGTAGAACACCATCAACAACTGTTCGTCACCTCCACTGTGTCATTGGCAACTAAAAATACAACATGGCATTCCATCCTGGACAAGGTGAATGCAGTTGGAGTGCTGAGGAGGACAATGGAAGAGCTCAAGAGGCGCTGGAATGATGTGAAGCGCAAAACCAAGCTGAAACTCGCAAACAACCCCAAAGCAGCAATGCAGACTGGGGGTGGGGGTCCTGCGCCAAAGGAGGAGCTGGATGAGATGTAGGAAATGGTGTCCACAGTCATCAGTGTGGAAACGGTGGCAGGAGTCGGGGGACCGGACACTGCTCAACATGATCTGACACAACAGCAACAGGGTGAGTAACCACCAGGGACTGGGGGGACTTGGGGAGATGGGCACAATGGCACACATGCACAATGAAGTATAGCACACTGCACAACCACATTGACTCTGGATCATGTCCCTGATCTCCTTGCCATACTGCAGCACACATAGAAACAGCAAGTAGGCCCCCGTCCACAATGTGCCCAGAGGGGTCCTCCCCACACATCACCAATCTCACATCAAACCCATGCACATGTGCTGAACCCAGCAAAGCTGTGGATCCGTCAGCCCCACTGACAATGCAAGAGACACTGCATGACTATGAGCATGTCTGCAGGTCAGTGATCATGACATGTTGCACGCCACGACACCGAGGTGGCTGAGTGTGGTCCACATCCGGAAAGGAGCAGGTCACACACTGACACATCCACGTGCACAAACAACCCCTGACGGCAACAAGACATCTGCGGACAAACCATGCCCAAGAGTCCCAACTCCCACCAAGAGCCCAATTTACCCAAGTATGCAACATCTCAGCACTGCATAAGCACAGAAGTCAAAGGCACATCGCCTGAAAGGGAGAAGGCCAAGCAAAGTCTGAGCTGCAGGGCCGACTCTCCCACAATGCAGCACACACAGAAGAATCAGAGCACATCAACATTGACAACAATGTGGTACAAACTGCAACACATTCACAACAGATCAGAGGACACAACTGCTGCCGCTTGTGTGTGGAAACTGGACAATCACATTTGGCATAGCAGGAAACTGTGACATGATAATGGACAAGTACAACCCCACATCCCTGATGGTGCACAAATGTCCACTGTCCTGCTTCAAAAAGGCAGCTCCTCCTAAACAGTCACAATGTACATTGTTATGCAGTCTGTTTGGAAACTTGGCCAATGCGTGAACATACATGGAACACACTGTTAAACTGCATCTCCCCTTTACATTGCAGAGGGAGAATCATCACCTCCTGCAGAGCAGACTGAACACCTCCTCACTGATGATGAGGAGGACCTCCCCACCTTCGACACCGACGCCCTCCAAGAGCTCATGGACAGCTTCCTCACCCCACCCCCAGGAGCAGGTCAGCCCAGCTGCATTGAGGAGACCCCACCCCTTGCACAGACCACACAGCAGGAAGCACCCACCACCCCGGCTGTCTCCCAGGATCCCCACGACCAACAAATGGCATTTCAATGCCGTGTGTTGGAGGCCCAGAAGGAGATGGCTGAGCAGGTGTGGGTGGGGTTCGACCTCATGGCAGCCAAACTAGATGCCATCCATGGGTGTCTACGTCCCATCAGGGACCACTTACAGTCCCTAACGGACACCCA
Source organism: Calotriton arnoldi (assembly GCA_963921515.1). NCBI lineage: Eukaryota > Metazoa > Chordata > Amphibia > Caudata > Salamandridae > Calotriton > Calotriton arnoldi. Next base: position 910,433 of record CAWUFW010004823.1, read on the forward strand.
CAGTCTGCTCCATGGTCTCCAACGAGCCATGGCTGACATCGCTGGAGTCATGACTCAGAGACAAGAACACCTGTCTAGTCAGAGTGGCTCCAGCGATCTCAGCCTGGAGTTGGGACACATGCGGAGGCTCATGGAGGACATGGTGCGGATGGAGGCAGAAAGGATGGCTGCCACGGCTGCACATCAGCGAGATGTAGCTGGGATCTTCCATGCCCTGCAGATCCTCATCATGGCATTGCTGCCACAAGGCCTGGCGCAGGTGAATGCTGCTGCTCCTACACCATCCACATCTCCGCCCCCTGATGTGTCAGTGCCCCACAGAGCGGCAGACATTCCACCTCCGGCACCTGATGTGTCACTGCCACACAGTGCGGCCGACAATCCACCTCTGGCCCCTGATGTGTCAGTGCCACACAGTGCAGTGACATTGCACTGAGTTTGTGGGACCCGATGGCCTGCGTCCGGCATGGGCCTACCGCCACGTTGCAATGACTTGCGTTGCACTGAGTTTGTGGCACCCGATGGCCTGGGTCCGGCACGGGCCTACCTCCGCGTGGCGATGACTTGCGGTGCACAGAGTTAGGCCCACCTGAAGAGCTGAGCGGGTGTGCAGCCTGCGCTGATGCGTTGGCCTTGATACGGCGTCCCGCAAATCAGGACTGGATTTGATTTGTGAGCCCTGCTGGACAACAGTGTACACGCAGGCAGCAGCCAGCACACACATGACTCCGCGGTGCGGTGCCGCAGGGTGCGCTGGGGGCCTGTGGCGCAGAATCCAGCGATCGGCTGAGGAGGGTGCACCGGCACGTGGAGGGTCTTCTTGGAGACACGCCGGTGGCGGCAGGTGAGCATTGAGGCCTGGGTGCACAGGGTCGGGCAGTCATCGCTGGGCGGCGGACGGGTCTGGGGACCAGAGCTGGGGTGCAGCAGGCACACAGGATCGCGCAGGCACCACCTGTCATGGCGGCGGCCTTGTGGCTGGGTGGGGGGCGCCACCCTGGCAGACACGACCCTGCATGCGCTGACGAGATGTGCGCGGGTTGGCTTGGGACGTAGTCACCTCGTCTTCAGTGTGAATACGGCCGTTGAATGTGTTCGGGCACGTGTGTGTAGGCCTATGGTCACGATATGGCAGACACAGAGACACACGCAGTAGTTACTGTGGTGGCCATCCCGGAACTGGACCACGCCCAGGGCCCCAGGCTATTCATTCGCGACATACGCCGGCCAAGGCCGCTCCGCTCAGCCTTACAGGGGGGGACCACATGGCTACATGTCCAAGGTCTTCCACACTGCCTGGGGTAACCTTTTTGCGTCCACTATCCACTACACTGCAAACACCAGCAGTAGATGGACACATGGACATGTCTGTGCTCTGCATACTGCAGTCTGTCCATATTAACAAAAACACAAGGGAACCCAAAAGGTAGATAAGGACCTTGGGTAACAGTTTAATATTAGAACAGTGGTCCTTAAAAAGAACAGTATGGTCATCAGGATAAATATAGACTCCAATCAGTGCTATATTACGAGTGCCATCAAGCCTTGGATCACACAGCATAACGTGCATCGCCACTTGCTGTCTTGGAACTGATAACTTTACAGTCTAAACGCCAGGTTATTCACTCTTAGAACATCATATTTAATCGGCCTCCACCACTGAGTGTATTTGTGGCTTTACCTTCCGCAAGCCCAATTGAGGCAATCTCTAATTAATCAGGCTTGTACTTATAACTGTCCTGATGATGATCCTACCATTTTTTAAGAGGATCGAAACGTCGTCGACCAATCTAAACAGTTTGCACATTAATCAAATCTGATAAAAAAGTGTAATTACTGTTTCCTCAAGCTTGTTAGAAATTGTGTTCAATATTCCACAAGCTACCCTGTCTTGCCTGATATGTTCCTGTCCTAAATGTATTCGTTATGTTTCTATGTAGGATGCAGGATTATGTCCCACTGTATTGATGTGTTTACATTTTTGGTTTTTGACATTTTTTAATTATTAAATTGAATGTCCGGCTGGACACTTGTAATATAGCACTGATTGGAGACTATATTTATCCGGATGACCATACTGTTCTTTTTAAGGACCACTGTTCTAATACTATACTGCAGTCTGTCCAGCACATCTCCGCCACACTTGGCATTGTGTCCTTTCTTATTGCTGGGTCACTTGCCTCCTTCGCACATTCTTGGTTCCCACCTCTCCCCTCATTCTGCAATTGTGTGGCAGAGGAGCTCTGCCTTTGTGGATGGCTTGTCTACATGTCTGGCCCCTGTTCCCACGGTTACTTGTGTTGTCGTGTCCGGTAGTTGGGCATGTTGGTTGGCATGTTGTATGTGATTATGTTATGTGTGCTCTCCCACAGTTGTGTGTTGTGTGATTGTGGAGTTGAGGTGTGTGGTGTGTTCAGTTAGTACTTACCAATGAGCAGTGCATTGTCATAGGTGCCCTCCTGGAAGCGCTGGTTGATGATGGACTGTCAGAAGATGTATGTATCATGCACACTGCCTGTGAAGTTGGCGACGACATTGGTGAACTGTCCCGGTGGTCCACGATTGCCTGCACATTGATGGAATGTGTGTGCTTTCTGTAGCGGTAATTGTGTGCAGGGTGGTACATGTGTACAGTCAATTGCCCCCGACACGTGCGGTAAGGCAGCTATGGCGTAATTCCCTTGCATGGTCTCCAGCTGTTCATGCACAGCATGGGGAAGTGAAGGTGCAGGGGTATCAGGATGATACAAACCATGATGTTTACAGGTATGATGAATCCTGCATAATGAGACCGTAACAGATGTTTGTGTGGTCGTAACCTTCCTTTTCTTTCTTGCGGAGGTTACGAGCACACGGACTTCTGTTACAGTATATTTGGACTGGATTCATCATACCTGTATGCATTCCGGTTTGTCCAAGTGTAATACACTGTACCAGATTACGTTTGTGACTATGAGGATGCTTGACCATTGTCACCATTTCTCCAACAGGTTTCTGACTACTGATTTCGGGATATGGAATGCTATTGGGGAGTTCCCGCAGCATTTGCAGTTTATTGGATCCACACTTTGCCCTGGTGAAGTTCCCCGTTGGGAATGGAACGCATTGACTGAGCTTTTCGTCTTGTTGTTTATGTATTTGTAATAAAGTTCTGTTTTTCCACTACTGTTGACTACTGGACTTCATGACCTGGGGGGGAGGGTCCGGGGGTGGTTGCGGTGGGTGTTGTGGCCCTCTTGGGTCTCCAAGCTGCATGATTAGTAGCTCCATGACATCTGTTGGTCTTCAGATGTGGCTCTGGCCATGCTGCAGGTTGTCGTCCTGCTTTACACCAGTAAAAGGCAGGTGTTAAATCCCTGCTGCTAACGCGCCTTATCGCCTGTTTTTGGGTCGCATCGCAGATCTGGCTGGTCGTTGAGAATATCGCGAAGTGGTGTTTTCATGTGTTTTTGCACAGGAACGCCTACTCTGCATATCATTAGCGTTAGTTGTCGCTCTCATCCATGGCGATGTTTTTTGCGCCAGCTTTCGCTGGAAAATTGGCGATATCGGCAGTTTGCACCAGCTTGGGAAGAGGGGGATAAATCTATCGCCACTTTTGCGGCGCTAAAGTGCCGATAAATCGGCAATAAGTCCTTGAGAATATGCCCCGTCATTTTTTGCAATGAATATTGATAGAATGGTGTTAATGATTTTTGACACTGCTTTGTGACAGCCAAGCCAGCTGGGACAGCCATTGAAAAATTCACTGTGCACTGGAGTCTAAAAATAACATTCGTACAGTCATTTTTGTGGGCAGGGTACTCCATGAAATTTTGGGTGGAGTACGACGTCCATAAATGACTTTCAATTTGCCAGAAGGATTACTTCATCACAATGTGATAAAGCGTGTTTTACGCCTGACGAGGTGTTGAGGCACTTTTCAGCAAGTAGCATTCTGCAGCACACATAGAAAGAGGAAATCACCTCTAATGATTGGTTATGTACAGGAAGGGTTCCCTTCCTGCATATAAACAATCATTTAAACAATGCCATTTTTCAACTTCTGTGTGTGCTAATGCAGGACACATAGAAGTTGAAAAACTGCATTTCAGACTGTTTTTGTGCAGGAAGGGAACCCTTCCTGAACAAAAACAATCTCCCCACGACGCAGGCCTCCTTGCACCCTGGTGCAAGGATGCCTGCGCCGGCGCATAGCAGCAGTTTGTGCGCCAGCGCAGGGGGAAGCACATATATGCAACATATTGTTGTAAATATGTTGCATCCCTGTGCTTTGAAAGTGACTCAGTGCGGCGCAGCCAAATGGCTTGCGTTCCGCACTGAGTCACTTTCTTGTAAATCTGCCCCTTATTTTTCTTATTTTTGTTCAGAACTTTTGATGCACCCTCTTGGCTGGATGACTTGTGTACCCTCATCACTTGTGGTGGTCCCAAAATCGCTTGTTCCTGAGGCTCTCCCCTCCACCTGGCATGGACCAGAATGCCCAAGTTGAGGAAGACCGCTGCCACCTGCTCTCCTCTCTCTACGACCTCCAACTGTGGAGATCAGACTGAGAGTAAGGTCTCCGTTACTGACCCAGACAAAGTTCCACCCTCTTGGTATGGCCCCTTCAGACAAGGTTGGGGGCTCCACAGAGCTGGCAATAATATTGACGTTTCCTCACCTCCTGTTAGGGGCACTATGAAGTATGGAGCAATAGCACTAAAGATCTTTTTCAGTTCCCGGGGTGTGGTACAAAGATTCCACCTGAAATCTTATGATGCAGTGGGTACCTATGAGTGCCAGTGCGCTCACTGGTATATTTTTATGCACCACACATGAGCAACAGGTATTTCTTATATATCTTAGGCCCGATGGGCCAAAAGACATGTGTTATCTATTTGTTGTTCCTATTGGTGCACTCCGGTACTAGGAATGTTCTTGTGGAGACATCTGGTCATAAAACTTTAGGAGCTTCTTTAATGATAGTTATTTACTGTTTTCACAGCCTTTTGGCATGGCTGCTTCATCCTCTTTAGCAGAAGTGGGCTAAGAGGCCCTAGACCTGCCCTTCTGCTGAGCCCTTGGTAATCTCCTAACTTGGGGTCATCTTGCAATACCACCCCACAGTCTTCAAAGCAGATTGCCCTCTCTGCCTGCACTTCTCAAACAACCAAGGGCTTCAGCAACTTGGCCAATACTTGTGAGCCCAGCAGAAGCCTGTGATACCCACTCTATTGGCACTCAAAGAGAGGAACAATTCACAGAACACAAAAATCCTTGGGGCTTATTTATGAGCCCTTGCGTCACTTTTGCGCCGCCGGTGCGTCACTTTTTTTGACGCACCAGCGGTGTAAAAAATGCACCATGTTGCGTCATATTTACAAAGTGACGCATCTAGGGAGATGCGTCACTTTGTAAACCCCTGCTCCACATTATACCTGCACCAGGTATAATGTATGCAGGGTGGGCGTTCCGATGCAAGTAAGCCTCGTAGAAGTGACGAAGTGAAATCTATGAGATTTCACTGCGCCACTTCTAGGATGCAAATGCGTCAATATCTTACACCTGCCTCACAGCAGGCGTAAGACTGACGCAGGCACATTTGAAATGGGACTTGCCCATGTGAAATGACCCATTGCTGAAGTTGTGTCACTTTTGTGACACACTCCAGCAATGCGTCATTTTTGCGCCTACAGATACATCAGAAATACTGACGTATCTGTAACTCCTTGCGACATGATGCGTCATACTGGAGAGAGAGCCTAACAAAAGTCCAGGAAGTACAAGTCCAGAGTCCTTCCACTTCAAACCAGAGTTTCTACACAGAGTGGGATCACCTTTCTTTGGTTGCTAATTTTCTTTTCAGCTTTACAAGGGGTTAGAAATGGAGGTGGAGAGTTATAGAATGTGGCAGTCTCTAACTAACCCAGAAATAGTACATCTCCCTCCAGCCCTAACTGCATCTCCAGGGAGCATCTCAAAAGCTGTGCAAACCCATGGCACAGCATTCTGTAAAGAATGAATATGGCAGCTTGAGAGAACATTGGAAAAGATTACTCACTCTGACTTAAGCTCTACCTGCCCAGGTCTGGTTTCTTCCCATCAAGCTTCAAAGAGACCGCTCAGTGGGGACTGGAATCCAAAATTTGCATGCTTTTCCTTCATCCCCTGCGAGCGCAGCTTGTCAGAGAGAACCACTTAAATTCCTTATAGAAATTCCAAAACCACCACTCTCCTCTCCCAGGAAAAGCATATTCTCCTAGAATTAGTCTGTTGTTCAGTGACAGCTCATTAACAGCGGTTTAGGGTGCAGCTCAGCCAACTGTGAGCCTCCACGCAATGCCCTGAGCCTCTTCACACTTTGCAAAATATTTAATTTAGCAGTGATCATGAAAGCATTACTTTTGTGTTTTCATGAATACTGACAATGTGCAGGTCAGCTCTATCTGACTCTCCAAGCTTCTGATGACAGAAGGAGGCAGAGAGGAAGAGGAGGGAGCTGAGGCCCAATTGAGCTATAAAGTGATGTTTAAAAGCATGGCACATTGTAGGTGAATATCTGTATTGTATATGTGTGAGGTTGTACTTTAGCCACACCTCTTCACTCAGGCACAATCCATACTATTTAGCAGACATAGGGGCATATTCTCAAGGACTTATCGCCGATTTATCAGCACTTTAGCGCGGCAAAAGTAGCGATAGATTTTTCGCACCATTCTCAAGCTGGTGCAAACTGCCTATATCGCCAGTTTCTCAGCGATAGCTGCCGCAGAAAACATCGCCACGGATGAGAGCGACAACTAACGCTAATGAGATGCAGAGTAGGCGTTCCCGTGCAAAAATTCACGAAAACACCACTTCGCGATATTTCCAACGACCAGCCAGATCGGCGATGCGATCCAAAAACAGGCGATAAGGCGCGTTAGCAGCAGGGATTTAACACCTGCTTTTTACTGGTGTAAAGCAGGACGACAACCTGCAGTATGAAAGGGAGCCCAGCCCAGAGCCACATCTGAAGACCAACACATGTCATGGAGCTACTGATCATGCAGCTCGGAGACCCAAGAGGTCCACAACACCCACCGCCACCACCTCCAGGCCCCCTCCCCCCCCGGACTATCACCTCCGTAATGAGGATCTGGTTTTCCTGCGGACTGAAAGGCGGGTTTCTCTTCTTCTTCTCCTTGCCCTTCCCTGACCCCGAGGTCCCAGGCTGGTCCTCCGTGGGGCTTGTGGGGTTCTGGTTGTCCTCTGTACTTGCTCCGGCTACCTCCATGGGGCTTCGCAGTTGTTTGTGTTTTGTTTGTGTTTTTGGTTGCCGCTTTTATAGTGATTTTTCCAGCCTGACTTGTGGGACTTGCAGGCCTGGCGCTGCTTATCGCTGGATTTTTTAACGCGGTTGGGCACATCGCAACTTTTTTCACGTTCGGGTTGAGATTTTTATCGCCGTCCCGGTAATATTATCGCGCACATTTGACGCGTTATCGGGAGACTATAGCATGTTACCGCCGTGTTGAGAATACGACGTTAACACAGAGTTATTTTCCCGCGATATGAAAACTTTCGTTAACCTATTTTTGCGATGATTATCGCACGTTCTTGAGAATATGCCCCCTACTGTGCATGCCTCAGGTAGCATAGCAAATCTCCTAAAAATGGGCTGTTAAGGCACACCTCGGTGCAATGCTGAAGCTGTTGAGGGTTGAAACAGGGCAGGAGGGGCAGGATGTCAAGCACTGCCCAAGCTTCTAATAGGGCTGTTCTTCCAGTCCTATCAAGAAACTGGGAGAGGGGTTGAGGTTTGTCTTTTCCTTTCTAACCCAGGCCCTACTGCTCTGTCTCACTGTCTTGTTGAGAATCATGTCTTGCTGGTTCCTATGTTAAGAGGCGGATTCCTGCTTTGATGCTAGAAAGGAGCAAACTGAGTAGAAAGAAATGCAATATTGATCCTTCGTGGTTCTTGTGAGCGATTGAGAGTAAATGAGACTGAATGAGGTTGAGAAAGTGTGAGTGAGTGTGTGTTAGTGTGTTTGTGAGTGCCATTGAGAGTGAGAGTGAGCGAGTATCTGTGAGAGTGAGTATGAATAATTGAATGTGAGTGTGAGGGAGTCAGTGAAGGAGTGTAAGGGAGTCAGAATGAGTTGGGAGGAGTGAGTGTGAGAGGGAGCGGGAGTAAATCAGGGTATACTACGGTGGAGCAGTTGTTGCTGTAACAGGGCCAAGATATATGAGGGGCCTACTGAACCTTAATTATTAATGAAGACCACCTGTGCACCAGTAGTTTAAAGCAGGCCGTCTATAGCAGCAACTGTGAAAGATTGACTGTGAGAGTGAGAATTAGTGAGTCTGACTGAGCATGTTTATGTGTGGATGACAGTGAATTACAGTGTGTATGAGTGAGGATGTAAGTGAGGGTAGGTGAGTGAGTGAGGCAGTCTTAGGGAATAAGAGTGTGTTTGCTAGTGGTCATTGCATACTCAAGATAATTCCTGACATAAGGTAACAAACATGCTGGTATACTAAGGGTAATTCTTGGTATAAGGGAGGGCACCCATTTAAAAAATAGGCCCGCTATACTGAAAATAATTCTTGGCATACGGGGACATCTATGGCAAAATGCTTGATCTGGTATAATGGAGGTAGTACTTGGCATCAGAGAGGGGAACCATGGCATATTGGGTTGATGGTGTCATGTTGGGGGAAGCAAACTGTGAGAAAATGCCCGCTCTGACATACTAGGGGTAATTATTGACAAATGGTTCACCCGTGGTATGTGGGCAGTATCAATGGCAAACTTGTGGTACAAGCATATTGTATGTAATTCTTGGCATAACAAAATGCTGACATTGGAATACTGAAGGTAATCATTAACATATAAGGAGCACCCAAGGCAAGTTCTGCAAGAAATTGAGTGAAGTCATAGTAAACCTCCTGTCTCATCCTAAACCTCCTGTTATCAGGTGTCGGGAGAAGACTGCACACAGTCAGTGTACATGTTTTTATGAACAGTGCTAAATATAAATAATTAACAGTGTGAGCAGACGTTAGGGGCATTATGTGGCAGCTCACAGGCAGCAGGGAATTGCCCAAATGTCCCTCTTGATGAGCCGCCGAAGATAAATGTCCTTTTAGAGCCTACAGCTTTTTAGCAAGTTTATGGGAAAATTATGATTTAAAAGGCACTATATGACCTCATTTTTTTGAAGATTTCTCAGGGCGGAGAAACGCCTCAAACCTTCCATGCTGAAGTCATGATTGCTTCATTTGATCACATTCAGAAATTACTGGCAACACTGTTACATCCCACCACTTTCAGAAATTACTATGTAGGGGGCCGTGGTTTCAGCGCCACCTAAGATGGTGGCCTATTGGTGAAGCTTCTCCGCACTCCGGATCCTTTGCGGCGTTTTCAGCACCCTACTGACGACTTGCCGGAGGACATCAACCCTACAGGACGGCAGGCAGTAGCGCAACGCTGATGTGCTCTTTTGTTTGAATATCTGGTACCTTGTTCGGTGTTTTCTTGGCACCGTGAGAGCTTCTTCAGCTGCGGTTGCCATTTTGGCATTTTTCCGATGCTGCTGTAGCTTTGAGCCGGTGTCCAGTCCTCTGTTTTAAAAAATTTTTATTACTCTTTTCCTATATCTTCAGCTTTTGCCTCGCTTAAAGTGCAATTATACCTTTAGGTATATATTTCTTTCAGAGGCAGTGTGTGTTGGGGCTTGAGGAGGTTTTTCTTTTTCTTGTGGCTGTGTAGCTAAGTCCTTCATTAGTTTCTGTATTGATATTACAGACACAGCACTTGTGGCAGTGTAGGCCCTCAAGGGTATATCTCCATAGAGGTGCCTGAATAGCTTATTCTATATTTTCCTTTTTTATGGGAAAATTAAAGAAGCCACAATTTATTTTTTATCCCAAGGTGCATTCCTCTTTGAAATTGAGTGCTGGGTCTCCTTCAACTCTATTATCCATAGATAAATTGGACTCTAATGACATGGCTACTTCCATTGCTACGCATACGGCTCCATTGCCATCTACATGTAAAGTTCAGTCACCCTCTTCTGCTTCCAAGAGATTAAAGCAAGATCCTCCTTCACCTGAGAAAGCTCCGTCTCCTATTACTTTAGAATTGTTGTAGGAGGAAATGTGGGTGCTATGCCCTTTTGTGGAAGAGACTAATAACCGGATACAGCATTTAGATGATAAATGGTCAGCAATGGAGAATCCTGTTTCTGTGGTGGAGCAACAGCTTGTAGACTTACATGATGAGACTAATAAAATTTCTTGTCTGGAAAATGAGGTCTTTAGACTTAAACAGCATACAGAGGATTTAGAATATAGGAACCATCGCAATAATTTACGACTTTATGGTATTCCTGAGTCATTGGAAGGGAATGATCCTGTTTCCTTTTTCAACTCCTTCCTTCCAAAATTGCTTGACATACCTTCCTCAACCTCGCTGAATATCCAGAGAGCTCATAGGCTTGGCCCTTGTTCTACATCGTCTACAGCTCCTGTCAAACCCAGAGGAGTCATCATTCTTTTTTTTAAATCTACCAACCTATTGACAGTACTTTCTGCAGCTAAGGCGAATCGGCAAGTTACTTGGATGGGTCAACAAATTTTCTGGTTTCAAGATGTCTCCAATGCTACTGCTGCTAGAAGGAAGGAGTTCCTTAATCTTTGAGCTCCTCTATATTCTTTGGTTGCCAGATATGATCTTTTTCTTCACTGCCTCTTTAAAATGACCTTCCAGAATAATACTGCCACTTTTGAAGATCTGACTGAGCTTAAAAAGTTTATTCAATCACATACTTTTGTCAACATGGAAACAGCTGGTCCTTCTACTGGTTGATTCTCTTTTCTTTTTGCTGGAGTTTTTTCGCATAGTTCACATTGATTGTCTTGCATTATTTAATATAGTCTTTCAGTCATCATTGGTAAAGTTTTAATATGATATTTTATTTGTTGTTTCTCCTTACAGATCCATCTTGTATGTTTCCATTGTGCAGTTCTTCCTCCTGAACGTATATGGCCCGGATGTGAGGTGGACACCTTCCCTTTAGGGTGTGTCATTGTTTCATGTGTCGTCTCCACACTGTTTATCTATTTGTTGTTACTTATTCAGGTATGTTTTTGCAGTCATCTTTTCTTGGATGTGTACTGTCTCTTCTTCTTGTTTTTCATCTTTCTTTTCCCCTTCCCCTCTTTGTCTTCTTTGTCTCCTTTATTCTTTGCTTCTCTTTTTTCTCTTTATATATCTCTACTTCTTTCTGATTAATCTTCATCTGGCCTTTCCTTAATTATTTCAATGTTATCAAGAAATATATTTCCAATTTCTCATATATATTATTTTGGGTAATATCTTGGAACATTAAAGGATCTATTAATTCAGTGAAACGGCGGAGAATTCTATCCCAATATGGCAAGTCTAGTCCCCATCTAGTTCTCCTTCAGGAAACCCACCTGATTGAATTGGAAGCTTTAAAGCGTAAGAGAACCTGGGTGGGAAATGTGTGAAATGTGTTTGTTTCTCCTTCACTGAACAAAAAGAATGGGGTTGTTATATTGGCTAACAAATAGCTTAATGTTACTTTGACCTCACAGGAAATAGATGATATGGGCAGATGGATTCTTGTTAGCCTTCTTATTGATAATGTACCACTTACTGTGTTAAATGTATATGCTCCTACACTCCTCTATTATACACTTTGGCCCCTTATAGCCCGGAAATGTACACAATATCAAAATTCACATTTTATTTTTTATTTTGGGTGGCGATTATAACCAAATTATGTATCCTTTCGCAGATAGGTGTTCCTCTATCCAATTTTTGCCCGAGTGAATGCATAAACAATTCCTTTCTACTGTTAATAACAGTGCCCTAGTGGACTCATGGCGACTTTCTAACCCTACATCATGGGATTATACTTACTACTCATCCTCTCATGGTACACTTTCCTGATTAGCCCACATTTTTCTTTCCAAATCTCTTTCCAAACATTTTATGCAATCTCATATATCTCCAATTATAATTTCTGATCATGCTATAGTTATTACTGACTTGGATTAGGTTCCTCCCTGTTCCTCTTTTCATAGATGGAGGTTTAATAACTCTCTTCTACAAGATGATCAATTTTCTAGTTCCTTTACTTCTTTTACTTCTGAATTTTTTTCTTTTAATTATAATCCTACTATTTCTTCTTCTTTACTTTGGGATACTTTTAAAGCATTGGCAAGGGACTTTATTTTAAATTATGTTTGTCAGTTGAAAAGAGTCGTGCTAAGGAGCATATTGCTTTGCTTTCTTCCATTAAATCCTTAGGGCAACAATATTTTTCTTCTAAATTGCCTTGTGAGCTTCATAATTTAGTATAAGCGAAACTAAAATTTAACTCTATGGGCATATTCTCAAGGACTCATCGCCAATTTAGCTGCACTTTTCTGCCACGAAAGTGGCGATAGATTTATCGCCCTATTCACAATACTGCGCTAACAGCCGACATCGTCAGTTTTCCTGCGATAGCTGCCGCTAAAAACATCGCCAAGGCTGACAGCGTCAACTAACGCTAATCATATGCAGAGTAGACGTACCAGTGCAAAAACTCACAAAAACACCACTTCGCGATATTCTCAACGACCAGCCAGATCGGCGATAAGGCACGTTAGCAGCAGGGACTTAAGACCTGCTTTTTTCTGGTCTTAAGTAGGACGAAAACCTGCAGTAGAAAGGGAGCCCAGCGCAGAGCCACAACTGAAGACAAACAGATGCCATGGAGCTACTAATCATGCAGCTTGGAGACCCAAGAGGGCCACAACACCCACCGCCACCACCCCCAGGACCACTCCCACCCCCAGGACCACCCCCGCCCCCCGGACTGCCACTGAGGCAGCGCAGAACAAGACAGCGGACCTTCCGAACACGCACCAGGTGTTGAACAGTTGTTGATGGTGTTCTATCCCCTCCGTAATCAGGATCTTGTTTTCCTGCAAACTGAATCGCGGGTTCCTCTTCTTCTTCTCCTTGCCCCTCTTCTTCCCCGAGGTCCCTGGCTGGTCCTCCGGGCGGTTTGTGGGGTTCTTGTTGGCCTCTGTAGTTGCTCCAGCTTCCTCCATGGTGCTTCTCAGTTGTTTGGGTTTTTTTTTTTTGAAGCTTTTATGGTGATTTTTCCCGCCTGACGTGGGAATAGCAAGCCTGACGCTGCTTATCGCTGATATTTTTATCGCTGTTGGGCCCATCGCCACTTTTTTCACGTTCGGGTTTCCTTTTTTATCGGCGGCCCGGTAATTTTAACGCGTACGTTTGACGCGTTTTCGGGGAACTATCGCCTGTTGCTGGCGTGTTGAGAATACGCCGTTAAGACGGCGTTAGTTTCCCGCATAGACGGTGTTATGTGAAGTTGCGGTGACCTAGTTTGGCGATAATTATCGCCCGTTCTTGAGAATATCCCCCTATGTCTACTAATGAAGCTACTTCTATATGTCTTCGGATATGTGCAAGCTATTATGGGGTGGAGGAATAAAGCAGGTAAATTATTATCTTAAAATTCGAAAAGAGAGATGAGTTATTGAATCTGTGCTGACTGCACAGGGTTGTTCACTTACTAATCATAAGGATATTTTAGAGGAATTTGTTAACTCCTACAAATCCTTATATAAGCCTGAGTTATCGGCTCAATCTTCTACTGTTTTAGATTACCTAAGCCAAATTTCTCATCATATTTACCCTGATTTGGATTTCTTTCCATTGAGAAATCTCTTACTTTGGATAAAGTTTCTCAAGCATTACGAGTATTAAAATTGGGGAAAACACCGGGACCTGATGTAGAGTTTTAGCTTCACTTTTCTACTATTCTTCTTCCCTATTTATTTTGCTTATTTAATCATTTTGTTAATTCCTCTTCTATGGCCAATACCTTCCAGGAGGCTATAATATGTCTCATTCACAAAGATGGTACAGATCTTCATGATTGCAAAAACTGTAGGCCAATTTCTTTGTTACACGTGGATTTTAAAGATTCTTGCTAAGCTCCTTGCTCTACGTTTAGAATCACTCCTCCTGTATCTTATATGGGGGAACAATCTGGTTTTATTAAGGGCAGGCTTATATCAGATAATTCTCGTTTATTATTTAATATTCTTAGTAGAGCCCCTTTATTAAAATCCTAGCTTGCGGTTATAACAATAGGTGCAGATAAAGCATTTGATTTAGTTGGGTGTTGGACTTGGCCCTTTTTGGCTAAAGTTCCCTAAACTTTTTGCCTTCCCCCTAGACCTTTTTTCTGACATGGTGTTGCCAACTTAGATGCTTTGGGTACTTTGCCACTGCTGATCAGTGTCAAAGTGCAAGTGCTCCCTGTATAAAGTAGTATGGATTAGCGATTCCATGATTGGTATATTTGTTTTACTAGTAAAGTCCCTAGTAAAGTGCACTTTGTGTGCCAGGGCTAGTAATACAAATGCTACTCGTGGGCCTGCCGCACTAATTGTGCCACCCACATAAGTAGCCCTCAAAAGAGAACTCAGGCCTGCCACTGCAGTGCCTGCACGCAGTTGCTAACTGCCATGTTGTCCTGACAAGCGCACCCACTTGCCAGGCCTTACCCTTCCCTTTCCATGCACATCAGACACCCCTATAGTAGGCCAAAGGCACCCCCCTAGGAAGGGTGCAGTGTCTGTGAAAGGTAGGACATGTACTGAGGTGTGTACCATGTCCTGACAGTGAAATACTCTCCATTTCGTTTTTCACTGTTGCAAGGCCATCTTGCCCATAGGACAGAATGGGGAAGGCTGTGTAATATGTTTCCAGCCTATCTTCCCATAGGCTTAAGATGCAGAGGTGAAGTGTAGTGTGCCTGAACTCACAATTTAATAACACATCTTTTTGTGAAGGTGGTTTTTGAATTGCGTGTTTAGAAACCACGCTTTTAGAAGTGGCTAGTTTTCTTGTTCTAACAATTCTGTGTGTCTCTGCCTGGTTGTGGATTGACTGTCTGGATTTGAATGTGATAGGATCTGGGAAATGTC
Source organism: Calotriton arnoldi (assembly GCA_963921515.1). Classification (NCBI taxonomy): domain Eukaryota; kingdom Metazoa; phylum Chordata; class Amphibia; order Caudata; family Salamandridae; genus Calotriton; species Calotriton arnoldi. The sequence goes on from CAWUFW010004823.1 coordinate 925,442, forward strand.
TTGACCCAGGGTAGGGGTAGGTGAGACAGCAACAGGCTGACCTGCATCTGGAGTGTAGGGGGGAGGAGTAGCCCCCAGAGGTGAAGAGGCCTGGGCTGCTGCCATAAAACAATGACTCCACCTCCTGCTGAGTGATTGAGGAACCAGACCCCCACTATCAAAGGAAGAAGGTGCCACTGGCAGGGAGACTCCCAGAACTGATTTAGACAGGGGTCAGTGCCCCCTGAACACAAAGACCAAAGACATTGAGGGGTATAACTATGAGAGCTGAAACCCTTGAATGTTGGACTGATCAAGACTGAAAAGGATTGAAACTACTTTGTGGTCAAGAGGAACCTCTGCCAAGGAAGAACAGCTGAAGAGACTGAAGAGAAGGACTGACCCTTGCTGTGTGTTCTGGGGCTGGCCTGCAGTTTGCTGATTTAACTAAGGAGAGGCTAAGGGACTTTGCTGTGTGCTGTGTCCTCCTGCTCGAAAGGACTTTGCTGTGTGCTGTGTCCCGAAGTAACTTGTCCCCAAGGGCCTGAGGAGAGCTGGCTCCCTGTTGTGGAAACTCAGGAACATCAAAGTTTCCAAGTGTATCTCAGCGGCGCTGTGTGCGTGTGCTTTTTGCAGCCTGAGACCGTCGTAAGCATTGCTCGGGACTGTGTGACCCGAAACCCATCCGAGTCTCAGCGACGCTTTGTGCGTGTGCGTGTGCAGCCTGAGACTGCCGTGGGAGTCCGTGGTGCTGGTTGGAAAGTGCCCCGTGACTGCAGTGCACCCGCAGTGTGATTCATTGTCCACGGTGCTGTGTAGCTGTTGTGGCCCAAACCGTCATCGTAACGGAGGCTGCGGATCAAGATCGCCGCCGCTGGCCCGAGCCGCAACGTGCTGAAGGATTTCATAAAGCTAAGGAAGTTGTGAGGTAATCGTGATCGTTGTTCGCAAGAGGAATCTGCCCAAGATCGTCAGCAACAGAGAAGGCAGTGTCGTAATCTGTCCGGCTACAGCATCGCCTGCATCGGAGCTGCGTCGTCATCGGAAGCGACAAGCAGGACGTCTGATGAGCGGGGAGAGAGAGAGCGAGGCAGCGCATCCCCCAGGTAAGGCCTGGACTCCGGTCGGGAGCCGCAAGCGTGTGTGGCCTGGGAAGGTGCCCATAGTGGACGGGGGCCTACCTGCTGTTTGTATGTGTGCTGCAGTGTGCCAAGGGGATCAGGGACATGATCCAGAGTCATTGTGGGTGTGCATTGTGCTCTACTTAATTGTGCATATGTGCCATTGTGCCCATCTCCCCCGTCTACCCATTCCCTGTTCGGTACTCACCCTGGTGCTGTTGTGTCAGGTCATGTCGAGCAGTGTCCGGACCCCCAACTCCTGCCACCATCTCCCCACTGATGACTGTGGACACCATTTCCTCCATCTCATCCAGCTCCTGGTGTTCCGCTGGACTGCCACCTCCAGTCTGCATTGCTGTCTGATGGTTGTCAGCGAGTTTCTTCTTGGTTTTGCGCTTTGCATCATTCCAGCAACTCTTGACCTCTCCAATTGTCCTCCTCCTCACTCTGACTGCATTCACCTTGTACAGGATGGACTGCCATATTGCATTTTTATTTGCCAATGACACGTTGGAGGTGACGTACAGTTGTTGGTGGTGTTCTATCACCTCCGTGATGATGAACCTGTTTTCCTGCGGACTGAACCTCGTCTTCCTCGTCTTCTTCTCCTTGCCCTTCCGTGACCCGAGGTCCCAGGCTGGTCCTCCTGGGGGCTTGTGGGTTCTGGTCGTCCTCTGTACTTGCTCCAGCTTCTTCCATGGTGCTACGCAGTTTTAATTATTTTGTTTGGGTTTTTCGGTGCTTTAGTAGTGCATTTTCCTGCATGACGCGTGGGAATTGCAGGCCTGTCGCTGGTTATCGCTGATTTTTTTATCGCGGTTGGCCATTTCGCAACTTTTTTCGCTTTCGTGTTTTTTCGGTGACGCGTTAATTTTAACGCAGTCATTTGGCGCGTTGTCGTGAGACTATCGCATGGTGTCGCCGGGTTGAGAATACAACTGTAACACAGCGTTATTTTCCCGCGATGGACTGTGATGTGCAAAGTTGCGTTAAGCTAATTTTGTGATAATTATCACACGTTCTGGAGAATATCCCCCTCTGTGTCTTCCTGAAGCTGAAATACATTAAGGGTCATATTCACAAGTCCCTATCGCCACGGGAACGTTACTTTTTTTGACGTTCCCGTGGCGATAGGGCCAGAGCCCTATTCTCAAGGCAGCGTTAACTCACTTAACGTGGCTTAAAGCCACGTTAAGTGGCTTAACGCTGCCTTGAGAATAGGGCCCCTTCACGCTAAACTTAGCGTGAAAGGGGCGTGCAGTGGGTGTTGCGGTGGGCGTACCACCGCAACACCCATTGAGTTTGACGCTACCGCCTATTATCAAGGGCAGCGATAATAGGAGGTAGCGCCAAACTTAAGACGGGGAAATTTCCCGTCTTAAGGTGGCTAAACGAGGAGAAAACCTTTATTTCTCCTCGTTTTTGCTTTTTCCATGTGGGCTGCATGTAGCAGCCCACATGGAAAAAGCAAACTGGCATTTTCGGTTTGTTAATGTACAGGAAGGGACACCTTCCTGTGCATTAACAAACTCCCCTGCTCACAGACACCCTTGCGCTCTGGTGCAAGGGTGCCTGTTTTGGCGATAAATCGTGAGATTTATCGCCGTCGATGTGGGTAACGCCAGTCTGCACCACATTCTTGTGAATAGGGTGCAGACTGGCATTTCCGAAGTGGCGGTGAGAGGCGTTAAGCCAAGGAGGCTAACGCCTCTCACAGCCACTTCTTTGTGAATATGCCCCTAAGATTCTATGTTATATATGCAAAAAGAATTGTGAGCTTTAATGAAGTTATTACTATAGACAACTACCTGTGTTACTTTCAGTGTGACATGCTCATGAACTGCAAAATAATATACGCATAATAGCGTTATACAGTGTATCTACACACAATCACTTTCCCACCTGAGTCAATACATTAATACCATGTAATTTTCAAAAGAACATTTATAAAGTCCATGCAAAAATGAGGATAATCATGCAAACAAACAAGTACTAATGTACAGGTGTAAGAGTCCCTAATCCTCAAAAGACATCTCCTGAAAATAGTCTTCAATAACAAAGTCTAACTATTTAAACACAAATGTTTTCCTAAAATACTTCTCTTTATCTAGTTCAGTCTTTAGTTATCTTTCAAAAATAATAACAGTATGTGAAGTTTTGAAACAACTTTGGCAAATATGTATCAACATTGCCTAGCAAAGACGTTGTAGACAATAAGGCACTTATACTCTGAGGGGCAGATTTACAAGCCCCTTGCGCCACTTTTGCGTCCTTTTTCCCATGTTAAAAATTACGCAAAAGTGGCGCAAGGGGCTAGTAAATCTGCCCCTGAGGGGCTTATTTATGAGCCCTTGCGTCACTTTTGCGACGCCGGTGCGACACTTTTTGTGACGCACCAGCGGCGTAAGAAAATGCACTATGTTGCGTCATATTTACAAAGTGACGCATCTAGGTAGATGCGTCACTTTGTAAACCCCTGCACCACATTATACCTGCGCCAGGTATAATGTATGCAGGGTGGGCGTTCCGACGCAAGTAAGCCTGGTAGAAGTGACGCAGTGAAATCTACGAGATTTCACTGCGCCACTTCTAGGACGCAAATGCGTCAATATCTTACACCTGCCTCACAGCAGGCGTAAGACTGACACAGGCACATTGAAATGGGACTTGCCCATGTTAAATGACCCATTGCTGAAGTTGCGTCACTTTTGTGACACACTCCAGCAATGCGTCATTTTTGCGCCTACAGATACGTCAGAAATACTGACGTATCTGTAACTCTTTGCGACATGATGCGCCATATTGTAAATATGACACATCCAGCATGTCGCAAGGAGGGCGCAATGAAAAGTGACGCATCGTTGTTTTCACGCAGCGATGCGTCACTTTTCATAAATGAGGCCCTTAGGGCCTCATTTATGAGGTTTTGCCGTAGGGCAGCGCAGCAGGCCTTCCTGCTGCGCTTCCCTACAACAAAAGAAAAGGGCAGGAATGCGCTGTATCTATAAGATACGTCGCATTCCTGTCCTTTTCCCCTGCGCCGGCGCACAATAGGCTGCCGTGCGCCAACGCAGGCACCTTTGCACCATGGTACAAGGGTGCCTGAGTTGCGTGGATGATTATTTTTGTATAGGGAGGGAAACCTTTCTGTACAAAAATAATCACAAGAAGTTTTTTCCTCTTTCTATGTGTGCTCACACATAGAAAAAGGAAAAACGAGGAGAAATAAAGATATTTCTCCTCGTTGTGCCTCCCTTACGCCACCCCTGGGGAGGCGTAAGCTTTTGGCACTGCCTCAGATTTACGATTTCTCGTAAATCTGGGGCAGTGTCAAAAGGCCATGGATGTTGCTGGGAACGCCTCAACAACACCCATTGCATGCCCCTATAACGCAGAACACTACGTTAAAGGGACTGATATTTATCAGGCAGCATTAAGCCAAAAAAAGTGGCTTAGTGCTGCCTGATAAATATCACGCAGGCTTCTGCACCACGGAATGTCACAAAAAGTGACGTTCCAGAGGCGCAAGGAGTCTCATAAATGAGGCCCTCAGGGGCAGATCTACAAGAAACTAACGCAGCGCGGTGCCGCAAGTCATTTTGCTGCGCCACGCTGCGTTAGTTTCGAAGCACAGGGATGAGACATATTTACAACAATATGTCGCATCTCTGTGCTTCCCCCTGCGCTGGCACACAAACTGCTGCCATGCGCCAGCGCAGGCACCCTTGCACCATGGTGCAAGGATGCCTGCGTCGTGGGGAGATTGTTTTTGTGCAGGAAGGGGCACCTTCCTGCACAAAAACAATCAATTGAGGTGATTTCCTCTTCCAATGTGTGCTGTAGAATGCAGCACGCATTGAAAGAGGAAAAAACCAGGAGAAATTAAAACATTTCTCCTCGTTGCACCTCGCTACGCCACCCCTAGGGTGGTGTAGCATTCTGACGCATTTCCAGATTTCCGATTTCTCGTAAATCTGGAAATGCATCAGTGGACTTGGGTGTTGCGTGGGAACACCCACAGCAACACCCATGTCACACTTACTCACTGGCAAAGTGTTGCGTGAACAGGGGCGATATTTACAAGCACAGGTTAAGTCACGCGGGGTGACTTTACCTGTTCTTGTAAATATCACTTAGCAGGCTGCGCGACCGGTGCGTCACGCAACGTGATGCACCGGCGGCGCAAGGGGCTTGTAAATCTGCCCCTCAGAATTTAAGATGGTCACCACTTTTTGCAAGCTTCATGAGAGTATGGGGCATATTATCAAGCCCCTATCGCCACCACAGCGTCACTTTTTGTGATGTTGTGGTGGCGATAGGGTCAGCTCCCTATTATCAAGGCAGCGTTAAGCCACTTAACGTGGCTTAAAGCCACGGTAAGTGGCTTAACGCTGCCTTGATAATAGTGCCCCTTTCACGCTAAATTTAGCGTGAAAGGGCGTGCAGTGGGTGTTGCGGTGGGCGTTCCACCGCAACACCATTGAATTCGACGCTGCCACCTATTATCAAGGGTGACGATAATAGGTGGCAGCGTCGAATCCTAAGACCAGGAAAATCCTGGTCTTAAGATGGCGAAAAGAGGAGAAATGCTTTATTTCTCCTCTTTTGCTTTTTCCATGTGTGCTGCCTTGTGCAGCACACATGGAAAAAGCAAAATGCCACGGTTTGTTCATGTACAGGAAGGTGTCCCTTCCTGTACATAAACAAACCTTTTTAAAAATGCCATTTTGTAACTTACATGTGTGTTGCATGAAGCAGCACAGATGTAAGTTACAAACTGGCAATTTAGGTTTGTTTATGTGCAGGAAGGGACACCTTCCTGTACATAAAAAAACCTCCCTGCTCGCAGACACCCTTGCACTCTGGTGCAAGGGTGCCTGCGTTGGCGCTAAGTTGTAAAACTTAGCCCCATCGCAGGGGGAAACGCGAGGCTGCACCATATCCTTGATAATATGGTGCAGCCTCGCGTTTCCGAAGTGGCGGAGAGAGGCGTTAAGCCAAGAAGGCTAATGCCTCTCTCCGCCACTTCCTTGCTAATATGCCCCATTATTTTCTAAATTACGGCTTTTTTACAAAATGTATGTGTCTAAAAGGACCAATAAAGAGGGTTGCAACTGCCTGGAACTGTGGATGAGTACGTTGCCATATCGGAATCTGATACTATGGGCCATAGAGTATCCATAAGGCGAAACTGGGAAGTCTTTCTGCTGCATATAAATCTTTCAAGAATCCGACACAGGAGGAAAGCACAAAGCCAGCACAAAGCAGCAGGGCTCAACAGTTTAACTCATGGAGCCAGTGAATGAACAGACTGACACACAGAATGCCAATGGTATTGCCTTCATCCTGTATATGAAATGAAGGGGAACCAGCCAGATCTGGCAACTGTTATCAAGCCAAATCCAGGTTCGGGTCAGCCCCAGTGAAATATGCTAAATTTGCCCCAGTTATATTTACCGACTTCAGGACACATTTTGCAGCGCTTGCACTTTGCTTTGTGTTTGGAGAAGCAACCTGCAAGATGTGAGACCTGGGGGTATATTTACTAGGAAATGGCGCAGCGCAGTGCTGCCAGACATTTTCCAGCACAGCGCTGTGTCATTTGAAAAGCGCAGGGATGTGGCATATTTACAAGAATATGATGCATCCCTTTGTTTTCTCTTGTGCTGGTGCTAAAAATAGCTGCCGAGCACCAACACAGACACACTTGCACCATAGTGCAAGGCTGCCTGCATTGCAGGGATGATTTCCTGCAACACAGACACTCTGCCTGCATTGCAGGGAATCACCCCTGCAAAGCAGGTACCCTTTCACTATGGTGCCAGGGTGTCTGTGTTGCAGGGATGATTGTTTATGTACAGGAAAGGACACCTTCCTGCAGATAAACAATTTTTAAGGGTGATTTGCTCTTTCTAGGTGTGCTGCAGAATGCACCACACATAGAAAGAGAAAAAAATGAGGAGAAATAAAAGTATTTTTCCCCGTTGCGCCAATCTAATGCCCTCTATTGAATGGCATTAGTTTTTGGCACTGCCTCAGATTTACACATCTTTGTAAATCTGGGGCAGCGTCAAAGAGCAATGGGTGTTGCGGTGGAACACTCACAGCAAACCCCTTTCACGCAGATATCTGCATGAAACGGTGCCATATTTACAAAGCAGTGATAAGCCACGCAAAGTGGCTTAACGCTGCTTTGTAAATATGGAGCAGGGCATGGACTAGCGTAACGTTGGAAAACGTGATGTTCCAGTGGTGCAATTGCCTTGTAAATATGCCCCCAGGTTTCTTATTTTCACGCAATAGAAAGACCTCACATAAAAGGCCATCAACCCTCCTTTTGTTTGAGTTTTACGCAGGCGCAGGCTTCGGGTCTGTATAGAGCCAAACACCTTGATGTCAATGTCATGGAGAGCCTCTTGTCACTTCACAAGTGGTTAAGAGACAAATTAAGATTTGGAGGCATATTTTGACTTTGTTGAACCCCTGTTTGTAAAAAATATGCATGAACCAAACAATGCCAGATGTATCTGTTTGGAGGAGCACATACACTAATAACATTTATATTTCTTTTACTACCTAATTTGTATTTAATTTCTTGTGTAGTGTTATTGAACCCTAAGTAGAGTGACAGAATGCTTTACGTCACACAGATATTAGTCAACGAATCATACAAGCGTGTGTCAACGTAAGGGAAATGACTCCTAAAACAATGAAGGTTGTGGAGTCACACATCATCCAAATTAGTCAGCATTATATGTTAAGAGTGCTTGATTTGAAGAAACACAAAGTCAGGATTTAAAACATAAGGCAGTGATTGTCTATTCTAATAATTGTTTATTACTACTCAAATGAGCCCCTTGAAGAAACCGTAAAATGACGAACATTTGAAGAAAATAAAAAATAAGGTTCTAAACTTATGCCTTGCAGTTTTCATATAGCTCCTTGATGCCACTTCATAGGTCTATGAGCTACATTAGAATGATTGTAACTTATGAACTGAAGCAGTATACTTTGGGAGGGTGATTGCAGTGGCAAGCTAAGCGCTGAGTTACATAAGCCCTGCAGAGCACAGGGGGAGGCCTGCCACATAGCTGGGGGCACTCGACCCCTCGTGGGTTTGAGGTGTCTCATAACTCATTTCGTGGCTTAGGGGGAGGCTGTCAGGACAGTCCTCCTTCAAGTCTCTGTTGGTTGAACAGCACTTGAGGACGGGATGAGTTGCTCTGATTGAAAGCTGCATGGAGGGCGCTGCTCGGTGAGGGCTGAGTGAGACTTTGACAGCAAAAATATGACAATTATGGCTAAACCAGAAGACTGCCTGCAGTCTGCCACCTCCAGATGAGCACTGACTATGTAAGCAGAGGAGTGGGGGAGGGGGGAGCCCTTGCACGGTGAGGCACTGCAGGGCACAGCTCAAGGCCCTACTTTATTGGCTCAGCTGTGTCAGCTCTGCCAATGCTTGACAATCTCCCTCCATCATTGAGGTGATGCAGAGAAATTGTCAAAAATGTGTTATCCTAGCACGCGATGCCTGGCAGGCTTGGCAGCGCTGCTCTGTCGGGCAATGATGTCTCTAGATTGTCTGAACATTCAGTGCAGATCGCCTTTATATACCTCTGTTTGACGTAAAATGCCTTAAACAAATAAATGCCAAATTATCTTCAAGAAAACATCATCAAATACTTCCAATCCCAGCCAGAACCTTGAGATTATCCAATGTAGGGCTCATTACTGTTTCAACAGGGTGTTTGTGATGTTTGCTGGCTCAGTGCAGAGCAGAAAACCTCTTTATCTTGTGCTTGCATTGTCTAAATATAAAACATAGGGGGATATTATCAAGGACTGGTGATACCTATCGCCAACGCCAGTTAGCAGCAGTATTTTTATCGCCGTCTAACCCTGAAAACTATCGCCATGTTAGCGGCGTAGCCGTCGCTGCATGGCGATAGTACCAGGGAACGGCGGTAAAAACTGCTGCTAACATCAGCACGAGGGAGATATGAAATCCGGCCTTAGCGGGCGATACCAAGCGATAGGCCCATTATCGGCAGTAAAGTGCCGCTAACGCCGCGATAAGGCCTTGATAACATGCCCCAACACGTCTTTCCTCTGTTCCTGGTGATCGCCTTTCTAACTCCTCTAGCCATGCTTCCACCTTCCCATTACGGGTGAAATGTGTCAAGACACCGCCTGTGTTCCGGAGGTGCATTTGATGGTTGGTGGGGGGAAGAGACACGTCTACCCCCGCTCCCTCCCAGAGGGGTGCATTTAGCTTAGTTCAGAAAGGTGATTTCCGTCTCATCTTTAAAATGAGGGGTCTCGCCTGACGACGGTGAGAGGCAACTTGTCAGTGTGGCCAAGTTTACTTCACCCCGTTATGAGGACAGGTGGAGGTGTCATAATCTGCTCCTCTGGAGGACAGGTGAAGGTGTACTGAAGCCACTTGATATGCTGTGTGGATTAATAGGTGAAGGCCGTATAAAGCCACATCTGCTGCTCTGGTGGGCAGGTGAAGGTGCAAGAAAGTGCATGTTGTCTCAATGGACAGGTGGAGGTGTAATAAAACCACATGATCAGCTGTTCTGATGGACAGGTGGGGATCTCATAAAGTTACATGTTCTGCTGGGCCTTGTTTTACAATTGCACGGTGTTGATGGGCGTTATCCAGGTGTAAGGTTATCTAAAAATTAAAAAATGCACATATCCTCCTATTTTTCCTCCCCAAAGCCAAAAACGGGTTTTTAAACACAACAAACATACCTACAGCACCATGCACACACATGCATACATACAGACACGTGCACACCATTAGAATACCTTACACAAGTGCGAACACCCTACCTCAAACAAGTATACACAGGACCACTAAATCACAGCAGGACAGACACACAGACAGCAAGTAAACCACAGACACACATCGTACAGATGAACAAACATGCCCGAACAGACACACACTTCACCCCAAAGCCACAGCCACGCACAGGGCTGCGCCCCATCACCCCCACAGCCGTACCGGCTTGCAGCGTAGGGACAGCTCTGTGGGGGTGGGCTCCGAGCAGAGACAAGCAAAGCCCATCTTCAAAGGCTCTCCAAATTACATCAGACAGAAAAGGGGCCGGGCCAAGCAATGCGGCTTAACAGCGGTTCCATCGGAGAGCAGCCAATCTGCGGGAGGCTGGCTTCAGAGGAGCAGGGCCTGACAGAGCAGCCTCGAGGTGTGCCAGCCTCCGCCTAAGAACCTCTTAAGGAGCACCTTGGGGAGCGCCCCAGAGAGTGCAGGCAACGGCAACGAGGCAGGAAGAGCTTTAGGCCTGCTGCAGGCCAGGGAAGTGCAGCCCTGAGCTGCGAGGCCAGGCAATGGAGGTGCATCCCTGATTACAGGCCCGGGAGGCGCATCCCTGCGCTGCCAAGTCAGATAGGCGCATCCCTGTGCTGCCAAGTCAGATAGGCTCATCCCTGCGCTGCGAAGTCAGATAGACGCATCCCTGCACTGCTAGTCCAGGCCATGGGGATGCAGCCCTGCGCTGTCATGCCATGGAGGTGCAGCCCTGCGCTGTCAGGTCAGAGAGGTGCAGTCCTGCCCTGCCAGCCACTGCAGCACTGCAGTATCAGGCCCAAGATTCGTCAGGGAGCGCAGATTTGGGATGCCAGGCTAGGGGCTGCAGCACTGGTCTGAGAATTGATGGCTGGGAGCAGCAGCCCGGCGCTGCCTGGCCAGGTAAGGGACTGAAAACTCAGTATAGTTATATGGCGCTCTTTGTACCCACCTAGCCCCTCTGGGACCCATCCTCCACCTGAGGGGGGAGCACTCGAGCCCCTAGAAGATGGATTCCAGGGGCTTAATGCAAAAGTGGGGCCGTCTCTCAGCAGCCCATAGCCTGCTCCCGTCCTCTCTTGTACCTGACTGTCTAGGAGGGAGCCTGGGGCAGAGAGTGTCACCTGACACCAGGAAGTCAGTCCGCGGCCAGGGAGCCTCCTCCCTCTCTATGTCTGCATGGTTCGTGCTCCTGGGGGTCCCTACCCACGCACCTCTCACACACCACTTACCCTGGGGCTGGGCTAGTGCCAGGCTCGAGGCTGATGCGAGGACCGCTGACCTGCATGCGCGCCTCCGGTACCTGACGCAGGCGGGGCAGGGCCGGGGAGGGGCCTGCAGGGTGCACTCGGGGTATCCTCTCCTTCGAAGCCCGGCCTGACGTCTGAGACAGGAGTGAGACTGTCCTGCACCGACCAGAGGCGCAACAATACTCTGGGAAGCTGCCAACGGACAAGGAACACATGGTAAGCCCGGCTTTTGATTTACTTGTACAGAGTGAAGTCCGAGGCTCTTCGCGGGGCAGTGGGGTGTGTTTGTATATGTGGGTCCCTTCGCCGGATGGAGCTGGGCCAGCCTCCTGCCCCGAGGTCAGACACTCGCGGCGGATTACATCAGGGCGGGGTCTGTCACTCCTCCTCCCACTGACCCGGTCACCGAGGGCCTGGAGATCTCAGGATATTGTTATAAAATATATATATTCATCATTATTATTATTCAAGGCTCCAGCAGTTTCAGAGCACGTCCCCCTGTCCTGCAGACACGTCCCCCTGTTGTATGTGCCCAGATGCACTCACGGTGACATCTCGGTGCTGCGTGCATTTCACCAGGCACGTCCTGCGAGGGTTCGTGGGCTCACCACCCAGGTGCTCAGATGGCCTGACCTCCAGGGTTTACAGGTACCCTCCCAGGTTTCCCGGTGCTCTCTCACGGACCTCCTTTCCAGAGTGCTCTATGCCCCCTCAAGGACAACACTGCAAGGCACCTGTTCCCCTCCCCACCCACGATCGCCCCTCCACCCCTGAAGGGCCACCCTGCCTCGGCTCCCAGATGGCCCTTATGACCTCCCTTTCCTGTATGCCTGTTGTTGCTTCCGCCCCCCCCCCCCACTTCTAGGGGTTTCCTTCCAGGCTGCACTGTGCACATGCTCTTACTGCCTGCCTCTGTGCCCCTCAGGACAGGCTTGCCCCTTTCATGCTGGCTGGCGCTTCTTCATAAGGGCACTCTATGCCCCTCCCATAAGGGCACTCAATGCCCCTCCCATTAGGGCACTCTATGCCCCTCCACGCTCAAGGTTGCCTGACATCAAGCCGTTCACCCAGGCCACTCCTCCGCCTTCCCTTATCAAAGCATTCCGTCTCACCCCCTCATGGTCAGCCCTGAAGGACCACCCAGTGGCACACACCCTTCATGGATGGGCGACCAAACACTGGAGGACACTCGCCGGCACCTGTCCCCCATCACCCAGACTAACCTCCGAGTCACTCGAAGCCCTTCCACCAGGCTGTCCTCACAGCTGTCCAGCTCCCCCCAGCACTTCTCAATGCCGGACGCTGTGCGGCCATGCACAGCGGGCGTACCACTCGTGTGCCAAAGGCACATACATAGTTGGGACGCATGCCATGACATCGCATTCCATTCCAATGCATACTAATACTAGGCACATTGCAACAGTAGAGTAGGTTTTGCATAGCAGAGACATAAATATCACTATTCCCACTTCAGTGAGTGCAACCCAAAACTTACCTTTGCACCCCAAACCCGACCTTGAAACCTGGAATTACTTCTTGAACCCCCAAGACACACCCCAATTTTCATATTTTACCCCAAAACACACCCCAATTTTCATATTTTACCCCAAAACACACCCCAATTTTCATATCCGACATCCAAAACCCATACCCACCCGAAAATAGTTTATTATTCCCCATTACTGACCTCACAATGCGTTGTAATCATATGTGATGTAAAAGCACCTGCGTTAACGGAGTTGAATTGTTAACGAAGTACTGCCTGCGTTGTAATGGTCGGCTCCCGTGCCAAAGGCAACCCATAGGCTACGCCGTTTGCGTCCGTCTGCCCCTGGACCGCGCTCAGCACCAAGGAGCCTTCCTCTTGAACACTCCACCGCTACGAAGCTAGCACCCTCCTCGCCATCAACCCTGGACTCCACCTCGCCTGCCAGGACCAATCTCAGCTTTGGACTGGACATCGCCATTGCCATCACTGACGGCTGCAGTATCACCCGCAAGGAGCACCCCGACCGTCAAGGAGGAGGCATTGCCATCACCTACAGAAGCACACTCCGACTGACCACGCACTCTAATGACCCAAGGGTGACCATGGACCACCTCAACTCCCAGATCTGGACATGGCCCAAGCACATCCTCTGCGGCACCCTCATGTGCAGGCCCCCTGGGCCAAGGCCCCCCATTCTCCAATACCATTGCAGAGCTCGTTGCACCCCAGGGTGTCCCAACCACCGACGACATCCTACTCGGCGTACTCAAGTTCCACATGGGCAACCCCAGTGTCCAGAACACCACCCCCTCCTGGGGAAGGTCCCCTACATCAGACGCAAGCAGCAAGTCACCTCAAGAAGCCACATAGCAGGACACACCGTCGAGCACGTCACCTCCGCCAGCGGGAACTTCGACTACAGCCACAACATCGGACTGTCCTGGACCGACCATCATTGGTAACATCACGTCTTCACCTTGCCCACTGGACGCCACCGCCATCATCGCACCCCCTCGCAGCTGGATCAAGGCCAACGTAGAACGTCTTGTCAACTCCTTCCGCACCAACACTCCACCAATGCTTCAAAACTATGACACCGCAGCGAGCAACCACCACCGATGGATCTCCAACGGCGCCGACATTCGGGCACCCCTCATGAACGGCACTGTGTCAGTACCTTCCGCCTGCCTGATGGCAGGCGTGAGGGTGAGGCAGTGGCATAGGGATAGGCTGGCCCCATGCATTGCTGGAGTTGCGACATGGTTGTGACACAACTGCAGCAATGCATGACTTTAGCGCAGACAGATACGTCAGGATTCCTGACGTATCTGTCATTACTTGCGTCATGGAGCGCTGTCCAGTGACTACACCGCATCCATGCTGTTGCGAGGAGGGCGTAATGAGAAGTGTTGCAACGCTGTCTTGTCGCAGCGCAGCAACACTTTTCATGACTGGGGCACAGGAATGCGCACCATCTTATTGATGGTGCGCATTCCTGCACTGTATTTTTGTCGCAGGGCAGCGCTGCAACATTGCTTGCAGCGCTGTCCAGCACCAAAAACATGCATACATGTGGGCCCAAGTCTTATCCCCATTTTTAAGACCAGCTACTTTCTGGTCTTAAGTTCCTGCAGCTAACGGGCCTTAACGACATATTTTTTATTGCTTCGCGGGACCGGGCCATCCTTGATAATAGGGCAAAGTGGTGTTAGCATGAGTTTTTGTGAAATTTTGAGAAGGAATGCCTACCTTGCATGTCATTAGCAATAAATATTGCTGGCATGCAAGGCGATGGAAAATCCAGCCGCGATCGCCAGAAAGCTGTCGCTAACACCTGTTAGCGACAGCTTGCTAATAGGGCGAAAAAAAACGCGTTAGCGGCAGGAAAGTGCCGCTAACGCGGCGATAATGGGCTTGATAATATGTCCCATATTTGGAATTTCTCCGAGTTAATATATAAAATGCAAACAGAGCACGCCGGAAAAAGTGAGCAGGGAATGCCTATCCCCGATGATCCTGACTTTTCCTGTCTAAAGTTCATGCTTTTATTTGAAGATATTCTGAGCTACATCTATTAACTTTAGACACTGAGGGGCAGATTTACAAGGAAGTGCCACAGCGCGGCAACACAAGCCCTTTGGCTGCCCCACGCTGCGGCACTTCCAAAGCACAGGAATGCGACATATTTACAATAATATGTTGCATTCCTGTGCTCTCCCCTGCGCTGGCGCACAAACTGCTGCCATGCACCGGAGCAGGCACCTTTGCACCATGGTGCAAGGATGCCTGCGCCATGGAGAGATTGTTTTTGTGCAGGAAGGGGCACCTTCCTGCACAAACACAATCACTACAAGCATTTTCCTCATTCAATGCATGCTGTAGAATGCAGCACGCATTGAAAGAGGAAAAAACGAGGAGAAATGAAAACATTTCTCCTCGTTGTGCCTCGCTACGCCATCCCTAGGGTGGCGTAGCATACAGACGCATTTCCAGATTTACGATTCCTCGTAAATCTGGAAATGTGTCTTGTTCCATGGGTGTTGCGTGGGAACACCCACAGCAACACCCATGGAATGCCCCTTTCACGCAAAGTGCTGCGTGTAAAGGGGCCATATTTACAAGGACAGGAAAAGCCACATAGTAGGATTTTTATCTTTAGACCCCCTGGCCTAGTGCTCCCTGAAACACGGTCGAGCCCACCCTGACCTTTAGGAGTCAGAGTGAACCCGATGATGAAGCATGACACCAAAAGGGTGTGTGAGGGTTAACTAACAAAAAGGAGTTGTCTTCTTGCCCGCATCTTAGCGGCGTACGCCACATGAGCCCCTATTTGAGCCCATTTGGATCTGGATACTTTAAGTTCTCTATCAGGGGGCCCCCTGAAAGGCTGGAGCCCTGGGCCCGAGCCCACTCTGCCCATGCCTTAAAACGTCTCTGCATTATGTTAGACAACTCAGCTCACAAACAGAAAGAGGCAAACCTCTTTTACTTTTTCCACTCTAAACTGTCTGAAAAGGAAGCTCTAGTTCGAGAAATATTAGTTTAAAGGAGTTGATCGTATGCACTGCAGGTGCATAGACACAGGGGCTCAGCTCTATGCTGCGGCACCACCAGAGTCCATCATGTTATGGTCCCCGGTGTTTCTCAGTTTTATAAGGGAATGCTCTGACACTAGAACTGAAAAGCAAACTCACGCTCATGAGCATCAAAAGTGCTCTCAATATATGATTTTCCAAGTAGGAATTGGCAAAAGATATTAGCAAGTTGGTCCAAGATTTATTTTATTTATCCAGATAGGCACTTAGGGCCAGATGTGCAACCCACCAATTTGCAACTCGCAAATTGCGTCGCATTTGCGACTCGCAATTTGCGACTCACAAATTGTGATGTATAACAATGTCTCAGACACTGTTAGCCATTCATAATGGGGTCGCAAATTGCATGCCTCGTGAATATTAATGAGACTGTTGCAATTTGCAACCCCATTAGGAATGGTTAGCACTCCCAGGGATGGTGGCCTGCTGGGGTCAGCAGACCACCATGTCTGGGACTGCTTTTAAATAAAGCAGTCTTTTTCTTTAATGCAGCCAGTTTTCCTTAAAGGAAAAAGGATGCATTTAAAAAAGAAAAATGAAACTTTTCAGTTTCATTTTTTTAAGGGCAGGCAGTGGTCCCTGGGACCACTGCCTGCTCTTAAAAATATTTTCTCACACTCTCACAAAGGGGCCCCCTTGGGAACCCCTTCCCATTTGTGAGTTGTTTACCACCTACTTGAAGTAGGTGGTAAACTGAGAGTGTTTTGTGGCCGCAAATGCGGTCTCAAAACAATTGTACATGACATGGTGACTCGCTATTAGGAAGGGATGCCCCTTTCTAATAGCGGGAGTCGCAAATGCTATTTTGCGAGTCAGTGACTCGCAAAATAGCATTTGTACATGGCATTACCCTTTTTTGTGGTCGCAAACGGGAGGATCTCCTGTTTGCGGGTGCAAAAAAGGGTCATACATTTGGCCCTAAGTGACAATTAGGCATTGATTTAGAATTTCACCAACAGGCTACTTTGTCCCAAACGCGACAAAGAAACCTGCCTGCCGTACCCTTGGTCCATCCTCCTCATTTAGGGCCAGATGTACGAAGCATTTTAGCGGTCAATGGGTCGTTTTTGACCGGTACAAATGCTTTTTGGCTTGTACCAACCCTATTTCATTAGTCGGTAACCTATTACCAACTCGCAAAATAGGGTTTGCAAGTTACTATTAGGAAGGGGGCGTGTTAAGAGCGTCCCATCCTAATAGTAAGTTGCACTGGTATGTAGAAATGTTTTGCAACCGGGAATGTTGTTGCAAAACATTTGCAGTTACCACCAACTTCAAGTTGGTGGTAACCCATTCGCAAACGGGAGGGGATCCCCAAGAGACCCCTTCTGCTTTGTGAATGTGGGCACCAACATTTTTGAAGAGCAGGCACTGGTCCCACAGACCACTGCCTACTCTTAAAAAATGAAAAGGCAACTTTTCATTTTTATTTTTGAAATGCATCCCGTTTTCCTTTCTGGAAAACGGGCTGCATTGCAAAAAAAAACAACAATATTGCTTTATTTAAAAAGCAATCACAGACATGGTGGTCTGCTGTCCCCAGCAGGCCCCATCCCTGTGATTGTAGCTATTCCCAATGGGTCGCAAACTGCTACCTGCCTTATGAATATTGATGAGGCAGGTCCATTTGCGACCCATTGGGAATCACAAACAGTGTCTGAGACAATGTTGTACATAGCTGTTTAGGATTTCCTAATTGCGAATTGAAAAAATTCACAATTAGGAAATCAAAAACTGACTTTTTGCACATCTGGCCCTTAGAGTCAGGCAGACCTTAAGTATTCCCTTGTTGGCGCCTCTGTTGGCCCTGTTGATGTAATACTTCCTTTGATGGTCAGTGGATTAGGGCTCAATGGTAAAATGCCTTTTTTTCCTATCTCTGAAAAGAGCTCGGGGTGAGGGACGAAGAAAATATAATAATGATCCCTCCCATCCTGGGAGAAAACTCGCAAGGTGAGGGGTAATTAGTTTTTTGTTTTTAAAAACAAAACAAAAAATTAATAAAAGTTTAGTAGACAGCTGTCAAGTCTGACGGTGGCCATTCACCAAACTTTTAGTACAGTGAAATAACTCTTGATGATGGTGGTTTCTTTTAATGTACAGAGATGACTGCAGGGCAGGTGGTCATTTCTAAATATGGCAGACAGGACACCCGCAGGATGATGGGCGTAATGTCTTCCGCAATCCCAATGGTCACTACTCTGTCTGCCAAACCCTAGATCAGGCTCTTAATTATTCATAAATATGTACTGTAGGACAGTTTGTCTATAAATTGTGAATAAATATTTACTATAGCACACAGAATTAAATTTAGAATACAAATCTTGCCTCTAGTATCATACACCTGTAAATGATTAGCTCTGCAGACAAATGATCTCATTGTTTGTTTGTTTTTGTATGTCCTCTACACAGATGCCAAAGAACTTATCGGCTGAAAAACATCCATATTAATTACAATGTCTTATGCTTAATTTGTAAAAGAATATGTTCCAGGGCCCAACGTTTTGCTCAGAAACCTGCAGTCTGTGCAACAAAATGTCGGCCAAGACTGCGTAGTCGTGATTCCACCGCATCATACCACTTTAACATCACTTCATAGTTTTTTTAATGTACTCATGGGACGATCTTCTATGAATCTAACTTTTCAAATTTGGAGAGTAAGTAAGTTCTGTCACCCATTTACCATTTGAAGGCAGTACAATTCAATTCTTTCATAGTTTGTACAGACTTAAATCTTAGCCATAATACAAGTCAGTTTGCCCATGACATCTGTCTTTAAGGATTCCATCCTTACCAGTATGCTGTGCGTGGAGTTGCAGCGCTGGTTCTTGCCGTCTTCACTGCCGCGTGTGGCTCTCTGCAGCGTCCGACCACATCACTGCAAAGTAGGAAGAAAACGATGGGGTCCTAGCTGGCCACCATATTAGATTCCTACAAGTACAGGTTTCAAAATTTTTATTGTTTATTGCAGAGTATTTTCTCTATTATATTCATTTTATTTTAGGAAGTGTACAAGTATTATTGACTATTATTGTTACCTCTGTTTTCATGTGTATTTATTTTTTAATAATGTATTTACTTACCTTCCCAATCCAAGATGGCCGACACCTTTTTGGAATTGCGTCATATCCTGTTCTTCACTATCTAAAGGAGCTCATTGTAAGTCCAGCGGCATCACAATTGTTCCTGAATCATTGCCCACTCACTGGACTTTGTGGACTCTGTGTTTTCTCCAGTTCCTGTTGTTACTCTCTGGGGCAGAAAAAGAGACAAGGAAACCCTTAGAGTCAAAAAGGGACCAAGGGTAGTAGTTAGTTTTAAGAGACAACGGTCCCTTTACAAAGAAAATCAATCTAATTTAGCCAAACTATCACAATCAAGATTGGCTCTGTTTGTGTCTTAATTGACAGTATCGAGAAATGTATTCACAAATAATGAAAACACAACAATACATGAAAAGGTGAGTGAGATAGACATGACAGGGTAATGGGAAATCAGCAGATTTCCTTACCACAGGCAAGTGACTTACAAGTGACTTTTAGGTAGAAAAATGTAAATTAGCAGAAGTCACAATCAGAAATACATCTTGTACTCCACATATATAATGAATTACAGTTTAGAGTTAAGATGTAAGTGTTGACGACGTTTCGATCCCCAACAGGGTTATGGGATCATCATCAGGACTAAGCAATAAAGCAAATGCCTGGGAAGTAGCCTGGATAAAAAAAGGAAAGAGAAGGAGGGAAGGGAGTGGGGGAAACAAAAGGGGGAAGAGTTAAAATTGTAGAGGTATGATCACACACTTCCAATAAACAGCCTAGAAGGACCACTTGGTCACCTATACAATTAACCTAAAACCAGAAGCTGGTGCCCCAGTGTGGGAATTTCTGACAGTATGAATATCCGGTAGATGTCCAAGAAGAACAGGAGGCAATGGTAGCGACGAATAAACAATAGACGCTGGCGAAGTCAGAGAAGCAGACAGGCGTGGCAAATTGAGCTAGACGCGTGTAATAAACCGCTGGGGCAGATAAAATGAGCATGCAACGGACATTGAGGGATTGGAATGTACAGTTGACTTAAACCTACAGGCTCGAGCCCCAGTGTGGGAATATATGACAAGGTGAGTACTAGGCAGAGGCCCGAGAGGTAAAGAATAGCGGGCGGTTGTAGCGGCGAATAATCGCTAGAAAATTCAAAGAGGCAGACAGGCGCAGCGAAATGGTATCCGGGTGCGGCTCCATCTTGGAGCACCTGGGCCGATATGTTGACCATTTTATTAAGGACTTTGTGCCCAATACAATATGCTACATTAAGGATACCATGGCTATGGTGAACCTGGTTGAGGGACTCCCCTTTGACCCCGAGCATTGCTTATTGTGTACACTTGACGTTGAGTCACTTTACACAAATATCCCCCAGGAGGAAGGTATTGATGTTATTGGTATCGCCCTTAACTCAAAACCTCACCCACATCCGGTCCCCACTTCTTTTATTCTCCACTTACTGAAAATATGTCTCACTCGTAACTTTTTCCTTTTTAATGGTAATTTTTACCAACAAGTGAAGGGAACTTCCATGGGCGCAGTTTTTGCGCCAAACTTTGCTATTCTGTATATGGACTGGCTCGAGACACAGAGGATACTGTCCCCGTTCAATCCATTTCTTCCTGCGATACTGGAATGGAAGAGATACATAGACAAAAATTTTCTTATCTGGAAAGGGACGGAGGAGACTCTGCTTCAGTTTCTGGACTGGTTAAATGCACACAGCAATGGCATCAACTTCACCCTGACTAAAAGCAAACAGGAAGTGGCTATTCTTGACTTAACTATCATCGCATACAATGGCACATTGTACACGACGCTCTACCGTAAGCCCCTTTCAAGCTAAATTTAGCATGAAAGGGGCGTGCAGTGGGTGTGCGGTGGGCGTTCCACCGCAAAACCCATTGAATTCGACGCTGCCACCTATTATCAAGGGTGGCGATAATAATTGGCAGCGCCGAACTTAAGACCAGGAAAATCCTGGTCTTAAGATGACGAAAAGAGGAGAAATGCTTTATTTCTCCTCTTTTCTGCTTTTTCCATGTGTGCTGCCTTGTGCAGCACATATGGAAAAAGCAAAATGCCATGGTTTGTTTATGTACAGGAAGGTGTCCCTTCCTGTACATAAACAAACCTTTTTTAAAAATGCCATTTTGTAACTTACATGTGTGCTGCATGAAGCAGCACACATGTAAGTAACAAACTGGCATTTTAGGTTTGTTTATGTGCAGGAATGGACACCTTCCTGTACATAAACAAACCTCCCTGCTCGCAGACACCCTTGCACTCTGGTGCAAGGGTGCCTGCGTTGGCGCTAAGTTGTAAAACTTAGCGCCATCGCAGGGGGAAACGCGAGGCTGCACCATATCCTTGATAATATGGTGCAGCCTCGCATTTCCGAAGTGGCGGAGAGAGGCGTTAAGCCAAGAAGGCTAACGCCTCTCTCCGTCACTTCCTTGCTAATATGCCCCTCAGACTCCTGAACCATAGCTTAGCTGGCAAGAAGGATTTTTCGACTCTCCATTTTTGTTTCCTTTTTGCTGAACTATTTTCGGGAGCATTGCTGGACTTCCTATTACATTCTGGTGTCTGGCGGTGCCTCAGGAGATGAGAGACCCCTTCTTTGAATAAAGAAGATCATCCAAGCATTTCCTAAAAGACCAGCTCTTGACAGGTTGCAACACCAAAGTCTTCTGAGTATGGATCAGGTTCAAGAAGTGCTTCAAATTCAAGAAGTCCTGGCAGCTGTTCAGAAAATGCCTTGTTTCTTCAGTCTTTGGTCATTCTACAAAAGGTACCCTGGATCCTCCATTGGCCACACTAACTGAGCAGAAGTTTGATTGCAGCCCCAGGCAGGTAAAGGCTTTCTTAGATACCTGCCAAGTCAATTTTACCTTCACACCTTACATCTATGCTTCCGACAGATTGAAGGTGGGGTTTGTAATACACTGGTAATGCCTTGGGATGGACTATGCCGTAAAATCAAATTCCAGTTTTCTTCTGGATAATTTCACAGTTTTCCTTGAGGCATTCACAAAAGTATTTGATCACAAAAATGCTGGTTTTCAGCTCAAGAAGAAATTTTTGAATTCTGCCAGGGAACAATGGACATTTGATCATATACTTCAAAATTCAAGGCCCTGGCATTAGTAATACTTGGGACTGACCCCACCCTCTTCTTTACCTTTTTTTGGAAAGGGTGCAAAAACAAGATAAATATTAACTTGCTAGGGTCGCCCGACTGCCGTCCTATTCAATCAACCATCCAGATTGAAAGCCGCTTTCAGGAAAGACATCTGGAGCTTTGAAAGCAATCCTCTACCATATCCATCTACAAACCATCATTTAAAGTTACACCTATGTCTTCTGAGCCTTAAGATGGACCTATGCTAGAGGAGGTTAGTCCTGTCACTCTGGTAAAGCGGAAGGAGCGCCTGGCAAAGGGCTCTGACCACACTCTCAGGAATTGTAAACGCTGCTTATGAATACTGTTATGTAACGCTGATACTGATCGCTTGCAGTTTTAACGCATTTGCACTTTACTTGTTTTTAAATCACCACGCTGAGCTGTCATTAACTGATTTTACGTACTTGCACTTTGCACCTTGCTCCCTGCACTCGGTCAACAGCGTCTTCCCCGGTCCACCACGGATTGTTCCGGTTGAGTGGAGGGAAGTATAACGCAGACCGGAAGTGCTGTTTCGGGCCAACTGACACAGCGGCGGTTAGCAGTCTAGCGGCTAAACCGGCTGCATAAAAACCCATGCCTGCCTCGACGCGCAGCGGACGTGCTAGAGGAGGTTAGTCCTGTCACTCTGGTCAAGCGGAAGGAGCGCCTGGCAAAGGGCTCTGACCACACTCTCAGGAATTGTAAACGCTGCTTATGAATACTGTTATGTAACGCTGATACTGATCGCTTGCAGTTTTAACGCATTTGCACTTTACTTGTTTCAAATCACCATGCTGAGCTGTCATTAACTGATTTTACGTACTTGCACTTTGCACCTTGCTCCCTGCACTCGGTCATCGGCGTCTTCCCCGGTCCACCACGGATTGTTCTGGTTGAGTGGAGGGAAGTATAACGCAGACCGGAAGTGCTGTTTCGGGCCAACTGACACAGCGGCGGTTAGCAGTCTAGCGGCTAAACCGGCTGCATTAAAACCCATGCCTGCCTCGCAGCGGACGCGCTAGAGGAGGTTAGTCCTGTCACTCTGGTCAAGCGGAAGGAGCGCCTGGCAAAGGGCTCTGACGACACTCTCAGGAATTGTAAACGCTGCTTATGAATACTGTTATGTAACGCTGATACTGATCGCTTGCAGTTTTAACGCATTTGCACTTTACTTGTTTTTAAATCACCACGCTGAGCTGTCATTAACTGATTTTACGTACTTGCACTTTGCACCTTGCTCCCTGCACTCGGTCAACGGCGTCTTCCCCGGTCCACCACGGATTGTTCCGGTTGAGTGGAGGGAAGTATAACGCAGACCGGAAGTGCTGTTTCGGGCCAACTGACACAGCGGCGGTTAGCAGTCTAGCGGCTAAACCGGCTGCATAAAAACCCATGCCTGCCTCGACGCGCAGCGGACGCGCTAGAGGAGGTTAGTCCTGTCACTCTGGTCAAGCGGAAGGAGCGCCTGGCAAAGGGCTCTGACCACACTCTCAGGAATTGTAAACGCTGCTTATGAATACTGTTATGTAATGCTGATACTGATCGCTTGCAGTTTTAACGCATTTGCACTTTACTTGTTTTTAAATCACCACGCTGAGCTGTCATTAACTGATTTTACGTACTTGCACTTTGCACCTTGCTCCCTGCACTCGGTCATCGGCGTCTTCCCCGTTCCACCACGGATTGTTCTGGTTGAGTGGAGGGAAGTATAACGCAGACCGGAAGTGCTGTTTCGGGCCAACTGACACAGCGGCGGTTAGCAGTCTAGCGGCTAAACCGGCTGCATTAAAACCCATGCCTGCCTCGACGCGCAGCGGACGCGCTAGAAGAGGTTAGTCCTGTCACTCTGGTCAAGCGGAAGGAGCGCCTGGCAAAGGGCTCTGACCACACTCTCAGGAATTGTAAACGCTGCTTATGAATACTGTTATGTAACGCTGATACTGATCGCTTGCAGTTTTAACGCATTTGCACTTTACTTGTTTTTAAATCACCACGCTGAGCTGTCATTAACTGATTTTACGTACTTGCACTTTGCACCTTGCTCCCTGCACTCGGTCAACAGCGTCTTCCCCGGTCCACCACGGATTGTTCCGGTTGAGTGGAGGGAAGTATAACGCAGACCGGAAGTGCTGTTTCGGGCCAACTGACACAGCGGCGGTTAGCAGTCTAGCGGCTAAACCGGCTGCATAAAAACCCATGCCTGCCTCGACGCGCAGCGGACGCGTGCAGCGGGCGCGCCGCTGGCGCGCCGAAGGCGCGCCTAAGGCAAGCCCGTCTGCGCCCGTCTGCGCCCGACAGGGCCCAGGGGCCAGTCCCCCTGCCCCTCCACCCCCAGCCTTCATCCGGTACACCAAGGAAGAATTAATACACCTGCAGAAAGCACCTAAGTCACTCTGTACCCATGCCATCTCCCCCGAGAAGTCACAGGACAAGTGCTTACACTGCCCTTACGAACTTACTCCAATGACCACCCATTTCCCCTTAGCAGGGAACGCGTTCAAGATGGCTCTGCTAAACTGCAGATCCCTGCCAAAACACACGATGGAAATTTCTATGCTCCTACATGACACTGAACCAGATGCTCTCTTTCTCACGGAGACTTGTCTATCGCCTAGTTCAGACCCAGACATTGTTCAAACACTCCCCCCTGGCTACCTGATCCAACGCTTAGACAGAACAAGTGGGAAGGGGGGCGGAATTGCAATTATCTATAAAGAGCACATAATCTGCCGCATTCTAGACACCCCTCTCTCAGACTGCGAAAATGTTCTCTTCTCCATTGAATTCGGTCCATCACTTACCTTCATGGGCATTCTCCTATATCGCCCTCCAGGAGGACCGGGCCAATTTGGCAGTTCACTGCTGGAAACTGTCGTGAATCTTGCCAGCACCGCACCCAATCCCAACCTTCTGGGAGATTTTAACTACCACTTTGACGACCCCTCGGACAAGGTGGCCAATGAGCTGGTCCACGACCTGGCAGCATATCAACTAGACTTAAAAGTACATCAAGCAACACATGCCAAGGGTCACCTCCTTGATCCTATCTTTTCAAGCATAGCCGAACTAAAAGGGAATGTCCCTATCCCCCTTCCGTGGTCAGACCACTTCCTCGTCCCCTTCTCATGGCACCCTCCCATTTTGAGGTCACAATCTCTAGCCTCACGTATCCAAATCCGCCCCTGGTCTAAACTGAGTGCAGAGGACTGGACACGCGAACTGGAATTAACCATACCCACTCATGACCCCGATCCTTCAAAAGCCAACAGAAAGTTCTCTGTTTGGATTGAGAACTTGCTCGACATAGTACTTCCCAGGAAAACCATTCTAAAAAAAGGGACCCAACAAATCCCCTGGTTCACTCCTGAACTTCGCAAACTTAAGCAACAGTGTAAAAGATCAGAAAGAGCATGGGGGAGAGACTTCTCAAACGAAAAAAAATCACAATATAGGCTAACTATATCCCATTGTAAAACAGCACTAAAAGCAGCCCAGGCTGCCTACTATGATGAAAAAATCTGCTCCTCCCGAAACCCCTCCAGAGAAATATTCCAGATTGCAAAGAAACTCATGAAAACTCCTGATCCCCCTGTAGCTCCTGACAAGTCTGGTCGTAGATGCGAGGAGTTAGCTGGATTTTTCTCCACCAAAATCCAAAACATCCTCAATTCACTCCCACTCACCGACAAGGACCACCCAGCCAAGCTCTACGACCCAGAACCTCCAATTAACCCCCACCCCTTAGATTCATTCACCCCACTCACCGAGGAATCATTCCTTTCTATCCTAGACTCACTTAAGAGCGGGTCTCCGCTCGACCCGGCCCCCCCTAACATCTTGAAGCTGGTAGCACCTACAATCTCCGCCCCATCACCAACTTAATTAATGCCTCTTTAGCCTCGGGCATAGTCCCCCAAGCCTGGAAAAACGCAATAGTGAAGGCGCTCCTGTAAAAACCACATCTGGACCCCACTGAGCTTGGCAACTACCGCCCCATCTCACTGCTCCCCGGTATTAGCAAGATAGCAGAAAAACACGTCAATCGGTCACTTTCTGCACACCTGGAGACTTTTAAACTACTCCATTCCTCCCAGACCGGCTTCCGTCCTGGTCAGGGCACAGAGACTGCACTAATAGCGGTAGTGGAGGAGGCAAGAACGTTTCTAGATTCCGGAGGATCCTCAGCTATCATCCTCCTGGACCTTAGTGCAGCCTTCGACACAGTGAACCACGACACTTTGATTCACCGTCTCAAAAAAGTAGGAGTGTCAGGTACGGCCCTATCCTGGCTGAGATCGTTCCTGGAAGAAAGGTTCTTCCAGGTATTCGAAGGAAACTCCCGCTCCCAACCAGTCCCGCTGCAGTGTGGTTTTCCTCAGGGCTCGTCTCTGAGCCCCACACTTTTTAATGTATACATGACCCCCTTGCCAGAGATCGTAGCCTCCTTCGGAATCCACCTCGTCACATACGCTGATGATACTCAGCTAATTATGGCACTGAACCAGACGGAACAATCCCCTACGAATCTGTGTTCCTGCCTCAAGGAAGTTGCCCGCTGGATGAGTTCATCCCACCTGAAACTCAATGGCGACAAAACGGAGCTCATGCTATTGGGCAACCAAGCAAACTTCAATCCAAACACCCTGTGGCCGATCTGCATGGGCTCTGCTCCAACGCCTAAAAAGGAGATAAAAAGCTTGGGCATCTGGCTCGACCACGATCTGACATTCAGAGTCCAATCTAGGAGAACGGCCGCCGCTTGCTACGGCCTGCTCAGAACCACCCGGAAAATACTTCCCCTCCTACCAAGCCACTCAAGAAAGCTCCTGATCCAGGCGCTCATCCTTTCCAGGCTGGACTACGGTAACGCTCTCTATTTGGGCGCTCCCAACTCAGTCATTGCCAAATTGCAAGTGGTTCAGAACTCGGCAGCTAGACTCCTTACGGGCACAAAAAACCGCTGCTCTGCAAAGCCGGCTATCCATTCTCTTCACTGGCTCCCGGTACAGGAGAGAATTCACTTCAAAGCTCTCTGCATTGCGCATAAAGGTTTGCAAGGCAGAGGCCCCCCTATCATTAAGCATCTGGTCAAACCATATAAGGCCACGCGCAGCCTCCGCTCTGACTCGCTCTACCTGGCGGAGGTCCCCAGAATCAAGAGAGCCAGAACAGGCGGCCGCCTCTTCTCCCACAACGCCCCTAAGCTCTGGAACTCCCTGCCGCTCCCGATCCACAAGGAAGTCAACCATTGGACATTCCGGAGACATCTGAAAACTTGGCTATTCCCATGACTTCACCCATCCTCCTAGCCACCTCCGCAGCGCTGGGATGCCTCCGGGTAGCCATGCACTATATAAGAGCACGTTTCATTCATTCAAATCACGAAAGTTTCTTTAACTGAAGAAGAAAAAGCAAGAATAAGAAAACTCAATCTGAGCTTTTTTTGTGGTGAGTCAGGTCATTTGTTAAGTTCCCGTCCAGTTCTCCCTGCTCATAGTTCAGAGAAGTCAGGAAACTAAGGCGCTTGCCCCTTGTGCAGGGAATAGAGGTGAGTGAAAATAAGATACACATGCCCACTCCTATGAAATCATCCACTTTTGTTTTTCTCCACTCTGATTGGGATTGGGAGGAGCTATCGGCAAGATGGCTGCTTTCTAGGTGGCTCTGCCGGCCTGAGCATAATAATCCGTCAGGCATCCGGCTGCAACCTACACATCGGAACCTAAAAAGCACGAAATCCAGCGCAGCAACACATGCGGACTGCACTGATGTGTTTTGAGCTACGGGACGCTGTGGCACATCGCAGAACGCTGCACCGGCCCTGATGACCGAGCTTGGGAGGGAAACGCAAAATGGCGCCTGGAAAGTAAATAGTGCATAGCCCAGTCCTACCGTACTTGCAGCGGCTGGGCTCTGAAACCTGTCGAAGTCGCAGTGAGAATGTCCGTCCGGCGTCGAGGGGTGAGTCTGCTGGTGGCTGCGGCGCACTGCTGGGCATATTGCTGGGGGAAGGGTGGACGAGCGCTGGCCGTGATCCCCGCCCACGCCACCGGACGCCGCTGAAAGGGGGAAAGTGGTCCGTTGCGGAGAGATTGCTGGTGCTGCGGAGGTGCCTCCGGTGAAGCCCATACTGCAGAGGTGAGCGGAAGAGCTGTATGTGAAGGCCCAGTCAAGAGTGACTGCATCGGCGAGCCGCGGGAGCCTCTGCGGCTGCTTACTGCTGCGGCGCGAGTGCTCTGGTGGCTGGGACTGCCTGCTGGATTCGCTCTGGAGACTGGGAGTCGCAATACTATTCATTGTTTTACCGCCTCAGACATGGCTCTGGTGCGGCTGCCGCCTGAGGCTGCCGCCTGAGGCCTGCTCAGTTTCTTGCTGGGTCTGTCTGTTCTATTACCGTCGCTGCTTCCTGGACTGGAGCCGCTGTTAGGTGGGTCACCAGGACGGTTAGCGCTAGCTGTATACATCACAGGTCTAAATGGACTGCTGTTGTTGCTATGTCGTGCACTGCTTTACCAGAGAATAATGGAGACCGACTGAAATCGAACTTCAATGACCCATCCCCCTTGCCTGACTTCAAGATGGCCGCCTCCGTGGGACCCTCCTCGATGCTTTATCTCTCCTGGTCTAAAATCTTTGTTCATCGTCCCGATGTTGATCAGCCCTCACCCGACCCTGTTCCTGCTCACCTACTAGGACATTTACTATGAGAACTTTCCCCGACAGCTGAGACATAGCCACTTTGTCTGATGCCCGGTGGAGCTACCTCGCTAGCTATAGGGGAGATGGGCCATGGATTCCCTCCTTGACCATCACCTACCCAGCCGATCTTTGGGCAAACTCTCCTATGTCTCTCTGGACCTAATCTCCCTCCTCCCTTCACCCTACCCCTCTCCGCTCTACTCTTCTCCTCTTTGTAGCCATTGACCTTTGCCCTCACCCGTCCCTGCTCATAGTTCCCACCCTCTTTTATCCACCTGACTTTCTTTTGTGAACTTTTCCTTCGTCAGTTGAGACCTAGTGATTTTGACTTATGCCCGATGGAGCTACCTTGCTTAGCTATAGGGGAGACGGGCTGTGGATTCCCTCCTCGGACGTCACCTACCCAGTCGGTCTTTGGGCAAACTTCCTTTCGTCTCTCCTGCCGTCTCTTCCCCATCCTCCCCTTCACATTTCCCCCTTCCCCCCTCCGCTCTATCTGTCTCACCTTTCCTTCCTCTCTCAATCTGTTGCTTATTTTTGATGTAAAGTGTAATCTGTTATCATTGTCTGTAACATTGTGTAACCTAATGTAAAGCGCTCTGATACCTCCGGGTCTAGCCAGCGCTATATAAAACTCTTAAAATAAAAAATAAGACTGCGAAGTTTCCAACATTCATTATTCAGTAGCCCTTACATCACCATATTTCAGTTGTCAAGAAAGACACACCAGTAGCTGTAGAAGCTGTCAATGGAGCTCTAGTGGCCTCTAGATTAGTATTCAAGGAAACACAGCCCTTACCTCTCAAAACAGCAAGCCAGTACGAAACCTTAACCTTCGATCTGATTTCTTCTCCCCGTTATCCTATCATTTTGGGACTAAATTGGCTAGCCAGACACAATCCCTACATCGGTAAACTAAAACTATATTTTAGGGTTCTGAATATTGTTTCTCCAATTATACTAATAACCAATCTTCTCTTAAACCTCCTGAAGTTCACCACAACAAGTCTATCCAGTCTGTTGCTTTGGTCAATTCGAGTTCTGATTCTTATCATGAACACCTTGACGTTTGAGTCAACAACTAAGGAACTACCCCCTCATTGTCCTTTTGACTGCGCTATTGACATCTTGCCAGATGCCATTATTCCCTATGGTCTAATTTTCGTTTTCTCTCCAGAATGCCAAGCCCTAAGGCAGTATCTCGATAATAACCTAGCGAATGGTCTAATAGCCCCATCCAATTCCCCTGCCAGAGCATCTTTGTTTTTGTTCCTTAAAAGGGAACATTCAAATTATGACCGTGTATTGATTACAGAGGTTTAAATCAGGTCACTATAAAGGACCGCTAGCTAGCTTTCGTGTCTCATATCAAATATCTTAGAAGCATTCCAAGGCACTAAAATCTTCACTAAACTGGACCCATGAAGTGTTTATCACCAAATTCACACTCGTTCAGAGACAAATGAAAGACAGCCTTCGCAACACCTTTTGGGCATTATGAATACAGGGTAATGTCTCAACCACACTGACAGACAAGCAGTGGGAACAATGCCTAGGGGCTCTAAAAGTCATCTCAATAAACGCAAGACTTAAATGTACCCATTTTAACTATTTCCATCATATTTACCTAACCCCCTACAGAATAGCCAAGATGTACCCAGGAGAGGTGGATATTTGCTCATGATGCACTGCCCCAATGGCCACATTCATGCATATGCTATGGTCATGTCCGAAAATAGTTGAGTTCTGGACAGAAATAGCTGAAATATTGACAGAGACCACATACACGCTAGTACCAATAAATGGACAATTTGTTTTATTAGGTATTACTAAGCGCTCCTCAAAATGTGAGTTACGGAATACATTTTTAGACTTAGCTCTGGTGGTCGCTAAGCGCAGACTAGAAGACTGAAGCCAGCATGGGATGGGAGGAGGCAGACGTGCTGGAAGGCACGTCTGCCTCCTCCCGTCCCATGCTGGTTTCAAGATTTACGTAAGGTTCTCATGGCTGAACTAGCAATCTCCCGGGGCTTAATCCCGGGCCATTCGAATGTAAATTACACTCCTGACTAGAGGACATATCTTACTTCCATGGAGGCTAAATTGGGTGGTATCCTAATCGCGGCATACGATGGCCCAACAGAACGCCACACAGGCATGACCGGGTAACGCCCTTCACAGAAAAGATCGGAGGTTGGAAATAGGATACCCCTCCCATACATGGTTTTCTCCCTTTCCGCCATTCGACTATACCACCGACACCCCTCTGTAAATTAACATTAATACAACAGGTGATTAGGGCCCCACACATCAATCCCTAGCAATTGTTTTTTTGATGGCGGTTTGTGATGCAATGACAGTGGTATAACACAAGTGTTGTAGCATAGTAGAGATTGTGTGCTTATCGTTTACCCTCAATATTTACTTTCTAATTATGTTGAATGTTGTTTATGTCGCTAAACAGATATATCTTGGAACACAGGAGAATGGGAGTAATTCCCACCCTATGTTGAGAACACTAGTGAATATATGAAGAGATATTACAAACTGCATGGTACCTGTACTAGACATTTGCACAGCTGTAACTCAAAATAATAAGTTGAGATGCATTGCTATTTTGCTATATCTCGCAAAACTGTATTCGTACCTGATGTATATTGATGAAAAACTAATAAAGACATATCCAAAAACATGAATACCGGGTAATGCCCTTCTGATCATGTAATGCTCCTGCTGTCTTTCAACGATTCATGAATAGAATCTTCGCTGTTCTAATATTCCAGTCTATGATCTTCTACCTAGATGATGTCCTGTTTTTTTCTAAAAACGCTACTTAACACCACAATCAGGTCAAACAGTTTTTACAGCGTCTAAGAGAAAATAAGTTATTAGCAAGGGCTGAAAAATGTCTCTGAGAAATCTTCTGTTGATTATCTAACCTAAGTCCTATCATCTGATGGAATTGCCATTAACAACCGAAAGGTTTAAGCTATCCTTGATTGGCGAGTTCCTTGCTCAGTGAAAAAATACTCAGGGGGATATTCTCAAGAACGTGCGATAATCATCGCCAAAATGGGTTAACGCAATTTCACATATCGCCGTCCATCGCGGGAAAATAATTCCGTGTTAACGCCCCATTCTCAACACGGTGGTAACATGCGATAGTGACCTGATAACGCCTCAAATGTCCGCAATAAAATGCTCAGGACGGCGATAAAAATCTAAAGCCTAACATGAAAAAAGTTGCAATGGGCCCACCTGCGAAAAAAAACACGGCGACAAGCAGCGCCAGGCCTGCAAGTCCCACAAGTCAGGCAGGAAAAACCGCTAGAAAAGTGCCAACAAAAAACACAAACAAAACACAAACAACTGCAAAGCACCATGGAGGTAGCCAGAGCAAGTACAGAGGACAATCAGAACCCCACAAGCCCCACAGAGGACCAGCCTGGGACCTCGGGGTCAGGGAAGGGCAAGGAGAAGAAGAAGAGGAACCCACCTTACAGTACGCAGGAAAACCAGATCCCCATTACGGAGGTCATAGAACACCACCACCAACTGTGCATCACCTCCACTGTGTCATTGGCAACTAAAAATACAATATGGCAGTCCATATTGGCCAAGGTGAGTGCAGTCGGAGTGAAGAGAAGGGAAGTGGACGACTGCAAGAAGCGCTGGACTGATGTGGAATGCAAAACCAAGCTGAAACCCGCAGCCAACCTGAAAGCAGCAATGCAGACTGGAGGAGGGAGTCCATTGACACACCAGGAGCTGGATGAGATGGAGGGAATGGTGACCCGAGTCATCATTGGGGAGACGGTGGCAGGAGTTGGGGGACCGGACACTGCACAACATGACCTGAGCCAACAGCAACAGGGTGAGTAAAGACCAGGGACTGGGGGGACGGGGGAGATGGGCACAATGGCACACATGCACAATTAAGTATAGCACATCTGCGGACAAACCATGCCCAAGAGTCACAACTCCGACCAAGAGCCCAAGTTACCCAAGTCTGCAACATCTCAGCACTGTATAAGCACAGAATTCAAAGGCACACCGCCTGAAAGGGATAAGGGCCAGCCAAATCAGAGCTGAAGGGGCAACACACCCACAATGCTGCACACACACATAATAATCCGAGCACCTCAACATTGACAACAATGTGGTACAAACTGCAACACTTTCACAACAGAACAGAGGACACAACTGCCGCCGCTTGTGTGTAGAAAATGGCCATTCGCATTTGGCATAGCAGGAAACTGTGAGATGACAATGTACAAGTACAACCTCACATCCCTGATGGTGTAGAAATGTCAACTGTCCCGCATCACATAGGCATCTCCCCGCAAACAGTCACAATGTACATTGTCATGCAGTCTGTAAGTAAACTTGACCAATGCGTCAACATACATGTGAACTCAAAGTCAATCTGCATCTCCCCTTCACATTTCAGAAGGAGAATCAACACCTCCTGCAGAGCAGATCCAACAACTCAGCACTGATGATGAAGAGGACCTCCCCAACATCGACACCGACGCCCTCCAACAGCCCATGGACTGCTTCGGCACCCCACCTCCAGGAGCAGTGCAGCCCAGCTGCATCGAGGAGACCCCAACCCCTGCACAGACCACACAGCAGGAAGCACTCACCACCACTGCTGTCTCCCAGGACCCCCACAACCAACACATGGCATTCAAACGCTGTGTGTTAGGGTGCCAGGAGAAGATGGCTGATCAGCTGCGGGTGGGGTTTGACCTCATGGCAGCCAAACAAGACCACTTACAGTCCATTACGGACACCCACTGTCCGCTCCATGCTCTCCAACAGTCCATGGCTGACATCGCTGGAGTCATGACTCTGAGCCAAGAACAACTGTCTAGTCAGAGTGGCTCCAGCGATGTCAGCTGGGAGTTGGGACACATGCGGAGGATCATGTTGAACATGGAGCGGATGCAGGTGGAAAGAATGTTTGCCACGGCTGCACACCAGCGAGATGTAGCTGTGATCTTCCATGCCCTGCAGATCCTCATCATGACATTGCCGCCACAAGGCCTGGCACGGATGAATGCTGCTGCTACTACTACTCCATCCACATCTCCGCCCCCTGAAGTGTCAGTGCCACACAGTGATGCAGACTAAACACCACCACCCACATGTGAGGCACCTGACACATCAGAGGACGAAGATAATGATGAATCTGGCACTGTGGTAAGAATGAAGTGGTAGCATTCATCTCCGCCATATGGCCTGTTTCAGCTTGGTTCTGCCCTCTGTTTCATGCCCTGGATTAACACCTTCCACTGTCCCCCGATACACTCAGCGACACTCACCTTGGACCTCGACAGGGACTGCCATATTTGGTTTGGTTACCAATGACACTGCAATCACACTGCGGACTGAAATCTGCCTCTTCCGATGAACTTGTCAATCCCTAATGGACTCTGGCTGGCCCTCCACGGGGCAGCAATGTAAAGTGGGGTGTACATGGCCCTGTACTGCTGCAGCTTCAACACTCCACTGAATACGAAAAAAACATTCTGATTCACACAGATGTGTCGTGGCTATGACCAATCAAGTATGAAAGTATGGATGAATGTAGGGACAGTGATTCCACAAAAAGGTACTCCCTGGGTAATGCTACCAATGTGCATGTCTGGCCATGACTCAGATAGTCAGTGAGACACACATTGTCATTCAAATCAACACTCATCACAGTTGAATACAAGTGAAGGTGCGTAGACTTTATTAGCATATGCGTGTCAGTACGGGCAAGATAAGTGCCACAACATGCAGAGCAATGCAGCAGTATGTCAGGATGAGGAACGTTGCAAGCGCCGCTGTCCACTCCGGGGGAGTGCCTCACCCTTCACAGGTGTGTGTCAACCCGCGTTGTTGTCCGCTCATGTATTCGGAGTCCAGGCGAATGCAGCCATGTCCACTGTTGTCGTGGGATATTTGACCAGATCTCAAAGATACAACAAGGTGTTGGGACATGTGCAATGGGTTCCAATCTGTTGTGGCTGCAGGTACGTAGTTACTCATCCATGAAAGCGATTGCAGCTCCGTAGGCTATCATTTCCAACATGAGGTCGTTGTCGACTTCATCAAACAGGACGGCAAGGCGATCCATTAGCAGGTCCGGACAGATGTGCTGCGTCCACCCCCTTTCACCAATTAGCACTACAGCCCAATAGGGGAGCGGTTCAATGTGGTCACTGCACACGAGGAGTCGTGCAATCGCCTAGGTCCAACTGCCAGAATGCATGCCAAGTATCAAGGCATCCCATAAACGGGTATCACGGTGACACTCCTGGTCGTGGGCCAACAGGGGGCGCACACACATGTCAAGATCCAGTTCAGCTACCGTCCTGTTGGATAGGCAGACATCCATGGGCCACTCGAATATGCACGATCGACAATGCAACACAGGCTGAACGCAGGTGACGTTGGCAAGGTGGAAGCTTAGCCGGTAACTGATCCGCAGCACTGCCAATGGCAGTGCCCCCAGTAAACGCAGCATACGTGCACGGTACAGTTCCACCTGATAGGGGTTGTGCAAGTGTCCGGGATGTTCTGCCATTGCGTCAGTGGCTCTGGTTGAAGCAGCACTGTTCTGACCTGCGCCAGTTCTGTGGATGAAATGCCACAGCTCGGATCAATGGGTTGTTTTAGTGTGCAACGGTTGTACGCCTGGGATGGTGTGGGAGTAAGTGTGAAGGCCATTCCATGCAAGATAACTTCGAGCAAGGACTTCTGTGTGTGGGTTGTGTATACGTTGGTCTTTCGTCAGGCTGTGCGTAGTGCGGGAGTCATCATCAGCTGCTCTAGTATCTGTCAGGGGGTGCCGGGCACATGCAATTCCGAGGTCGGAGGTGCCGATGTGCTTCCGCCTGATAGTCCAGACAAAGGAGCTGTCATACCTGATGTTAGTTTCTCATCTGCTTGCATTCAGGAAATGTGAAGTGGCTTGTTGGGGGTGGGGTGAGATGTGTGCGACTTTGGGATTTATGTTTGACATGTCTTGCACGTGGCAAATGAGCGGCATCACTGTGTGTTACGTTGCCTCACAGCTGCTCCTCCCTCCCCCCAAGCCAATTTACTTGTGTGCGCTGTGCGGTTGCATCACTTGCACTCCTACGGCACACCATTGTCATGCCTGTCTGTGCATGTCCACAAGCCTGACAACGACACTGTGAGGTTGGCCGTTGAAGGTGGGCGGCCACGTGAGTGTAGGCGTGTGGGAAGGATAGGGTGGACACAGATGTAGAGTTCATGCCTGGCTGAACTCGCGCTGCGATTAAGGCTAGGCATTTGGCTCATGCTGCGGCAATACAGATTCACACAACACTTGGCATGTATGAGCCAAGACCCCGAGCGGGCTTGCGCTCCTTCATTTCCCCGTTCATGCGAGCCCGCCCTCCGGGTGCATGCTACATTGCAATATTGTCGATTGCAGACTGGGTGGCGCCGACACTACAACAGTGACATACTCATTAGTCACTTCCTTGTCCAGGCCAGAACTGAACCACGCCCAGTGCCCCGGGCAAATCCTTCACACCCCTACGCTGGCTTGGCGTACGCCGGCCCAGCCCACTCCGCTTACGCTTACAGGGGGGGACGACACAGCTACATGACCGGGGTCTTCCCCACTGCCTGAGGTGGCATGGTTTCGTCCACTGTCCACAACACTACACACACCATCAGTATATGTCCACATGGACATGTCTGTGCTCTGCATACTGAAGTCAGTCCAGCACATCACCGCCACACTTGGCATTGTGTACATTCTTATTGATAGGTCACTTGCCTCCTTCACACATACTTGGTTCCCACCTCTCCCCTCATTCTGCAATTGTGTGGCTGAGGGGCCATGCCGTTTTCGGAAGATCAGCTGTCTTGTTCTGCGCTGCCTCAGTGGTAGTCTGGGGGCGGGCGGGGGGGGCCTGGGGGTGGTGGCGGTGGGTGTTGTGGCCCTCTTGGGTCTCCGTGCTGCATGGTCAGTGGCTCCATGACATGTGTTGGTCTTCAGATGTGGCTCTGGGCTGGGCTCCCTTTCATGCTGCAGGTTGTCGTCCTGCTTTACACCAGTAATATTTAACATTTCACAATTTCATGATAAAAATTGGAATAAACAAATGTTTAAATTACAAAATAGGTATTTAATGCTAGTGTAAATGAAACAAGACAATATGAACACGTGGGCAACCGTGACAAGGCAGAGGGAAATCGGCTGATTTCCTTACCCCAGGCAAGTGACTTAAAATTGTGACTTTTCAGTATACGTGAATATAAATAAACACAAGTCACAGTTCAATCAATCAATCACGGCATTTATAGAGCGCGCTACTCACCCGGGAGGGTCTCAAGGCGCTGGGGGAGGGGGTAAGTTACTGCTCGAACAGCCAGGTCTTGAGCTGCTTCCTGAAGGCGAGATGGTCCTGGGTTCGCCGAAGGTGAGTGGGGAGGGAGTTCCAGGTCTTGGCCGCCAGGTAGGAGAAGGATCTTCCTCCGGCGGTGGTTCTGCGGATGCGTGGTACGGTGGCGAGGGCGTGGCTGGTTGATCGTAGCTGGCGTGTGGGCGTGTAGAAGGACATGCGGTCGTTGAGGTACTTTGGGCCCAGGTCGTGGAGGGCCTTGTGTGCGTGGGTGAGGAGTCTGAACGTGATTCTCTTGCTGACGGGGAGCCAGTGCAGGTCTTTCAGGTGTACGGTGATGTGGCTGTGTCGGGGGATGTCCAGGATGAGTCGTGCGGAGGCGTTCTGGATGCGCTGGAGTCTCTTTTGAAGTTTGGCTGTGGTTCCGGCGTAGAGGGTGTTCCCATAGTCCAGTCGGCTGGTGACGAGTGCCTGGGTGACGGTCTTCCTGGTTTCAGTGGGGATCCATCTGAAGATCTTGCGGAGCATGCGCAGGGTGTTGAAGCATGAAGATGAGACGGCGTTGACTTGTTTGGTCATTGATAGGGAGGAGTCCAGGATGAAGCCCAGGTTGCGTGCGTGGTCCGTTGGCTTGGGTGCGGTGCCCAGGGCCGGGGGCCACCAGGAGTCGTCCCAGGCGGAGGGTGATGAGCCCAGGATGAGGACTTCCGTCTTGTCTGAGTTCAGTTTAAGGCGGCTGTTCCTCATCCAGTCGGCGACGTCTCTCATCCCGTCGTGCAGGTTGGCTCTGGCGGTAGTGGGGTCGTTGGTGAGGGAGAGGATCAGCTGGGTGTCGTCGGCGTAGGAGATGATGTTGAGGTTGTGTCGGCGTGCGATGGCTGCGAGGGGCTCATGTAGACGTTGAAGAGGGTCGGGCTGAGTGAGGATCCTTGTGGAACGCCGCAGATGACTTCGGTGGCTTCGGATCTGAACGGGGAGAGGCGGACTCTCTGGGTTCTTCCGGCGAGGAACGAGATGATCCATTCCAGTGCTTTCTCTCGGATTCCGATGTTGCTGAGGCGCTTCACTAGGGTGCGGTGGCAGACGGTGTCGAACGCCGCGGAGAGGTCCAGGAGGATGAGGGCAGCTGTTTCCCCGTTGTCGGTTAGGGTTCTGATGTCGTCGGTGGCTGCGATAAGGGCAAGATTGAGGTTGAGGTTACATCTCATACTCCACAAACAGTATAAATAGTAGTATAGAGTTAGGGATGTATGTGTCGACAACGTTTCAATCCCGCAGAGAATATCGGGATCTCATCAGGACT
The DNA here is from genome assembly GCA_963921515.1 of Calotriton arnoldi. Lineage (NCBI taxonomy): Eukaryota > Metazoa > Chordata > Amphibia > Caudata > Salamandridae > Calotriton > Calotriton arnoldi. The sequence continues at coordinate 963,781 of CAWUFW010004823.1, forward strand.
AATAGATAGAGCAGGTGCCTGAGAAGTTGCCTGGAGAAGTAAGAGGGAGGGGAGGAGGAAAGAGGGGAAGGAGCAAATAATTAAAATCATGAAAGGGGAGATGTGAAAAAAACAGAAGAGAATAGGGAGGAAGAAAAGGATAATAAGGAAAATATAACATTCAATAAATTAGAAGGAATAGCAGTGGAGTAAATACAAGGAAGTATGAAAGTGGAGGAAGGATGGAGGTGGAGATGTGCGGGGTGAGGTAATGTACATATTACCAGAATAAGAGAATGAGTGAAGAAGAAGGAAAAGGCCACAAGATCAGGGGCTGTGGAACAGGGATGAAGAGTGTAAAGGGGAGAAGGTGAAGGAGGGTGAAAGTAAAGGAGGGATAAGAGCAAGAAGGACTAACCAACAGTGTGGCAAGTCTGTGAGCCGCGATGAGGAAGGCCAGAACGAGTTGCTGGCGTGGAAGTCCACCGGAAGCAGATAGGGGACGTAGGGAATAAGCGAGATCTAAATTAAAATAAAGGAAGAGTGAGGCAGGACATGTGCGAGCCGTATGTGCAACCCCGAGAAGGACCAAGGGTGAGAGAAGGAGAGGGCTTACCGTCGGGTGCACGGGTCTCCAACCGAGGAACTGGGGGAGTCACCTCCCAGCCGGGAGGCTGTAGTAAAGGATCGACGTGCAGGTTGGCAGGCCAAGGAAGGATATTAGTACAATGCGACCCTGGAAACGGGGGTCGGAGCCGTGCGCCTGCTCGATGGCTGTGAAAAAGGGAACACGGGATAGTAAGGCGGGGAAGAGGCGAGGGGATGTAGGGGAGAGGGTAGAGCAAATTAGGCACGAGACAGAGGGCTAATAAACCTAGGCTTACCAGCAGTAAGAGGGAGCCAGGACACGCTGGACGATCCGGAGTACAACAAGCAGATGCGGTCAATGCCGGCACGAATGTGAGGCAGAGCGAGATCAAGGGGGACTTACATGAAAAAAGGACAACGGAAGTGACGTAATGAGTGGGCAAGGGTGAAGAAACTAAGCGTGAGGGAAGCGGCCATGTTGGAAGGGGATAGAAGAGTAAGAGAAGCAATGTAAAAGGACCAAGAGTGTCAGAGATACCAGATTAGGCAGCCATGTTGGTGAAAGATAGAGAGATGAAAACGAGTGATAGGGAGACAGGGAAAGGGAAGGTATGGGAGAGCAATTAACTCTTCTATCCCCTTCCAACATGGCCGCTTCCCTCACGCTTAGTTTCTTCACCCTTGCCCACTCATTATGTCACTTCCGTTGTCCTTTTTTCATGTAAGTCCCCCTTGATCTCGCTCTGCCTCACATTCATGCCGGCATTGACCGCATCTGCTTGTTGTACTCCGGATCATCCAGCGTGTCCTGGCTCCCTCTTACTGCTGGTAAGCCTAGGTTTATTAGCCCTCTGTCTCGTGCCTAATTTGCTCTACCCTCTCCCTACATCCCTCGCCTCTTCCCCGCCTTACTATCCCGTGTTCCCTTTTTCACAGCCATCGAGCAGGCGCACGGCTCCGACCCCGTTTCCAGGGTCGCATTGTACTAATATCCTTCCTTGGCCTGCCAACCTGCACGCCGATCCTTTACTACAGCCTCCCGGCTGGGAGGTGACTCCCCGGTTCCTCGGTTGGAGACCCGTGCACCCGACGGTAAGCCCTCTCCTTCTCTCACCCTTGGTCCTTCTCGGGGTTGCACATACAGCTCGCACATGTCCTGCCTCACTCTTCCTTTATTTTAATTTAGATCTCGCTTATTCCCTACGTCCCCTATCTGCTTCCGGTGGACTTCCACGCCAGCAACTCGTTCTGGCCTTCCTCATCGCGGCTCACAGACTTGCCACACTCTTGGTTAGTCCTTCTTGCTCTTATCCCTCCTTTACTTTCACCCTCCTTCACCTTCTCCCCTTTACACTCTTCATCCCTGTTCCACAGCCCCTGATCTTGTGGCCTTTTCCTTCTTCTTCACTCATTCTCTTATTCTGGTAATATGTACATTACCTCACCCCGCACATCTCCACCTCCATCCTTCCTCCACTTTCATACTTCCTTGTATTTACTCCACTGCTATTCCTTCTAATTTATTGAATGTTATATTTTCCTTATTATCCTTTTCTTCCTCCCTATTCCCTTCTGTTTTTTTCACATCTCCCTTTCATGATTTTAATTATTTGCTCCTTCCCCTCTTTCCTCCTCCCCTCCCTCTTACTTCTCCAGGCAACTTCTCAGGCACCTGCTCTATCTATTAGTCCTGATTAGATCCCGATATTCTCTGCGGGATTGAAACGTCGTCGACACATACATCCCTAACTCTATACTACTATTTATACTGTTTGTGGAGTATGAGATGTAACCTCAACTGTGACTTGTGTTTATTTATATTCACGTATACTGAAAAGTCACAATTTTAAGTCACTTGCCTGGGGTAAGGAAATCGGCCGATTTCCCTCTGCCTTGTCACGGTTGCCCACGTGTTCATATTGTCTTGTTTCATTTACACTAGCATTAAATACCTATTTTGTAATTTAAACATTTGTTTATTCCAATTTTTATCATGAAATTGTGAAATTTTAAGTTTACATTCTTTTTGTGTGGGACCCTTGTTCTGTAAAACACAACTCCACCCTTGGTCCCCGCTGACTTCCAGGGTTCCTTGTTTTTTTGTTATACATAAGCGCAATCGCTGGATTGCAAGGAATGATTTATTTTATTCCACCCTACTAAGTTCTTTAGTGGGCTTCGCACTTAACTCCCTCTCCCCCTCCCGCTCTCCCGCCCCGCCTTGGCCTCCCTTGCCTTGGCATCCTCCCTCCTTTTCCTTTACCTCCCCTCCCTTCCTACCCTCACCTGCCAGGCATGGCACAACATACTCCTCTTTATTCGGATGAATATATCAAAAAGATCCTAGAGGGACCCTCCCTCTTCTCTGAGGCATCAGACACTACAAATCCAATCGCCAGTTCTATTTTTGACCAACTTGAAAAATCAACCAAAAAATTCATCAGGTTACAGCTGATGGTCCGTATGCTTACGGAATACTTAAAAACAGACACAATCCCAGCTGGTTTACAAGTTCGCAATATCCCAGGGGTTTTTACTGAAATTAAAAAATATCTCACAGGTTTCAGCCACATTGGGACTACATGCTCAAGACATTGGATGGTCTTGGGCATTGACATAGCCAATGAGGAGGCCAAAAAACTTGAGTTAGAAATCAAAGATATTGAGAAACAAATAAAAGAAAACAGCAATATCCAAGACGCTAAAATACTTTTAGACAAGGTGGAAAAAACCCTATCTGAATTTCACAGAATTGAGCAAAACAAGAAAATCATAAAAGTAAAACGGGACGTGAAAAATTACAAAGTAGAAAGAACATACCCTTATTTAGTGGAAGATTTTTACACCAACAGATCATATCTCGGTCCCAGAATACCACGTCCTTGGGGAGGTTCAATAAACAACAGACTGTAGTAGGATTCTCTGAAACCTCTGCTGAATCGTCCGACAGCTCAGACGCTGCCGAAGGCCCTAGCACATCTAGGAATAGGGGTAACAACTCTAATTTTTTAGGGCAAGGACAAGATCAGGGCCGCCAGACCAACCGGGGGACACCACCTCAGCCACGTTGGCAGAGCGCACCCGGAGACAGACAGACACGCCAGAGGTATTACCAATGGTAAGACATCAAATACCTAACTCTAATCCCTTGGTTCATATCAACCAAAATACCATGACTGCCCCTGACACTATGCCTATTTTTAACCTCTCGAACTACCAACTCTCTGAGACACAAATAGATTTACTTAGTAAAGGTCTCTCATTTGTTCCTACCGTGAAACCTGATCTCCTACAACTTCAGATTGAATTGTTACGGTTCTTTAGAAAACTACGTCTCCATGCCTTTTTCTAGATAGAACTTTTACCACACCCACTGCCTTTACTGCATTTCGGCCACCATCTACTATTTCTCCCCCACAATGCAGCATACCGGCTGAGATTGTCACCTTTGAGAAACTTGTACTCAAAGACATTACCAACCACGGGACATGTCATAGATACACCCCATACAATCTTACACTGCTCGAAAAAACGCACTCTATGAACTCAAAAAGATTGATAATTTGATTATCAAACCTGCAGATAAGGGGGGCGGAATAGTGCTCCAGGAGATTGATGGTTACACTCAAGAAATTCTAGGACAACTCTCGAGATTAGACCACTATCGCAAGCTTCCTTCTGACCCTACTAAGGAGATTCAGAAACTCATTCTTGACATTACCAACAAAGGGCTGACCCAGGGCTTTCTTAGCAAAAACGAATTCCTTTACCTTAATACTAAATCACCTCGTACCCCTGTAATATATACCCTGCCCAAAATGCATAAAAATGCTGACATACCTCCAGGTAGACCGATTGTATCTGGTTGTGGTTCGATCCTCGAACCCTTAGGCAGATACATTGACCATTTTATCAAAGACTTCATACCTGGGACCCTCTGCTACATCAAAGACACTATGGCCATGATTAATCTGGTAGAAACCCTCCCCTTTGATCCCCTTGACTGCCTTCTTTGTACTCTGGACGTAGAGTCTTTGTACACCAACATCCCCCAGGACGAGGGCATGGAAGTTATTGAGATGTTCCTAAACTCCAGACCCCAACCCTCCCCAGTCCCCACCTCCTTTTTACTTCACCTTTTGAAGATATGCCTTACAAGGAACTTTTTCCTGTTTAATGGGAATTTCTACCAACAGGTTAAAGGCACGAGTATGGGTGCAGTTTTCGCTCCAAATTTTGCCATACTTTACATGGATTTTCTTGAGACACAAAGAATATTGTCACCCCGTAACCCTTTCAGAGCCAACATTCTTGAATGGAAACGCTACATTGATGATATTTTCCTTATTTGGAAAGGGTCTGACTCAGACTTGTTACATTTCAAAGATTGGTTGAACAACCATTGTAATGGCCTAACCTTTACCCTTAGTAAAAGTAAACAGGAGATTGCCTTCCTTGATCTTAAAATTATTGCACAAGAAGGGAAACTCTACACCTCCCTATACCGCAAACCCACTGAGAAAAATACACTGTTGGCCTACAATAGCCATCACCCTAGGGCACTACGTGACTCCCTTCCATATTCTCAATTCCTACGCTTGCGTCGCAATTGGTACCTCAAGGAAGATTACTTTAGGGAAGCTAAAGTCCTTACAACTAAGTTAATTAGCAGAGGTTACCCGCGTAAACTAGTTAAAACAGCCATGAAACGCGCATGGTACTGCCCCAGAGAAATCCTTTTGAGTCCCAAAGACAGAAACAATAGCGACAAACTCGTCTGCGTGACTACATTTTCATCTATCTCTAATTCAGTTAGAAAGAGTATTCTCAAACATTGGCCCACACTCAATGCAGGTAGTCTGAATTTGGAACGTCCCTTATTTGCATTTAAGAAAAACAAAAGTATACATGATCACCTTGTTAGAGCAGCCCTTCCTAGCGGTAACAATAAGACCACACTTAGGCAAATTTGGGGTCTGCCACCGGTGCTTGGGCATTTTAAATGTGGAGGCTGTAGTGTTTGCCATCTCACAAATGACACTAAGAAATTTGTGCATGCCAATATTGATGTCACTTTATCGCACTTTTCCAATTGTAACACCGCCAATGTTATATATGCCATCTTTTGCCCATGCAACTTAATATATGTAGGACAAACGACAGAAAAAGTCAGGATCCGGATCTGCCAACATAGAAGTCGGATACGTTGTGCAACACCTAACGCACCTCTTGTCGAACATTTTGCCGCATTTAATCATACGGAGGACCAAATAAGGTGGCAAGTCATCGCAGTGATCCTCCAACCTCCTAGAATTACAAACATTACAGGCATCCTGAACAAGGAGGAGTTAAAATGGATTATACGTACGGACAGCCTCCATACAGGACTTAATCGCCTCGAAGACTGGTCTAACCTGTTGTAATCGTCCGTAGTTAACTGTGCCTGCGCTTCTAATCTCTATTCTGTAATGTCATCTGTAACTCCCCTCCCGCCAACTGTATCGCCGTTTCCTACACTTATTCCCTTCACCTTCTAATCTCCTTTATCTTTTGCTCTGCATTCAGCTTCCTTCCCCTACTCTAACTTATTCTCCATGTATTCATAATCTTCTTTTCCTTCTCTGGTTCCATCCTTGGATTCCATTTCAGTTCTTTGGCTTCCGCTGTATTCCCTTGCTGTCATTACCTCCAGTTTCCCACATTCATCTGCTCCTATGGCACTCTTGGTTCCCCCTTCAGTATACCCTCCACGTTAATTGCTCTCCCATACCTTCCCTTTCCCTGTCTCCCTATCACTCGTTTTCATCTCTCTATCTTTCACCAACATGGCTGCCTAATCTGGTATCTCTGACACTCTTGGTCCTTTTACATTGCTTCTCTTACTCTTCTATCCCCTTCCAACATGGCCGCTTCCCTCACGTTTAGTTTCTTCACCCTTGCCCACTCATTACGTCACTTCCGTTGTCCTTATTTCATGTAAGTCCCCCTTGATCTCGCTCTGCCTCACATTCGTGCCGGCATTGACCGCATCTGCTTGTTGTACTCCGGATCGTCCAGCGTGTCCTGGCTCCCTCTTACTGCTGGTAAGCCTAGGTTTATTAGCCCTCTGTCTCGTGCCTAATTTGCTCTACCCTCTCCCCTACATCCCCTCGCCTCTTCCCCGCCTTACTATCCTGTGTTCCCTTTTTCACAGCCATCGAGAAGGCGCACGGCTCCGACCCCCGTTTCCAGGGTCGCATTGCACTAATATCCTTCCTTGGCCTGCCAACCTGCACGCCGATCCTTTACTACAGCCTCCCGGCTGGGAGGTGACTCCCCCGGTTCCTCGGTTGGAGACCCGTGCACCCGACGGTAAGCCCTCTCCTTCTCTCACCCTTGGTCCTTCTCGGGGTTGCACATACGGCTCGCACATGTCCTGCCTCACTCTTCCTTTATTTTAATTTAGATCTCGCTTATTCCCTACGTCCCCTATCTGCTTCCGGCGGACTTCCACGCCAGCAACTCGTTCTGGCCTTCCTCATCGCGGCTCACAGACTTGCCGCACTCTTGGTTAGTCCTTCTTGCTCTTATCCCTCCTTTACTTTCACCCTCCTTCACCTTCTCCCCTTTACACTCTTCATCCCTGTTCCACAGCCCCTGATCTTGTGGCCTTTTCCTTCTTCTTCACTCATTCTCTTATTCTGGTAATATGTACATTACCTCACCCCGCACATCTCCACCTCCATCCTTCCTCCACTTTCATACTTCCTTGTATTTACTCCACTGCTATTCCTTCTAATTTATTGAATGTTATATTTTCCTTATTATCCTTTTCTTCCTCCCTATTCCCTTCTGTTTTTTTCACATCTCCCCTTTCATGATTTTAATTATTTGCTCCTTCCCCTCTTTCCTCCTCCCCTCCCTCTTACTTCTCCAGGCAACTTCTCAGGCACCTGCTCTATCTATTAGTCCTGATGAGATCCCGATATTCTCTGCGGGATTGAAACGTCGTCGACACATACATCCCTAACTCTATACTACTATTTATACTGTTTGTGGAGTATGAGATGTAACCTCAACTGTGACTTGTGTTTATTTATATTCACGTATACTGAAAAGTCACAATTTTAAGTCACTTGCCTGGGGTAAGGAAATCGGCCGATTTCCCTCTGCCTTGTCACGGTTGCCCACGTGTTCATATTGTCTTGTTTCATTTACACTAGCATTAAATACCTATTTTGTAATTTAAACATTTGTTTATTCCAATTTTTATCATGAAATTGTGAAATTTTAAGTTTACATTCTTTTTGTGTGGGACCCTTGTTCTGTAAAACACAACTCCACCCTTGGTCCCCGCTGACTTCCAGGGTTCCTTGTTTTTTGTTATACATAAGCGCAATCGCTGGATTGCAAGGAATGATTTATTTTATTCCACCCTACTAAGTTCTTTAGTGGGCTTCGCACTTACCTCCCTCTCCCCCTCCCGCTCTCCCGCCCCGCCTTGGCCTCCCTTGCCTTGGCATCCTCCCTCCTTTTCCTTCACCTCCCCTCCCTTCCTACCCTCACCTGCCAGGCATGGCACAACATACTCCTCTTTATTCGGATGAATATATCAAAAAGATCCTAGAGGGACCCTCCCTCTTCTCTGAGGCATCAGACACTACAAATCCAATCGCCAGTTCTATTTTTGACCAACTTGAAAAACCAACCAAAAAATTCATCAGGTTACAGCTGATGGTCCGTATGCTTACGGAATACTTAAAAACAGACACAATCCCAGCTGGTTTACAAGTTCGCAATATCCCAGGGGTTTTTACTGAAATTAAAAATTATCTCACAGGTTTCAGCCACATTGGGACTACATGCTCAAGACATTGGATGGTCTTGGGCATTGACATAGCCAATGAGGAGGCCAAAAAACTTGAGTTAGAAATCAAAGATATTGAGAAACAAATAAAAGAAAACAGCAATATCCAAGACGCTAAAATACTTTTAGACAAGTAATAGGCAGGTGTTAAGTCCCTGCTGCTAACGCGCCTTATCGTCAGTTTTTGGGTTGCAGCGCAGAACTGGCTGGCCGTTGAGAATATCGCGGAGTGGTGTTTTTGTGTGTTTTTGCACGGGAAAGCCTACTCTGCATATCATTAGTGTTAGTTGTCGCTCTCATCCGTGGCAATGTTTTTTGCGCCAGCTATGGCTGGGTAACTGGCGATGTTGGCAGTTTGCACCAGCTTGAGAATGGGGCGATGGATCTGTCGCCACTTTTGCGACGCTAAAGTGTCGATCAATCGGCGATTAGTCCTTGAGAATATGCCCCATAAGATATTACATTCTCCTTGCCCTTCCCTGATCCCGAGGTCCCAGGCTGGTCCTCCGTGGGGCTTGTGGGGTTCTTGTTGTCCTCTGTACTCGCTCCGGCTACCTCCATGGTGCTTCGCAGTTGTTTGTGTTTTATTTGTCTTTTTTGTTGGCGCTTTTCTAGTAGTTTTTCCCGCCTGACTTGTGGGACTTGCAGGCCTGGCGCTGCTTGTCGCTGTATTTTTTTTCGCAGTTGGGCTAATCGCAACTTTTTTCATGTTAGGCTTTAGATTTTTATCGCCGTCCCAGTGATTTTATCGCAGACATTTGACGCGTTATCAGGACACTATCGCATTTTACCGCCGTGTTGAGAATGGGACGTTAACACAGAGTTATTTTCCCGCGATGGACGGCGATATGTGAAATTGCATTAAACTATTTTGGCGATGATTATCGCACGTTCTTGAGAATATCCCCCAAAGTCTTTTGCCATTTCTACAGCAAAGTCTTTAAGCATAGTGTTAGAACTGGGGGTCTCTAGTTGGCTGAGGTAGGTACCTTAGTCCAAATAGGTACCATTGCTTCTAGTCAGGGAAAGGAGGGACACCCTCTTAGATAACCCATGCTCATCCCCCGGTAGTTTGGCACGAGCAGCCAGGATTATCTCCAAGGCAATGTGTAAAGTATTTGCAACCACACTTCCAGTAACACAGTGATAACACCACAAATGGACACCACACTGGTTTTATATAAATAGCGGTATCTTTATCAAAAAGAAATACGATGAGATCAAATGATAAGAATCCAACATATGCGTATTCGTAATATTTCACTAGGCCGGTTATTCGGCCACCAATCACTTGTAGGTTCTTGCGGTATTAATGAGCAGTTCACGATGATCTAATGCAGTCCTAATGCAATGCTATGCAGTTCGTAATGCAGTTCGTAATGTAGAAATAAGACAGTCCTTAATGCAAGTACTAATGCGAATCGTAGAAGCACGTAATAAGGCAGTTCGTAATGCAAGTACTAATGCAGATCGTAAAGCAAGTAATAATGCAGATCGTAAAGGAAGTAATAATGCAGTTCGTAATGCAAGTACTAATGCAGATCGTAAAGCAAGTAATAATGCAGTTTGTAATGCAAGTACTAATGCGGATCGTAAAGCAAGTAATAATGCAGTTCGTAATGCAAGTACTAATGCGAATCGTAAAACAAGTACCAATGCAGTTCGGCACCGATCGCGGTGCTTGTGATGGTCTCTATGCCACTCTTGGCTGACTTGCGGTCAGCAGCTGCCAAAATATGCCCCCAATACTGTTACGAAGGAAACAACGTGCAGCTCCACAATCCGACCCTGATACTGCCACTCCTCCGCGAGTATGGGCCGTGATACTGACTTGAGCGGAGGCTTGCGCTGCAAAGATGGGAAAGGCCGAGAGCGGTCTCTCGTAGCACGCACTCCGCCCAGGGCGGCGACACACGCACGCTCGCTGAGCGTTACCTGGGGGGGGTGCAGTCTCTCTCTCCTCTCCTCGCGGGTTGGGCGTCACGCTGTGCGGCTTCGGGTTGGCGGCGGCTGCTCCTCGCAGTGAGAGTCAGGCTACCAGGTGACGGCCTCGCAGCTGATCGGCTCCCGGCATGGCTCCGTTGATCTTGGGCAAAGGCAGGCTCGGGCCGGCGGCAGTGATTCCTCACGGCTCCCCCTTGGGACGACGGTCCGGGCCGATGGCGATAACGATCACAGCACTTCTGGTCATGCTGTCGATCTAAGCAGGGCGCAAGACTGCTCCGGGGCACACAGTCACGGGGCAAGTCTCACAAAGGTCTCAGGCTGCGAAAAGCACACGCACACAGCGTCGCTGAGGCACACTTGGAAACTTTATGTTCCTGAGTTTCCACAACAGGGAGCCAGCTCCTCTTGGCCCTTGGAGACAAGTTACTTCAGGACACAGCCCACGGCAAAGTCCTTTCAAGCAGGGGGACACAGCACACAGCAAAGTCCCTTGTCCTCTCCTTAGTCAAATCAGCAAACTGCAGGCCAGCCCCAGAACACACAGCAAGGGCAGTACTTCTCTTCAGTCTCTTCAGCTGTTCTTCCTTGGCAGAGCTTCCTCTTGATCACAAAGTAGTTTCAACCTTTTTTCAGTCTGGATTGCAGTCTTGAGTTCAGGGGTTTCAGCTCTTACATTTATACCCCTAAATGCCTTTGAAGTCTTTGTGTTCAGGGTGCTCTGAGCCCGGTCCAAACCAGTTCTGGGTGTCTTCCTGCCAGTGCACACCTTCTTTCTTTGATAGTGGGGGTCTGGGCCTCAGACACTCTGCAGGAGGTGGAGCCATTCCTTTGTGGCAGCAGCGCAGGCCTCATCGCATCAAAGGGGCTACTCCTCCCCCTACACCAAATGCAGGCCAGCCTGTGCTATCTCACCTACCCCTCTCTGGTGTCAGGACACTCCCCAGACCCTGTCACATCCAAGCCCAGACAGGCAATACACAACCAGGCAGAGAAACACAGGATGGTTAGGACAAGAAACCAGCCACTTCTAAAAGGGTGGTTTCTAAACACACAATTTAAAAACCATCTTCATAGAAAGATGTGTTATCAAATTCTGAATTCAGGCACACTAAACTTCATCCCTCCATCTTATGCCTATGGGAAGATATGCTGGAAACATGGGACCCAGTATTCCCCATTCTGTCCTATGGGCAAGATGGCCTTGCAACAGTGAAAAACGAATTTTGGCAGTCTTTCACTGTCAGGACATGGTACACACCTCAGTACATGTCCTACCTTTCACATACACTGCACCCTGCCCAGGGAATACCTTGGGCCTACTATAGGGGTGTCTGATGTGCATAAAAAGGGAAGGGTAAGGCCTGGCAAGTGAGTGCACTTGTCAGGACAACAAGGCAGTTATCAACTGCGCGCAGGCACTGCAGTGGCAGGCCTGAGATCTCTTTTTAGGGCAACTTGTGTGGGTGGCACAATTAGTGCTGCAGGCCCACTAGTAGCATTTGCATTACCAGCCCTGGCACACATAGTGCACTTTACTAGGGACTTTACTAGTAAGGCAAACATACCAATTATGGACAACCAATTACCATAACACTTTATACAGGGAGCACTTGCACTTTGACACTGATCAGCAGTGGCAAAGTGCCCAAAGCATCTAAGTCAGTAAAACAAAATCCATCACAGTATCAAAAATAGAGGAGGTAGAGGCAAACAGTCAGGGGTAACCACACCAAGAAATGCCAGGTCTAACACATGTCCCCTCCAGCTGAAAAGTGGGGAGAACTACCCACCCTCATGGGAGTTCTCATCACTAAGGCGGAAAAATCTGGACAGACCATCAGCATTGGCGTGTTCTGTTCCAGGGCGGTGTTCCACCATGAAGTCCATTCCCTGTAGGGAGATGGACCATCTCAACAGTTTTGGGTTCTCACCCCTCATCTGCATCAACCATCTGAGGGTCCTGTGGTCGGTCTGAACCAGGAAGTGAGTCCCAAACAAGTAGAGCCTCAGCTTCTTCAGTGCCCAGACCACAGCAAAAGCTTCCCTTTCAATTGCACTCCACCTCTGTTCCCTGGGAAGTAGCCTCCTGCTAAGGAAAGCTACGGGTTGGTCCAAGCCCTCGTCGTTCAATTGTGAGAGTTCTGCTCCCACACCATGCTCTGAAGCATCTGTCTGCACCACAAACTCTTTGGATAAATCAGGCGCCTTGAGCACTGGCGCCGTGCACATGGCAGTTTTCAGGGCATCAAAAGCGGTCTGGCAGGCATCAGTCCAGATCACCTTCTTGGGCTGTTTCTTTGAAGTCAGTTCCGTCAAGGGGGCAACAAGGGTGCCATACCCCTTCACAAACCATCTGTTATACCCAGTGAGTCCTAAAAAGGCTCTCACCTCTGTCTGGGTCTTGGGGGGTTCCCAAGCCAGAATGGTATCAATTTTTGCCTGTAGGGGCGCCACCTGGCTGCTCCCCACCTGGTGTCCTAAGTACGCCACCGAACCCTGCCCTATCTGGCACTTACTCGCCTTGATAGTGAGGCCTGCCCTCTGCAGGGCCTTCAACACTTCGCAGAGGTGTTGCAAATGTTCCTCCCAACTGGAGCTGAACACAGCAATGTAATCCAGATAGGCGGCGCTGAATTCCTCCAGCCCACACAGCACCTGGTTAACCAGTCTCTGGAAGGTGGCAGGGGCGTTCTTCAACCCAAAGGGCATAACCCTGATTTGGTAGTGCCCCTCTGGCGTTGAGAATGCTGACCTCTCTTTGGCCCCCTCGGTCAAGGCAATCTGCCAGTACCCAGACGTCAAGTCAAATGTACTGAGGTACCGGGCAGCTCCCAGCCGATCCACGAGGTCATCAGCTCTGGGGATGGGGTGAGCGTCAGTCTTGGTGACCGCATTGAGCCCCCGGTAATCCACACAGAACCTGAGTTCTGGGGTGGCACCCGGCGCAGCAGCTTTTGGCACAAGGACCACTGGGCTAGCCCAGGGGCTGCTGGATGGCTCAATTACCCCTAGCGCCAGCATCTTGGAAATCTCCTCCTTGATGCTGGCCCTGACCTTATCAGCTACTCTGTAAAATTTTTGCTTTACAGGCAGGCTGTCTCCAGTGTCCACATCATGGAGGCACCACTGGGTGACTCCTGGGGTCAGAGAGAACAGGGAGGCGAACTGGCCCAACACCTGGCGACAGTACCTCTGCTGTTCTGGGGTCAGGGTAGGCAAGAGGTTCACCCCATCCACTGACCCATCCTTTTCTCTGAAGCGCTGGGGTACCACCAGCACACGGGCTGACCCAGGCTCAGCAACCTTAGGCTCGCTATATAGGAGATCATTCTCCCAGTAAATCAAATGTGACCCGGACTGATCACCTGCTGCCTGGTTTGCTGCTTGTTGCCGCAAACCTACAAGAGAAGGGTACTTTTTCTGCTCCTCACAGAATTCCTCCCTGGAGGGTCCTCCCTCCTGCTGCCATTGGGTCAGCTCAGGTAGGTCCCATAGTTCAGCTACTTGCTCCCCCGTAGGCTCCAGGGCATCCCCCTCAAGGTTTGCCTCCTCCTGGACCGTGGGAACTTTGGGGGCCGGTTTCCCACGCCCCCTGCCGCCTCTCTTTAAGGCAGGCACCTGGTCCACTGTTTCAGGCTCCAGGTCTTCTTGAACACCCTTACTGGCTGCCATAGACCGAGTGGTCACACAAGCCCACTCAGGCAGACCCAACATCTCCAAATGTGCCTGGCGCTCCACCTCCTTCCAGGGGGAACTCTCCAGGTCATTCCCCAGCAGACAGTCTACAGGCATGGTCGGACTTACAACGACCTTCAAGGAACCTGAGACCCCCCCACTCAAAGGGAACTATTGCTACCTTGCAGAGGCGCACAGAGTTGTCAGCTGCAACTACAGGGTGAAGTACATTGGGAATTACCTGCTCCTCAGACACCCACTGACACTTGACAGATGTCACACTGGCTCCTGTGTCTCTCAGAGCCTCCACCCTCCTTCCATTGATGGTCACCCACTGCCTGTACTTCTTAGTGTTCTCTGGCAGAGAGGCTTCTTGGACCATCTCTCGATCTCCTAATGAGACCAGGGTCATAACTGCTTGCTCCTCCCCATTCCAAGGACTCAATTCCTCCCCCAACGCTACACTCACTAAACCCGGTGTTGGAGCACCAGTGGGTGCAGGTGGTTTCTTGGGGCACTTAGGGGCAATGTGACCCACCTCCTTACAAAAATAACAAGTAGGAGGACCTCAGGGGTCCCGCTTGCCCTTAGGGGCCAGGACCTCTTAGCCTTGGGGGACTGGGACTCCTTTACCTGGGAACTACTTTGGGGCCCTTTAGAGAACTCCTTGTGGTTACCCTTGTCCTCCCCCACCTTCCGCTGGGGACTCGGTACACTTCTGGCAGTGGTACCCCCAATCCCCTTGTGGACCCTGGTGCTGGTCCAGCGGTCCGCCTCCTCAGCAAGCTTACCGGGATCAGTCAGCTTACTGTCTAAAAGATGCTGGCGCAGCTCTGGAACACACAGACTACTCAAGTGCTCCCAACTAATTAAATTGCATAAGCCCTTAAAATCAGTTACCTTGCTGCCCATCATCCAACCATCCAGTGCACACGTGTACGCATTCACACACTCCACCCAAGTACTGATTCTAGTTTCTTGAAGTTCCTGAATTTCTGCCTGTACTGTTCAGAAGTGAGCCCATACCTGAGGCATAAAGCCTCCTTCATGTTGACGTAGGTCAGGGCTCCCACCCTCTCTAAGGGTGGTAAAACATCCCTCCCAGAAGCCTCAAAGTGTTTCCACAGGCCAGCCCCCCAATGCTTCTCAGGCACCTCATTCATCCTCAGTGCGATCTCATATGCCATGAACCACACATAAATATCATCACCCCTTTGGTAATCTCGCACTAAGTCTTTGGGAAAGTACACTTTACCCGCTGGCACTGGCTGTGCGCTGCCACCATTTGAACTGGACTCCACCTGTTTAGCCTTGATGTCCAGTTCCCTCATGCTTAACTCATGAGCTAAGAGAATCTTCTTCTCTTCCAAGGCAAGAGCGAAGAGCGTTCTTGCTCTCCTCTGCTCGCTTTTCACTTTCAATGAGCAGCTTTTTCTCCTCTGCTTGAGCCTTAAGTTTTAAAACCTCCAACTCATGCTCTCTGACCCTTTGGTTTTCCTCCAGCTCCTCTGGGGAAAAGTTCCTCCCGGAATGGTTACTGCCAGCCCCTGAGGCTGGTCCTCCCACTGGCAAATCCTGTGGACCAAATCCATTCCCTGGGTCATCCTCATCCACCTCAGCATCACCTTTCTCCTGAGCCTCTTAAGCTTCCCACCAGGCCCTCAAGGCCGTTTGCAACTCCTCCTTCTTGGCGCTACTTTTCATGGGACATCCCAACGCTCTGCAGAATTGTCTCAATTGATCAACTTTGTAGGTAAGCAATGCCTCAATGTCGAATTCCAATTCTGCAACTTCGCTGGCTACTTGACTCCTTTGAGACATGATGTGTGGCTTAAAGGTCGCTCAAAAATAGAACCAAAAATCAGAAACACAATAGGTGTTTGCGTCGTGGTCTGCGCCAAAACTAGTGATGTACACCAGTCACTGTGAGTCAATTGCAAATACAAGTTCAAATCCCACCGCTGCCACCAATGTTAGAACTGGGGGTCTCTAGTTGGCTGAGGTAGGTACCTTAGTCCAAATAGGGACCCTTACTTCTAGTCAGGGAAAGGAGGGACACCCTCCTAGATAACCCCTGCTCACCCCCCCGTAGCTTGGCACGAGCAGCCAGGCTTATCTCCAAGGCAATGTGTAAAGTATTTGCAACCACACTCCCAGTAACACAGTGATAACACCACAAATGGACACCACACTGGTTTTATAAAAATAGCGGTATCTTTATCAAAAAGAAATACGATGAGACCAAACGATAAAAATCCAACATATGCGTATTCGTAATATTTCACTAGGCCGGTTATTAGGCCAACAATCACTTGTAGGTTCTTGCGGTATTAATGAGCAGTTCACGATGATCTAATGCAGTCCTAATGCAATGCAATGCAGTTCGTAATGTAGAAATAAGACAGTCCTTAATGCAAGTACTAATGCGAATCGTAGAAGCACGTAATAAGGCAGTTCGTAATGCAAGTACTAATGCGGATCGTAAAGCAAGTAATAGTGCAGTTCGTAATGCAAGTACTAATGCGGATCGTAAAGCAAGTAATAATGCAGTTCGTAATGCAAGTACTAATGCGGATCGTAAAACAAGTAATAATGCAGTTCGTAATGCAAGTACTAATGCGAATCGTAAAACAAGTACCAATGAAGTTCGGCACCGATAGCGGTGCTTGTGAAGGTCTCTATGCCACTCTTGGCTGACTCAGGTCAGCAGCTGCCAAAATATGCCCCCAATACTGTTACGAAGGAAACAACGTGCAGCTCCACAATCCGACCCCGGTACTGCCTCTCCTCGGCGAGTACAGGCCGCAATACTGACTTGAGCGGAGGCTTGCGCTGCAAAGATGGGAAAGGCCGAGAGCGGTCTCTCGTAGCGCGCACTCCGCCCCAGGCGGCGACACACGCACGCTCGCTGAGCGTTACCTGGGGGGTTGCAGTCTCTCTCTCCTCTCCTTGCGGCTTGGGCGTCACGCTGTGCGGCTTCGGGTTGGCGGCGGCTGCTCCTCGCAGTGAGAGTCGGGCTACCAGGCGACGGCCTCGCAGCTGATTGGCCCCCGGTGCGGCTCCGTTGATCTTGGGCAAAAGCAGGCTCGGGCTGGCGGCGGTGATTCCTCACGACTCCCCCTTGGGACGACGGTCCGGGCCGATGGCGATAACGATCACAGTACTTCTGGTCACGCTGTCGATCTAAGTAGGGCGCAAGACTGCTCCGGGGCACACAGTCAAGGGGCAAGTCTCACGAAGGTCTCAGGCTGCAAAAAGCACACGCACACAGCGTCGCTGAGACACACTTGGAAACTTTATGTTCCTGAGTTTCCACAACAGGGAGCCAGCTCCTCTTGGCCCTTGGAGACAAGTTACTTCAGGACACAGCCCACGGCAAAGTCCTTTCAAGCAGGGGGACACAGCACACAGCAAAGTCCCTTGTCCTCTCCTTAGTCAAATCAGCAAACTGCAGGCCAGCCCCAGAACACACAGCAAGGGCAGTCCTTCTCTTCAATCTCTTCAGCTGTTCTTCCTTGGCAGAGGTTCCTCTTGATCACAAAGTAGTTTCAATCCTTTTTCAGTCTGGATTGCAGTCTTGAGTTCAGGGGTTTCAGCTCTTACATTTATACCCCTAAATGCCTTTGAAGTCTTTGTGTTCAGGGGGCTCTGAGCCCGGTCCAAACCAGTTCTGGGTGTCTTCCTGCCAGTGCACACCTTCTTTCTTTGATAGTGGGGGTATGGGCTTCAGACACTCTGCAGGAGGTGGAGCCATTCCTTTGTGGCAGCAGCACAGGCCTCTTCGCATCAAAGGGGCTACTCCTCCCCCTACACCAAATGCAGGCCAGCCTGTGCTATCTCACCTACCCCTCTCTGGTGTCAGGACACTCCCTAGATCCTGTCACATCCAAACCCAGACAGGCAATACACAACCAGGCAGAGACACACAGGATGGTTAGGATAAGAAACCAGCCACTTCTAAAAGTGTGGTTTCTAAACACATAATTTAAAAACCATCTTCATAGAAAGATGTGTTATCAAATTCTGAATTCAGGCACACCAAACTTCACCCCTCCATCTTATGCCAATGGGAAGATATGCTGGAAACATGGACCCAGTATTCCCCATTCTGTCCTATGGGCAAGATGGCCTTGCAACAGTGAAAAACGAAGTTTGGCAGTCTTTCACTGTCAGGACATGGTACACACCTCAGTACATGTCCTACCTTTCACATACACTGCACCCTGCCCAGGGAATACCTTGGGCCTACTATAGGGGTGTCTGATGTGCATAAAAAGGGAAGGGTAAGGCCTGGCAAGTGGGTGCACTTGCCAGGACAACAAGGCAGTAATCAACTGCGCGCAGGCACTGCAGTGGCAGGCATGAGATCTCTTTTTAGGGCTACTTGTGTGGGTGGCACAATTAGTGCTGCAGGCCCACTAGAAGCATTTACATTACCAGCCCTGGCACACATAGTGCACTTTACTAGGGACTTTACTAGTAAGGCAAACATACCAATTATGGACAACCAATTACCATAACACTTTATACAGGGAGCACTTGCACTTTGACACTGATCAGCAGTGGCAAAGTGCCCAAAGCATCTAAGCCAGTAAAACGAAATCCATCACAGTATCAAAAATAGAGGAGGTAGAGGCAAAATGTCAGGGGTAACCACGGCAAGAAATGCCAGGTCTAACACATAGGACTAGCACAGTGCTGTCCACGCCAAGCTGTAAAATGAGAAAAGCCATTTACCACTCCAGGCACAATATTACAGCTTTGAATTGGTAAAATACCAAACAAAGCCAACCTGAAATGAGTAAAAGCAACCCCCGACACAGTGTCTCGCTCTAGTTAGAACTCTTCAGAGTGGTATAGCTTTGTCCAGACACATAGGAGCACCCAGTACAAGTCAAAACAATAACCTTTCAGGCATAGAGTGACGCATAAATTATGCAAAAAACAAACAGAGAACTCTGGGTAGTTCTCAAGTTTAGGTGGAAAGCAGCTCCTGTATAGAGCACTCTCAACACCAGCAACACTCTAAATCTGCTCACCTCAAATGTCTGCTTTTCTATCAAAGTCTTTAAGCATAGGATTAGCACAGTGCCATCCATGCCGAGATAGAAAAGGACAAAGTCTTTTGCCATTTCTACAGCAAAGTCTTTAAGCATAGGGCTAGCACAGTGCTGTCCATGCCAAACTGTAAAATGACAAAAGCTATTCACCACTCCAGGCACAATATTACAGCTTTGAATTGGTAAAATACCAACAAAGCCAACCTGAAATGAGTAAAAGCTACCCCCCAACACAGTGTCTCACTCTAGTTAGAGCTATTCAGAGAGATATAGCTTTATCCAGACACAACGGAGCACCCAGTATAAGTCAATACAAAACCCTTTCAGGAATAGAGTGACACATAAATTATGCAAAAAAGAAGCAGAGAACTCTGGGTATTTCTCAAGTTCAGGTGGAAAGCAGCTCCTGTATAGAGCACTCTCCAACACCAGCGACACTCTAGATCTGCTCACCTCAAATCTCTGCTTTTCTATCAAAGTCTTTAAGCATAGGATTAGCACAGTGCCATCCATGCCGAGATAGAAAAGGACAAAGGGGCATATTCTCAAGGACTTATCGCCGAGTTAGGAGCACTTTATCGCAGCCAAAGTGGTGATAAATTCATCGCACCATTCACAAGCTAGGGCTACCAGCCGATATCACCAGTTTTCCTGCGATAGCAGCCGCAAAAAACATCGCCACCGATGACACCGGCATTTAACGCTAATGAGATGCAGAGTAGGCGTTCCCGTGCAAAAACCCACGGAAACACCACTTCGCAACATTCCCAACGACCAGCCAGATCGGCGATAAGAATCAAAACATGCGATAAGGCGCGTTAGCAGCAGGGATTTAACACCTGCTCCTACCTGGTGTTAAGTCGGACAACAACCTGCACCATAAAAGGGAGCCCAGCCCACAGCCACACCAGAAGAACAACAGATGCCATGGAGCTACTGATCATGCAGCTCGGAGCCCCAAGAGGGCAACAACACCCACCGCCACCACACCCAGGACCCCCCGCCCCAGGGCCCCCCCCGGACTACCACAGAGGCAGCCCAGACAAAGACACCGGACCTTCTGAAAACACACCAGCCTCGGAGACTTTATGCCAGAGGAAGTCATTGCCCACTACAGGCTCAAAAGGACAACCATCCTACGCATCCTGACCATCATTGCCCAGAGGCTGACAGTACCAACACAGTGGAGAACCAACATCCCTCCGCAGACAAAGCTGCTGGCCGTGCTGCACCTGTTGGCCTCTGGGACCTTCCAACCAACAACTGCCAGAGTCGGAGGAGTCTCACAGCCAGCCCTGTCAAAGTTCCTCACACCTGTCCTGGATGCCATCATCAGCTTGGTACCCCAGCAACTTTACTTCCCACACACTGCGCAGGAACAGCTGGAGATCAAGCAAGGCTTCTACGCCATAGCTGGCATAGCATGTCTTGGGGGAATCGACTGCACACATGTACTCCTCGTGCCCCCTGCCGCCACTGCACACAATTACCGCAACAGGAAACACACGCATACCATCAATGTGCAGGCAATAGTGGACCACCGGGGACTCTTCACCAATGTCGTCGCCAACTACCCAGGCAGTGTGTATGATTCCTTCATCTTCCGACACTCCATCATCAACCAGCGCTTTCAGGATGCCACCTATGGAAATGCACTGCTCGTCGGTAAGTAACAACTGAACACACCACACCTCAACTCCACCAACATGCAACTCACAACTCAGGGAATGCACATGTCACAAAACCACATACAACATGACAACCAACATTCTAGATACAACAACACAACTTACTGTGGTAACCTGGGCCAGCCATGTACACAAGCCATCAACAGCATGGCACCTCAGCCACACAATAGCAGAATGTGGGGAGAGGTGGTAACCAGGCATGTGCGAAGGAGGCAAGTGACCCATGACTGTGAATGCACACAATGCACACAATGCCAAGTGTGGCGTGGATGTGCTGGATAGTGGATGCAACCATGTAACCGCAGCCATTGGGGAAGAACGTGGAAATGTAGCTTGTTACGTCCCCCCCTGTTAGCGTGAGCGGAGTGGGCTGGCCCGGCGTACACCAGGCTAGCGTAGGGGTGTGAATAAAAAGCCCGTTACTCTGGGCGTGGTCCTCTTCCGGAATGGGCAACATGTCTGCCAGGGCAGCGCCTTTCACCCCGCCACGAGGCCGACACCGTGAGCGGCGTTGCCTGCGAACCTGTGCGCCTGCTGCACCCCAGGACGCTGTTCCCAAGACCCGTCTTGCCCGCCCCAGAGCACCCAGGCCTCACTGCTCACCTGCCGACACCGGTGTGTGTCAAAGAGGGCACACCACGTGCCGGTGCAAGCTCCAAGCCCGAGGCCCGCGACCTTGGCAGCCTCCTCAGACCATCACGGCCTCTGCGACACAGGCCCCCAGTACTCCTTTTTCATTGACGTACTCCACCGCTGCCTCCGGCCTACACTGCGGTCCAGTAGGTCACACATTTGGAACTGAGTCTTGATTATACAATGGCAGAGTACATATGTTTATGGCAGATTTTATACTCCCTTAGAAGTGGTGCCACCAACGGCGTGCATAGCATTCCAACCACACGTGTCTGTGGGCCCTTTCTGACTACTGCCTTCGGCCTACACTGCGGTCCAGCACCGCGGGGTCACCTGTGTACTGCCTACACTTTGGTCCAGCAGGCCTCACACCGATCCAATCCAGTCCGGACCAGGCAGGACACAGCACCGTCGCAGGCTGCACACACGCTCAGCTCTGGTGCCTCTACCTCCGTCAACCACAAATCATCGCCACATTGCATTCCAACGTCGTGTGTGAGAGTACCAGGAGGAGCTGCCTGAACAGCGGTTGGCCCGCGCTGACCGCTGCCTCCGGCCTACACTGCGGTCATGTAGGTCACACATTTGGAACTGAGTCTTGATTTTACAATGGCAGAGTACATATCATTGCACGCTAGGAGAGGAGTAAGAGGAAGACGCGATTCAGTCCGAATGAAAAAGGGATCCTCGTTACGGAGGTGATCGAACACTACCAACAACTGCCCTGGTGCCACTAACTCTGTGCATCGCAAGCCAAGGACACGTGGCTGGGGGCCCCTGCAGACCGCTGCCTCCGGCCTGCACTACAGTCCAGTAGGTCACACATTTGGAACTGAGACTTGATTTAATTATTGCAGAGTTTATACCATTGTTCAAGCCTCACCGCTGACTGCATCCCCTAACAGCTCTGGTGCCACTAACTCTGTGCCCCGAATTTCATGGACACTCTCTGGTTGAACTTTGGTGGCGTCTGAGTCTATGGCCTGGGGGTTGTCTTCATCATCATGTAGCTGATACTGTCTTGGTGTCAGGAATGAGTCTGTGGCACTCATCTCCTCCATGTTGCCTGTGTCTGCTTGGTACTGCCCTCTGTATCATGCCCTGGAAGAACACCTACCACTGTCCCCCAAAACCCTCTGTGACATTCACCTTGGACATCGACGAGAACCCGCTCAGCTCCCGTGGCCCTACCTCAGTGCACCGGTAGTCACCGTCCCGTGGCGGTGTGCCTGTGCCGGCCGCAGTGCATCGGGGCCACTAACTCTGTGCAGCTCAAGTCGTGGACCCTTGCTGTTTGAACTTTGAACTTCTGATTGTCTGATCACTGTTGTGGTTGTTGCCAGCACCAACCACTGCCTGAGGGCTGGCTTACACTCACCCCACACCCATCCAGCACAGGCGTCACTGGACATGTGACCCTGGCAATAAAAGGGGCCAGGCGCACGTGCCCGTAGCCAGTTCCACGAACTATCTGAGGGTGTCCGTGTGGTCATTGTGTGTGCATGAGGGCCCCGGGCCCTACCACATTGCATTGTGCTGTGTACAGCGGATGCAACCATGTCACCTCAGACAGTGGGGTAGACCTGGGACATGTAGCTGTGTCGTACCCCCCTGTAGGCATTGCCAGAGTGGGCTGGCATACGGCAGTCCAGCGTGGGGTGTGGATGATCACCCCGGGGCTCTGGGCGGAGTTAAGTGTTGGGCTTGCCAATGTAGTACCTAATGCGTGTGTCTTTGTTGTGGTGTCGGTGCCACCCGTCCCGCAATGGACAGAGTTGCAATGTACCATGCCCCCGGAGTGCGGGCTCAGACGAAGGGATAAATGAATGAGCGCAAGCCCGCTCGGGGTCCAGGATCATACATGCCAACTGTTGTGTGTGTATCGCTATTACCGCAGCATAAGCCAAAGGTCTTGCCTCAACCGCATCGCGAGTTCGGCCAGCCATGAACTCCACATCTGTGTCCGCCCTATCCTTACCATAGGCCTAAACACACGTGGCCATCCACCTTCAACGCACAACATCACAGTGTCGTTGTCAGGCTTGTGGACATGTGCAGACAGGCATGACAATGGTGTGCCGTAGGAGTGCAGGTGATGCAACCGCGCAGCGCACATGAGGAAATAGGTTCGGGGGAGGGAGGAGCAGCAGTGAGGCTACGTAATACACATTGATGGCGCTCATTTGCTACTAGCAGTACATGTCAAACCGGAATCACTATGACACACATATCACATGCCAATCAACTAGTGAGCCTCCCAACACATCATGCAGAACCAACTATTGACTCATGTCTCTCTGCACTGTCACGACCAGGGACTGGGGGAACGGGGGGAGATGGGCACAATGGCACACATGCACAATTAAGTAAAGCACATCTGCGGACAAACCATGCCCAAGAGTCACAACACCAACCAAGAGCCCAATTTACCCAAGTCTGCACAATTAAGTATAGCACAGTGCACACCCACAATGACTCTGGATCATGTCCCTGATCCCCTTGGCACACTGCAGCACACCTAGACACAGCAAGTAGGCCCCCGTCGACTATGTGCCCAGAGGGGACCCTTCCCACACATCACCAATCTCACAACCAACCCATGCACATGTGCCAAACCCAGCAAAGCGGCGTGTCTGTGAGCCACACTGACAATGCAAGTGACACTGCATGACGAATAGCATGGCTGCAGTCAATATATCATGACATGTTGCACACCACGACACTGAGGTGGCTGAGTGTGGACTACATCCGTAAAGGAGCAGGTCACACTGTGACACATCCACGTGCACAAACAACACCTGACGTCAACAACACATCTGCGGACAAACCATGCCCCAGAGTCCCAACTCCCACCAAGAGCCCAATTTACCCAAGTATGCAACATCTCAGCACTGTATAAGCACAGAAGTCAAAGGCACACCGCCTGAAAGGGATAAGGGCCAGCAAAATCAGAGCTGCAGGGGCGACTCTCCCAAAATGCAGCACCCACACATAA
Organism: Calotriton arnoldi; assembly: GCA_963921515.1. Lineage (NCBI taxonomy): Eukaryota > Metazoa > Chordata > Amphibia > Caudata > Salamandridae > Calotriton > Calotriton arnoldi. Next base: position 988,192 of record CAWUFW010004823.1, read on the forward strand.
CATTCAGAGCACATCAACATTGACAACAATGTGGTATAAACTGCAACACGTTCACAACAGAACAGAGGACACAACTGGTGCCACTTGTGTGTAGAAACTAGCCAATCACATTTGGCATAGCAGGGAAATGTGAGATGATAATGTACAAGTACAAACACACATCCGTGATGTTGTCGAAATGTCCACTGTCCCGCATCAAATAGGCAGATCCTCCCAAACAGTCACAATGTACATTGTCATGCAGTTTGTATGTAAACTTGTACAATGCGTCAACATACATGTGAACACAATGTTAAACTGCATCTCCCCTTCACATTGCAGAGGGAGAACCAATACCTCCTGCAGAGCAGACCCAACAGCTCTTCACTGATGACGAAGAGGACCTCCACACCTTCGACACCGACACCCTCCAAGAGCTCATGGACAGCTACGGCACCTCACCTCCAGGAGCAGGGCTGCCCAGCTGCATTGAGGAGACCCCACCCCCTGCACAGACCACACAGCAGGAAGCACCCACCACCACGGCTGTCTCCCAGGACCCCCACGAACAACACATGGCATTCCAACGCCGTGTGTTAGGGTGCCAGGAGAAGATGGCTGATCAGGTGCGGGTGGGGTTCGACCTCATGGCAGCCAAACTAGATTCCATACGTGGGTGTCTAAGTCCCATCAGCGACCACTTACAGTCCCTAACGGACACCCACAGTCCGCTCCATGCTCTCCAACGATCCATGGCTGACATCGCTGGAGTCCTGACTCTGAGACAAGGACAATTGTCTAGTCAGAGTGGCTCCAGCGATGTCAGCCGGGAGTTGGGACACAAATGCTGAGGTTCATGGAGAACAGGGAGCGGATGCAGGCAGAAAGAATGGCTGCCACGGCTGCACACCAGCAAGATGTAGCTGGGATCTTCCATGCCCTGCAGATCCTCATCATGGCATTGCCGCCACAAGGCCTGGCGCCGATGAATGCTGCTGCTGCTTCTACATCCACATCTCCGCCTCCTGATGTGTCAGGGCCTCACAGTGCGGCAGACAATCCACCTCCGGCCCCTGATGTGTCACTGCCACACAGTGCGGCAGACATTCAACCCCCTGCCCCTGATGTGTCAGTGCCACACAGTGCTGCTGACAAAACACCACCACCCACATGTGAGGCACATGAAACATCAGAGGACGAGGATGCGGATGATTCTGCCTTAGTTGTAAGAAGGAAGCGGTAGCATTCATCTCCGCCATATGCCCTGTTTCTGCTTGGTTCTGCCCTCTGCATCATCACCTTCCACTGTCCCCTGATACACTCTGCGACACTCACCTTGGACCTCGACATGGACTGCCATATTCTGTTTGGTTACCAATGACACCGCAATCAGACTGCGGACTGAACTCTTCCTCTTCCGATGAACTTGTCATTCCCTAAAGGAATATGGCTGGCCCTCCACAGGACAACAATGTAAAGTGGGGTTTGCATGGCCCTGTACTGCTCCAGCTTCAACACTCCACTGAATGTGAATAAAACATTCAGATTCACACAGATGTGTCATGTCTATGATCATTCAAGTATGAAAGTATGGATGAATGTAGGGTCAGTGATTCCCCCTTACGTCCATGTTGCTCATGTTGTGGGACTTGAGTCACAGGGTGCAACATTGCCGATTGCGGTCCGGATGGCGCCGACACTACAACAGAGACACACGCATTAGTTACTTTCTTGTCCAGCCCAGAACTGAACCACGCCCAGAGCCCCGGGCTCATTGTTCACACCCTTACGCTGGACTGGCATACGCCAGCCCAGCCCACTCCGCTTACGCTTACAGGGGGGGATGACAACGCTACATGTCTCAGGTCTTCCCTGTAGTTATCTGCTGATCACTGGTCTAGTTGTCAGCATGCCAAAGCCACTCCCTGAGGGCTGGTTTACACCCACACCACACCCATCCAGCACAGGCGTCACAGGACATGTGACCCTGCCAATAAAAGGGGCCTACCACATCACATTCCCCACTGCCGGAGGTAACATGATGGCGTCCGCACCACGAGACTCAATCATGAAGGGTCCATGACTTGTGGCACACTGGGTTAGTGGCACCCGATGCACTGCGGCCGGCACGGGCCTACCTCCACGGGACGGTGAATTGCGGTGCACTGAGGTAGGGGCACCTGAAGAGCTGAGCGGGTGTGTAGCCTGTGATTATGCGTAGACCTCGATACGCCGTCCTGCCAATCAAGATTCGATTTGAATTGATGGCCCTACTGGAGCGCAGTGTACGCCGAAGGCAGCAGTCAGCACACACATGACTCCCCGGTGCGGTGCCGCAGGGTGCGCTGGGGGCCTGTGGCGCGGAATCCAGCGATCGGCTGAGGAGGTTGCACCAGCACATGGTGGGCCCTCTTGGAGACACGCCGGTGGCGGCAGGTGAGCATTGAGGCCTGGGTGCGCAGTGGCGGGCACTCATCGCTGGTTGGCGGACTGGTCTGGGGACCAGGGCTGGGGTGCAGCAAGCGCACAGGATCGCGTAGGCACCACCGGTCACGGCGGCGCCCTCGTGGCTGGGTGGGGGGAGGGAAGGTACAGCGGTATCAAGCTGATACAAACCGTGATGCTTACAGGTATGGATAATCCTGCATCCTGAGATCGTAACAGAAGTTGGTGTGACCGTAACCTTCCTTTTCTATCCTACGAAGGTTAAGGCCACACGTACTTCTGCTACGGTCTTTTTGTGCAGGATTTGTCTTTCCTGTGAGCATTTCGGTTTGTTCAAGTGCTATACACTGTACCAGATTAGGTTTGTGACTATACGGACGCTTGACCATTGTCACCATTTGTCCAACAGGTTTCTGGATACTGACTTCCGGAGTATGGAATGGTATTGGGGAGTTCCCGCAGCATATACAGTTACTTGAATCCACACGTTGCCCTGATGAGGTTCCCCGTTGGGCGTTGGCTGTGCTTTTCGTATTGTTTATTGTTGTATTTGTAATAAAGGACTGTTTTTACACTACTGTTGACTACTGGACTTCATGACCGTGCGCACGCCCATTTCTGTTACTACAGTTTTGGATCTGGGGCACAGTGGCGTCTGGCAACGGCTGGCATTGGGGTTGGTTGTGCCGGAACACTATGAATTGGAACTGTCTTGTGGTGCGTTGACCGGGGCCCGCCGTTGCTATTGTGGACATGCATCCATGACATGGGTGAGGACGTACGATAGGGCTGGCCGTGAGACTCCTCCGACTCTGGCAGTTGTTGTTTGGGAGGTACCAGGGGCCAACAGGTGCAGCACAGCCAGCAGCTTCGTCTGCAGAGGGATGGTGGTTGTCTGCTGTGTTGGTACCGTCAGCCTGTGGGCAATGTCGGTCAGGATGCGGAGGATGGTTGTCCTTTTGTGCCTGTAGTGGGCAGTGACTTCCTCTGGCCTTGAGTCTCTGAGGCTGGTGGGTTTTAGGAACGTCCGCTGTCCTGTTCTGCGCTGCCTCTGTGGTAGTTGGGTGGCAGGGGGGGAGGGGCTGGGGGTGGTTGCGGTGGGTGTTGTGGCCCTCTTGGGTCTCCAGGCTGCACGATCATTGTCTCCATGGCATCTGTTGGTCTTCAGATGTGGCTCTGGGCTGGGCTCCCTTTCTACTGCAGTTTGTCGTCCTGCTTAACACCAGTAAAAGGCAGGTGTTAAATCCCTGCTGCTAACGCGCCTTATCGCCTGTTTTTGGTTCGCATCGCAGATCTTGCTAGAAGTTGAGAATATCGCGAAGTGGTGTTTTCGTGTGTTTTTGCATGGGAACGCCTACTCTGCATATCATTAGTGTTAGTTGTCTCTCTCATCTGCGGCGATGTTTTTTGCGGCAGCTATCGCTGGTAAACTGGCGATGTGGGCAGTTTGCACCAGCTTGTGAATGGGGCGATAATTCTTTCGCCACTTTTGCTGCGCTAAAGTGCCGATAACTCGGCGATAAGTCCTTGAGAATATGCCCCAAAGTCTTTTGCCATTTCTACAGCAAAGTCTTTAAGCATAGGACTAGCACAGTGCTGTCCACTCCTAGCTGTAAATTGACAAAAGCCATTTACCACTCCAGGCACAATATTACAACTTTGAATTGGTAAAGTGCCAACGAAGCCAACCTGAAATGAGTAAAAGCAACCCCCGACACAGTGTCTTGCTCTAGTTAGAGCTCTTCAGAGAGGTATAGCTTTGTCCAGACACAAGGGAGCACCCAGTATAAGTCAAAACAATACTCTTTCAGGCATAGAGTGATGCATAAATTATGCAAAAAAGAAGCAGAGAACTCTGGGTAGTTCTCAAGTTTTGATGAAAAGCAGCTCCTGTATAGAGCACTCTGAACACCAGCAACACTCTAGATCTGCTCACCTTAAATGTCTGCTTTTCTATCAAAGTCTTTAAGCATAGGATTAGCACAGTGCCATCCATGCCGAGATAGAAAAGGACAAAGGGGGATATTCTCAAGAACGCGTGATAATTTTCGCAAATTTAGCTTAACGCAACTTTGCACATCGCAGTCTATGGCGGGAAAATAACACTGTGTTAACGTTGTATTCTCAACCCGGTGGCACCATGCGATAATTTCACGACAACGCGATCCCGAAAAAACGTGAAACACGAACGCAAAAAAAGTTGCGATGTGGCCAACCGCGATAAAAAAATCTGCGATAACCAGCGACAGGCCTGCAATTCCCACGCGTCATGTGGGAAAATGCACTACAAAAGCACCGAAAAACACAAACAAAATAATTTAAACTGCGTAGCACCGTGGAGGAAGCCGGAGCAAGTACAGAGGACGACCAGAACTCCACAAGCCCCCAGGAGGACCAGCCTGGGACCTCAGGGTCACGGAAGGGCAAGGAGAAGAAGACGAGGAAGACGAGGTTCAGTCCGCAGGAAAACAGGATCATCATCACGGAGGTGATAGAACACCACCAACAACTGTACGTCACCTCCAATGTGTCATTGGCAAATAAAAATGCAATATGGCAGTCCATCCTGGACAAGGTGAATGCAGTCAGAGTGAGGAGGAGGACAATTGGAGAGGTCAAGAGGTGCTGGAATGATGCAAAGCGCAAAACCAAGAAGAAACTCGCTGACAACCATCAGGCAGCAATGTAGACTGGAGGTGGCAGTCCAGCGGAACACCAGGAGCTGGATGAGATGGAGGAAATGGTGGCCACAGTCATCAGTGGGGAGACGGTGGCAGGAGTTGGGGGTCCGGACACTGCTCGACATGACCTGACACAACAGCACCAGGGTGAGTACCGAAAAGGGACTGGGGGGACGGGGGGAGATGGGCTCAATGGCACACATGCAAAATTAAGTAGAGCACACTGCACACCCACAATGACTCTGGATCATGTCCCTGATCCCCTTGGCACACTGTAGCACACATACAAACAGCAAGTAGGCCCCTGTCCACTATGTGCACAAAGGGGTCCCTCCCCACACAGCACCAATCTCACAACCAACCCATGCACACGTGTCTAAACCAGCAAAGCTTCGTGTCTGTGAGCCACACTGACAATGCAAGTGACACCGCATGATGAACAGCATGACTGCAGTCCAATTATCATGACATGGTGCACGCCACAACACTGAGGTGGCTGAGTGTGGAACACATCCGTAAAGGAGCAGGTCACACTCTGACACATCCACGTGCACAAACAACCCCTGACGTCAACAACACATCTGCAGATAAACCATGCCGAAGAGTCCAAAATCCGAACTCGAGCCAAAATTAGCCAAGTCTGCAACATCTCAGCACTGTAGAAGCACAGAAGACAAAGGCACACCGCCTCAAAGGGATAAGCATTTGTCACACCGAGTGGGACGGGTATGCCCAGACGGGGGTCCTGTGCTCTCCATGCCACTGGAGTCAAGCTATCCTGGCTGATGAGGGCTGAAAGCCCGAAACCGGTCCTAGGATGCTTGTTTCCAGTCCAGGGAGGACCTGGCCTGGCAGTTCGGGCTGGACTGTTCCCATTGGGTGCAGGGTCAAGACTGATTTGCATATGGCTGGGTCCAAACTGGAATGGCATGGTTAGCAAAAAAATGATGGATTTAGGCCCAGATCTCTGTACTGGGGTGAATGTACGACATTGTTCTGCATTCTGTCCATCAATTGTTTTTGCATTTGTCACCCCGAGTGGGACGGGTATGCCCAGACGTGGGTCCCATGTTCTCCATGCCACTGGAGTCAAGCTATCCTGGCTGATGAGGGCTGAAAGCCTGAAACCGGTCCTAGGATGCTTGTTTCCAGTCCAGGGAGGACCTGGCCTGGCAGTTTGGACTGGACTGTTCCCATTGGGTGCAGGGTCAAGACTGATTTGCATATGGCTGGGTCCAAACTGGAATGGCATGGTGAGCAAAAAAACGATGGATTTAGGCCCAGATCTCTGTACTGGGGTGAATGTACGATATTGTTCTGCATTCTGTCCATCAATTGTTGTTTTTGCATTTGTCACCCCGAGTGGGACGGTATGCCCAGACGTGGGTCCTGTGCTCTCCATGCCACTGGAGTCAAGTTATCCTGGCTGATGAGGGCTGAAAGCACGAAACCGGTCCTAGGATGCTTGTTTCCAGTCCAGGGAGGACCTGGCCTGGCAGTTCGGGCTGGACTGTTCCCAATGGGTGCAGGGTCAAGACTGATTTGCATATGGCTGGGTCCAAACTGGAATGGCATGGTGAGCAAAAAAACGATGGATTTAGGCCCAGATCTCTGTACTGGGGTGAATGTACGACATTGTTCTGCATTCTGTCCATCAATTGTTGTTTTTGCATTTGTCACCCCGAGTGGGACGGGTATGCCCAGACGTGGGTCCTGTGCTCTCCATGCCACTGGAGTCAAGTTATCCTAGCTGATGAGGGCTGAAAGCACGAAACCGGTCCTAGGATGCTTGTTTCCAGTCCAGGGAGGACCTGGCCTGGCAGTTCGGGCTGGACTGTTCCCATTGGGTGCAGGGTCAAGACTGATTTGCATATGGCTGGGTCCAAACTGGAATGGCATGGTGAGCAAAAAAACGATGGATTTAGGCCCAGATCTCTGTACTGGGGTGAACGTATGACATTGTTCTTCATTCTGTCCATCAATTGTTGTTTTTGCATTTTCCACCCCGAGTGGGACGGGTATGCCCAGACGTGGGTCCCGTGCTCTCCATGCCACTGGAGTCAAGCTATCCTGGCTGATGAGGGCTGAAAGCCCGAAACCGGTCCTAGGATGCTTGTTTCCAGTCCAGGGAGGACCTGGCCTGGCAGTTCGGGCTGGACTGTTCCCATTGGGTGCAGGGTCAAGACTGATTTGCATATGGCTGGGTCCAAACTGGAATGGCATGGTGAGCAAAAAAACGATGGATTTAGGCCCAGATCTCTGTACTGGGGTGAATGTACGACATTGTTTTGCATTCTGTCCATTAATTGTTGTTTTTGCAAGGGGCAGCAAAATCACAGCTGCAGGGGTGACTCTCCCACAATGCAGCACACACACATAGCAATAACAGCACATCAACATTGACGACAATGTGGTATAAAGTGCAACACTTTCACTATAGAACAGAGGACACAACTGGTTCCGCTTGTGCGTAGAAATTGGCCAATCACATCTGGTAATAGCAGGAAACTGTGAGATGATAATGTACGTGTACAACCTCACATCCGTGATGTAGTTCAATTGTCCACTGTCCCGCATCAAATAGTCAGCTCCTCCCAAACAGTCACAATGTACATTGTCATGCAGTCTGTATGTAAACTTGAACAATGCGTCAACATACATGTCAACACAATGTTAAAATGCATCTCCCCTTTACATTGCAGAGGGACAATCAACACCTCCTGCAGAGCAGACCAGACAACTCATCAGTGATGATGAAGAGGACCTCCACACCTTCAACACCGATGCCCTACAACAGCTCATGGACAGCTACGGCAACTCACCTCCAGGAGCAGGGCAGCCCAGCTGCATCGAGGAGACCCCACCCCCTGCACAGACCACACAGCAGGAAGCACCCACCACCACGGCTGGCTCCCAGCACCTCACCGAAGGACACATCGCATTCCAAGTCCATGTGTTATACTGCCAGAAGGAGGTGGCTGAACAGGTGCGGGTGGGGTTCGACCTCATGGCAGCCAAACCAGATGACATACGTGGGTGTCTAAGTCCCATCAGGGACGACTTACACTCCCTAACGGACACCCACAGTTCGCTCCATGATGTCCAACAATCCATGCCCGACATCGCTGGAGTCATGACTCTGAAAGGAGAACAACTGCCTAGTCAGAGTTGCCTCAGCGATGTCAGCCGAGAGTTGGCACAGATGCTGAGGATAATGGAGAACATGGAGCGGATGCATGCGGAAAGAATGGCTGCCACGGATGCACACCAGCGAAAAGTTGTTGGGATCTTCCATGCCCTGCAGATCCTCATCATCGCATTGCTGTCACTAAGGCAGTCACTGATGAATGCTGCTGGTACTTCTACACACACATCTCCGGCCCCCGATGTGTCAGTGGCACACAGTGCTGCAGACCAAACATCAGCACCCACATGTCAGATAGATGACATAGAGGACGAAGATGCGGGTGATTCCACCTTTGTAGTAAGAAGGAGCCAGTAGCATTCTTCTCCGCCATATGCCCTGTTTCAGCTTGGTTCTGCCCTCTGCATCATGCCCTGTAACAACACCTCTCACTGTCCCCCGAAACACTCTGCGACACTCACCTTGGACCGCGACATGGACTGCCATATTTTGTTTGCTCACTAATGACACAGCAATCAGATTGCGGACTGTACTCTTCCTCTTCCGATGTACTTGTCAATTCCTAAATGACTCTGGCTGGCCCTCCACTGGGCTGTAATGTAATGTGGGGTTTGCATGGCCATGTACTGCTCCAGCTCCGACACTCCACCGAATGTGAATAAATCATTCAAATTCACACAGATGTGTCATGTCCATAATCGATCAAGTATGAATGTATGGATGAATGTAAGGACATTGATTGCCCGAAAAGGTACACCCTTGGAAATGAAAGCAATGCGCATGTGTGACCGTGACACACATAGGAAGTGAGGTGACTGGGAATGTGTGCACTAGCTGTGGCCTCATTGCTCTGAAACAACAATCGCGCAATTTCTCAGCTTTGCCCCACGCAATGTTAGAAATAGGACTCGGTATGAGACGTCAAAGTCGTTGACAGGCCTAAAGTAGTGTCCACCATCACATTTGACAACAGAACATCTCTTCGCATACCTACTCACGCTCAACTGGGTGGACACAGCCTGTAGTGATGGATCACATTGATCCACATGGCAAGGATATGGACACCATACTCACATTGCTGAAGATACGTAAGAGCACAGGTCTATCAGCAACTATCCCAACCACTATGTCTGGCTCACAGAGGTGGAGCTGGCAATAGGGGCTCACCCCTAAGTGAAATGGGTCAGTCAGTCCCTCCCTGTGTATGGACAATGCTCATTGAGGCACACGATTTGTCATTCTAATCAACACTCATCACAGTTGAACACTAGTGAAGTTGCGTAGACTTTATTAGCATGTGCATGTCAGTACGGGCAAGACAAGGGCCACAACATGCAGACCAATGCATCAGACACTAACAGGCAGCATTCGGTCACAGTGCAGTTCCACGTGACAGGCGTTGTGCATGCGCCCAGGATGTTCTGCCATTGCGTTGGTGGCTCTCGTAGAACCGGCACTCTTCTGACCTGCGGCAGTTATGTGGATGATATGCCACAGCTCGGAGCAATGAGTTGTATGTGTGTGCAACGTTTGGACGTATGGGTTGTTGTGTATGTAAGTGTCAATGGCATTACATGCAAGAGTACCTCTAGCAAGAACTTCTGTGTGTGGGGTGTGGATACGTTGGTCTTTCATTAGCGCTGTGCGTAGTGTGGGAGTCGTCATCATCTGCTATGGTATCTCTCTCAGGGAGTGCCTGCCGCCCACATGGCAAGACCAAGGTCGGAGGTGCAGATGTCCTTCCGCCTTATGTATTGAGACAAAGGAGCTTTCATCCCTAACGTTAGTCTGACTACTGCTTGCATTCTGGAAATGTGATGTGGCTTTCGCGCTGCAATTGAGGCTAGGTCTTAGGCTTATGGTGCACCAATGGCGATACACACACAACAGTTGGCATGCATGTGCCAAGAGCCTGAGCGGCCTTGAGCTCATTGTGCAATCCCTACGTGCGCGGCCGCCCTCCCGTTGTGCATGCAACATTGCAACATTGTCGATTGCGGGCCGTGTGGCGCAGACACTGCAACAGAGACACACGCATCAGTTGGTTTCCTGTCCAGCCCAGAAATGAACCACGCCCAGAGCCCAGGGATAATATTTCACACCCCTATGCTGACTTGCGTACGCCGGCCCAGTCCGCCCCTCTTACGTATTAAGGGGGGGAAGACAAAGCTACATGTCCAAGGTCTTACCCACTGCCTGTGGTGACATGGTTGCGTTCGCTGTACACAGCACAAGACTCAATCAGACAGGGTCCATGAGTTGTGGTGCACTGAGTTAGTGGCACCTGAAGAGCTGAGCAGGGTATAAAGCTGATGATGGCATCCAAGACAGGTGTGAGCAACTCTGGTAGTCTGGCTGTAAGACTCTTCCGACTCTGGCAGTTGTTGGTTGGAGGTGGTCCTGGCAGTGGTTTTGTGTGCAGCCAGCGGTGATGCATCGTCCGGGCAGGTCATGACTCGATTTGATATGTGAGCCCTGGTGGACGGCAGTCGAGGCTGGAGGCAGCGGTCAGCGCAGGGCCACAGACACATAGCGTTGACCCCCAGGTCATCGACTCAGAGGCCATCCAATATTCAATCAGACAGGGTCCATGACTTGAGCTGCACAGAGTTAGTGGCCCCGGATGCAGTGCGGCCGGCACAGGCACACCGCCACGGGACAGTGACTTGCGGTGCACTGAGGTAGGGCCACGAGAGCTAAGCGGGTCCTCGTCGATGTCGAAGGTGAATGACGTGGAGTGTTTCGGGGGACAGTGGAAGGTGTTCTTCCAGGGCATGATGCAGAGGGCAGAACCAAGCAGAAACAGGCAATATGGAGGAGATGAATGCTACAGACTCATGTTTAACACCAAGTCAGTACCAGCCACATGATGATGAAGACAACCCCCAGGCCACAGACTCAGACGCCACCAAAGTTCAACCAGAGAGTGTCCATGAATTTCGTGGCACGGAGTTAGTGGCACCAGAGCTGAAAGGGGATGCAGTCTGCAATGAGGCCTGTACAATGGTATAAACTCTGCCATAAATAAATCAAGACTCAGTTCCAAATGTGTGACCTACTTGACTGCGCTGTAGGCCGGAGGCAGCGGTCAGCAGGGGCCCACAGCCACGTGTCGTTGGCTTGCGATGCACAGAGTTAGTGGCACCAGAGCAGTTGTTGGTACTGTTCGATCACCTCCATAACGATGATCCTTTTTTCCTCCGGACTGAACCGCGTCTTCCTCTTACTCCTCTCCTTGCGTACAATGATATGTACTCGGCCATTGAATAATCAAGACTCAGTTCCAATGTGTGACCTACTGGACCGCAGTGTAGGCCGGAGGCAGTGGTAGAGTACGTCAACGAGAAAGGAGCGCTGGGGGCCTGTGTCGCGGAGGCCGTGATGGTCTGAGGAGGCTGCCAGGGTCGCATGCCTCGGGTTTGGAGCTTGCACCAGCACGTGGTGGGCCCTCTTTGACACACGCCAGTGTCGGCAGGTGAGCAGTGAGGCCTGGTTGCGCAGGGGCGGCCAAGACGGGTCTGGGGACCAGATTCCTGGGGTGCAGCAGGCACACAGGATCGCAGGCACCGCCGCTCACGGCATCGGCCTCGTGGTGGGCTGAGAGGCGCCGCCCTGGCAGACACGTTGGCCATTCCGGAAGAGAACCATGCCCGGCGCAACGTGCTTTTTCTTCACACCCCTACGCTGGCCTGGCGTACGCTGGGCCAGCACACTCCGCTCACGCATACAGGGCGGGACGTAACATGGTTGCGTCCACTGGCCACTACACTCCAGACACCAGCAGTATATGTCGACATGGACATGTCTGTGGTCTGCATACTGCAGTCTGGCCAGCACATCCACGCCACACTTGGCATTGTGTACATTCTCATTCATGGGTCACTTGCCTCCTTAGCACATGCCTGGTTCCCACCTCTCCCCACATTCTGCTATTGTGTGGCTGAGGTGCCATGCCGTTCATGGCTTGTGTACATGGCTGGCCCAGGTTACCACAGTAAGTTGTGCTGTCGTGTCTGGTAGGTGGGCATGTTGTTTGGCATGTTGTATGTGGGTTTGTAACGGGTGCATTCCCAGAGTCGTGAGTTGCATGACTGTGGAGTTGAGGTGTGTGGTGTGTTCATTTGGTACTTACCAACGAGCAATGCATTCCCATAGGTTCCATCCTGAAAGCACTGGTTGATGATGGACTGTCGGAAGATGAAGGAATCATGCACACTGCCTGGGTAGTTGGCGACGACATTGGTGAAGAGTCCAAGGTGGTCCACTATTGCCTGCACATTGTTGGAATGCGTGTGCTTCCTGTTGCGGTAATTGTGTGCAGTGGCGGCAGGGGGCACGAGGAGTACATGTGTGCAGTCGATTGCCCCCAACACGTGCGGGAAGCGAGCTATGGCATAGAAGCCTTGCTTGGTCTCCAGCTGTTCCTGTGCAGTGTGTGGGAAGTAAAGGTGCTGGGGTACCAAGCTGATGATGGCATCCAAGACAGGTGTGAGGAATTTGGATAGGGCTGGCTGTGAGACTCCTCCGACTCTGGCAGTTGTTGGTTGGAAGGTACCAGAGGCCAACAGGTGCAGCACAGCCAGCAGCTTTGTCTGCGGAGGGATGTTGGTGCTCCGCTGGGTTGAGACCGTCAACCTGTGGGCGATGTGGGTCATGATGCGGAGGATGGTTGTCCTTTTGAGCCTGTAGTGGGCAATGACTTCCTCGGGCGTTAGGTCTGTGAGACTGGTGTGTTTTCGGTAGGTCCGCTGTCTTACTCTGCGCTGCCTCTGTGGTGGTCCGGGGGGTGGTGCGGGTCCGGGTCCTGGGGGTGGTTGTGGCCCTGTTGGGGCTCCGAGCTGCATGATGAGTAGCTCCATGGTGTTGGTTGTTCTTCGGGTGTGGCTGTGTGCGGGGCTCCGTTGCCTACTGCAGGTAGTCGTCCTGCTTTACACCGGCAAGAGGCAGGTGTTAAATACCTGCTGCTACCGCGGCTTATCGCTTGGTTTTGACTTGCATCGCAGATCTGGCAGTTCGTTGTGAAAGTAGTGTTGTGGTTTTTTCGTGTGTTTTTGCACGGAAACGCCTACTCTGCATTTCATTAGGGTTAGTTGGTGGTGTCTGCCGTGGAGATAAATTTTGGGGCAGTTATCGCGGGAATACTGGCGATGTCTGCAGTTTGCACCCGCTTGTGAATGGGGCGTTAAATCTATCTCCACTTTTGCCTGCACATTGATGGAATGCGTGTGGTTTCTGTTGCGGTTATTGTGTGCAGTGTCGGCAGGGGGCACAAGTAGTACATGTGTGCAGTCAATTGCCCCCAACACGTGCGGGAAGTCAGCTACGGCGTAGTTCCCTTGCTTGGTCTCCAGCTGTTCCTGCGCAGTGTCGGGGAAGTGAAGGTGCAGGGGTATCAAGCTGATACAAACCGTGATGCTTACAGGTATGATAAAACCTGCATAATAAGACCGTAACAGAAGTTTGTGCGGTCGTAACCTTCCTTTTCTTTCCTACGAAGGTTACGACCACACGAACTTCTGTTACGGTCTTTTTATGCAGGATTTATCATACCTGTTAGCATTCCGGTTTGTCCAAGTGCAATACACTGTACATACACTGTACCAGATTACGTTTGTGACTATACGGACGCTTGACCATTGTCACCATTTATCCAACAGGTTTCTGAATACTGACTTTCGGAATATGGAATTGTATTGGGGAGTTCCCGCAGCATATGCAGTTAATTGAATCAACACGTTGCCCTGATGAAGTTCCCCGTTGGGAACGGAACGCGTTGGCTGAGATTTTCGTATTGTTGATTTATGTATTTGTAATGAAGAACTGATTTTACACTACTGTTGACTACTGGACTTCATGACCTGGCGCACCCCCATTTCAGTAACTACAATCTTGGATCTGGAGCACAAAGGCGTCAAGCAACGGCTGGCGTTGGGGTTGGTTGCGCAGGAACACTATGAATTGGATCTAGCGTGTGGTGCGGATACAGGGGCCCGCCGTTGCTTTTGTGGACATGCATCCAAGACATGTGTGAGGAAGTTTCATAGGGCTGGCTGTGAGACTCCTCCGACTCTGGCAGTTGTTGGTTGGAAGGTACCAGAGGCCAACAGGTGCAGCACAGCCAGCAGCTTTGTCTGCGGAGGGATGTTGGTTGTCCGCTATGTTGATACCGTCAGCCTGTGGACAATGATGGTCAGGATGCGGAGGATGGTTGTCCTTTTGAGCCTGTAGTGGGCAATGGCATCCTCTGGTGTTAAGTCTGTGGGGCTGGTGCGCTTTCTGAAGGTCCGCTGTCTTTGTCTGCGCTGCTTCTGTGGTAGTCCTGGGGGGGGGGCGGGGGCTCCGGTGGGGTGGTGAGCCTGGGTGTGGTGGCAGTGGGTGTTGCGGCCCTCTTGGGGCTCTGAGCTGCATGATCAGTAGCTCCATGGCATCTGTTGTTCTTCAGGTGTGGCTCTGGTCTGGGCTCCCTTTTCTGGTGCAGCTTGTCGTCCGACAGGTGTTAAATCCCTGCTGCTAACGCGCCTTATCGCCTGTTTTGGTATCTTATCGCCGATCTGGCTGGTCGTTGTGAATATTGCGAAGTGGTGTTATCGTGGCTTTTTGCACAGGAACGCCTACTCTGCATCTCATTAGCGTTAGTTGCTGGTGTCATCCGTGGCGATGTTTTTTGCGGCTGCTATAGTGGGAAAACTGGCGATGTCGGCTGTTAGCACCAGCTTGTGAATCGGCCGATAATTCTATCGCCACTTTGGCTGCGATAAAGTGCAGCTAACTCAGCGATAAGTCCTTGAGAATATTCCCTTAAAGTCTTTTACCATTTCTACATCAAAGTCTTTAAGCATAGGACTAGCACAGTGCCACCCATGCCGAGATAGAAAAGAACAATGGGCCATATTATCAAGAACGGCGCAAACATTATCACTGCTTTAGCGACAGGAAACTGCCGCTAAAGCAGCAATAACGGTCTTGATAATATGCCCTATAGAATTCCAATAGAAGCCCAGGTTCTGGTGTCAAGGACATCAAACTTGGGCTTCTATTGGAATTCTATAGAGCATATTATTATCAAGCCCCTTATCGCCGCTTTAGCAGCAATTTCCTGCTGCTAAAGCGGCGATAATGTTTGCGCCGTTCTTGATAATATGGCCCAAAGTCTTTTGCCTTTTCTACAGCAAAGTCTTTAAGCATAGAACTAGCACAGTGTTGTCCACGCCAAGCTGTAAAATGACAAAAGCCATTTAGCACTCCAGGCACAATATTACAGCTTTGAATTGGTAAAATACCAACCAAGCCAACCTGAAATGAGTAAAAGCTGCCCCCGACACAGTGTCTCGCTCTAGCTAGAGCTCTTCAGAGAGATATAGCTTTGTCCAGACACAAGGGAGCACCCAGTATAAGTCAAGACAATACCCTTTCAGGCATAGAGTGACGCATAAATTATGCAAAAAAGAAGCAGAGAACTCTGGGTAGTTCTCAAGTTTAGGTGGAAAGCAGCTCCTGTATAGAGCACTCTCAACACGAGCGACACTCTAGATCTGCTCACCTCAAATGTCTGCTTTTCTATCAAAGTCTTTAAGCATACGATTAGCACAGTACCATCCATGCCGAGATAAGAAAGAACAGAGGGGGATATTCTCAAGAGCGCCACAATAGGTTAACCCAAGTTTTCATATCGCCCTCTATCGCGGTAAAATAACTCGGGTTTAACGTCGTATTTTCAACACGGCGGTAACATGCGATAGTCTCCCGATAACGCCTCAAATGTCTGCGATAACATTGCCGGGACGGCGATGAAAATCCAAACCCGAACGCGAAAAAAGTTGCGATGGGCCCAACCGCGATAAAATAATCAAGCGAGAAGCAGAGCGGGCCTGCAAGTCCCACAAGTCAGGCTGCAAAAAGCATAATAAAAGTGGCAACACAAAACACAAACAACTGCGAAGCACCATGGAGGTAGCCGGAGCAAGCACAGAGGACAACCAGAACCCCACAAGCCCCACGGAGGACCAGCCTGGGACCTCGGGGTCAGGGAAGGGCAAGGAGAAGAAGAAGAGGAAGACACCTTACAGTACGCAGGAAAACAGGATCCTGATCACGGAGATGATAGAACACCATCAACAACTGTACGTCACCTCCACTGTGTCATTGGCAACAAAAAATACAATATGGCAGTCCATCCTGGACAAGGCGAATGCAGTCGGAGTGCTGAGGAGAACAATGGACGAGGTCAAGAGGCGCTGGAATGATGTGAAGCGCAAGACCAAGCAGAAGCTCGCAGACAACCAGAAGGCAGCAATGCAGACTGGAGGTGGGAGACCAGCGCCACAGGAGGAGCTGGATGAGATGGAGGAAATGGTGACCACAGTCATCAGTGTGGAGACGGTGGCAGGAGTTGGGGGACCGGACACTGCTCAACATGACCCGACACAACAGCAAAAGGGTGAGTAACCACCAGGGACTGGGGAGACGGGGGGAGATGGGCACAATGGCACACATGCACAATTAAGTAAAGCACATCTGCGGACAAACCATGCCCAAGAGTCACAACACCAACCAAGAGCCCAATTTACCCAAGTCTGCAACATCACAGCACAGAAGTGAAAGCCACACCGCCTGAAAGGGATAAGGGCCAGCCAAATCAGAGCTGAAGGGGCAACTCACCTACAATGCAGCACACACACATAAGATCCAGAGCACCGCAACATTTACAACAATGTTGGACAAACAGCAACACCAGCAGCATAGAACAGAGGACACAACTGCTGCCGCTTGTGTGCGGAAAATGGCCATTCGCATGTGGCACAGCAGGATACTGTGAGATGATAATGTACTAGTACAACCCCACATCCCTGATGGTGCAGTAATGCATGTATGGCCGTGACCCAGATAGGCAGTGAGACACACATTGTCATGCATATCAACACTCATCACAGTTGAATACAAGTGAAGGTGCGTAGACTTTATTAGCATATGCGTGTCAGTACGGGCAAGAAAAGTGCCACAACATGCAGACCAATGCAGCAGTATGTCAGAACGTGGAACGTTGCCAAGCGCCGCTGTCCACTCCGGGGGAGTGCCTCACTTTTCACAGGTGTGTGTTAATCCGCGTTGTTGTCCGCTCATGTATTCGGAGTCCAGGCAAATGCAGACATGTCCACTGTTGCTGTGGGAAGTGTGACTAGAACCCCAAGTTCCAACAAGTTGTCGGACATGTGCAATGTGTTCCAAACTGTTGTGTCTGCAGGTACGTAGTTACACGTCCATGAAAGCTAGTGCAGCTTCGTAGGCAATCATTTCCAACATGAGGTCGTCGTCGACTTCATCGAACAGGACGGTGAGGCTAACCATTAGCAGGTCCGGACAGACGCACTGCGTCCACCCCCTCTCACCAATTAGCACTACAGCCCAATAGGGGAGCGGCTCAATTTGCTCACTGCACACGAGGAGTTCTGCAATCTCCCAGGTCCAGCTGCCAGCATGTATGCTAAGTATCCAGGCATCCCATAGACGGGTGTCACGGTGACACTCATGGTCGTGGGCCAACAGGGGGCGCACACACATGTCGAAATCCAGTTCGGCTAACGTCCTGTTGGATAGGCAGACATCCATGGGCCACTCGAATATGCACGAGCGACAATGCAACACAGGCTGCACGCAGGTGACGTTGGCAAGGCGGAAGCTCAGCCGGTAACTGATCCGCAGCACTACCAATGGCAGTGCCCCCAGTAAATGCAGCATACGTGCACGGTACAGTTCCACCTGACAGGGGTTGTGCAAGTGTTCGTGATGGTCTGCCATTGCGTTAGTGGCTCCGGTTGAAGCGGCACTGTTCTGACCTGCGCCAGTTCTCTGGATGAAATGCCACAGCTCGGAGCAATGAGTTGTTTTAGTGTGCAACGGTTGTACGCCTGGGTTATTGTGGGAGTAAGTGTGAAGGCCATTCCATGCAAGATAACTTCGAGCAAGGACTTCTGTGTGTGGGGTGTGTATACGTTGGTCTCTCGTCGGGCTGTGCGTAGTGTGGGAGTCGTCATCAGCTGCTATAGTATCTGTCAGGGGGTGCCGGGCACATGTAATTCCGAGGTCGGAGGTGCAGATGTGCTTCCGCCTGATAGCTCAGACAAAGGAGCATTCATCCCTAATGTTAGTTTCTCATCTGCTTGCATTCAGGTACTGTGAAGTGACTTGTTGGGGGTGGGGTGGGATGTGTGCGACTTTGGGATTCATGTTCGACATGTTTTGCATGTGGCAAATGAGCGGCATCACTGTGTGTAACGTTGCCTCACAGCTGCTCCTCCCTCCCCCCGAGCCTAATTACTTGTGTGCGCTGCGCGGTTGCATCACTGGCACTCCTACAGCACACCATTGTCATACCTGTCTGCGCATGTCCACAAGCCTGACAACGACACTGTGATGTTGGCCGTTGGAGGTGGGCGGCCACGTGAATGTAGGCCTGTGGGAAGGATAGGGCAGACACAGACGTAGAGTTCATGCCTGGCTGAACTCGCGCTGGGATTAAGGCTAGGCATTTGGCTCATGCTGCGGCAATACAGATACACACAACACTTGGCATGTATGAGCCAAGACCTCGAGCGGTCTTGCGCTCCTTCATTTCCCCGTTCGTGCGAGCCCGCCCTCTGGGTGCATGCTACATTGCAGCATTGTTGATTGCGGACTGGGTGGCGCCGACACTACAACAGAGACACATGCATTAGTTACTTCCTTTTCCAGGCCAGAACTAAACTACGCCCAGAGCCCCAGGCAAATCCTTCACACCCCTACGCTGGCTTGGCGTACGCCGGCCCAGCCCACTCCGCTTACGCTTACAGGGGGGACGACAAAGCTGCGTGTCCAAGGTCGTACCCACTGCCTGAGTTGACATGGTTGCGTCCGCTGTCCACAGCACAATGTAATGTGGTAGGGCCCTGGCCCATAATGCATACATAATGACCACACGGACACACTTAGTTAGATAGTTGAACTGGCTACGGGCACGTGCGCCCGGCCACCTTTTATTACCAGGGTCACATGTCCAGTGACGACTGTGCTGGATGGGTGTGGGGTGAGTGTAAGCCAGCCCTCAGGGAGTGGTTGGTGCTGGCAACAACTAGAACAGTGATCATCGGATCACACACACAGATTCAATCCTAAAGGGTCCATGACTTGCAGTGCACTGAGGTAGGGGCACCAGAGCTGAGCGTGCTCATGTGAAGGAATTGTTAATGATTTGGTCCCTTTGGGATATTCCTGCTGCAGCTGCAGTGGGGTGTGGTACACCTGCCTCATCTTCATCATCATCGTCCCCGGTCTTCCCCACTGTCTGAGGTGACATTGTTGCGTCCGCTGTCCACAGCACAAAGCTCTATCATGAAGGGTCCATGTGTTGTGGTATCAAGCTGATTATGGCATCCAAGACAGGTGTGAGCAACTTAGATAGGCTGGCTGTGACACTTCTCCGACTCTGGCAGTTGTTGGTTGGAGGTGGTACTGGCGGTGGTGGCGGGTGTGCAGCCAGCGATGATGGCGTGTCCTTGCATGTCAGGATTGGATTTGGTTTGCGAGCCCTGCTGACCGCAGTGTAGGCCGGAGGCAGCGGTCAGAAATGGCACACAGCCACGTGACGATGACTTGTGGTGCACTGAGTTAGTGGCACCTGGAGTGCTTGGCGGGTGCGTGGCCTGCGCTGATGCGTCGTCCGGGCGGCCTGCCCTGGTAGCAATGTCTGTGGCCTACTGGACTCTGCCATAAATTAATCAAGACTCAATTTGATTAGCAAGCCCTGCTGACCGCAGTGTAGGCCGGAGGCAGCGGTCAGCAGGCGCACACAGCCACGTGTCGTCGGCTTGTGTTGCACAGGGTCAGTGGCACCTGGAGCGCTCAGCAGGTGCACAGCCAACGATGATGCACCGTCCGTGCGGGCCGCACTGGGTGCAATGTTTTTCGCCTACTGAAGTCTGCCTCAGTATTGCCACGTGTCGTCGGCTTGTGTTGCACAGGGTCAGTGGCACCTGGAGCGCTCAGCAGGTGCACAGCCAACGATGATGCGTCGTTTGACTTGGGGGACCTGCTGACTGCAGTGTAGGCCGGAGGCAGCGGTCAGCGAGGGCCCACATCCACATGGCGATGACTTGTGGTGCACTGAGTTAGTGGCACCTGGAGCACTCAGCGGGTGTGCAGCCGACGATGATGCGTCATCCGGGCGGGCAGCACTGCGGGCAATGTCTGTTGGCTGGTGGTTTCCTCCATTAACAGAAATGTGGCACGATTTGAATTGTGGGACCTGCTGACCGCAGCGTAGGACTAAGGCAGTATCCGGTACACACATGACTCCGTGTTGCTGTGCCGCTGGATGCCTATTGAGGGCCTGTGTCGTGGAGTCTGGAGGTCACGGCGGCAGACTCGTGGCAGGGTGAGGTGCGCCGGCCTGGCAGACGCGTTGCTCATCACGGAAGAGAACCACACCCAGGGCCCCGTCCTTTTCATCAGCACTCCTATGCTGGAGTGGCGTACGCCAGCCCAGCCCACTGCGCTTACGCTTACAGGGGGGGACGGCACAGCTACATGTCCAGGGTTTTCCCCACTGCCTGAGGTGGCATGGTTGCGTCCACTGTCCACAAAACTACACACACCAGCAGTATATGTCCACATGGACATGTCTGTGCTCTGCATTCTGTGGTCTGTCCAGCACATCACCGCCACACTTGGCATTGGGGACATTCTTATTCATGGGTGAGTTGCCTCCTTCACACATACTTGGTTCCCACCTCTCCCCACATTCTGCAATTGTGTGGCTGAGGGGCCATGCCATTTTCGGCCGGTCCGCTGTCTTGTCCTACGCTGCCTCGGTGGTAGTCCGGGATGGGGGTGTCTGGAGGGGGGGGTGGTCGTGAGGGTGGTGGCGGTGGGTGTTGTGGCCCTCTTGGGTCTCCGGGCTGCATGTTCATTGTCTCCATGGCATCTGTGGGTCTTCAGATGTGGCTCTGGGCTGGGCTCCCTTTCATACTGCAGGTAGTCGTCCTGCTTAGCACCAGCAGAAGGCAGGTGCTAAATGCCGGCTGCTAACGCGCCTTATCGCCTGTTTTTGGGTCACATCGCAGATCTGGCTGGTCATTGAGAATATCTCGAAGTGGTGTTTTCGTGTGTTTTTGCACGGGAACGCCTACTCTGCATATCATTAGCGTTAGTTGTCTCTCTCATCCGTGGCGATGTTTTTTGCGGCAGCTATCGCTGGTAATCTGGCGATAAAGTGCCGATAAGTCGGCAATAAGTCCTTGAGAATATGCCCCAGAGTCTTTTGCCATTTCTACAGCAAAGTCTTTTAGCATAGGACTAGCACAGTGCTGTCTCACCAAGCTGTAAAATGACAAAAGCCATTTACCACTCCAGGCACAATATTACAGCTTTGAATTGGTAAAATACCAAACAATGCCAACCTGAAATGAGTAAAAGCAACCCCCGACATAGTGTCTCTCTCTAGTTAGAGCTCTTCAGAGAGGTATAGCTTTGTCCAGACACATAGGCGCACCCAGTATAAGCCAAAACAATACCCTTTCAGGCATAGAGTGACGCATAAATTATGCAAAACAGAAGTAGAGAACTCTGGGTAGTTCTCAAGTTTAGGTGGAAAGCAGCTCCTGTATAGAGCACCCTCATCACTAGCGACTCTCTAGATCTGCTCACCTCAAATGTCTGCTTTTCTATCAAAGTCTTTAAGCATAGGATTAGCACAGTGCCATAGATGCCGATATAGTAAAAGACAAAGGGGCATATTCACAAGGACTCATCGCCGAGTTAGCGGCACTTTATCGCAGCCAAAGTGGTGATAAATTCATTGCACCATTCACAAGCTGGTGCTAACAGCCGATATCACCAGTTTTCCTGCAATAGCAGCCGCAAAAAACACCGCCACGGATGACACCGGCAACTAACGCTAATGAGATGCAGAGTACGCGTTCCCGTGCAAAAACCCGCGGAAACCACTTCGCAACATTCCCAACCATCAGCAAGGCTCGGCGATAATATCACAAAACATGCGATAAGGCGCGTTAGCAGCAGGGATTTAACACCTGCTCCTACCTGGTGTTAAGTCGGACGACAACCTGCACCATAAAAGGGAGCCCAGCCCACAGCCACACCAGAAGAACAACAGATGCCATGGAGCTACTGACCATGCAGCTCGGAGCCCCAAGAGGGCCACAACACCCACCGCCACCACAGCCAGGCCCGACACCCCACACCAGGACCCCCCCCTTGGCCCCACCCCAGGCCCACCCCCGGACAAAGACATTTCACATCTACCCCACAAATACATCAACACAACAATCCGCCTGATGTCGCACAAGTACACCAACCAACATCCATTTGTGGTTCGAAACTGGAAAAACATACATAAATTTCAGAATTCCAAAAATAATCAATTTATTCAAATTCAAATCAACATCAATGATAGGAAGATTCATGGCGGGTCCTCTCCAGACAAACCGTAAGTCACAGCCTGAAAGACAAAATTGAAGATAAGAAGGTGTGTCATGCGCACAACAAAGGACAGAGAGAGAGAGAGAGAAAGAGAGAGAGAGAAAGAAAGGTAGAGAGAGAGAGAGTGAAAGAGAGGGAGAGAGAGAGAGAGAGTGAAAGAGAGGGAGAGAGAGGGAGAAGGAGAGAGATAGAGAAACGGAGGAAGAGAGAGAGAGACAGAGTCAAGTGTGCGCCTGGTGGACCACAATGTAGGCCTGAGCCAGCGGGCAGCGCGGGCCTACCGCCACGTGGCGTTGCCTCGCGTTTCACAGAGTTAGTGGCACCTAGAGAGCTGAGCGGGTGTGCAGCCTGTGATGCGTGTTGTGGAGGCTGCCAAAGTCCCGGGCCCCGTGCTTGGAGCTTCCAGTTTCAAACCACACATGGATGTTGGTTGGTGTACTTGTGCGACATCAGGCGGATTGTTGTGTTGATGTGTTTGTGGCGTAGATGTGAAATTTCCGAGCTGTGGCATATCATCCACATAACAGCCGCAGGTCAGAAGAGTGCTGGTTCTACCAATGCCAGAACTTCCCGGGCACATGCACAACCCCTGTCACGTGGAACTGTACCGTGACCGAATGCTGCATTTGTTGGGGGCAGTGCCACTGGCAGTGTTGTACATCAGTTACCGTCTGAGCTTCCGTCTTGCGTACGTCACCTGCGTCCAGCCCTGGTTCCACTGTCGATCATGCATATTCGAGTGGCCCATGGATGTCTGCCTATCCAACACAACGGTAGCTGAACTGGATTATGACATGTGTGTGCACCCCCTGTTGGACCACGACCAGGAGTGTAACCGTGATACCCGTTCATGGGATGCCTTGGTATTGGGCGTATGTGCTGGCAGTTGGGCATGTGAGATTGCACACTTCCTCGTGTGCAGTGACCACATCGAAGCGCTCTCCTATTGGGCTGTGTTGCGGATTGGTGAAACGGCGTGGATGGAGCACATCTGTCCGGACCAGCTAATGGATTGGCTCACCCCGTGTTCGTTGAAGTCAACAACAACGTACTATTGGAACTGATTGCCCATGAAGCTGCGCTCGCTTACATGGACGAGTTTCTACGTTCCTGCAACCACAGAAGATCGTAACCCATGGCACAGGTCCCAACACCCTTTTGCATCTTGGGGAAATGGACACATATCCCACCATGACAGTGGACATGTCTGCATTCGCCTGGACTCAGAATGCATGTGCGTGCAAGACTGCGGGTTGACACACACCTGTGCAAGGTGAGTGGACAGCGGCGCCTGGCAACGTTCCTCAACCTGACACACCGCTGGAGGGAGTGTACACACATGGCAATGTAGTACTACATGTGACCTTGTTGGACTCCTTTACCTGCTCACTGTCAGCAGAGCAGACAGTCAGCGCTGTCCGGTGATACAGGACAATGCAGCTCCCATGGGCTGTGAGTCCCTGACACCACTATCGCCAAAATCGCATAACGCAACTTCTCACATCGCAGTCTATCGCGGGAAAATAACACTGTGTCAACGCAGTTTTGACAACCCAGCGGCACCATGCGATAGTCTAACGATAACGCGACAAAAGCCTGCGTTAAAATCAACGTGAAGCACAAAAAATGCAAAACACGAACGCGAAAAAAGTAGCGATGACCCCAATGGCGATACAAAAATCAGCGAAAACCAGCGACAGGCCTGCGATTCCCACGCGCCATGCGTGAGAATGCACTATAAAAGCAGAAAAAAAAGACAAACAAAATGCAACTGCTTAGCACCATGGACGCACCCGGACCGAGTGCAGAGGACAACGCGAACCCCACAAGCCCCACAGACGACCAGCCAGGAACCCCGGGGCCGGAGAAGGGCAAAGAGAAGAGGAAGACGGGGTTCACTCTGCGGGAAAACCGGATCATCGTCACGGAGGTGACAGAACACTACCAACAACTGTTCGTCACCTCCACTGTGTCATCGGCAACACAAACAGAAATATGGCAGTCCATCGTGAACACCGTGAATGCAGTCGGAGTGTCGAGGAGGTCAATGGAGGAGGTCAAGAGGCGCTGGCATGATGTGAAAAGCCAAACCAAGCAGAAACTCACTGCCAACCGGAAGGCAGCAACGGCCACTGGAGGTGGGAGTCCTGCGCCACAGGAGGAGCTGGATGAGCTGGAGGAAATGGTGGCCACAGTTATCAGTGCGGAGACGGTGTAAGGAGTTGGGGGTCCGGACACTGCTCGACATGACCTGACCCAACAGCAACAGGGTGAGTAACCACCAGGGACTGGGGGGACGGGGGGAGACGGGCACAATGGCACACATGCACAATCAAGAATAGCACACTGCACACCCACAATGACTGTGGAACCTGTCCCTGATGGCCTTGGCACACTGCAGCACACATAGAAACACCAAGTAGGCCCCCGACCACCATGTGCACAAATGCCCCCCCATCACCAATCTCACAACCTACCCATGCACATGCGCTGAACACAGCAAAGGAGCGGCTCTGAGAGCCACACTGACAATGCAAGTGACACTGCATGACCAATAGCATGGCTGCAGTCAAAATACATGACATGGTGCATGACACGACACTTAGGTGGCCCAGTGTGGATAACATCCTCAAAGGAGCAGGTCACACTCTGACACATCCACGTGCACATACAACCCCTGACGTCAACAACACATCTGCAGACAAACAATGCACAAGAGTACAAAATCCGTACAGGAGCACAAATGACCCAAGTAGCCAACATCTCAGCACCGTAAAAGCAAACAAGTCAAAGGCACACCGCCTCAAAGGGATAAGGGGCCGCCAAATCAGAGCTGCAGGGGCGACTCTCCCACAATGCAACACACACACATAGCAATCACAGCACATCAACATTGACCACAATGTGGTAGAAAGTGCCACACGTACACCACAGAACAGAGGACACAACTGGTGCCGCATGTGCGTAGATACTGGCCAATCACATCAGGCATAGCAGGAAACTGTCAGATGATAATGTACGGGTACAACCTCACATGTGTCATGTAGTCAGAATGTCCACTGTCCCCCGTCCAATACCCAGCTCCTCCAAAACAGTCACAATGTACATTGTCATGCAGTTAGTATGTAAACATGTACAATGCGTGCACATACATGGAACACACTGTTAACCTGCATCTCCCCTTCACATTGCAGAGGGATAATCAATACCTCCTGCAGAGCAGACCAGACATCTCTTCAGTGATGAGGAGAAGGAACCCCATGCCATCTGCTCAGACACCCTCCAACAGCTCGTGGATAGCCTCCACACCCCACCTCCAGGAGCAGGGCAGGCCAACTGGACGCACCCACCACCACGGCTGGCTCCCAGCACCTCACCGACGAACACATGGCATTCCAACGCTGTGTGTCAGACTGCCAGAGGGGGCTGGCTGAACAGGTGCGGGTGGGTTTCGACCTCATGGCAGCCAAACTAGATGCCATACGTGGGTGTCTCAGTCCCATCAGGGACCACTTACAGTCCCTAACGGACACCCACAGTCCGCTCCATGCACTACAACAATCCTTGGCTGACCTCGCTGGAGCCATTACTCGGATACAAGAACTGTCTAGGCAGAGCGGCTCCAGCGACGACAGCACACTGTTGGCACAGATGCGGAGGACAATGGAGAACATGGAGCGGATGCAGGCAGGAAGGATGGCTGTCATGGCTGAACACCAGCGAGATGTAGCTGGGATATACCATGCCCTGCAGATCCTCATCTTGCCATTGCTGCCACAGAGCCCGTCCCAGATGACTGCCGCAGGAACTTCGTTACACACATCTGCGCCCCCTGATGTGCCAGTAAAGCGATACCAAAGGGGATGATGGACGGAGCGTTAGAGCAAATCAAACACTCACCCCCAGTCAACTGATCTGGGATTAATCCATCATCATTCTTTAGCTCACTCCACCACCCCAGTTCAGACATGGCCATATGCAAATCAGTCTGACCCTGTGCCTCATGGGAACAGTCCAGCCCGAACTGCCAAACCATGTCTTCCCTGGACCGGAAACAAGCATCCTGGGACCGGTTTCGGGTTCAAAACCCTCATCAGCCAGGCTATCTTGAATCCAGTGGCAAAGTGAGCAAGGGACCCACGTCTGGGCATACCCTGCCAACTTAGGGGCGAACAAAGCGATACCAAAGGGGATGATGGACGGAGCGTTAGAGCAAATCAAACACTCACCCCCAGTCAACTGATCTGGGTTTAATCCATCATCATTCTTTAGCTCACTCCACCACCCCAGTTCAGACATGGCCATATGCAAATCAGTCTGACCCTGTGCCTCATGGGAACAGTCCAGCCCGAACTGCCAAGCCATGTCTTCCCTGGACCGGAAACAAGCATCCTTGGACCGGTTTCGGGTTCAAAACCCTCATCAGCCAGGCTATCTTGAATCCAGTGGCAAAGTGAGCAAGGGACCCACGTCTGGGCATACCCTGCCAACTTAGGGCGAACAAAGCGATACCAAAGGGGATGATGGACGGAGCGTTAGAGCAAATCAAACACTCACCCCCAGTCAACTGATCTGGGTTTAATCCATCATCATTCTTTAGCTCACTCCACCACCCCAGTTCAGACATGGCCATATGCAAATCAGTCTGACCCTGTGCCTCATGGGAACAGTCCAGCCCGAACTGCCAAGCCATGTCTTCCCTGGACCGGAAACAAACATCCTGGGACCGCTTCGGGTTCAAAACCCTCATCAGCCAGGCTATCTTGAATCCAGTGGCAAAGTGAGCAAGGGACCCACGTCTGGGCATACCCTGCCAACTTAGGGCGAACAAAGCGATACCAAAGGGGATGATGGACGGAGCGTTAGAGCAAATCAAACACTCACCCCCAGTCAACTGATCTGGGTTTAATCCATCATCATTCTTTAGCTCACTCCACCACCCCAGTTCAGACATGGCCATATGCAAATCAGTCTGACCCTGTGCCTCATGGGAACAGTCCAGCCCGAACTGCCAAGCCATGTCTTCCCTGGACCGGAAACAAGCATCCTGGGACCGGTCCACGTGCACAAACAACCCCTGACGTCAACAACACATCTGCAGATAAACCATGCCGAAGAGTCCAAAATCCGAACTCGAGCCAAAATTAGCCAAGTCTGCAACATCTCAGCACTGTAGAAGCACAGAAGACAAAGGCACACCGCCTCAAAGGGATAAGCATTTGTCACCCCGAGTGGGACGGGTATGCCCAGACGCGGGTCCTGTGCTCTCCATGCCACTGGAGTCAAGCTATCCTGGCTGATGAGGGCTGAAAGCTCGAAACTGGTCCTAGGATGCTTGTTTCCAGTCCAGGGAGGACCTGGCTTGGCAGTTCGGGCTGGACTGTTCCCATGAGGCACAGGGTCAAGACTGATTTGCATATGGCTGGGTTCAAACTGGAATGGCATGGTGAGCAAAAAACGATGGATTCAGGCCCAGATCTCTGTACTGGGGTGAATGTATGACATTGTTCTGCATTCTGTCCATCAACTGTTGTTTTTGCATTTGTCACCCCGAGTTGGACGGGTATGCCCAGACCTGGGTCCCGTGCTCTCCATGCCACTGGAATCAAGCTATGCTGGCTGAAGAGGGGTGAAACCCCGAAACCGGTCCTAGGATGCTTGTTTCCAGTCCAGGGAGGACCTGGCTTGGCAGTTCGGGCTGGACTGTTCCCATGAGGCACAGAGTCAAGACTGATTTGCTTATGGCTGGGTTCAAACTAGAATGGCATGGTGAGCAAAAAAACGATGGATTCAGGCCCAGATCTCTGTACTGGGGTGAATGTATGACATTGTTCTGCATTCTGTCCATCAACTGTTGTTTTTGCATTTGTCACCCCGAGTTGGACGGGTATGCCCAGACGTGGGTCCCGTGCTCTCCATGCCACTGGAATCAAGCTATCCTGACTGAAGAGGGGTGAAACCCCGAAACCGGTCCTAGGATGCTTGTTTCCAGTCCAGGGAGGACCTGGCTTGGCAGTTCGGGCTGGACTGTTCCCATGAGGCACAGGGTCAAGACTGATTTGCATATGGCTGGGTTCAAACTGGAATGGCATGGTGAGCAAAAAAACGATGGATTCAGGCCCAGATCTCTGTACTGGGGTGAATGTATGACATTGTTCTGCATTCTGTCCATCAACTGTTGTTTTTGCATTTGTCACCCTGATGTGCCAGTGGCACACAGTGATGCAGCCATACCACCTCCGCCCCCTGATGTGTCAGTGGCACACCGTGATGCAGCCATAACACCACCACACACATCTGGCACACCTGACACAGAAGATGTATCAGAGGACGAAGATGTGGACGGTAATGACTCTGTGTCAAAAAGGAGGTTGCAGCATTCATCCCCCGCCATATGGCCTGTTTCTGCTTGGTACAGCCCTCTGCATCATGCCCTAGTACAACATCTTCCACTGTCCCCCGAAAACCCTGCGACATTCACCTGGACCCCGACATGGAATGCCATATCTGCTCCAGTTACCAATGACACAGCAAACAGGCTGCGGACTCAACCCTTCCTCTACCGATTAACTTCTCATCCCCTGAAGGACTCTGTTTGGCCCTCCACTGGGCAACCATGTAATGTGGGGTGTGCATGGCCATGTACTGCTCCAGCTCCGACACTCCCCATTTTGTGAATAAAACATTCCTAATCACACAGATGTGTCATGTCTATGTTCAATCAAGTATAACAGTATGGATGACTGTGGGGACATTGATTGCACAAAATGGTACACCCTGGGAAATGACATCAATGCGCATGTTTGACCGTGACACACAAGGCCAATTACATGACTGTGGAGGTGTGAACTTGCTGTGGCCTCATTGATCATGAACAACAATCTCGCAACCCCCCAACGTAGCCCCACATCCATGTATTAAATAGGGCTGTGTGTAAATAAGTCAAAGTCGATAGGAGGCCTAAAGTAGTGTCCCACATCACATGTGACAACAGAACATCTCTTCGCATACCTACACACACTCAACTGTGTGGACACAGCCTGGTTTGATGGAACACATTGATCCACATGGCAAGAAGTTGGACACCATACTCACATTGTTGAAGACACGTAAGCGCACAGGTCGACCAGCAACACTCCCAACCACAATGTCTGGCTCACAGAGGTAGAGCTGGCAATAGGGACTCACCCCGAAGTGAAATGCGTCAGTCAGTCCCTCCCTGTGTATGGACAATGCTCATTGGGGCACACGATTTGGCATGCAAATCAACACTCATCACAGTTGAACACTAGTGAAGCTGCGTACACTTTATTAGCATGTGCGTGTCAGTACGGGCAAGACAAGGGCCACAACATGCAGACCAATGCATCATACACTAACAGGCAGCCAAGGAACATGTAGAGGTGCAAGACATGGGGAGGTACAAATGAACACCAGCCATGACGGATGCCAACGGTCTCAGCCCACCATGCCTTGCTGGACGAGTCATGTGGTGTTTGGCGAATGCCCATTCCACCGTGTCAGGGGACACCACTCACAGCCCATGGGAGCTGCATTGTCTTGTACCACCGGACAGTGCTGGCTGTCTGCTCTGCTGACAGTGAGCAGGTGAAGGAGTCCAACAAGGTCACATGTAGTACTACATTGCCATGTGTGTACACTCCCTCCAGCGGTGTGTCAGGTTGAGGAACGTTGCCAGGCGCCTTGCACAGGTGTGTGTCAACCCGCAGTCTTGCACGCACATGCATTCTGAGTCCAGGCGAATGCAGACATGCCCACTGTCATGGTGGGATATGTGTCCATTTCCCCAAGATGCAAAAGGGTGTTGCGACCTGTGCCATGGGTATCGATCTTCTGTGGCTGCAGGAACATAGTTACTTGTCCATGTAAGTGAGCGCAGCTTCATGGGCAATCAGTTCCAATAGTACGTCGTTGTTGACTTCAACGAACACGGGGGCGAGCCAATCCATTAGCTGGTCTGGACAGATGTGCTCCGTCCATGCCGTTTCACCAATCCGCAACACAGCCCAATAGGGGAGCGCTTCGATGTGGTCACTGCACACGAGGAATTGTGCTATCTCACATGCCCAACTGCCAGCACATACGCCCAATACCAAGGCATCCCATGAACGGGTATCACGGTTACACTCCTGGTCGTGGTCCAACAGGGGGCACACACACATGTCATAATCCAGTTCAGCTACCGCTGTGTTGGATAGGCAGACATCCATGGGCCACTCGAATATGCATGATCGACAATTGGAACCAGGGCTGGACGCAGGTGACGTACGCAAGACGGAAGCTCAGACGGTAACTGATGCACAACACTGGCAGTGGCAGTGCCCCCAACAAATGCAGCATTTGGTCACGGTACAGTTCCACGTGACAGGGGTTGAGCGTGTGCCCGGGATGTTCTGACATTGTGTTGTTCGCACTCGTAGAACCGGCACTCTTCTGACCTGCGGCTGTTATGTGGATGATATGCCACAGCTCGGAGCAATGAGTCATATGAGTGTGCAAAGTTTGTACGTATGGGTTGTCCTGTACGTAAGTGTCAAGGCCGTTCCATGCAGGAGTACCTCGAGCAAGGACTTCTGTATGTGGGGTGTGGATACTTTGATCTTTCATTGGCGCCGTGTGGTGTGGGAGTTTTCTTCATCTGCCATGGTATCTCTCTTACGGGGTGCCTGCAGCATGCATTTCCAAGGTCGGGGGTGCAGATATCCTTCCGCCTTCTGTATTGAGACAATGGGGCTTTCATCCCTAATGTTAGTCAGACTACTGCTTGTATCCTGGGAATGTGATGTGGCTATTGTGCTATAATTGAGGCTAGGCCTTGGGCTTATGGTGCACCAAAAGCGATGAACACACACACCAGTTGCCATGTATGAGCCAAGACCCCGAGCGGCCTGGCGGTCCTTGTACAATCCCTTCGTGTGCGGACGATCTCCGGGGCCATGCAACATTGCAACATTGTCGATTGCGGGCCGTGTGGCGCTGGCACTGCAATAGAGACACACGCATCAGTTGGTTTCCTGTGCAGCCCAGATATGAACCACGCCCAGAGGCCAGGGATAATTGTTCACACCCCTACGCTGGCCTGGCGTATGCAGGGCCAGCCCACTCGGCGTACGTATAAAGGGGGGACAACGACGCTACGTGTCCCAGTTCTTCCCCACTGCCTGAGGTGACATGGCTGCGTCCGCCTGGCCTACGACGAGACTCAATCATAAAGGGTCCATGACTTGCGTTGCACGGAGTCGGTGACACCGGTTGCACTGTGGCCGGCACGGGCCTACCGCCACAGAACGGTGACTTACTGTGCATTGAGGTAGGGGCACTATAAGTGCTGAGCGGGTGTGCAGCCTGTGATGATGACGTGTGCACTGATATGGTCTCTGCCATTGCAATATCAAGACCCAGAGTCAAGTGTGCGCCTGGTGGACCGCAATGTAGACCTTAGCCAGCACGCAGCGCAGGCCTACCGCCACATGGCGTTGTCTCGCGTTTCACAGAGTTGATGGCACCTAGAGAGCTGAGCGGGTGTGCAGCCTGCGATGATGACGTGTGCACTGATATGATCTCTGCCATTGCAAAATCAAGACCCAGAATCAAGTGTGCGACCTGGTGGCCCGTGCTGCGGGGATGCGTGATGTGGAGGCTGCCAAGGTCGTGGGCCCCGTGCCTGGAGCTTGCACCGGGACGTGGTGGGCCCTCTTGGAGACACGCCGGTGGCGGAAGGTGAGTAGTGAGGCCTGGGTGCGCAGGGGCGGGCAGTCGACGCTGGGCGGCAGGAGGGGCTGGGGTGCAGCGGCCTGGGTGCACAGGGGCGGCCATGCGATGTTGCCGTGTGCAATGATATATACTCTGCCATCATTCGCTGTGGACTCTGTTTCAGATAGGGGACCTGGTGGGCTGCAGTGTGAACCGGCACGTGGTTGGAGACACACCAGTGGCAGCAGGTGAGCAGTGAGGCCTGGGTGAGCAGGGGCGGCAGTCCACGCTGGGTGGCGGGAGGGGTTGGGGTGCAGTGGCCTGGGTGTGCAGGGGTGGCCATGCGATGTTGCCATGTGCAATGATATATACTCTGCCATCATTTGCTGTGGACTCTGTTTCAGATAAGGGACCTGGTGGGCTGCAGTGTGAACCGGCACGTGGTTGGAGACACACCGGTGACAGCAGGTGAGCAGTGAGGCCTGGGTGCGCAGGGGCGGGCAGTCCACACTGGGCGGCGGGAGGGGCTGGGGTGCAGCAGCCTGGGTGCGCAGGGGCGGCACTGTCTCTCCCTGTCCCTCTCTTCCTTTCACTGTCTCTCTCTCTCTCTCCCTCTCTTTCTCCATCTTTCTCTCTCTTTCTCTCTCTCTCTCTCCCTCTCTTCCTTTCACTGTCTCTCTCTCTCCCTCTCTTTCTCTATCTTTCTCTCTCTTTCTCTCTCTCTCTCTCTCTCTCTCTCTCTCCCTCTCTTCCTTTCGCTGTCTCTCTCTCTTCCTCTGTTACTCTCTCTCTCCTTCTCCCTCTCTTCCTTTCGCTGTCTCTCTCTCTCTTCCTCTGTTTCTCTCTCTCCTTCTCCCTCTCTCTCCCTCTCTTTCACTCTCTCTCTCTCCCTCTCTTTCACTCTCTCTCTCCCTTTCTTTCGCTCTCTCTTTCTCTCTCTCTCTGTCCTTTGTTGTGCGCAAGACACACCTTCTTATCTTCAATTTTGTCTTGCAGGCAGTGACTTACGGTTTGTCCGGAGAGGACCCGCCATGAATCTTCCTATCAATGATGTTGATTTGAATAAATTGATTATTTTGGGAATTCTGAGATGTATGTATGTATGTTTTTCCAGTTTTGAACCACACATGCATGTTGGTTGGTGTACTTGTGCGACATCAGGCAGATTGTTGTGTTGATATATTTGTGGGGTAGATGTGAAATGTCTTTGTCCGGGAGGGGGGTGGGCCCGGGTTGGGGCCACAGGGTGGGATGGGTCCTGGTGGGGGGTGGCGGGCCTGGGTGTGGTGGCGGTGGGTGTTGTGGCCCTCTTGGGGCTCCGAGCTGAATGGTCAGTAGCTCCATGGCATCTGTTGTTCTTCTGGTGTGGCTGTGGGCTGGGCTCCCTTTTATGGTGCAGGTTGTCGTCCGACTTAACACCAGGTAAGAGCAGGTGTTAAATACCTGCTGCTAACGCGCCTTATCGCATGTTTATTTATTTATTTGTTTGTATAGCGCCTGAATCGACCCCCGAAGGGGTATCTCTGCGCTTTGGACGGGCGGCAAAAAGTGAGGCTATACGACAACATCAGAGACAGAAAAGAGTGGTTTTAAGCTGCTTTCTAAATTGTGGGTGGTCGGAACATTGTCTTAGATGCAGAGGAAGTTTGTTCCAATATAAAGGACCGAGGTGGGAAAGAGCCTTCCCATCCAATCTGGCTTTCCTGACTCGAGGAACCACGAGAAGAGACTTGGATCCCAAGCGGAGGGACCTAGAAGGCAGATAAAGTGTAAATTTCTCGGAAAGATAGGCGGGGTCAAGGTTAAATAAAGCCTTATGGATGGTACAGCAGACTTTAAACTTAACCCATTCGCGTATTGGAAGCCAGTGAAGCTGGCAAAGAAGAGGACGGGAGGCAGTCCTGGGAGGGGCCCTGAGAACCAATCGTGCCGCAGTGTTCTGGACTACCTGCAGTCTGCTAAGCGAGGACTCATTAGCAGAAATCAACAAGCCATTGCAGTAGTCCAGACGGCTTAATATAAGTGCCTGAGTCAAGGTCTTCCGCGTTGAATCGGGAAGCAAAGGAAAGACTCGGCGTAGTAAGCCCAATGTGTAAAAACAGGCGCCAGCTGTCTGAGCAGCATGCTCCTTCAGAGTAAGGGCCTGATCCAGATGAATGCCTAAGTCCTTAACCAGGGATTTTGCATCAGGGGGAACACCAAGATCAGCCGGCCACCAATCCGGAGTCCATAGTAGGGGAGCCTCCCCGAAGAGCAAAATCTCCATCTTCCCAACATTACATTGGAGGAAGTTACTCTTTATCCAGTTAGAGATAGCTCTCATACCAGAGGGGAAGGTCGCCTGTACTGTTGGAGTAAATTTGTCAAATGGGAAAAGCAGCTGTGTGTCATCGGCGTAGGAAATGGGAATGAACCCACACACCCTACGGAGGTTGGCCAAGGGAGCTACAAAGATATTAAACAAAGTGGGGCTCAAACAAGAGCCCTGGGGCACTCCCTTGGTTAATTCCATAGGCGCCGAACGATACGGGCCGATGTTTTGTGATCTTATCGCCGATCTGGCTGATCGTTGGGAATGTTGCGAAGTGGTGTTTCCGCGGGTTTTTGCACGGGAACGCCTACTCTGCATCGCATTAGCGTTAGTTGCGAGTATCATCCGTGGCGATGTTTTTTGCGGCTGCTATCGCAGGAAAACTGGTGATATCGGCTGTTAGCACCAGCTTGTGAATGGTGCAATGAATTTATCACCACTTTGGTTGCAATAAAGTGCTGCTAACTCGGCAATGAGTCCTTGTGAATATGCCCCAAAGTCTTTGCCATTTCTACAGCAAAGTCTTTAAGCCTAGAACTAGCACAGTGCTGTCCATGCCAAGCTGTAAAATGACAAAAACCATTTACCACTCCAGGCACAATATTACAGCTTTGAATTGGTAAAATACCAACCAAGCCAACCTGAAATGAATATAAACTACCCCAGACACAGTGACTCACTCAAGTTAGAGATCTTCAGAGAGGTATAGCTTTGTCCAGACACAAGAGAGCACCCAGTATAAGTCAAAACAATACCCTTTCAGGAATAGAGTGTCGCATAAATTATGCAAAAAAAGAAGCAGAGGACTCTGGGTAGTTCTCAAGTTTAGATGGAAAGCAGCTCCTGTATAGAGCACTCTCAACACCAACGACACTCTAGATCTGCTCACCTAAAGTGTCTGCTTTTCTATCAAAGTCTTTAAGCATAGGATTAGCACAGTGCCATCCATGCCCAGATAGAAAAGGACAAAGGGGCATATTACCAAGGATTTGCGATAATTATAGCAAAGCGCGCTTAGCGCTGTTTTTTTAATCGCCGGCTATCGCTGGATTTCATTGCGGAGATAACGCGTTATTATCAACGCTTATCTGCAAGGCGATAAAAAATCCAGCGATAGCGGTGAAACCCAGCAATAGCGCGAGAAATCCAGTGATAAATTCACTGCGCTAATGAAAAGCTTGCTAATAGGCAGGTGAGGACTTAACCTTACAATTCACCTCCCATTGACAAGATGGTTAAGTCACGTTTTTATCAGGTGTTAAATTCCAGCGATAATCGCGGTTAGCGCAACTTTTTTTATCGCTTCGCGGGCACGGATAATAGGGGAAAGTTGTGTTTGCGACTGTTTGCAGTTGCTTTTAGTTAGGAACGCCTACTTTGCATGTCATTAGCAATAATTATCGCTGACATGCAAAGCAGCAACAAAACGGCCGCTATCTCCATTAAGCTCGCGCTAACAGCTGTTAGCAACAGCCTGCTAATAGGGCGATAATAATATCGCCACTTTATCTGCAAAAAGTGCCGCTAAAGCGGCGATACCGCCCTTGCTAATATTCCCCAAAGTCTTTTGCCATTTCTACAGCAAAGTCTATAAGCATAGGACTAGCACAGGGCTGTCCATGCCAAGCTGTAAAAAGACAAAAGCCATTTATCACTCCAGGCGCAATATTACAGCTTTGAATTGGTAAAATACCAACCAAGCCAACCTGAAATGAGTAAAAGCTACCGCCGACACAGTGTCTCATTCTAGTAAAGTTCTTCAGAGAGGTATAGCTTTGTCCAGACACCACGCAGCACCCAGAATAAGTCAAAACAATACCCTTTCAGGAATAGAGTGACGCATAAATTATGCAAAAAAGAAGCAGAGAACTCTGGGTAGTTCTGAAGTTTAGGTTGAAAGCAGCTCCTGTATAGAGCACTCTCAACACCAGCGACACTCTAGATCTGCTCACCTCAAATGTCTGCTTTTCTATCAAAGGGGCATATTCACAAGGACTTATCGCTGAG
Organism: Calotriton arnoldi; assembly: GCA_963921515.1. NCBI lineage: Eukaryota > Metazoa > Chordata > Amphibia > Caudata > Salamandridae > Calotriton > Calotriton arnoldi. The sequence goes on from CAWUFW010004823.1 coordinate 1,024,946, forward strand.
TTATCGGCACTTTAGCGCAGCAATAGTGGCGATAGAATTACCGCCCCATTCGCAAGCTGGTGCTAACTGCCTACATTGCCACATAACCCGCGACACTCTAGATCTGCTCACCTCAAATGTCTGCTTTTCTATCAGAGTCTTTAAGCATAGGATTAGCACAGTGCCATAGATGCCGATATAGAAAAAGACAAAGGGGCATATTCTCAAGGACTAATCGCCGATTTAGCGGCACTTTAGCGCCGCAAAAGTGGCGACAGATCCATCGCCCCATTCCCAAGCTGGTGCAAACTGCCGATATCGCCAGTTTCCCAGCGATAACTGGCACAAAAAACATCGCCACGGATGAGACCGACAACTAACACTAATGATATGCAGAGTAGGCGTTCCCGTGCAAAAACACACGAAAACACCACTCTGCGATATTCTCAACGACCAGCCAGATCAGCGCTGCGACCCAAAAACAGGTGATAAGGCGCGTTAGCAGCAGGGACTTAACACCTGCCTCTCACTGGTGTAAAGCAGGACGACAACCTGCAGCATGAAAGGGAGCCCAGCCCAGAGCCACATCTGAAGACCAACACATGTCATGGAGCCACTGACCATGCAGCACGGAGACCCAAGAGGGCCACAACACCCACCGCCACCACCCCCAGGCCTTCCCCCGCCTCCCCCCCCACCGGACTACCACCGAGGCAGTGCAGAACAAGACGGCTGACCTTCCGAAAATGGCATGGCCCCTCAGCCACACAATTGCAGAATGTGGGGAGAGTTGGGAACCAAGTATGTGCGAAGGAGGCAAGTGACCCATCAATAAGAATGTACACAATACCAAGTGTGGCGGTGATGTGCTGGACTGACTTCAGTATGCAGAGCACAGACATGTCCATGTGGACATATACTGCTGGTGTTTGTAGTGATGTGGACAGTGGACGCAACCATGTCACCTCAGGCAGTGGGGAAGACCTTGGACAGGTAGCTTTGTCCCCCCCCCCCCTGTAAGCGTAAGCAGAGTGGGCTGGGCCGGCGTACGCCAAGCCAGCGTAGGGGTGTGAAGGATTTGCCCGGGGCTCTGGGTGTGGTTCAATTCTGGCCTGGACAAGGAAGTAACTAATGAGTCTGTCACTGTTGTAGTGTCGGTGCCACCCAGTCCGCAATCGACAATGTTGCAATGAAGCATGCACCCGGAGGGCGGGCTCGCACAAACGGGGAAATGAAGGAGCGCAAGACCGCTCGGGGTCTTGGCTCATACATGCCAAGTGTTGTGTGTATCTGTATTGCCGCAGCATGAGCCAAATGCCTAGCCTTAATCGCAGCGAGAGTTCAACCAGGCATGAACTCTCATTTGTGTCCGCCCTATCCTTCCCACAGGCCTACACTCACGTGGCCCCCCACCTTCAACGGCCAACATCACAGTGTCGTTGTCAGGCTTGTGGACATGCGCAGACAGGCATGACAATGGTGTGCCATAGGAGTGCAAGTGATGCAACCGCGCAGCGCACACAAGTAAATTGGCTCAGGGGGAGGGAGGAGCAGCTGTGAGGAAACGTAACACACAGTGATGCCGCTCATTTGCCACATGCAAGACATGTCAAACATGAATCCCAAAGTCGCACACATCTCACCTCACCCCCATCAAGCCACTTCACATTTCCTGAATGCAAGCAGATGAGAAACTAACATCAGGGATAAAAGCTCCTTTGTCTGGACTATCAGGCGGAAGCACATCTGCACCTCCGACCTCGGAATTGCATGTGCCCGGCACCCCCTGACAGATACTAGAGCAGCTGATGACGACTCCCACACCACGCACAGCCCGACAAAAGACCAACGTATACATGCCCCACACACAGAAGTCCTTGCTCGAAGTTATCTTGCATGGAATGGCCTTCACACTTACTCTCACACCATCCCAGGCGTACAACCGTTGCACACTAAAACAACCCATTGATCTGAGCTGTGGCATTTCATCCACAGAACTGGCGCAGGTCAGAACAGTGCTGCTTCAACCAGAGCCACTGACGCAATGGCAGAACATCCCGGACACTTGCACAACCCCTGTCAGGGGGAACTGTACCGTGCACGTATGCTGCGTTTACTGGGGGCACTGCCATTGGCAGTGCTGCGGATCAGTTACCGGCTAAGCTTCCACCTTGCCAATGTCACCTGCGTTCAGCCTGTGTTGCATTGTCGATCGTGCATATATTCGAGTGGCCCATGGATGTCTGCCTATCCAACAGGACGGTAGCTGAACTGGATCTTGACATGTGTGTGCGCCCCCTGTTGGCCCACGACCAGGAGTGTCACCGTGATACCCGTTTATGGGATGCCTTGATACTTGGCATGCATGCTGGCAGCTGGACCTGGGAGATTGCACAACTCCTCATGTGCAGTGACCACATTGAACCGCTCCCCTATTGGTCTGTAGTGCAAATTGGTGAAAGGGGGTGGACGCAGCACATCTGTCCGGACCTGCTAATGGATCACCTCACCGTCCTGTTTGGTGACATCGACAACGACCTCATGTTGGAAATGATAGCCTACGGAGCTGCAATCGCTTTCATGGACGAGTAACTACGTACCTGCAGCCACAACAGATTGGAACCCATTGCACATGTCCCAACACCTTGTTGCATCTTGGAGATCTGGTCACATATCCCACGACAACAGTGGACATGGCTGCATTCGCCTGGACTCCGAATACATGAGCGGACAACAACGCGGGTTGACCCACACCTGTGAAGGGTGAGGCACTCCCCCGGAGTGGACAGCGGTGCTTGGCAACGTTCCTCATATTCCTGACATACTGCTGCATTGCTCTGCATGTTGTGGCACTTATCTTGCCCATACTGACATGAATATGCTAGTAAAGTCTACGCACCTTCACTTGTATTCAACTGTGATGAGTGTTGATTTGAATGACAATGTGTGTCTCACTGCCTATCTGGGTCACGGCCAGACATGCGCATTGATAGCATTACCCAGGAGTACCTTTTTGTGGAATCACTGTCCCTACATTCATCCATACTTTCATACTTGATTGGTCATAGCCACGACACATCTGTATGAATCAGGATGTTTTTTCGCATTCAGTGGAGTGTTGAAGCTGGAGCAGTACAGGGCCATGTAAACCCCACTTTACATTGTTGCCCCGTGGAGGGCCAGCCAGAGTCCATTAGGGATTGACAAGTTCATCGGAAGAGGCAGACTTCAGTCCACAGTGTGATTGCTGTGTCATTGGTAACCAAACCAAATGGCAGTCCCTGTCGAGGTCCAATGTGAGTGTCGCTGAGTGTATCGGGGGACAGTGGAGGTGTTAATCCAGGGCATGATGCAGAGGGCAGAACCAAGCTGAAACAGGCCATATGGCGGAGATGAATGCTACCACTTCATTCTTACCACAGTGCCAGATTCATAATCATCTTCGTCCTCTGATGTGTCAGGTGCCTCACATGTGGGTGGTGGTGTTTAGTCTGCATCGCTGTGTGGCCCTGACACTACAGGGGGCGGAGATGTGGATGGAGTAGTAGCAGCAGCATTCATCCGCGCCAGGCAATGCCATGACGAGGATCTGCAGGGCATGGAAGATCACAGCTACATCTCGATGGTGTGCAGCCGTGGCAAACATTCTTTCTGCCTGCATCCGCTCCATGTTCAACATGATCCTCCGCATGTGTCCCAACTCCCAGTTGACATCGCTGGAGCCACTCTGACTGGACAGTTGTTCTTGGCTCAGAGTCATGACTCCAGCGATATCAGCCATGGATTGTTGGAGAGTAACAGACTACAGGAGGTAGCCCTTAAACCCTAAAGAGACCAGGGCAATAATCTGTAGCAAACAACAATGTCTCAAGGGTATCGTTTCAAGGGGCAAATATACATATATGTACGTTGCGTCACAATTATTTAGACAGGATTGTAATCCAAAAGGGAAAGAAACCAGGGAGACAAATCAAATAAATGCAAATTGTATTTCATATAAAAAACATGTTGGACATATTAACTTCATATGTTCAAGCACATGAATCGGTAGCACTGCGTTACATTCAATGGCATGTAACCAACAAAATACTGTGCACAAGTGCTCGTGAAATGTGGTGACGGCGCAAGTGACATATGACGTGGTATGAACAGTGGGAATAATGGGCGCAACAACAAGTGAGATAAAACCACGAATTACATATTCAGGATACCACGACAATAAATGGCAAAAGAATTCAATTTTAAAACGTGTAGGGTATCCGTAGGTAGGGGCGCCAAAAGTTCCACTGTGGGAGTCGACGGCGTTTCGGCCTGCAAAAGTCTTAGGCCATCATCAGGACCAGGTTACATTAATTCAATTGCAGTGTCATGGAAGACAGGAGTAATTAATCCAGGCAGTAGTACAGTCCTCGTGAAGCTCCGGACGTGAAACAAGCTACTAAAGAGCTTCAAGATGAAAGGATGTTCTGAGAAGTCAGAAGTGGGACAACGGGCAGCCGAAGGGTCTGTCAATGTGTCAGGAGTCAATCATAGAATGCCGGCAAAAGTCAGGCTGGATTGTTGGAGAGCATGGAGCGGACAGTGGGTGTCCGTTAGGGACTGTAAGTGGTCCCTAATGGGACGTAGACACCCACGTATGGCATCTAGTTTGGCTGCCATGAGGTCGAACCCCTCCCGCGGCTGTTCGGCCATCTTCTCCTGGCACCCTAACACATGGCATTGGAATGCCATGTGTTGGTCGTGGGGGTCCTGGGAGACAGCAGTGGTGGTGGGTGCTTCCTGCTGTGTGGTCTGTGCAGGGGGTGGGGTCTCCTCGATGCAGCTGGGCTGCACTGCTCCTGGAGGTGCGGTGCCGAAGCTGTCCATGGGCTGTTGGAGGGCGTCGGTGTCGATGTTGGGGAGGTCCTCTTCATCATCAGTGCTGAGTTGTTGGGTCTGCTCTGCAGGAGGTGTTGATTCTTCCTCTGCAATGTGAAGGGGAGATGCTGATTGACATTGTGTTCACATGTATGTTGACACATTGGACAAGTTGACTTACAGACTGCATGACAATGTACATTGTGACTGTTTGTGGGGTGATGCCTATGTGATGCGGGACAGCTGACATTTCTACACCATCAGGGATGTGAGGTTGTACTTGTACATTGTCATCTCACAGTTTCCTGCTATGCCAAATGCGAATGGCCATTTTCTACACACAAGCGGCGGCAGTTGTGTCCTCTGTTCTGTTGTGAAAGTGTTGGAGTTTGTACCACATTGTTGTCAATGTTGAGGTGCTCTGATTCTTACGTGTGTGTGCAGCATTGTGGGTGTCTTGCTCTTTCAGCTCTGATTTGGCTGGCCCTTATCCCTTTCAGGCGGTGTGCCTTTGACTTCTGTGCTTATACAGTGCTGAGATGTTGCAGACTTGGGAAAATTGGGCTCTTGGTCGGAGTTGTGGCTCTTGGGCATGGTTTGTCCGCAGATGTGCTATACTTAATTGTGCATGTGTGCCATTGTGCCCATCTCCCCCCGTTCCCCGAGTCCCTGGTCGTTACTCACCCTGTTGCTATTGGCTCAGGTCATGTTGTGCAGTGTCCGGTCCCCCAACTCCTGACACCGTCTCCCCAATGATGACTCGGGTCACCATTCCCTCCATCTCATCCAGCTCCTGGTGTGTCGCTGGACTCCCTCCTCCAGTCTGCATTGCTGCTTTCAGGTTTGCTGTGGGTTTCAGCTTGGTTTTGCGCTTCACATTTGTCCAGCGCTTCTTGCAGTCGTCCACTTCCCTTCTCTTCACTCAGACTGCATTCACCTTGGCCAATATGGACTGCCATATTGTATTTTTAGTTGCCAATGACACAGTGGAGGTGATGCACAGTTGGTGTTCTATGACCTCCGTAATGGGGATCTGGTTTTCCTGCGCACGGTAAGGCGGGTTCCTCTTCTTCTTCTCTTTGCCCTTCCCTGATTCCGAGGTCCCAGGCTGGTCCTCCGTGGGGCTTGTGGGGTTCTGGTTGTCCTCTGTACTCGCTCCGGCTACCTCCATGGTGCTTCGCAGTTGTTTGTGTTTTGTTTGTGTTTTTTGTTGGCGCTTTTCTAGTGGTTTTTCCTGCCTGACTTGTGGGACTTGCAGGCCTGGCGCTGCTTGTCGCTGTGTTTTTTTTTGCAGTTGGGCCCATCGCAACTTTTTTCACATTAGGTTTTAGATTTTTATCGCCGTCCCAGGGATTTTATCGCGGACATTTGAGACGTTATCAGGTCACTATCGCATGTTACCGCCATGTTGAGAATGGGGCGTTGACACAGAATTATTTTCCCGCAATGGACGGCGATTTGTGAAATTGCGTTAACCCATTTTGGTGATGATTATTGCACGTTCTTGATAATATCCCCCAAAGTCTTTTGCCATTTATAAAACAAAGCCTTTAAGCATAGGACTAACACAGTGCTGCCCACGCCAAGCTGTAAAATGTCAAAATCCATTTACCACTCCAGGCACAATATCACAGCTTTGAATTGGTAAAACACCAACCAAGCCAACATGAAATAAGTAAAAGCTACCCCGACAAAGTGTCTCGCTCTAGTTAGAGCTCTTCAGAGAGTAATAGCTTTGTCCAGGCACAAGGGAGCACCCAGTATAAGTCAAAACAATACCCTTTCAGGCATAGAGTGAGGCATAAATTGTGCAAAAGAGAAGCAGAGAACTCTGGGTAGTTCTCAAGTTTAGGTGGAAAGCAGTTCCTGTATAGAGCACTCTCAACACCAGCAACACTCTAGATCTGCTCACCTCAAATGTCTGCTTTTCTATCAAAGTATTTAAGCATAGGATTAGCACAGTGCCATCCATGCCGAGATAGAAAAGGACAAAGGGGCATATTCACAAGGACCTACCGCCGATTTATCCCCACCTTAACGCATCCAAAGTGGAGATAGATTCAACACCCCATTCACAAGCGGGTGCAAACTGCAGACATCCCCAGTATTCCCGCGATAACTGCCCCAAAATTTACCTCCACTGGTGACACCACCAACTAACCCTAATGAGATGCAGAGTAGGCGTTCCCGTGCAAAAACACACGAAACACCCACAACACCACTTTCACAACAAACTGCCAGATCTGCGATGCGAACCAAAAACAGGCGATAAGCTGCAGTAGCACCAGTGATTTAACACCTGCCTTTTGCTGGTGTTAAGCAGGACGACTACCTGCAGCATGAAAGGGAGCCCAGCCAAGAGCCACACCCGAAGATCCACAGATGCCATGGAGACAATGATCATGCAGCCCGGATACCCATGAGGGCCACAACATCCACCGCCACCACCCCCAGACCCCCCTCCCCCCGGACATACACATACCGTGCACGACACAAGAGCCACAAAAAGTGCATGATGACGCACATTGTCAAAAAATAACACACATATGTGGGCAGAAGAACGAGAAACAGTCACACAGCACTGAAGTAACAACCAAAAACTTTATTGAAACACAACACAAAACACCAATGCGGAAGACTCCTGTCTGGTCCGTCCGGGACAATCACGACGTCACAGCCTGGAAAATAAAGCACAAAATCAGAACGTGTGCCATGCGCACATCAAAGGAGCGAGACACAGAGAAATAGAGAATGAAAGAAAGGAAGAGAGAGAAAGAGAGAGAAGGAAAGGAAGGGAGAGAGAGTGAGAGAGAGGGAAGGAAAGGAGAGAGAGAGAGGGAAGGAAGGGAGAGAGAGAGTGAGAGAGAGAGGGAAGGAAAGGAGAGAGAGAGAGAGAGAGAGAGACACCGCCGCCCCTGCGCACCCAGGCCCCACTGTTCACCTGCTGCCACTGGTGTGTCTCTAACCACGTGCCGGGATACACTGCAAGCCACCAGGTCTGCAATCTGTAATCAAGGCCAGAGTCAATCATGGCAGAGTCCATCACACAGCACACGGTAACAACGCCTGTCCGTCCCTGTGCACACATGAAGCCGCACCCTACCCCCTCCCGCCTGCCAGCGCTGGCTGTCCGCACTTGTGCACCCCGGGCCCACTGCTCACCTGCCGCCAATGGTGTGTCCAACAGTGGGCACACCACGTGCCCGTGCAAGCTCCAGGCCCGCCACCATGGCATGGTCCACATCATGCGGACCCGCCCCGTGGCCCAGCACGTCCCACACATGACGCTGAGTCCTGAGGCATTAATGGCAGAGACCACATCAGTGCACATGTCATCATCGCAGGCTGCACACCCTCTCAGCTATTCTGGTGCCACTAACCTTGTGCAACCCCAGTCAGCGCCACCTGGTGGTAGGCCCGTGATGGGCGCAAGGCCTCGGGTGCCACTAACCCTGTGCAACCCCAATCAGCGCCACATGGTGGTAGGCCCGTGACGGGCACAAGGCCTCGGGTGCCACTAACCCTGTGCAACCCCAGTCAGCGCCACGTAGTGGTAGGCCCGTGACGGGCGCAAGGCCTCGGGTGCGACAAACCCTGTGCGCCACAACTCATGGGCCCTTTATGATTGAAAACCGTGGAGCGTCCGTCATCCAGTCACCACCGGCAGTGGGGAATGTGACGTCGTCGGCCCCTTATATTTGCGGGGTCACATGGCCTGTGACGCCTGTGCCGGATGGGTGTGGTGTGTGTGCAGACCTGCCCTCAGGGAGTGGCCGTGACATGCTGACAACTAGACCAGTGACCTGCATACCACCAGCGAGTACGCCTGCGACATGTAGCTATGTGGGCCCCCCCTCGGAGCATAAGCAGAGTGGTCTGGCCTGGCGTATGCCGGACCAGCGCAGGGCTTGCAACAATGACTCGGGGGCTCTGGGCGTGGTTCAGTCAATGTCCGGACAAGGGAGTGACTAATGCGTGTGTCCCTGTTGTAGTGTCCACGGCAAGAAGAGCACAATAGGCAATGTAGCACACTGTGACTGGCATCCCACTAGATGAGCATCATTGACGTGAGGGAAATCACTGTCCCTACATTCATCCACACATTCATACATGAATGATGAAAGCCATGACACAGCAGTGCGTTTCTGGATGTTTATTGCACATCCAGTGGAGTTTTGCAGCTGGAGCGGTACAGGGCCATGCCAAGCACACCACACAATATGGGCCCGTGGAGGGCCAGCCAGAGTCCATCCAGGGATGACAAGTACTGCGGAAGAAGAAGGGTACACTCCGCAGTCTGGTCGCCGTGTCATTGGTCATCAAACAGGATATGGCAGTCCATGTCGCGGTCCAAGGTGAGTGCAGCGGAGTGTATCAGGGGTCAGTGGCAGGTCATGGGGCCATGTGCGGCCACAAGCAGAAACAGGCAAGGTGGCGGACATGAATGCTAGTGCCTCCTTCTGAACTCAAGCCCATCCACGTCCTCGTCCTCGGATGTGTGATCTGCCCCACCTGTGGGTGTTGCACTACCGGCTGCGGCACTGTGTGCCACTGACACATCAGGGGCAGGAGGAGGATTATCAGCCGCACTGTGTGGCAGTGACACATCAGGTGCCGGAGTGGATACGCCTGCCGCACTGGGAGGCACTGACACACCAGGGGCCAGAGATGTGGATGGTGTGGGGGCAGCAGCATTCATCTGCGCCACGCCTTGTGGCAGCAATGCCATGATGAGGACATGCAGGGCATGGTAGATCCCAGCTACATTTCGCTGATGTGCAGTGGTGGCTGCCATCCTTTCCGCCTCCATCCACACCATGTCCTCCATGAGCCTCCGCATGTGTGCCAGCTCACGGCTGGGATCGCTGGAGCCACTCTGAGTGGACAGGTGTTCTTGTCTCCGAGTCAGGACTCCAGCGATGTCAGTCAGGGCTCGTTGGAGACCATGGAGCGGGCCATGGGTGTCCGTTAGGGACTGGAGCTGGTCCCTGATGGGACCTAGACAGCCATGGATGGCGTCCAGTTTGGTAGCCATGAGGTCGAACCCCACCTACACCGGCTCAGCTGTCTCCCTCTGGCCCTCCAGCACACGGCGTTGAAAGGCCATGTGTTGTTCCTGGGGGTCTTGGGAGACTGCCGGGGCTGTGGGTGCCTCCTGCTGGGTGGTTTGTGGAGTGGGTGGGGTCTCCTCGATGCAGCTGGGCTGCCCTGGACCTGGAGGTGACTGGCAGATGAGTTTAATGATGTCTTGGAGGGCTTGGGTGTCGATGCTGGTGGTGTCCTCCTCGTCATCAGTGAAGAGTGGCTGTGACTGCTCTGCAGGAGGTGTTGACGGTGCCCCTGCAATGTGAAGGGGAGATGGTGTATTACAATGTGTCCGCATGTATGTAGCCGCATGGTACAGGTTCACATTCAGACAGCATGGCATTGTACATTGTGACATTCTGTGGATCAGGGCCATGATCCAGAGTCATTGTGGGTATGCACTGTGCTCTGCTTGATTGTGCATGTGTGTCATTGTGGCCATCTCCCCCCGTCCCCCCAGTACCTGGTGGTCACTCACCCTGTTGCGGTTGTGTTGTGTCCTGTCGAGCAGTGTCCGGTCCCCCGACTCCTGCCATGGTCTCTACACTGATGACTGTCGACACCAGCTCCTCCATGTCATCCAGCTCCTGCTGTGGCCCAGGGCTCCCACCTCCAGGCTGCATTGCTGCCTTCTGGTTGGCTGCGAGTTTCTCCTTGGTCTTGCGCTTGATGTCAATCCATTGCCTCTTGACCTCGTCCATTGACCTCTTGTGCTCTCCGACGGCATTCACCTTGTCCACGATGTCCCGCCATATTCCATTTTTGGTGCCCAATGACACGTTGGAGGTGACGAACAGTTGTTGATGGTGTTCTATCACCTCCATGACCAGGATCCTGTTTTCCTGCGGACTGAACTTTGTCTTCCTCTTCTTCTTGTCCTTGCCCTTCCCTGTCCCCGAGGTCCCAGGCTGGTCATCCGGGATGCTTGTGGGGTTGTGCTCTTCCTCTGCGCCTGCTCCGGCTGCCTCCATGGTGCTTGGGTGTTGGTCATTTTGTGTTTGTGAGTTTTTTCTACTTTTATACTGGTTTTTCCCGCCTGCCATGTGTGTATTGCAGGCCTGGCGCTGCTTATCGCTGATTTCCTCATCGAGCTTTGGCCCATCGCATGTTTTTTCGCGTTGAGGTTTGTGTTTTTATCACGGTCGCGTATGTTGTATCGCGGACATTGGCCACGTTTTCGGGGAACTATCGCATGGTACCGCCGTGTTGTGAATTCCAGGTTAACACGGGGTTATTTTCCTGCGATGGGCTGTGATGTGTAAAGTTGCATTAACATTTTCTGGAGATATTTAGCACACGTTCTTGTGAATATCCCCAAAGTCTTTTACATTTCTACAGCAAAGTCTTTAAGCATAGGACTAGCACAGTGTTGTACACGCCAAGCTGTAAAATGACAAAAGCAATTTAGCACTCCAGGCACAATATTACAGCTTTGAATGGGTAAAATACCAACCAAGCCAACCTGAAATGAATAAAAGCTACCCCCGACACAGTGTCTCACTCTAGTTAGAGCTTTTCAGAGAGGTATAGCTTTGTCCAGACACAACGGAGCACCCAGTATAAGTCAAAACAATACCCTTTCAGGAATAGAGTGACACATAAATTATGGAAAAAAGAAGGAGAGAACTCTGGGTAGTTCTCAAGTTTAGGTGGAAAGCAGCTCCTGTATAGAGCACTCTCAACACCAGAGACACTCTAGATCTGCTCACCTCAAATTTCTGCTTTTCTATCAAAGTCTTTAAGCATAGGATTAGCACAGTGCCATCCATGCCGAGATAGAATAGGACAAAGTCTTATCCCATTTCTACAGCAAAGTCTTTAAGCATAGGACTAGCACAGTGCTGTCCACGTCGAACTGTAAAATGACAAAAGCCATTTACCACTCCAAGCACAATATTACAGCTTTGAATTGGTAAAATACCAACAAAGCCAACCTGAAATGAGAAAAAACTACACCCAACACAGTGTCTCGCTCTAGTTAGAGCTCTTCAGAGAGGTATAGCTTTGTCCAGACACAAGGGAGCACCCAGTATAAGTCAAAACAATACCCTTTCAGGCATAGAGTGACGCATAAATTATGCAAAAAAGAAGCAGAGAACTCTGGGTAGTTCTCAAGTTTAGGAGGAAACCAGCTCCTGTATAGAGCACTCTCAACACTCTAGGGGCCATATTATCAAGAACGGCGCAAACATTATCGCCGCTTTAGCGTCAGGAAACTGCTGCTAAAGCGGCGATAATGCATTCATGTCCACAATATGGCGGGTTTCGGCTTGGTCCTGCCCTTTGCATCATCACCTTCCACTGTCCCCCGATGCACTCTACGACACTCACCTTGGACCTCGACATGGACTGCCATCTCCTGTTTGGTTACCAATGACACAGCGATTAGACTGCGGACTAAACTCTTCCCCTTTCGATGTACTTGCCATTCCCTGAAAGGACTCTGGCTGGCCCTCCACGGGCCAATGATGTGAATTAGGGTTTGCATGGCCCTGTATTGCTCCAGCTGCAACACTCCACTGGATGTGAATCAAACATTCAGAATCGCACAGATGTGTCATGCCTTTGATCATTCACGTATGTGGGTATGGTTGAATGTAGGGTGAGAGATTCCCCCTGACGTCCATGTTGGTCATGTCATGGAATTTGAGTGACAGGGTGCAACAGTGCCGATTGTGGTCCGGGTGGCGTAGTCACTACAACAGGGACACACGCATCAGTTACTTCCATGTCCAGCCCAGAACTGGGGCATGCCCAGAGCCCCGGGGTCATTTTTCCCACCCCTACGCTGCCCTGCCATAAGCCAGGCCAGTCCACTCCGCTTACGCTTACAGGGGGGGGGACGACAACGCTAAATGTCCAAGGTCATCCCTGTAGTGATCTGCTGATCACTGGTCTAGTCGTCAGAATGCCACGGCCACTGCCTGAGGGTTCGTTCAGACCCACACCACACCCATCCAGCACAAGTGTCACAGGACATGTGACCCTGCCAATCAGGGGATCCTAGCACGTCACATACCCCACTGCCGGTGTGGTAGTCCGGGGGGGGGGTCCTGGGGGTCCTGGGTGTGGTGGCGGTGGCGGTGGGTGTTGTGGCCCTCTTGGGGCTCCGAGCAGCATGATCAGTAGCTCCATGCCATCTGTTGCTCTTCAAGTGTGCCTGTGGGCCGGGCTCCCTTTCATGGTGCAGGTTGTCATCCGACTTAACACCAGGTAAGAGCAGGTGTTAAATCCCTGCCGCTAATGTGCCTTATTGCATGTTTTGTGGTCTTATCGCCGATCTGGCTAGTCGTTGTGAATGTTGCGCAGTGGTTTCTCCGCGGGTTTTTGCACGGGAACGCCTACTCTGCATCTCATTAGCATTAGTTGCCGGTGTCATCCGTGGCAATGTTTTTTGCGGCTGCTATCGCAGGTAAACTGGTGATATCGGCTGTTAGCATCAGCTTGTGAGTGGTGCGATGAATTTATCACCACTTTGGCTGCGATAAAGTGCCGCTAACTCGGCGATAAGTCCTTGTGAATATAACCCCAAAGTCTTTAACCCCTTTGATGCTCATGACGGAATGGTAGCATCGGTGCCCCTGTGCTCATGACGGAACCATTCTGTCATGAGGCCAGGGCACGAAATCACTCTGCTGCAGACAGCAGAGGGATTTCCTTTTCTCCTCACAGCCTCGGGAGCTGGGGAAGAGCTTCCCCAGCTCCCGAGGCCCCCCCCTCCCTTTCAGTGAAATGAAGATCAGCGCGCACGTCGTGCTGACTTCATTTCACTGAAAACGAAACTAAAATGAGCCTTTAGGCTCATTTCAGTTGCACTTTCTACGTGCTCAGGGGGCTATCTCAGCCCCCTGAGCACGTAGAAAGACGGAGAGGTATCATTGGAAAGGGAGAATCTCCCCTTTCCAATGGTACCCCTCCCAGTGGATCCCTGCTTGGGGATCACCCCAGGAGGGCGATCCCCAAGCAGGGATCCACCCACTAAGGCACCAGGGAGGGGGAGCGGCCCCTTGGGCAAGGGCTTTTGCTCCCCCAAACAAATTGCCAATGTTCAGTCTTTCTGCCCCCCTGGGGGCAGATGGGAGCAGTAGCCCCCAATCTGCCCCCCGGGGGCAGAAAGCCCACTAGACACCAGGGATTTTTATTTGGTGCATTTTTTTAGGGTGGGGGCTGCCCGAAACGGGCACGCCAAATCCCCCCACCCCCCCAGCCACCATTACAGCCTTTCTGCCCCCCCTGGGAGGCAGATGGGGGCAGTAGCCCCCAATCTGCCGCCCGGGGGGGCAGAAAGCCCACTAAACGCCAGGGATTTATTTTTTGTGTAATTTTTTTTTAGGGTGGGGGCTGCCCGAAATGGGCACGCTAATGCCCCCACCACCATTACAGCCTTTCTGCCCCCCCTGGGAGGCAGATGGGGGCAGTAGCCCCAAATCTGCCCCCCTGGGGGGGCCGAAAGCCCACTAAATGCCAGGGATTTTTTTGTGTGCTATTTGTTTTAGGGTGGGGGCTGCCCAAAATGGGCACGCCAATGCCCCCACCCCACCCGCCACCATTACAGCCTTTCTGCCCCCCCAGGGGGGCAGAAAGCCCACTAAACACCAGGGATTTTTTTGGACGCATTTTATTTTAGGGTGGGGGCGGCCCGAAATGGACACGCTAATGCCCCCACCCCCTGTCACCATTACAGCCTTTCTGCCCCCCTGGGAGGCAGATGGGGGCAGTAGCCCCCAATCTGCCCCCCTGGGGGGCAGAAAGCCCACTAAACACCAGGGATTTTTTGTGCAATTTTTTTAGGGTGGGGGCTGCCCAAAATGGGCACGCCAATGCCCCCATGCCCTTGCCACCATAACAGTCTTTCTGCCCCCTGGGGGTAGATGGGGGCAGTAGCCCCCAATCTGCCCCCCGGGGCAGCAGAAAGCCCACTTGACGCCAGGGATTTTTTTGCGCATTTGTTTTTAGGGTGGGGGCTGCCCGAAGTGGGCACGCCAATGCCCACATCCCCGCCACCATTACAGCCTTTCTGCTCCCCCTGGTCTCCCGATAAAAATGGTACCTCACACGCGTGGGTGGGGCAAGTACCCGCGAAAGGCAAGGGCCCAAAACCTAGTGAGGCGACATCAAAATTACCTATCACAAACCAACCTGGTTTCAAGGGGGGTCCCATGAGTTTTTGGCCCCAGGTTCGGCGGCCAGCTAGGGAAACCTACCAAACCCACACATTTCTGAAAACTAGACACCCGGGGGATTCCAGGGAGGTATGGCTTGCGTGGATCCCCCAACGTTTTCTTACCCATACTCCTACAGAAACCAGAAATCTTGCTGAAAAAATCACTTTTTTCACACATTTTTGTGTGGGAAAGTTGTGGCATCACCGGGCTGAAACAAATTTCCTACCACCCAGTGTTCCCCCAGGTCTCCCGATAAAAACGGTGCATCACTCGGGTGGGAGGCCCAAGTACCCGCGACAGGCAAGGGCCCAAAACGTATTGAGGCGACATCAAAATTGCCTTTCAGAAGACGACCTGGTTTTGCAAGGGGGTCCCATGACTTTTGGCCCGGGGTCGGCGGCCACCTAGGGAAACCTACCAAACCCACACATTTCTGAAAACTAGACACCCGGGGATTCCAGGGAGGTATGGCTTGCGTGGATCCACCAACGTTTCTTACCCAGAATCCCCCAGAAACCTGAAATTTTACAGAAAAAAATCACTTTTTTCACACATTTTTGTGTGGGAAAGTTGTGGCATCACCGGGCTGACACAAATTTCCTACCACCCAGCGTTCCCCCAGGTCTCCCGATAAAACGGCGCATCACTCGGGTGGGAGGCCCAAGTACCCGCGACAGGCAAGGGCCCAAAACGTATTGAGGCGACATCAAAATTGCCTATCAGAAGACGACCTGGTTTTGCAAGGGGGTCCCATGACTTTTGGCCCGGGGCTCGGCGGCCACCTAGGGAAACCTACCAAACCCACACATTTCTGAAAACTAGACACCCGGGGGATTCCAGGGAGGTATGGCTTGCGTGGATCCACCAACGTTTTCTTACCCAGAATCCCCAGAAACCTGAAATTTTACAGAACAAAATCACTTTTTTCACACATTTTTGTGTGGGAAAGTTGTGGCATCACCGGGCTGACACAAATTTCCTACCACCCAGCGTTCCCCCAGATCTCCCGATAAAAACCGTGCATCACTCGGGTGGGGGGCCCAAGTACCCCCGACAGGCAAGGGCCCAAAAAGTATTGAGGTGACATCAAAATTGCCTATCGCAAAACGACCTGGTTTTGCAAGGGGGTCCCATGACTTTTGGCCCGGGCTCGGCGGCCACCTAGGAAACCTACCAAACCCACACATTTCTGAAAACTAGACACCCGGGGATCCCAGGGAGGTATGGCTTGTGTGGATCCCCCAACGTTTTCTTACCCAGAATCCCCAGAAACCTGAAATTTTGTTGAAAAAAATCACTTTTTCACACAGTTTTGTGTGGGAAAGTTGTGGCATCACTGGGCTGACACAAATTTCCTACCACCCAGCATTGCCCCAGGTCTCCCGATAAAAATGGTGCCTCACTCGGGTGGGAGGCCCAAGTACGCGCGACAGGCAAGGGCCCAAAACGTATTGAGGCAACATCAAAATTGCCTAGCAGAAAATGACCTGGTTTTGCAAGGGGGGGTCCCATGACTTTTTGGCCCGGGGCTCGGCGGCCACCTAGGGAAACCTACCAAACCCACACATTTCTGAAAACTAGACACCGGGGATTCCAGGGAGGTATGGCTTGCGTGGATCCCCCAACGTTTTCTTACCCAGAATCCCCAGAAACCTGAAATTTTGCTGAAAAAAATCACTTTTTTCACACATTTTTGTGTGGGAAAGTTGTGGCATCACTGGGCTGACACAAATTTCCTACCACCCAGCATTGCCCAGGTCTCCCGATGAAAATGGTGCCTCACTCGGGTGGGAGGCCCAAGTACGCGCGACAGGCAAGGGCCCAAAACGTATTGAGGCAACATCAAAATTGCCTATCAGAAAACGACCTGGTTTTGCAAGGGGGTCCCATGACTCTTTGCCCGGGGCTCGCGGCCACCTAGGAAACCTACCAAACCCACACATTTATGAAAAGAAGGCACCGGGGATTCCAGGGAGGTATGGCTTGCATGGATCCCCAACGTTTTCTTACCCAGAATCCCCCAGAAACCTTAAATTTTGAGAAAAAGTCACCTTTTTCACACATTTTGTGTAGGAAAGTTGTGGCATCACCGGGCTGACACAAATTTCCTACCACCCAGCGTTCCTCCAGGTCTCCCGATACAAATGGTGCCTCACTCGGGTGGGAGGCCCAAGTACCCGCAACAGGCATGGGCCCAAAACGTATTGAGGCGACATCAAAATTGCCTATCAGAAGATGACCTGGTTTTGCAAGGGGTCCCATGACTTTTGGCTCGGGGCTGGCGGCCACCTAGGGAAACCTAGCAAACCCACACATTTCTGAAAAGTAGACACCGGGGGATTCCAGGGAGGTATGGCTTGCGTGGATCCACCAACGTTTTCTTACCCAGAATCCCTGCAAACCTGAAATTTTGCTGAAAAAATCGCTTTTTCACACATTTTTGTGTGGGAAAGTTGTGGCATCACCAGGCTGACACAAATTTCCTACCACCCAGCGTTCCTCCAGGTCTCCCGATAAAAATGGTGCCTCACTCGGGTGGGAGGCCCAAGTACGCGCAACAAGCATGGGCCCAAAACGTTTTGAGGCAACATTGAAATTGCCTATCACAAAATGTTTTGGGCCCTTGCCTGTCGCGGGTACTTGGGCCTCCCACCCGAGTGAGGCACCATTTTTATCGGGAGACCTGGGGGAACGCTGGGTGGTAGGAAATTTGTGTCATCCCGGTGATGCCACATCTTTCCCACACACAAATGTGTGAAAAAAGTGATTTTTTTCAGCAAAAGTTCAGGTTTGCAGGGGATTCTGGGTAAGAAAACGTTGGGGGATCCACGCAAGCCATACCTCCCTGGAATCCCCTGGGTGTCTACTTTTCAGAAATGTGTGGGTTTGCTAGGTTTCCTAGGTGGCCGCCGAGCCCCGGGCCAAAAAGTCATGGGACCCCTTGCAAATCCAGGTCGTTTTCTGATAGGCAATTTTGATGTCGCCTCAATAAGTTTTGGGCCCTTGCCTGTCACGCGTACTTGGGCCTCCCACCCGAGTGAGGCACCATTTTTATTGGGAGACCTGGGGGAACGCTGGGTGGTAGGAAATTTGTGTCATCCCGGTGATGCCACAACTTTCCCACACAAAAATGTGTGAAAAAGTGATTTTTTTCAGCAAAATTTCAGGTTTGCAGGGGATTCTGGGTAAGAAAACATTGGTGGATCCACGCAAGCCATACCTCCCTGAAATCCCCGGGTGTCTAATTTTCAGAAATGTGTGGGTTTGCTAGGTTTCCCTAGGTGGCCGAGCCCCGGGCCAAAAAGTCATGGGACCCCCTTGCAAAACCAGGTCGTTTTCTGATAGGCAATTTTGATGTCGCCTCAATAAGTTTTGGGCACTTGCCTGTCGCGCGTACTTGGGCCTCCCACCCGAGTGAGGCACCATTTTTATCGGGAGACCTGGGGAACGCTGGGTGGTAGGAAATTTGTGTCATCCCGGTGATGCCACAACTTTCCCACACAAAAATGTGTGAAAAAGTGATTTTTTTCAGCAAAATTACAGGTTTGCAGGGGATTCTGGGTAAGAAAACGTTGGTGGATCCACGCAAGCCATACCTCCCTGGAATCCCCCGGGTGTCTACTTTTCAGAAATGTGTGGGTTTGCTAGGTTTCCCTAGGTGGTTGCCGAGCCCCGGGCCAAAAAGTCATGGGACCCCCCATGCAAAACCAGGTTGTTTTCTGATAGGCATTTTTGATGTCGCCTCAATACGTTTTGGGCCCTTGCCTGTCGTGCGTACTTGGGCCTCCCACCCGAGTGAGGCACCATCTTTATCGGGAGACCTGGGGGAACGCTGGGTGGTAGGAAATTTGTGTCAGCCTTGTGATGCCACAACTTTCCCACACAAAAATGTGTGAAAAAAGTAATTTTTTTCAGCAAAATTTCAGGTTTGCAGGGGATTTTGGGTAAGAAAGCGTTGTTGGATCCACGCAAGCCATACCTCCCTGGAATCCCCCGGGTGTCTACTTTTCAGAAATGTGTGGGTTTGCTAGGTTTCCCTAGGTGGCCGCCGAGCCCGGGCCAAAAAGTCATGGGACCCCCTTGCAAAACCAGGTCGTCTTCTGATAGGCAATTTTGATGTCGCCTCAATACGTTTTGGGCCCTTGCCTGTCGCGCGTACTTGGGCCTCCCACCCGAGTGAGGCACCATTTTTATCGGGAGACCTGGGGAACGCTGGGTGGTAGGAGATTTGTGTCAGCCCGGTGATGCCACAACTTTCCCACACAAAAATGTGTGAAAAAGTGATTTTTTCAGCAAAATGTCAGGTTTGCAGGGGATTCTGGGTAAGAAAACGTTGGTGGATCCACGCAAGCCATACCTCACTGGAATCCCCTGGGTGTCTACTTTTCAGAAATGTGTGGGTTTGCTAGGTTTCCCTAGGTGGCCGCCGAGCCCCGGGCCAAAAAGTCATGGGACCCCCCTTGCAAAACCAGGTCGTCTTCTGATAGGCAATTTTGATGTCGCCTCAATACGTTTTGGGCCCTTGCCTGTCGTGCGTACTTTGGCCTCCCACCCGAGTGAGGCACCATTTTTATCGGGAGACCTGGGGGAATGCTTGGTGGTAGGAAATTTGTGTCAGCCCGGTGATGCCACAACTTTCCCACACAAAAATGTGTGAAAAAGGTGATTTTTTCAGCAAAATTTCAGGTTTGCAAGGGATTCTGGGTAAGAAAACATTGGTGGATCCACGCAAGCCATACCTCCCTGGAATCCCCCGGGTGTCTACTTTTCAGAAATGTTTTGGTTTGCTAGGTTTCCCTAGGTGGCCGCCGAGCCCCGGGACAAAAAGTCATGGGACCCCCCTTGCAAAACCAGGTCGTTTTGTGATAGGCATTTTTGATGTCGCCTCAATACGTTTTGGGCCCTTGCCTGTCGCGGGTACTTGGGCCTCCCACCCGAGTGAGGCACCATTTTTATCGGGAGACCTGGGGCAATGCTGGGTGGTAGGAAATTTGTGTCAGCCCGGTGATGCCACAACTTTCCCACACAACAATGTGTGAAAAAAGTGATTTTTTCAGCAAAATTTCAGGTTTCTGGGGGATTCTGGGTAAGAAAACATTGGGGGATCAACGCAAGCCATACCTCCCTGGAATCTCCCATGTGTCTACTTTTCAGAAATGTGTGGGTTTGGTAGGTTTCCCTAGGTGCCGGCAGAGCTAGGGTTCAAAAACTACAGCTAGGCACTTTGCCAAAAAAGGGTCATTTTTCACAGTGAAATTGGGGTGTGTCCACGTTGCGTTTTGCGTCGTTTCCTGTTGCGGGCACTAGGCCTACCCACACAAGTGAGGTGCCATTTTTCTCAGAAGACTTTGGGGAACGCGGGGTGGGTGGAATTTTGTGGATCCATGCAGATTCCAGAACTTTCCACCACAGAAAAGTGAGGAAAATTTGTTTTTTTTACACTTTTTTAGGTTTGCAAGGGATTCTGGGTAACAGAACCTGGTGAGAGCCAGTCAAGTCAGCCCATCCTGGATTCCCCTGGGTGTCTAGTTTTCAAAAATGTATAGGTTTGCTAGGTTTCCATAGGTGCCGGCAGAGCTAGGGTTCAAAAACTACAGCTAAGCACTTTTCAAAAAAAGGGTCATTTTTCACTGTGAAAATGTGGTGTGTCCACATTGTTTTTTGCGTGTTTCCTGTCGCGGGCACTAGGCCTACCCACACAAGTGATGTACCATTTTTCTCGGAAGACTTTGGGGAATGCGGGGTGGGTGGAATTTTGTGGATCCACGCAGATTCCAGAACTTTCCACCACAGAAAAGTGAGGAAAATGTGTTTTTTTGACAATTGTTTAGGTTTGCAAGGGATTCTGGGTAACAGAACCTAGTGAGAGCCAGTCAAGTCACCCCATCCTGGATTCCCCTGGGTGTCTAGTTTTCAAAAATGTATAGGTTTGCTAGGTTTCCCTAGGTGCCGGCAGAGCTAGGGTTCAAAAACTACAGCTAAGCACTTTTCAAAAAAAGGGTCATTTTTCACTGTGAAAATGTGGTGTGTCCACATTGTGTTTTGGGCTGTATCCTGTCACGGGCACTAGGCCTACCCACACAAGTGAGGTACCATTTTTCTCGGAAGACTTTGGGGAATGCGGGGTGGGTGGAATTTTGTGGATCCACGCAGATTCCAGAACTTTCCACCACAGAAAAGTGAGGAAAATGTGTTTTTTTTGACAATTGTTTAGGTTTGCAAGGGATTCTGGGTAACAGAACCTAGTGAGAGCCAGTCAAGTCACCCCATCCTGGATTCCCCTGGGTGTCTAAATTTCAAAAATGTATAGGTTTGCTAGGTTTCCCTAGGTGCCGGCAGAGCTAGGGTTCAAAAACTACAGCTAAGCACTTTTCAAAAAAAGGGTCATTTTTCACTGTGAAAATGTGGTGTGTCCACGTTGTGTTTTGCGCTGTTTCCTGTCGCGGGAACTAGGCCTACCCACACAAGTGAGATACCATTTTTCTCGGAAGACTTTGGGGAATGCGGGGTGGGTGGAATTTTGTGGATCCACGCAGATTCCAGAACTTTCCACCCCAGAAAAGTGAGGAAAATGTGTTTTTTTTTACAATTGTTTAGGTTTGCAAGGGATTCTGGGTAACAGAACCTAGTGAGAGCCAGTCAAGTCACCCCATCCTGGATTCCCCTGGGTGTCTAGATTTCAAAAATGTATAGGTTTGCTAGGTTTCCCTAGGAGCCGGCAGAGCTAGGGTTCAAAAACTACAGCTAGGCACTTTGTAAAAAAGGGGTAATTTTTCACTGTGAAAATGTGGTGTGTCCACGTTGCGTTTTGGGCCATTTCCTGTCGCGGGCACTAGGCCTACCCACACAAGTGAGGTACCGTTTTTCTCGAAAGACTTTGGGGAACGCGGGGTGGGTGGAATTTTGTGGATCCATGCAGATTCCAGAACTTTCCACCACAGAAAAGTGAGGAAAATTTGTTTTTTCTGACAATATTTTAGGTTTGCAAGGTATTCTGGGTAACAGAACCAGGTGAGAGCCAGTCAAGTCACCCCATCCTGGATTCCCCTGGGTGTCTAGTTTTCAAAAATGTCTAGGTTTGCTAGGTTTCCCTAAGTGCCGGCAGAGCTAGGGTTCAAAAACTACAGCTAGGCACTTTGCAAAAAAGGGTCATTTTTCACTGTGAAAATGTGGTGTGTCCATGTTGCGTTTTGGGCCGTTTCCTGTCGCAGGCACTAGGCCTACCCACACAAGTGAGGTACCATTTTTATCGGGAGACTTAGGGTAACACAAAATTGTAGAGCAACTGTTATTATCTATTGACTTTTGATGCATTTCTGCCTTCCAAATGAAAGACAATGTGTAAAAAGAAGTCATTTTGAAAAATGTCCTATAATTCTCATGCTAGTATGGGTACTCCCAATTTCGGAAATGTGCAAATATCTACTATTTCTAAACTCTATATTTTATTCCCATTTCAGAAATACATAGGTGTCTTTCATACCGATTTTTCCATGTATAAATTTTCCCAGAATAATTGCTATATACCCGGTACATAATAAAAAACCATTGCAAGACGCTGCTCAGTTATTGGCTCTGGGTTCGTCGGGTTCTTGGTGAACCTACAAGTCCTATATATTGCCACAACCAGAAAGGTCCAGCGGATGTAACGGTATATTGTTTTCAAATATCTGTCATAATTTGAAGAAGTTACAGGTGAAAACGTTGACACAAATGGCTGATTTTTTCAACTAATTTTTAATTTTTCCTATATTTAACTGTTTGTTTCTATAAAGAAAACTTGAAGGATCTACACAAATGACCCCTTCCTGAATTCAGAATGTTGTCTACTTTTCAGAAATGTATGGCTTTCCAGGATCCATTATTGCTTTCATACCCATTTCTACCATTAACTGGAAGGAGGTTGAAAGCACAAAAAATAGACTATGTCCCAGAAAAATGCCAAAACTGTGTAAAAAATGTTGGTTTTCTGACAAAAGTCTGCTTGTCCCTGAAAGCTGGGAAGATGGTGATTTCAGCACCACAACCCCTTTTTTGATGCCATTTGCAGGGAAAAAACCAGACGCTTTCATCTGTAGCCCTTTTTCGCATTTATCCCAAAAAAAAACAAAATTTAGCTGTATTTTGGCTAATTTCTGGGTCCCCTCCAGGGGAATCCACAAACCCTGGGTACCTTTAGAATCCCCATGATGTTGGAAAAAAAGGACGCAAATTTGGCGTGGATCTGTTATGTGGTCAAAAAGTTACAGGGGCCTAAGCGCGAACTACCCCAAATAGCCAAAAAAAGGCTTAGCACAGGAGGGGAAAAGGCGTAGCAGTGAAGGGGTTAAGGATAGGATTAGAACAGTGCCATCCATGCCGAGATAGAAAAGGACAAAGTCTTTTGCCATTTCTACTGCAAAGTCTTTAAGCATAGGACTAGCACAGTGCTGTCCACCCCAATCTGTAAAATGACAAAAGCCATTTACCACTCCAGGCACAATATTACAGCTTTGAATTGGCAAAATACCAAACTAAGCCAACCTGAAATGAGTAAAAGCAACCCCCAACACAGTGTCTCGCTCTAGTTAGAGCTCTTCAGAGAGATATAGCTTTGTCCAGACACATAGGAGCACCCAGTATAAGTCATAACAATACCCTTTCAGGCATAGAGTGACGCATAAATTATGCAAAAAACAAACAGAGAACTCTGGGTAGTTCTCAAGTTTCGGTGGAAAACAGCTCCTGTATAGAGCACTCTCAACACCAGCGACACTCTAGATCTGCTCACCTCAAATGTCTGCTTTTCTATCAAAGGGGCATATTCACAAGGACTTATCGCTGAGTTATCGGCACTTTAGCGCAGCAATAGTGGCGATAGAATTACCGCCCCATTCGCAAGCTGGTGCTAACTGCCTACATTGCCACATAACCCGCAATAGCTGCCGCAAAAAACATCGCCACGGTTGACACCGCCAACTAACGCTAATGAGATGCAGAATAGGTGTGTCCGTGCAAAAACACACGAAAAGACAACACCGCGCGATTCACAACTGACAGCCAGATCTGCGATGCAAGTCAAAAACAGGCGATAACCCGCGGTAGCAGCAGGGATTTAACACCTGCCTTTTGCTGGTGCTAAGCAGGACGCCTACCTGCACCACAAAAGGGAGCCCAGCCTGCAGCCACACCCGAAGAACAGAAGATGCCATGGAGCCACTGCTCATGCAGCTTGGAGACCCTAGAGGCCCACAACACCAACCGCCACCTCCCCCAGGCCCCCCCCACACCCCTGTGCCCTCCCCCGGCCCACCCACCCCGTACAAAGATGTGCCACAGCAACTTTATGAAATCACGAGAAAAAAAAGAGCCTGATGTCGCACAAATACAACAACAAACATACATGTGTGGTCAGAATAAGGAGAAACAAACATTCAACTTTGAAATTCCCACAACACAACTTTATTAATACACAACACAAAACAACAATACTGAAGAATCCATGCGGATCCACTCCGGACAATCTGGAAGTCACAGCCTGCAAGAAAAAACTGAGATAAGAACGTGTGTCATGCACTCATCAAAGGTCAGTGAGAGAGAGAAAGAAAGAAAGGGAGAGAGAGAGAGAGAGAAAGAAAGGGAGAGAGAGCGAGAGAGGGAGAGAGAGCGAGAAAGAAAGGGAGAGAGAGAGAGAGGGAGAGAGAGGGCGAGATAGAAAGGGAGAGAGAGAGAGAGGGAGAGAGAGAGCGAGAAAGAAAGGGAGAGAGAGAGAGAGAGAGAGAGGGAGAGAGAGCGAGAAAGAAAGGGAGAGAGAGAGAGAGAGAGGGAGAGAGAGAGCGAGAAAGAAAGGGAGAGAGAGAGAGAGAGGGAGATAGAGAGCGAGAAAGAAAGGGAGAGAGAGCGAGAAAGAAAGAAAGAGAGAGAGAGAGAGAGAGGGAGAGAGAGAGCGAGAAAGAAAGGGAGACAGCGAGAGAGGGAGAGAGAGAGAGAAAGAGAGGGAGAGAGAGACAGTGAAAGGAAGAGAGGGAGAGAGACTGCTGCCCATGCGCACCCCGGCCCCACTGCTCACCTTCCCGCCACCGGTGTGTCTCCAACCACGTCCCGGTGCACGTTCCGAGCCCGGGACACGTGACCTTGGCAGCCTCCACATCACGCGGACCCGCCCCGCGGCCCACTAGGTCACACACCTGAATCTGGGCCTTGAGTTCGGAATGGGAGAGTCCATTACAGTGCACACGTCATCATCACAGGCTGCACACCCGCTCAGCTCCATAGGTTCCACTAACTCTGTGAACCTTGAGGCAACGCCACATGGCGGTAGGCCCACGCTGCACGCAGGCTCCGGCCAACACTGCAGTCCACCAGGTCCCCTCTCTGAAATCGAGTACACAACAAATGATTGCAGAGTCCAATTCATTGCACACGGCATCACCGCCTGTCCGCCCCTGCGCACACATGCTGCTGCACCCCAGCCCCTCCCGCCGCCCAGCGGTGAATGTCTGCCCCTGCGCAACCTGGCCCCACTGCTCACCTGCTGCCACCGGTGTGTCCCCAAGAGGGCACACCACGTGCCGGTGCTAACTCCAAGGCCGGGGCCCGCAGCCTTGGCAGTCCCCACATCATGCGGCACACCCCCGCGGTCCAGCAGGTCCCACACTTGATACTGGGTCTTGAATCAGTGATGGCAGAGACCATATCAATGCACACGTCATCATCGCAGGCTGCACACCCGCTCAGCTTCATAGGTGCGACTAACCCTGTGCAACTCAAGCCAGCGCCACGTGGTGGTAGGCCCGTGACGCCTGCCGGACGTCGGGGGCGACTAACCCTGTGCGTCACAAGTCATGGACCCTCCATGATTGAGTCCCGTTGCGCGTACGTTGACAGGTCACCTCCGGCAGTGGGGAATGTGACGTTGCAGACCCCTTTTATTGGCGGTGTCACATGGCCCGTGACGCATCTGCTGGATGAGTGTGGTGTGTGTGCAAACCTGCCCTCAGGGAGTGGCCGTGGCATGCTGGCAACTAGACCAGTGACCAGCAGATCCCAAGAGTGGAATCCTGGGACATGTAGCTATGTCGTCCCCCCTCAGAGAGTAAGCGTAGTGGTCTGGCCTGGCGTACGCCAGACCAGCGTCGGGCGTGCAAGAATGATCCCGGGGCTCTGGGGGCTGGTTCAGTCCTGTCCGGACAAGGAAGTGACGAAAGCATGTGTCCCTGCTGTAGTGGCTACGCCGCCCGGAACGCAATCGGCAATGTAGCACCCTGTGACTCATGTCCCACGACGTGTGCAACATGGTCGTCAGGGGGAATCACTGACCAAACACACATCCACACTTACATACTTGAATGAACGAAGACATGACACAACTGTGCAATAGTGAATGATTTATTGTCATCCAGTGGAGTGTTGCAGCTGGATCAGTACAGGGCCATGCAGACCCCACTTCACATCATAGGCACGTGGCGGGCCAGCCAGAATCCTCCAGGGCATGACAAGTACATCGGAAGAGGAAGAGTCCAGACCACAGTCTGATTGCTGTGTCATCGGTCATCTAACAGAATATGGCAGTCCATGTCGTGGTCCAAGGTGAGAGTCAAAGAGTGCATCGGGGGGCAGTGGAAGGTCATGATGCCAAAGGCAGAACCAAGATGAAACAGGCCAAATGGGTGGGAGGAATGCTACTGCCGCCTCATGATCAAGAAGTCTGGACCATCCACATCCTCGTCCTCTGATGTGTGCTCTGCCTCACCTGTGGGTGCTGCAGTTCCGGCTGCAGCACTGTGTGCCACTGACACATCAGGGGCCGGAGGTGGATTTTCGTCCACACCGTGTGGCAGTGACACATCAGGTGCAGGAGTAGAAATGTCTGCTGCACTGTGAGGCACTGACACACCAGGGGGCGCAGATGTGGATGGTGTAGGAGCAGCAGCATCCATCTGCGCCAGGCCTTGTGACAGCAATGCCATGACGAGGATCTGCAGGGCATGGTATATCCCAGCTACATTTTGCTGATGTGCAGCAGTGACAGCCAACCTTTCCGCCTCCATCCGCACCATGTCCTCCATGAGCCTCCGCATTTGTGCCAAATCACTGCTGAGATCGCTGGAGCCACTCTGACTTGACAGGTGTTCTTGTCTCTGTAGGAGAGTAGGATCTGCTTCTCATGGGTACCCCCACTTTTTGCTGATGCTTCACTGTATTTCGACTTTAGTCAGGCTGGGGCCCTGCTAATCAGAACCCCAGCCTAGCTGCTTCCTCTCTAAAATGGTTTCCATGTGCCTTAGGCACATCTCTGATTGGAATCTGGAGTGCCCTTATCAGTCCCTAGTATATGGTATACTATGTACCCAGGGCATAGGTACCTCAGAGGCCTACCAGGGGCTGCAGCATGTATTGTGCCACCCCTGGAAGGCCATCCAAAATGACACCACAGGTCTGCCACTGCAGCCTGGGTAAGGTGGTGCATGCACCCCTTACTGTGATATAGGCTACCTATATCACTACAATTGCACACACATCTAAACCTATAAGTCACTCCTATGGCAGGCCTTTACAATCCTGAAGGCAGAGTGCTTGGTTTTTATGTGAGAGGGTGCCCCTGCATGAGCAGAGCCCCTCTACAGCGTTCGGAGTCCCTCCTCTGATGCTGTTTGTGGTACAGCCTGACCATATACTCTTAAGTGCATTATATCCTCGTGGTACAATGCTAACTTTGGACTGGCTGCACCAAAACATGTTGTGTTTGGTGTCAAACATCTTGGAATACTACCCCCCGCCAGTCCTGGCGGCGGGGGTAGCATTCCACCCTTCTAGAGGGAGAGACATGTACACACCGGGCTACCCGGTAACTTCTTTCCAGAGCCCTGGCATCACAAAATGGATGCCGCTGCCACAGACACGGGTCTGGTCTCCTGCTGCTGACTGAAACTCCGGCAGGGGAGGCCTGGACAATAGGTTTGCTGTCGAAGGGAGGTGTAACCACCTCCCCAGACAGGATAGTGTGTATTGGGGCTGGGTGGGAGCACCCTCTGGTGATTTGAAGTCCTGCACTGGGGGCACATTTGGTGTCCCTGTGCATATGCCAGTTCAAACCGGTTGCAGGGGCTACCTGCCCCTGCTCTGGCACGAAACTGGACAAAGGGAATGGGTGTAACCACCCCTCTTCCCTGACCCTCCCAAAGGTGGGTCCCCAGAGTATGTCCAACCCCCTAACTTTGTATAAGTATGGGACCCCGGTCCTTAGGACTTTAGATTTACCTGGATGAAACTCTGACACTGAATCCTGGACCTTCGACGCTCTACTTAAAGACTAGAGGACTGAAGAATCTCCCTTGGGGTCAAGGAGTGACTCCCCTGCTTGGCAGGCACCTAAGAAGCAATTGTCCGGTCTGCATTGCTGAAGCTCCCGCCGGACGCCGAAGTCTTTGCATCACCAGAGGTGGATTTCCAAACTTCCCCGAGGCTGCCCTGAGACCCCAGCAAAGCTGAGGCCCGTAGCTGTCGTGGGTAACGTGGAACCATGACCCCTGGACACCGAGCACATTTGCAAGTGCATCCTCTTCCTGGTCTCCCACAAAGTTGTGCTTTGGGCTCCAAGTAGCCCCCACCTCCAGCACCAACTGTACCAAAGATCACTGGCCTCCACTCCACGAGTGTCCTGTGAGCCAGCTCCAAGTGCGTCCACTCGAGGCTCCTTCGCGGTCGCTAGTCCGTTGGCTAGTGGGCCCTCCCGAAGGCAACTCTTCTTTTGCTTGGGGTTCCCTTGTTGCTCCAGACGTGCCCTGACTTACCCTTGCTGGGTGAGTCCCTCAGACCTTGCTGGTCTGTACCACCGTCCTTCATCTATTTCCACAAGATTTGCCATTGCCAAGGCTTGTTGGGTCCAATCCAATCGCCGACACCGCAGCAATCGACAAACTTTGTGGTACAGCTCGAATCCAGCTCCTGGTTGTCGTCAACGCCTCCTGAACCTCGTGGCTGAAGAGTCAAGATGACTGTAAACCTTCCTGAAGCACCCGACATCGGTGGGCATCTGCTCATCGCCTTCCTGGTCACTGGCTAGTGACCCAGACTCTGTCCCCTCTGCTTTCAGGTTCTTCAGATCTTTGATCCACCTTTGGATCCACCCGAACACTTTCGACTTGGTCGCCAGCAGCACTTTGCAGCAGATCGCCATTGAAAACGACGACGAAACCAGACCCCGAAAGACACCTATGCACCCGGCTCCCCTGGGTGAGGTAACTCGAGTACTCCGGTGCTCCCGTAGGTATAGACTCTAGAACAGCCTAGTTCTAAAGGGGTTTGCTCCAAGTCCTCCTCTAAGTGTCCTTTTTCTTTAAAACTCCAACCGCGACATTCCCCATAGAAGTCAACGGTGTCTCGCGGCTGTGTTCTCACACTGCACGCGTCCCCCGTGGGTCCCCTGTGTCACTACCTTGGGTGGTTCCTTGAGGGCCAAGCACTTCTACAGGCTCTAGGCCTTGTGTCTAGTTCAGTCGTGGTTCTTATACCACTTTATTGGTATATGGTTTGGTACGCCCCTAGGGCTCAAACGTGTATTTGTGCTATTACTGTTGATAACTGACTTGTAACATATGTACTTCGAACTCTAGCCTCATAAAGAGACTAGAGGGGTGTGTTTAAGACTAAATACATATATTTTAAATATATACCTGGTGTGGTCCTCTTTCATTTGGTCACTCAAGAGATTATAGACTGGTAAAACAAGCTGCTTTACATTCCTTCAAGACTTAGCCTGAAGGCTGCTCTCCATAGCTACCACTATGATAGCTTTCAATAAAGGTTGTCTTTAACCTATCTCCAATAAGGGGTTGTTTGGACTGGTGCAAGGTGCCCACTATAATTAGTGGACAGCATATACCAGGCCAACTTCTCACATTGGTGTGCAGCGTGTGGGATTCCAGCTTGCTATTGTTTTACCAGATAATCTCAATTGAATTGATCAACTGAAAACCACTAAAGGTACCTTAGGTACATATAAAACAAGCTTAGGATACAGTAAGTTCTACTGAACTTAGAGTTGTGTGTTAAGGGATAGCACACCCTTTCTACAACTCAAGAGAGTTTAGTAGGCCACACTAGAGTAGGTAGTGCATACACCACACCACACTAGTAATGTCTTCAGGGCCAGGAACCAGTGGGTCCCAGCCAGAAGCCAATGGGCTTCTTCCCTCCAAGTATGATAATCTCCCATTCGTGGAATTGAGAGCATTAAGCACTGCTAGGAAACTGAAGGCAGGCAAAAGTGCCAACACCCAACGTCTCATAGAGGTACTCCTGCTGGATGATCTCAGAAGACTACCAGGGTCAGAAGGGGTAGGCAGACAGGGTGGGGCAGAAGATGAGGAAGGGGCCAGGGATGAAAATAACCAGGAAACAACCTCTGAAACTGGCCAGGAAGGTGACAATGACCTTGACCTGGATAATCCAGCTACTCTTGAGGAGGAGGATCAGAATGACCTCCCCTTTGTCCCCCCAGGAAGAGTTGAGAGTGTGCCAAGAAGGGTTAGATCTCCTTCTCAGGAGTCTAACCACTCTGACACCTCAGTAGGGACCTCTGTTTCCTCTCATAGGAGGGAATCCTCCAGTGAGAGGAAAGAGAGACTGCTCAAATATGGAGAGGCTCAGCTGAGACTCAGAAGAGAGCAGTTGGCTATAGACAGGGAGTCCCTAGAGCTTGAAAGGCAGAGAAAAAAGATGGGACTAGAGTCCCATGGTGGCAGCAATTTCCCCAGAGATAGGGAAAGGTCTTATGACCATAGAAACCTGAGCAAGATAGTCCCTCCCTACCAGAGTGGGGATGACATCCACAAATGGATTTCTGCACTGGAGAGGGCCTGTAAAGTACAGAGGGTCCCTCGGGAGCAGTGGGCAGCAATCTTGTGGCTCTCCTTTGCAGACAAAGGTAGAGATAAGCTCCTCTCTGTTAGAGAAGAGGATGCTGACAATTACAAAGTCTTGAAGAGTGCATTAATTGATGGGTTTGGCCTAACCACTGAACAATACAGGTTAAAGTTCAGAGATACCCAAAAAGCACAGACTCAAGACTGGGTGGACTTTGTTGATTGTTCTGCTAAGGCTCTGGAAGGTTGGTTGATGGGCAGTAAGGTATGTGACTTCACAGGATTGTACAATCTTATCATGAGGGAGCAGATTCTTAATAACTGTCAAAATCAGCTGTTGCATCAGTACCTGGTGGACTCTGATCTGACCTCTCCCCAAGAATTGGGAAAGAAGGCAGACAAATGGGTCAGAACCAGGGTGAGGCAGAAAGTACAGAACCAAGGTGGTGACCCTAAGAAGCAAGCTTCTAAAAACTCTGATAAGGGTGGGGAGAAGGGTAAAGACCAGAAGTCTTCACAAGGCCCCCAAAAATCTTCTTCAGGTGGGGATTCACAGTCTAACAAGGGAAAAGGCCAAAAGAAACCATGGTGCAAAGTCTGTAAGCAAAAGACACACTGGACCAGTGATTGCACCAAGTCCAAAGACTCTATTCCAGCCCCCACCAATGCCCCTAAGGCACCTGTTCCCCCTAGTGCAGTTACAATTGGTGGTGGGAGTACGCAAACCAAGGGTTTAGTAGGGTTGACCCTGGGTAATGAGATGAGCTCTGACCTAGTCAGAGAACTCACTCAGGCTGTCCTAGTCTGTGATGGAGGCATGGATGTGACCTCCTCTGTGAGTCCCAGTAATCTGGGCAAGTACAGGCAACAGCCATTGATCAATGGAAAAGAGGCTTTGGCATTCAGGGACACAGGGGCAAGTGTCACCATGGTGACACAAGACCTTGTGGATCCTGGGCAGATTATACTTGGTGAGATGTACCAAGTGACCAATGCTAGCAATGTCAGAACAGACCATACTCTGGCAGTTGTTAACTTCTCCTGGGGAGGGGTAACTGGCCTTAAGAAGGTTGTGGTAAGTGCAGACCTACCAGTTGAATGCTTGCTTGGCAATGATCTTGAAACTTCAGCTTGGGCAGCAGTGGAGCTCAGGACCCATGCAGAAATGCTGGGGATCCCTGCAGATGTGTTTGCTGTGACCAGGTCACAGAGCAAAATGTCTAACACTGAACAGGCCTTGGATCCTGGAAAAATGGACCAAGTGCCATCCAAGAGGAGGAGTAGTAGGGTTAAGGCAGTGCCTTCCCCCTTGGCTCAGAAGGAAGATCAATCTCTTGAGGGGGATGATCTCAGTCCTGAGGAAGGAACTGTCCCAGAGGAGCTTGAGCCTGACCAGGTTGAGTTCTTGGGGACAGGGGGCCCTGCCAGGGCAAATCTGAGCCAGGAGCAGCAGAGCTGCCCCTCTCTTGAACCCCTCAGACAGCAAGCTGCTGCTGAGGCTGCTGGGAATGCTAGTGGTCCCCATAAAGTGTATTGGGATGATGGACTCTTGTACTCAGAGTGTAGAGACCCCAAGCCTGGTGCCACCAGGAGGTTGGTTATACCTCTGAAGTTCAGGGGCTTCCTATTGACCCTAGCCCATGACATTCCTTTAGCAGGTCACCTGGGCCAGAACAAGACTTGGGACAGAATTGTCCCTCACTTTCACTGGCCCCACATGTCTGAAGACACCAAGGAGTTTTGTCGCTCCTGTGTAACCTGCCAGGCCAGTGGCAAGGCAGGTGGCACTACAAAGGCCCCCTGATACCACTACCTGTGGTGGGGGTTCCCTTTGAAAGGGTGGGGATTGACATTGTTGGTCCCATGGATCCCCAAACAGCATCTGGGCACAGGTTTATCCTGGTGGTAGTGGATCATGCCACCAGGTACAAAGAGGCTATTCCCCTCAGGACCACTACAGCACCTGTAGTGGCAAGGGCCCTCCTGGGAATTTTCTCAAGAGTGGGCTTCCCTAAGGAGGTTGTGTCAGACAGGGGTGCTAACTTTATGTCTGGATACTTGAAAGCAATGTGGAAGGAGTGTGGAGTGACTTACAAGTTCACCACACCCTATCACCCACAATGCAATGGTTTAGTTGAGAGATTCAACAAAACCTTGAAGGGCATGATTAAAGGGCTCCCAGAGAAGCTTAGGCGAAGATGGGACATACTCTTGCCCTGCCTTTTATTTGCATACAGGGAGGTGCCTCAAAGGGGTTGGCTACAGCCCTTTTGAACTTTTGTTTGGTCACCCTGTCAGGGGTCCATTGTGCTTGGTGAAGGAAGGATGGCGTTACCTCTCAAGCCCCCAAAGCAAGACATAGTGGACTACGTACTTGGTCTCCGCTCCCGGATGGCTGAGTACATGAAAAAGGCAACTAAAAAGCTTGAGGCTAGCCAGGAACTGCAAAAGCCTGGCATGACCAAAGGCTGTACTGACTGTTTACCAGCCAGGACAGAAGGTGTGGGTGCTGGAGCCAGTGGCCCCAGCAGCTCTCCAAGACAAGTGGAGTGGACCCCATACCATTGTTGAACAGAAGGGTGAGGTCACCTATTTAGTAGACCTAGGAACACCCAGGAGTCCCCACAGGGTTCTCCATGTCAACAGACTGAAACCATATGTGGACATGGCAGACATGGGCTTGCTCATGGCTACTGATGAGGGACAGGAGGAAGAAAGTGACCCACTCCCAGACCTGCTCTCACAGAACCCTGATGATGGGTCAGTGGATGGTGTAGCCTTGGCAGGCAGCCTCACTGCTCAGCAGCAAACTGATTGCAGACAAGTGCTCAATCAGTACAGACATATGTTCTCTCTGACTCCAAGTCAGACCACCTGGTGCACTCATGAAGTGGACACTGGGGGCAGTCTGCCTATTAAAAATAAGATTTATAGGCAACCTGACCATGTCAGGGACTGTATCAGGACAGAAGTCCAGAAAATGTTGGATTTGGGAGTTATTGAACCCTCAGATAGCCCTTGGGCTAGTCCAGTGGTCCTTGTGCCAAAACCTCACACCAGTGGTGGGAAAAGAGAGATGAGGTTTTGTGTGGACTACAGGGGTCTCAATGCAGTCACTAGGACTGATGCCCATCCAATACCAAGGGCAGATGAGCTAATAGACACTTTGGCCTCAGCCAGGTATCTAAGCACATTTGACCTGACCGCTGGCTACTGGCAGATCAGGCTAGCTGATGATGCAAAGCCAAAAACAGCATTCTCAACCCCTAGTGGACATTATCAATTTGTGGTAATGCCCTTTGGTCTGAAGAATGCACCTGCCACTTTTCAGAGGTTGGTGAATACAGTCCTTACAGGTCTGGAGGCCTATAGTGCAGCATATCTAGATGATATTGCTGTCTTTAGCTCCACCTGGGAGGATCACCTGGTCCACCTCAGAAATGTTTTGGAGGCCCTGCAAAGGCAGGCCTCACTATCAAGGCCACTAAGTGCCAGATAGGGCAGAGTCAGGTTGTGTACCTGGGCCACCTTGTGGGTGGAGGCCAGGTTCAACCACTGCAGAGCAAAATCCAGACCATCATGGACTGGGTTGCTCCGACCACCCAGACTCAGGTGAGAGCCTTCTTAGGCATGACTGGGTACTATAGGAGATTTGTCAAGGGGTATGGATCAATAGTGACCCCCTGAATGACTTAACTTCCAAGAAAATGCCCAAAAAAGGTTCAGTGGACAGCTAGATGTCAAAAGGCATTTGATGACCTGAAGCAGGCCATGTGCACTGCACCCATTCTCCAGAGTCCTGATTACTCCAAGAAGTTCATTGTCCAAACAGATGCATCTGAATTGGGGGTAGGGGCTGTACTGTCACAATTGAATGATGAAGGTCAGGATCAGCCAGTAGCTTTTATTAGCAGAAGGCTGACCCTTAGAGAGAAACGTTGGTCAGCCATAGAGAGGAGGCCTTTGCTGTGGTTTGGGCTCTGAAGAAGTTGAGGCCATACTTGTTTGGTACTCACTTCCTTGTTCAAACAGACCACAAGCCCCTCTTATGGCTAAAACAAATGAAGGGTGAAAACCCCAAACTGCTTAGGTGGTCCATTTCCCTACAGGGGATGGACTTTACAGTGGAACATAGACCTGGGAGTAACCATGCCAATGCAGATGGACTCTCTAGGTATTTCCACTTAGAACATGAAGACTCAACTGGTCAAGGTTAGTTTAATGTCCCTGTGTTTGGGGGGGGGTTGTGTAGGAGAGTAGGATCTGCTTCTCATGGGTACCCCCACTTTTTGCTGATGCTTCACTGTTTTTCGACTTTAGTCAGGCTGGGGCCCTGCTAATCAGAACCCCAGTCTAGCTGCTTCCTCTCTAAAATGGTTTCCATGTGCCTTAGGCACATCTCTGATTGGAATCTGGAGTGCCCTTATCAGTCCCTAGTATATGGTATACTATGTACCCAGGGCATAGGTACCTCAGAGGCCTACCAGGGGCTGCAGCATGTATTGTGCCACCCCTGGAAGGCCATCCAAAATGACACCACAGGTCTGCCACTGCAGCCTGGGTAAGGTGGTGCATGCACCCCTTACTGTGATATAGGCTACCTATATCACTACAATTGCACACACATCTAAACCTATAAGTCACTCCTATGGCAGGCCTTTACAATCCTGAAGGCAGAGTGCTTGGTTTTTATGTGAGAGGGTGCCCCTGCATGAGCAGAGCCCGTCTACAGCGTTCGGAGTCCCTCCTCTGATGCTGTTTGTGGTACAGCCTGACCATATACTCTTAAGTGCATTATATCCTCGCGGTACAATGCTAACTTTGGACTGGCTGCACCAAAACATGTTGTGTTTGGTGTCAAACATCTTGGAATACTACCCTCCCACCAGTCCTGGTGGCGGGGGTAGCATTCCACCCTTATAGAGGGAGAGACATGTACACACCGGGCTACCCGGTAACTTCTTTCCAGAGCCCTGGCATCACAAAATGGATGCCGCTGCCACAGACACGGGTCTGGCCTCCTGCTGCTGACTGAAACTCCGGCAGGGGAGGCCTGGACAATAGGTTTGCTGTCGAAGGGAGGTGTAACCACCTCCCCAGACAGGATAGTGTGTATTGGGGCTGGGCGGGAGCACCCTCTGGTGCTTTGAAGTCCTGCACTGGGGCACATTTGGTGTCCCTGTGCATATGCCAGTTCAAACCGGTTGCAGGGGCTACCTGCCCCTGCTCTGGCGCAAAACTGGACAAAGGGAATGGGTGTAACCACCCCTCTTCCCTGACCCTCCCATAGGTGGGTCCCCAGAGTATGTCCAACCCCCTAACTTTGTATAAGTATGGGACCCCAGTCCTTAGGACTTTAGATCAACCTGGATGAAACTCTGACACTGAATCCTGGACCTTCGACGCTCTACTTAAAGACTAGAGGACTGAAGAATCTCCCTTGGGGTCAAGGAGTGACTCCCCTGCTTGGCAGGCACCTAAGAAGCAATTGTCTGGTCTGCATCGCTGAAGCTCCCGCCGGACGCCGAAGTCTTTGCATCACCAGATGTAGATTTCCAGACTTCCCCGAGGTTGCCCTGAGTCCCCAGCAAAGCTGAGGCCCGTAGCTGTCGTGAGTAACGTGGAACCGTGACCCCTGGACACCGAGCACATTTGCAAGTGCATCCTCTTTCTGGTCTCCCACGAAGTTGTGCTTTGGGCTCCTGGTAGCCCCTGCCTCCAGCACCGACTGCACCAAAGATCACTGGCCTCCACTCCACGAGTGTCCTGTGAGCCAGCTCCAAGTGCGTCCACTCGAGGCTCCTTTGCGGTCGCTAGTCCATTGGCTAGTGGGCCCTCCCGAAGGCAACTCTTCTTCTGCTTGGGCTTCCCTGATTGCTCCAGACGTGCCCTGACTTACCTTTGCTGGGTGAGTCCCTCAGGCCTTGCTGGTCTATACCACCGTCCTTTTTCTATTTCCACAAGACTTGCTGTTGCCAAGGCTTGTTGGGTGCAATCCAGTCGCCGACACCGCAGCAATCGACAGACTTTGTGGAGCAGCTCGAATCCAGCTCCTGGTTGTCGTCGATGCCTCCTGGACCTCGTGGCTGAAGAGTCAAGACGACCATCAACCTACCTGAAGCACCCGACATCGGTGGGCATCTGCTCATCGCCTTCCTGGTCACTGGCTAGTGACCCAGACTCTGTCCCCTCTGCTTTCAGGTTCTTCAGATCTTCGATCCACCTTTGGATCCACCCGAACACTTTCGACTTGGTCGCCAGCAGCACTTTGCAGCAGATCGCCATTGAAAACGACGACGAAACCCGACCCCGAAAGACACCTATGCACCCGGCTCCCCTGGGTGAGGTAACTCGAGTACTCCGGTGCTCCCGTGGGTATAGACTCTAGAACAGCCTAGTTCTAAAGGGGTTTGCTCCAAGTCCTCCTCTAAGTGTCCTTTTTCTTTAAAACTCCAACCGCGACATTCCCCATAGAAGTCAACGGTGGCTCGCGGCTGTGTTCTCACACTGCACGCGTCCCCCGTGGGTCCCCTGTGTCACTACCTTGGGTGGTTCCTTGAGGGCCAAGCACTTCTACAGGCTCTAGGCCTTGTGTCTAGTTCAGTCGTGGTTCTTATACCACTTTATTGGTATATGGTTTGGTACGCCCCTAGGGCTCAAACGTGTATTTGTGCTATTACTGTTGATAACTGACTTGTAACTTATGTACTTCAAACTCTAGCCTCATAAAGAGACTAGAGGGGTGTGTTTAAGACTAAATACATATATTTTAAATATATACCTGGTGTGGTCCTCTTTCATTTGGTCACTCAAGAGATTATAGACTGGTAAAACAAGCTGCTTTACATTCCTTCAAGACTTAGCCTGAAGGCTGCTCTCCATAGCTACCACTAGGATAGCTTTCAATAAAGGTTGTCTTTAACCTATCTCCAATAAGGGGTTGTTTGGACTGGTGCAAGGTGCCCACTATAATTAGTGGACAGCATATACCAGGCCAACTTCTCACAGTCTCCGAGTCACGACTCCAGCGATGTCGGCCAGGGCTTGTTGGAGACCATGGAGAGGACTGTCGGTGTCCGTCAGTCACTGTAAGTGGTCCCCGAAGGGACGTAGACACTCATGGATGGCATCAAGTATGGCTGCCAGGAGGTCAAACCCCACCCGCACCTGATCAGCCAGCTTCTCCTGGGCCTCTAACACACGGGTTTGGAAGGCCAGGTGTTCCGTGGGGGTCCTGGGAGACAGCCGTTGTGGCAGGTGCTGCCTGCTGTGTGGTCTGTGCAGGGGGTGGGGTCTCCTCGATGCAGCTGGGCTGCCCTGGTCTTGGAGGTGGGGAGCCGATGCGGGCGATGAGGTCTCTGAGGGCTTCGGTGTCGATGCTGGGGTTGTCATCCTCGTCATCAGTGTAGAGTTGTTGGGTCTGCTCTGCAGGTGGTGTTGATGGTCCCTCTGCAATGTTAAGGGGAGATGCTGCATTACATCGTGTTGACATGTTTGTCCAGGCATTGTACAAATTCACATACAGACTGCATGGCGAGGTACATTGTGACTGTGTAGGGGGTGATGCCTGTTAGATGCTGGACATTTAACATTTCTACTCCATCAGGGATGTGAGGTTGTACTTGTGCAGTTTCATCTCACATCCCCCTGCTATGCCAAATGTTATTGGCCGGTATCTTCACACAAGCTGCAGCAGTTTTGCTCTCTGTCCTGTTGTTCACGTGTTGCAGTTGGTACCACATTGTTGTCTATGCTGCTGTGCTCTGACTGTCATATGTGCGTGCTGCAGTTTTGTTAAAGTCGCACCTGCAGCTCTGATTCTGCTGCCTCTTGTCCCTTGCAGGCGGTGTGCCTTTGACTTCTGTGTCCATGCAGTGTTGAGACGTTACCAGACTTGGGTGGATGTGTGTCTTGGTGGGAGTGGGGACTCTGGGGCATGGTTTGTCCGCAGATGTGTTGTTGACGTCAGGGGTTGATTGTGCACGTGGATGTGTCAGAGTGTGACCTATTCCTTTACGGATGTGGTCCACACTCAGCCACCTCAGTGTCGTTGCATGCACCATGCCATGGTAATCGGACTGCAGGCATGGGATTCATCATGCAGTGTCACTTACGTTGTCAGTGTGGCTCACGGACCAGCAGCTTGGCTGGGTTCAGCACATGTGCAGGGGTTGTATGTGAGCTGTGTGATGTGTGGGGTGGGCCCACTCTGGGCAGATAGTCGAGGGTGACGTACTTGGTGTTACTATGTGTGCTGCAGTATGGCAAGGGGATCAGGGACATGATCCGAAGTCAATGTGGGTGTGCAGTGTGGCCTGCTTATTTGTGCATGTGTGCCATTGTGCCCATCTCCCCTGTCCCCCCAGGCCATGGTTGCTACTCACCCTGTTGCTGTTGTGTCCGGTCCTGTAGAGCAGTGTCCGGGCCCCCAACTCCTTCCACCGTATCCACACTGATGACTGTCGACACCATATCATCCAGCTCCTCCTGCGGCGCAGGACTACCACCTCCAGTCTGCATTGCTGCTTTGAGGTTGTTCAAATGCAAAAAGAAGAACAATTGATGGACAGAATGGAGAACAATGTCAAACATTCACCCCAGCACAGAGATCTGGGCCTAAATCCATCGTTTTTTTGCTCACCATGACATTCCAGTTTGGACCCAGCCATATGCAAATCAGTCTTGACCCTGCTCCCAATGGGAACAGTCCAGCCCGAACTGCCAGGCCAGGTCTTCCCCGAACTGGAAACAAGCATCCTAGGACTGGTTTTGGGCTTTCAGCCCTCATCAGCCAGGATAGCTTGACTCCAGTGGCATGGAGAGCACGGGACCCATGTCTGGGCATACCCGTCCCACTCGGTTTGACAAATGCAAAAAGAACAATTGATGGACAGAATGCAGAACAATGTCATACATTCACCGCAGTACAGAGATCTGGGCCTAAATCCATCGTTTTTTTGCTCACCTTGCCATTCCAGTTTGGACCCAGCCATATGCAAATCAGTCTTGACCCTGCGCCCAATGGGAACAGTTCAGCCCGAACTGCCAGGCCAGGTCCTCCCTGGACTGGAAACAAGCATCCTAGGACCGGTTTCGGGCTTTCAGCCCTCATCAGCCAGGATAGCTTGACTCCAGTGCCATGGAGAGCACGGGACCCACGTCTGGGCATACCCGTCCCACTCGGTTTGACAAATGCAAAAAGAGCAATTGATGGACAGAATGCAGAACAATGTCATACATTCACCCCAGTACAGAGATCTGGGCCTAAATCCATCGTCTTTTTACTCACCATGCCATTCCAGTTTGGATCCAGCCATATGCAAATCAGTCTTGACCCTGTGCCCAATGGGAACAATCCAGCCCGAATTGCCAGGCCAGGTCCTCCCTGGACTGGAAACAAGCATCCTAGGACCAGTTTCGGGCTTTCAGCTCTCATCAGCCAGGATAGCTTGACTCCAGTAGCATAGAGAGCACGGGACCCACGTCTGGGCATACCCGTCCCACTCGGTTTGACAAATGCAAAAAGAACAATTGATGGACAGAATGCAGAACAATGTCATACATTCACCCCAGTCCAGAGATCTGAGCCTAAATCCATCGTTTTTTTGCTCACCATGCCATTCCAGTTTGGACCCAGCCATATGCAAATCAGTCTTGACCCTGCGCCCAATGGGAACAGTCCAGCCCGAACTGCCAGGCCAGGTCCTCCCTGGACTGGAAGCAAGCATCCTAGGACCGGTTTCGGGCTTTCAGCCCTCATCAGCCAGGATAGCTTGACTCCAGTGGCATGGAGAGCACGGGACCAGGTATGCCCACAGGTGGGTCCTGGGCTCACTGTGCCACTGGAATCAAGCTATCCTTGCTGATGAGGGGTGAAACCCCGAAACCGGTCCTAGGGTGTTTGTTTCCGGTCCAGGGAGGACCTGGCTAGGCAGTTCGGGCTGGACTGTTCCCATGAGGCACAGGGTCAAGACTGATTTGCATATGGCAAGGTCTAAACTGGGGTGGCATGGTCAGCAAAATAATCATGGATTTAATCCAGATCTCTTGACTGGGGGTGAATGTTTTGATTTGTTCTGCATTCCGTCCATCAATTGTGTGCCTTTTGCTTTGAGGTTGTTGGCGAGTTTGCTCTTGGTTTTGCGCTTGATATCAGTCCATCGCCTCTTGACCTCGTCCATTGACCTCCTCTGCACTCCGACAGCATTCACCTTGTCCAAGATGGACTGCCATATTCCATTTCTTGTGCCCAATGACACAGTGGAGGTGATGAACAGTTGTTGATGGTGTCCTATCACCTCCGTGACCAGGATCTGATTCTCCTGCGGACTGAACCGCGGCTTCCTCTTCTTCTTGTCCTTCCCTGTCCCCGAGGGCCCTGGCTGGGGCTTCGGGGGGCTTGTGAGGTTCCGATCGTCCACTGTGCCTGCTCCGACTGACTCCATCATGCTTCGCTGTTGGTGTTTTTTTGTTTGGTGTTATTTTACTGTTTTTGTAGTGATTTTTCACGCATGATGTGTGTGTATTGCAGGCCTTGTGCGCCTTATCGCGGATTGTCTGTTCGCGATTGGGCACCTCGCGACTTTTTTCGCGTTAGAGTTTGGATTTTTATCGCCGTCGCGCTAGTTGTTTCGCGGACATTTGCCGCGTTTGCATGCGTATATCGCACGGTATCGCCGTGTTGTGAATGCCACGTTAACACAGCGTTATTTTCCCGCGATGGACTGCAATGTGAGAAGTTGCCGTAAGCTATTTTGGCGATGTTTATCGCACGTTCTTGTGAATATACCCCAAAGTCTTTAAGCATAGGACTAGCACAGTGCTGTCCACGCCGAGCTGTAAAATGACAAAAACTATTTACCACTCCAGGCACAATATTACAGCTTTGAATTGGTAAAATACCAACCAAGCCAACATGAAATGAGTAAAAGCTACCCCCGACAAAGTGTCTCGCTCTAGTTAGAGCTCTTCAGAGAAGAATAGCTTTGTACAGAAAGAAGGGAGCACCCAGTATAAGTCAAAACAATACCCTTTCAGGCATAGAGTGACGCATAAATTATGCAAAAAAGAAGCAGAGAACTCCGGGTAGTTCTCAAGTTTAGGTGGAAAGCAGCTCCTGTATAGAGCACACTCAACACCAGCGACACTCTAGATCTGCTCACCTCAAATGTCTGCTTTTCTATCAAAGTCTTTAAGCATAGGATTAGCACAGTGCCGTAGATGCCGATATAGAAAAGGACAAAGGGGGATATTCACAAGAACGTGTGCTAAACATCACCAAAAAATGCTGACGCAACTTTACACATCGCAGCCTATCGCAGGAAAATAACCCCGTGTTAACATGGAATTCACAACAAGGCGGTACCATGCGATAGTCTGCCGAAACCGTGGCCAATGTCCGCGATACAACCACCTCGAAGGAGATAAAAACACAAACCGCAACACAAAAAAAACGTGCGATGAGCCCATTCGCGATGAGGAAAGCAGGGATAAGCACCGCCAGGCCCGCGACACACACGGCAGGCGGGAATAAGCACAACAAAAGCCTGAGAAAGAAAGACAAACCAAACAGAAAACAACAGACAAGCACAATGGAGGCAACCGGAGCCAGTAATCAACCCCACAAGCTCCATTGGCAACAAAACATTGTACATGGCAGGCCATCTTGGACAAGGTGAATGCTGCCGAAGGAGGATAATGGAAGAAAACCAGAACAGCCGGAATGATGCGAAACGCACAAACAAGCAGAAACACGCCAACAACAAGAAGGCACAATGCACACCGGAGGTGGGAGTCCAGCGCCACACCAGGAGCTGGATGACATGGAGAAAATGGTGTCCACCACATCAGTCTGGAGATGGTGGCAGGACTCGGGGACCGGAAACTGCCCAAAACAACAGACACAACAGCAACAGGGAGAGGAACCAGCAGGGACTGGGGTGACGGGGGAGATGGGCACAATGGCACACATGCACAATTAAGCACAGCACAACTGCAGACAAACCATGCCCAAGAGTAACAATACCAACCAAGAGCACAAGTCACACAACCCGGCAATATCACACCACTGAACAAGCACAGAAGTGAAAACCACACTGCCTGAAAGGGAGAAGGGTGAGCCAAATCAGAGATGAAGGGACATCTCACACACAATGCAGCACACACAGATAGGAAGCAGAGCACCCCAACATCGAACACAATGTGGTACAAACAGCAACATTTGCACAACCGAACACAGGACACAAGTGCACCCGCTTGTGGC
This sequence comes from Calotriton arnoldi, assembly GCA_963921515.1. NCBI lineage: Eukaryota > Metazoa > Chordata > Amphibia > Caudata > Salamandridae > Calotriton > Calotriton arnoldi. The sequence continues at coordinate 1,068,139 of CAWUFW010004823.1, forward strand.
TGGTAAACGGCCATACGCATCTGGCAAAGCACGAAACAGGGACATGATAATGCACAAGTACAAACCCACAGTCCTGATGGGGTAGCAATGCACGTATGGCAGGGAGCCAGAGAGTCCGTGACACACACATTGGCATACAAATCAAGACACAACACAGTTGGAGACCTGTGAAAGTGCGGAAACTTTATCAACAAGTGCGTGTCAGTACGGCCAAGAGAAGTGCCACGATATGCAGATCAATGCAGCAGCATGTCTGAATGAGGAACGTAGGAAAGCGCCCATGTCAACCTCGGGGGAGTCCATCACCAACACAAGTCAGTGCCAACCCACGTTGGTTGTCCGAGCATTGGATCATGAGTCCAGGCCAATGCAGCCATGTCCACTGTCGTCTTGGGACATGTGAACAGATTCCCAACATGCAACCAGGCGTCGGGACACGTGCAATGGGTCACATCCAGTTGTGGCTGCAGGTACCTTGTCACTCGTCCATGAACGCGAGTGCAGCAGCGTAGGCCAACATCTCCAATGAGAGATCGTTGTCCACCACATCTGACTTGTCATCGACGTAATCCATCAGCTGACCCGGACAGATGTGCTGACTCCAACCACCAATGTGCACCAAAGCCCAATCGGGTAGTGGTTCAATGTGCTCACTGCACATGACGACTCGTGCAATCTCCCAGGTCCATTTGCCAGCCTGCATGCCAATCATCCATGCATGCCATAAACGGGCATCACGGTGACAGTCCAGGTCGTGGGCCAACAGGGGGCGCACACACATCGAAATCCAGGTCAGCTACCGTTACGTTGGAGAGGCACACATCCATGGTCCACTCGAATATGCAAGAGCGACAATGCAACACAGGCTGAACGCAGGTGACGTTCGCAAGGCATAAGCTCAGCCGGTAACTGATCCGCAGCACTGCCCACGGCAGTGCCCCCAGTACATGCAGCAGACGTGCACGTACAGGTCCACATGACTGGAGTCGAGCATGTGTCCGGGATGGTCTGACATTGTGTCAGTGGCTCTGCTTGAAGCGGCACTGGCTTGCCCTGCGCCAGTCCTGACGATGAAATGGCACAGCTCGGAGCAATGAGCAGTGTCTGTGTGCAACGGGTGCAGGCCTGGGGTGGGGTGGGAGTACGTGTGAAGGCCATTTCACGCACGCTAACTACGACCAAGGACTTCTCCGTGTGGGATGTGTACACGTTGGTCTCACGTCGGGCAGTGCGTAGTGTGGGAGTCGCAAGCAAATGCTATCGTATCTGTCAGGGGGTGCTGGCCACATGCAAGTTCCAGCTCGGAGCTGCAGATGTGCTACCGCCTGATAGTTCAGACAAAGGACCTTTCATCCTTACAGGAACTTCACCATCTGCATGCATACAGGAGATGTACAGAGGCCTGTCGTGGGTGTGGTGGGATGTCTGCGACCCTGGGAATCATGGATGATATGCCAAGCACGTGGCACATGAGCGGCCTCACTGTGTGTTACGTTGCCTCACAGCTGCTCCTCCCTCCCACGAGCCCCCACACTTGTGTGCGCTGCGCTTTTGTATCACGTGCACTCCTACGGCACACCATTGTAATGCCTGTCCGCGCATGTCCAGCGGCATGCCAACAACACCGTGACGCTGGCCTTTGAAGGTGTGCGGCCATGTGAGTGTAGGCCAATGGTCCGGACTGGGCGGACACAGGTGTACAGCCCATGGCTGGCTGTGATCGCGCTGCGAATGAGGCCAGGCAACTGACTCATGCAGCCGCAGGACTGATACACATAACACTTGGCATGCATGTGCCAAGACCCCGAGCGGTCTTGCGCTCCCACATTTTCCCGTCCGTGCGGGCCCGCCCTCCTGGTGCATGCTACATTGCAACATCGACTACTGTGGCCCTGGTGGCGACAACACCCCAACACAGAGACACACTTACCGCACTTCCTGCCCAAGGCCAGGTCCGAGCCATGCCCTGCTCCCCCTTCCGAATCAGCACACCCCTGCGCCAACATGACGTATGCCGGACCAGCACACGCCGCTTGTGCATGTAAGGGGGGGCAGGCAAAGCTACATGTCCAAGGTCACTGCCAACACTGAGGTGACATGGTATCGTCCGCTGAAGACAGCACACTGTGATGTTGCAGGGCCCGTGCTCATCATGCTGACACAATGACCACACGGACACACTTGCTCAGATGGTGTGAATGGCTACGGGCACGTGCGCCCGGCCACATTTATTAGCAGGCACACATATCGAGTGACACCTGTGTTGGATGTGTTTGGGGTGTGTGCACACCAGCCGGCAAGGGCTGCCTCGTGCAGTCAGAAATCGACAACAGTGTACATCGTAAAGGACACAACCATTCAACCATAAAGGCCCCATGACTTGTGCTGCACAGAGTTAGTGGCCCCGAATGCACAGCGTCCTGCACGGGCCTACCGCCACGGGCCGCTGACTTGCGGTGCACTGGGTCAGGGTCACGAGTGTAGAGCAGGTTTCCGTAGATGACAAAGGGGCTTGTCGCGGAGTGTCTCGGTGGACAATGGAAGGTGTACCCCCAGGGCATGGTGCAGAGGGCAGAACCACGCTGAAACAGTCACTCTGGTGGAGATGAATGGAACAGACACATGTCGGACACCAAGTCCGGTCCAGCCAGATGAAGATGCAAACAACCCCCAGGCCATGGACTCAGACGCCACCAAGGTCCAACCAGATGGTGCCCATGACTCATTGCGCACAGAGTTAGTGGCACCAGTGCTGTTAGGGGATGCTGCCTGCGATGAGGCGTGTCCAATGGTGTGGACTCCTCCACATCTTACCCAAGACACAGTTCTACATGTGTGACCTACTGGACCGCAGTGTAGGCCTGAGGCGGCAGTCAGCACGGGCCATTCACCGAGTGTCGCCGGCTTAGGTTGGATGGTCCCACCGGCCTGCGTAGTTCAGGTTCAGTGGCACCACGGGACGCGGACTTGCGGTGAACAGGGTTGATGGCACCAGGTCAGTTGTTGATAGTGTTCGATCACCTCCGTGACTCTGATCCGGCTTTCATCCGGACTGAGCCGCATCTTCCTCTTACTCCTCTCTGTGCGTTCACTGGTGTGGACTCTGCCATTCATGATTTGCGACTAAGTGCTGGATGTGGGACCTACTGGTCCGCAGGGTAGGCCTGAGCCCTCATCCACGTGTTGCCGGCTTGCGTTGAACTGGGTTAGTGGCACCACGTGTCGCCGGCTTGCGTTGAACAGGGTTAGTGGCACCACATGTCGCCGGCTTGCGTTGAACAGGGTTAGTGGCACCACGTGTCGCCGGCTTGCGTTGAACAGGGTTAGTGGCACCACGTGTCGCAGGCCTGCGATGCGGAATTATGCTTCACTGATCGAAGGGAGTCTGGTGCTGTGGCCGCTGCCACGGACTTGGGTTCACTGCCATTCAAGACTCAGGACACAGTTCCACATGTGGGACCCACTGGGCCGAAGGGGATGCCGGTGGAGTATGTCAATGGGAAAGGAGTAATGTGGGCCAGCGTCGTGGGGGCCAGCGATGGTCTGTGGAGGCTGCAGAGGTCGCGGGACTGGGGTTTGGAGCTTGCCCCGGCACGTGGTGGGCCCTCCTTGACACACGCCGGTGTAGGCAGGTAAGCGGAGCCTCGTTGGTGCACTGGGGCAGGCATGACGGGTCTGGGGACCAGCGGCCCGGGGTGCAGCAGGCGCACAGGGACGCAGGCCCCTCTGCGCTCGGCGCAGAACTCGTGGCGGGCTGAGAGGCGCCGCCCTGGCAGATGCGTTGTCCATTCCGAATGAGAACCACGCCCAATGCGACAGGCTTTTTGTTCACACCCCTACGCAGGCCTGGCGTGCGCAGGTCCAACCCACTCCGCCCGCGCATGCAGGGGGGGACGTAACGAGCGACATTTCCGCGTTCTGCCCCACAGCCTGTGGGGACATGGTAGCGTCCACTGGCCACTATACTCCATGCACCAGCAGTTGATCTCCACATGGCCATTTTCGTGGTTTGCACTCTGTGGTCTGTCCGGCACCTCCACGCCACACCTGGCATTGGGTAGGTTCACATTCCTTAGTCAATTGCCGCTCTCGCACATGCCTGCTCCATGCCTCTCCTCACATCCTGCTATTGTGTGTCTGTGGTGCCATGCCGTGGCTGGGTTATGGGCATGGCAAGGCCGGATTCCCAATGGAGTCGTGTTGTCGTGTCTGGTCGGTTGGCATGTTGTGTGTCATGTTGAATGTAGTTGCGCTGTGTGCCCATTGGCAGTGTCGTGAGTTGCAAGACTGTGGGCTGGAGGTGTGTGGTGTGTTCATTTTGGACTTACCAACGGGTACTGCATTTCCATGGGTGCCGTCCTGGGAGCGCTGGGTGATGATGGACTGTCGGGAGATGTGAGAATCATGCACTCTGCCTGGGGAGTTGGCCACGACATTGTTGAGGAGTCCCGGGCGGTCCACTATTGCCTGCACATTCATGGTATGCGTGTGCTTTCTGTTGTGGTAGTTGTGTGCAGAGTCAGCAGGGGGCACGAGGGGTACATGTGTGCAGTTGATTGGCCCTGACACGTGAGGGAATCCAGCTATGGCATAGGGGCCCTGCTTGATCTCCAGCTGCTCCTGCGCGGTGTGGGTGACGTGGAGGTGCTGGGGTACCAGGCTGATGTTGGCATCCAGGACAGGTGTGATGACCTTGGATGGGGCTGGCTGTGTGACTCCTCTGACTCTGGCAGTTGTGGGTTGGATGGTACCAGAGGCCGACATGTGCTGCGCAGCCAGCAGCTTTGTCTGCGGAGGGATGTTGGTTGTCCGCTGGGCTGGTACCGTCAGCAGGTGGGGGATGTGGGTCAGGATGCGGGGGATGGTTGTCCTTTTGGGCCTGTAGTGGGCAATGTCCTCCTCTGGCGTTGGGTCTGGGCGGCAGGTGCGTTTCAGGTGGGTCCGCTGTCTTTGTGTATGCTGCCTCTGTGGTGTTCCCGGGGGGGCGGGACGGGTCCTGGGGGTGGTGGCGGGCCTGGGGTGGTGGCGGTGGGTGTTGTGGCCCTCATGGGTATCCGCGTTGCATGATCATTGTCTCCATTGCATCTGTGGGTCTTCAGGTGTGGCTCTTGGCTGGGCTCCCTTTCATGCTGCAGGTAGTCGTCCTGCTTAACACCAGCAAAAGGCAAGTGTTAAATCACTGGTGCTACCAAGGCGTATCGCCTGTTTTTGGTTCGCATCGCAGATCTGGCAGTTCGTTGTGAAAGTGGTGTTGTGGTTTTTTCGTGTGTTTTTGCACGGGAACGCCTACTCTGCATCTCATTAGGGTTAGTTGGTGGTGTCCACCGTGGAGATAAATTTTGGGGCAGTTATCGCGGGAATACTGGCGATGTCTGCAGTTTGCACCCGCTTGTGAATGGGGTGTTAAATCTATCTCCACTTTTGATGAGTTAAGGTGGAGATAAATCGTAGATAAGTCCTTGTGAATATCCCCCAAAGTCTTTTGCCATTTCTACAGCATAGGGGTATATTCACAAGAACGTGTGCTAAACATCTCCAAAAAATGTTAACGCAACTTCACACATCACAGCCCATCACGGGAAAATAACCCCGTGTTAACCTGGAATTCACAACACAGCAGTACTATGCGATAGTTCCCCGAAAACGCAGACAATGTCCGCGATACAACAACCGCGACCGTGATAAAAACTAAGCCTGGGCGGTGAAATTCGCTACGCTCGCGAAGCCTGCGAAGTTGCGGTAACTTCGCGATTCGCGTAGAACGCGAAGCTACCGTGCGCTACGCAATTTGCGGCGTAGCGTAGCTGTTTTTCTTCATCGCGCGCTCAATATACGTTCTCGCGCGCGGTAACGACCTACCGTGATTCTGCGTTCGCCGACGCGACTTCCTATCCGTTCGCGGGCGCCACGAGATTTGGAATCCGGCCGCAAGTTCCCGCGAGAGTGTGCGACCGCGAACACGTCATTCGGACGCGCGATCTGACTTCCGGCGGCAGTGTTGGTAAGATCGCGATCCCGAACACGAAGAAACTACATTCTGGCGATGAATATATCTCGAGCATCATAAAACCTTCTCGAAAAAGATGAATTCGTTCATTTTGCACAAAAAACTCCTCAGGTTGTCATTTAGAGATGTAGTTTGGTGAGCAAGGAGTCCTTTTTCTCTTTTTCCAAGAGGAAGGAAGTGCCCCTGATTCTCAAACTTCCTGTTCCTGTCCAGCAGGCTCCTCCCAGTGTTTTGTCCATGTGCTGTTCACTTGCATTTTGATTTTGACCTGGAAGGATCACTTTTTGTGTCTGTCTGCTGCATCATATCATTGGATTGGATTTGAGGACTCTTGGATTTGATATTTTACAAGTAAGTTGGAGAATTGGTGTACTTGTTTGTTTGATTGGGGCTTGTTTGTACCTACATTTTTTGGGGGATTTCCATATTTTTTAAATGTATTGTTGTGGCCTGTAGTTTCTGCAGGGGCCTAGTTGTTTTTCTTTGATTGGAATTTCAGCCAGTAGGCCCAGACTTGAGCCCGAGGTACCCATGGGTGCAGGTTTCTGTGATGTCTGTTGAATTTAAAGTTTAAACATCATGTAGGCCGGGCATCCATGGATGGCCTTGTTTACTTTTGAATTGGTAAAAGTGGTTTTTGGGGTGTATTTTATTTTTTGTGGTGTTTGTTAAATAAATAGGCCTTTTCAGCCAGTAGGTAACCCTGGGCGTTCAGCTCGCGGACTTTGGGCAAGTCCGCACTGCGCGACAACGCGGACTTGCACTTTTAACTTCTTCGCGCGCTCAATGTACGTTTTGCGCGCGCGATAATGACAATTTATGACGATTGCGATGCCGAACACGCAGAATTTACAATCTGGCGAACAATATCTCTCGAGCATCATTAAACCTTCTCGAAAATGTTGATTTAGTTCATTTTGCACAAAAAACTCCTCAAGTTGTCATTTAGATGTAGTTTGGTGATCAAGGAGTCATTTTTGTTTGGTTTTACAATTTTTTCCAAGAGGTAGCAAGTTTCCCAGAGTCTCCAACTGCCTGGTCCTGTCCTTTGTCTTCACTTTTTGTTATTTTGGGTGGCCTGGCCATGTGGGTGGCAGCCATTTTGTGAAGCCAGGCATTGTGCTTTTGCCATAGGCCTGCATTGTCTGTCTTGTCTTCCTTTTCTTGTTGTTGTTGGCGGCCATTTTGTGTGAACAGCCACTGTGCTTTTGCCATAGGCCTCAAAGCTTGTTGCGGCCTAGTGTGGCAGTAGGCCCGGCGGTAGTCATCCTCATGGGTGCATAAAAACTGTTTTTTGTTGTCTGTTGAATTGTAACATAATTGAGGCCATGGATGGCATTGTTTTTAATTGGTAAAAGTGGTTTTTTGAGCGTATTTTCTTTTTTGTGGTGTTTGTTAAATAAATAGGCCTTTTCAGCCAGTAGGTAACCCTGGGCCTTCAGCTCGCGGACTTTGGGCAAGTCCGCACTGCGCGACAACGCGGACTTACACTTTTTAACTTCTTCGCGCTCAATGTACGTTTTGCGCGCGCGATAACGACAATTTGTGACGATCGCGATGCCGAACACGCAGGATTTACAATCTGGCGAACAATATCTCTCGAGCATCATTAAACCTTCTCGAAAATGTTGATTTAGTTCATTTTGCACAAAAAACTCCTCAGGTTGTCATTTAGATGTAGTTTGGTGATGAAGGAGTCATTTTTTTCTTTTACAATTTGTTCCAAGAGGTAGCAAGTTTCCCAGAGTCTCCAACTGCCTGGTCCTGTCCTTTTTCTTCACTTTTTGTTATTTTGGGTGGCCTGGCCATGTGGGTGGCAGCCATTTTGTGAAGCCAGGCATTGTGCTTTTGCCTTAGGCCTGCATTGTCTGTCTTGTCTTCCTTTTCTTGTTGTTGTTGGCGGCCATTTTGTGTGAACAGCCACTGTGCTTTTGCCATAGGCCTCAAAGCTTGTTGCGGCCTAGTGTGGCAGTAGGCCCGGCGGTAGTCATCCTCATGGGTGCATAAAAACTGTTTTGTGTTGTCTGTTGAATTGTAACATAATTGAGGCCATGGATGGCATTGTTTTTAATTGGTAAAAGTGGTTTTTGGAGCGTATTTTATTTTTTGTGGTGTTTGTTAAATAAATAGGCCTTTTCAGCCAGTAGGTAACCCTGGGCCTTCAGCTCGCGGACTTTGTGCAAGTCCGCACTGCTGCGACAACGCGGACTTACACTTTTTAACTTCTTCGCGCGCTCAATGTACGTTTTCGCGCGCGATAACGACAATTTGTGACGATCGCGATGCCGAACACGCAGGATTTACAATCTGGCGAACAATATCTCTCGAGCATCATTAAACCTTCTCGAAACTGTTGATTTAGTTCATTTTGCACAAAAAACTCCTCAGGTTGTCATTTAGATGTAGTTTGGTGATCAAGGAGTCATTTTTTCTTTGTTTTACAATTTTTTCCAAGAGGTAGCAAGTTTCCCACAGTCTCCAACTGCCTGGTCCTGTCCTTTGTCTTCACTTTTTGTTATTTTGGGTGGCCTGGACATGTGGGCGGCGGCCATTTTGTTAAACCAGCCACTGTGCTTTTGCCATAGGCCTCCAAGCTTGCGGCCCAGTATGCCAGTAGGCCCAGAGGTAGTCACCATGGGTGCATAAAACTGTTTCTGTGTAGTCTGTGTAACTTTGGCATCATTTAGGCCCTAGATGGCATTGAATAGATTAAATTGAATTCCGAAATCTGGCTTTTTTGGAGGGTCTGACTATTTCACTTATTGGGTGTGGTAAATAAATGCATTTTTTGCGTGTGTACTGTCATTATAATAGTGTTGTTGTAGTGGTTGTCTAACTTTCCAAAGTGTTTTTAGCCATGTGGATTTTTGTTTTTGCATGAAAGCGGTGTGTGTTTTATAAGGCATCCTTTGTCTGCCCATATATAGGCCTGCTTGAGTTCATTGTTTGCCGTGCCTTGTGCCTGTGAGTCACCATGTTTCTGGGGGCCATTTTGTTGTGGTAGTTATTAGTGTGCTGTTTTTGCCAAATAGGCCTGCGTGTCTTTCCATTTTTCCTCTTGTTTTACTGCTGCCAAATCCATCCCCATTGCCAGCTGCAGCTCCCTGATGCTGCTATATAATACATCACACGTGACGTGATGCACAAATTTAGGCCAAACATGCTCCAGTACATTTTAGTTTTAGTTCTTTAATATTCTTATTCTTCCAGAGTGTACAGTAGCCAGTAAAGCCCTGGCCTTGTTGTCAACGTCTCACAAATGGCTACACTGTGTGTTGTTGTTGGAAGAGTTTCTGAAATTTAATAATTGAGGCCACCACACACTAAGTTCTATATTCTATTTGTTTGATTTGTGCTATGTTTGACTGATGTTCTGCCTTTTTTGCTTTTAGGTGCACAAAGACTGAGGAGGAGGTGTGTCTCTCAACATTGCCTGTTGCACTTCCAGACAGACATCCTGCTGCTGGACACACAACGTGACGTGTGACCTGACTGACCAGACATCTCTGCAACTGAGTGCTGCTGACATCTGAAGAAGATGGGCCCAAAGAAAGCAGGTACCAGGTCCTCCAGTACCAAGAAAGTTGCTATTGAGAAGAAGAAGGAACAGAAGAAGCAAGTGACACTGAAGTCTGGTGTGCCGGCCAGTACCTTTTTGGGAAAAAAAATTGCGCCTGCAGCAGCGGTGTCCGGGAGGCAAGCTGGGGGCAGCACATCCGCATCAGTGGACCCAACCCACCAACCCAGGGCCAAGCACATGAGTGGAGAAGAGGTAGCCAGCCTAATGGTGGAAAGCAGTGATGCTGAGCCGGAGATAAACTTATCGCTATCTCAAAGTAGTACCCAATCAACGCAGGAGGAAACACAGCAGATAAGTGGTCAACAACAACAGCCGCAACCACCGCCCGCAATAGTAGTTGTTGTTCCTCCTGAAGTAGGGGCAGTTCAGGAAATTGAGCCTCATGCAGAGGTAGAAGAAGAAGCCACTCATTCAGAAGATCCATTGTCTTCCAAATCCCCAGCAAGGAAAAGGAGGGGTAGTCCATCGAGTTCTTCGCCAAGCCCCCCTTCTGATGATCTAGATGCCACTTGGAAGCCTCAAACTGAGTCTGAGAGGGAGCCACGTTCCAAGACCAAGCTAGGGAAAAGGAAGGTTCCAGAAAGCCTTACACTTATGGAGGTCGATGTAGAACAGCAAGATGATGATGATGATGACGACGAGCCAGTCATCATGAACATCACTCCCGGCCCCGAGGAGATGGAGACCAACATTCTTACTCTATCCAAAATCGCTGCGAGGGATGTAGCACGCATACCTCCACAGGTAACACCAACACGACCTACAGCTTCCATATTTGCATTAGCAAAGGCCCGGCAGCGACCTACATCCAGCACAACCACCACCTCTGTAGGAGTAGGTAGTGGTACAGCAGCACAGAGTCAAATTCAACACACACCCTACAGATCATCCGGCATTGGAAGTGGCACCTCCAGCAGGAGGCCAAAGTTAAGCTCCCCAGTTTGGGACTTCTTTACGGTTAGCGAAAAGGAGGAGAACATTGCTATATGCTCCATTTGTAATACCTCTGTTAGTCGTGGTAAGCTTGGTACAAACTATGGTACCGGAGGCCAAATGACCCATCTGAAAAAACACCACTTGATCAGCTGGGAGGACCACCTTTGCGACAGAAAAAAACGGCAACCACTGGTGTTGGTGGGGATAAAGGAGTAGAAGAAGATCCGATCACGGTGGAAGAGGAAGGACAGGGAGACATTCTCACTAGTGGTACACAAGGTGTCCCTGACCCCAGCAGTGCAGTCTTAACGTTGCACACATCTTCAGCAACATCTCAGTGGCACAAGAGTAAGAGTCAGCCGGAGACACCAAGAAGTACCAGGTCCGCACTACCAAAAAGTGCGTTGAGCCTAAGAGAAAGGAAAACCATGCAGCCTACCATTATCAGCATGTTTGGGGGTGAGGGGCAGTACGAACGCAACCACCCAATAGCACGTTTGTACAATGCGAAGCTGGCTAAAATGTTAGCACTGGACCTTCTCCCTTTTTCTTTTGTTGAAGGGTTGGGTTTTGTGGAATTTGTGTCAACCATCTGCCCAAAATGGCATGTTCCCAGCCGCTACTATTTTGCCAGAGTTGCAGTTCCAGCACTACATCACGACGTGCTGGAATTGCTAGGAAAGGCCTTGAAGCAGAGTGCTGTTCACAGTATCCACCTGACTACAGACATGTGGACCAGTTGCCAAGCCACAGATTACATGTGCATCACTGCACACTGGATCAGTTTTGTGGGTGTTAGAGAACAGCTATCTGCTGGTGTTGATACTGCAGAGATTTTTCATGCCACTCGCAAACATGCAACTGTAGCCATGTTTGCCATGGAGAAATCTCATACTGCTGCAAACATTTTGGAAGAGTTTAACACCAAGGTCTTTGAGTGGCTGCGCCCAAGAGGGCTTACGATTGGTTTTGTTGCCACGGACAACGGCAGTAATGTAGTTTTGGCCATGCGCAATGGTGGCTATTTCAGGGTCCCGTGTTTGGCACACTGCATTAACATTGTTGTTCAAGACTTTTTGAAAAATGAATCAAAAGTCAGCAACTTACTGGTCACCTGCAGAAGAATATGCACACATTTCAGCCATTCTTTTAAAGCCCGGAAGCAGCTGAGGGTCATTCAACGTGAGCATAAACTGCCAGTCAAAGCGCTCATCCAGGAGGTGCCAACACGTTGGAACTCAACTTATTATATGCTTGATCGTCTGTTTGAACTGTACATACCACTCAATGCTTATGTCATGCAAAGAATAGGGGAACCTACTGTGAGAGGCATGACCGTTGAGATGGCTCAATGGGACCTCATTAAATGCCTGACTGAGATGCTACTTCCTTTTGAGATCTTCACACGTGAAGTCAGCAGGGAGGACTGTACTATGGGCCAAGCTATCCCATTGTTGCACATGCTAGAGCAACAGCTGAAGAATGTGTCTGAAACGTACACAGGTGTGGATGACAAACAAGACGCATATCATTTGGCGGAGACCTTAGCCGCTCGCTTATCGGAAAATACAAGGATTAAAAATAAAATTTTGTCACAACCACATTACATTAGTGCCACAATTTTGGATCCACGGTACAAAGTATTTCTGAACAGCAAGGCAGTAATTCCTTTTTCGGAAGTGGATGTTGCCAACTACAAAACTTTGATAGCTAAGGAAGCAACTATTTTCGAAAGTGAACGGCTGTTAATTACAGGCCCCCACCACAGGCCATAACCAGTACTACAGGGCATCCAGAGTCAAGTTATACTTCGGAGCCTGAGGGCAGTGCATTTGCCTCCCAGCAGTCACCTACACCAACAATAACATCAAGAACAGGATCGTCCGCAGCACAATGTGCAACTGATTGGTTTCTACAGCAGGGGTATGGTAAGTCCAGTGCTGATGCAAAGGCAAAACCGGCCGAGCACATCCGAGCACCCCTTAACATTGAGCGGATGGTCCAGGCCTATCTGGATGACCCAACAGAGGTCTTCATGGATGGAAACCCATTGGTGTATTGGTATGGGAAAAGAAGCCAATGGACAGTGCTCAGCAGGCTGGCGATAAAGTATCTCGCTTCCCTGTCGCAAGTGTCTCTTCTGAGCGTGTTTTCAGTGCTGCTGGTGCCATTGTAACTTCGAAAAGGACCAGTCTCTCGGCCCAAAGCGTGGAGAGGTTAACCATGATCAAAATGAATCAGCACTTTATACCACCGGATTACAAAATACGTGAATCACAGCAGGAAGAGCAGAGCGACTTGGATGACGTAAATAGTGCGTTACAGGACCTACTTCTGTCCGAACCACCAGAGTTTGAGGACGAGCTCCTCTTCCCTGACAACTAGGCTTTCAAATTGTTGCTTTCTTCCTTCCTTTATGTGTCTGTGTATCTGTCTTTCTGGTTCAAATCAAATCACAACAAAACCATCACCACCGTCTTCTTTTTATTTCCCTATTGGAGTTGCACGTCTGTGCATTTAACTGTCCACTCTTCAGAGTCCTGCTTCATCTTCCTGTCTCGCACGAGTACATTTCCATCAAGCCAGACATTAGTACAATAAATGTTGCCTTTACCAGTCCCGCCTCCATTAGAAGTGAAACGTGACTACTATAGCTATCCTCCGTTTTGTTTTCAAGCTGAAACTCATCAGTGTCCGAAGGCTACAGCCTCAGCAGGCATCCAAAGGTCCTCACTGTCAGGACAGAAGGTACTTGGCAGAGAAAGACAATAGACTCTTCGAAGAAACTTGCTGACATTTGTGCAAACTCAAATGACCAGCAATGAGCACTACACAGGCCGCGGACCATCATCACAGTGCTGCTGACCATGGGAAGCAACTTAAACTGTGACAAAGGTGCCACAGATGAATACGACGAAAACCGAAACAGCGCCTAACACTCAAAATGAATGTGGACTGGAGTAATAATGATGAGGCCACTGCCCCGCAAAAACAAAAAAAAAATGTCATCACTAGGCATCTGATGATCTGACAGCCAAAGAGAAGAGCAAGACAGGTAATGATGGAATGCATTGGATGTTTGCAGACTCTGAGCGATTGCTGTTGTTTGTTGTTGATGTTGTGCATGAAGTCGAACTCTACTCTACTAGTTAATCTACAAAGTGACTCAAGTAAATAAGTGACAGTCAATGTTTCCTTTCTTGTTGTTTAATAACCAAATTGTACTCCTACTACTGCAGGTGCAGGCCAATATCTGTTGCAATTTTTTAATATGGAATATGGACTTAATCGGAGTCAACAATACAGACTGAGTTGTAGTTGGACAACACGTACCACACCATGATGATGACCATACTATCTTTTCGCGCGCAGTCATTCAGTTGGATCAGAGATGATTCAAGGACTAATTGCATTTCATGAAGTGGCATAAGGTAAACATAAACACAACAATTCAACAAGAAAGTAGTAAACACAGCAGACCTACATGTCCATGTAGTGGTCTAGTCGAGTCACGAGTGTAGTGATGACTGACAGCGGAGCATTGATTTTGTCAGTTAATTAGGAAAATGCTAAGTTGCTGTGTATGCCTTTTGTCTGGCTATGTCAAAAATTAAGGTAAATGGAGGTTGGGTCACGGCCGGGCTGGTGCTGTGGTGGGCCTGTTCTGTCCTGTTGTTGTTGTAGCTTAATGCTGTAAACAGAATCTACACGATATATCCAAGCCGCCTCACTCTGAAAGTGTTCTCTCTTCTCTTCTTGGACTCCACCGTAACTGATGTTTTTTTTTTTTTTATTCATTGATTTCTCAATACCCCTTTTGTTTTTCCATCTAGACGTTACAGGCCGGCCTTTACCCTGTGCTTGCTATACTGGGAGACACAACTCACATTTACCTTACCAATCGGCATCAGGAAGGCCACCAAGATTGATGTGCGGAGCGTCCATGGAAAGATAGGACCAAGAGGAAGGACGAGATTCAACTCCACAATTTTAGCATGATAATACAGTAACTTTAGTATCATTCATCATTCATCTTTTAATTAATTTGATTCCTTTTTTCTCTGCAATCATTAGGACTGTGTGTTGTGTGTTTGTTTGCTAATTGATCCCTACAAATGTTTGTTAATTGTCTTTGCTATCTTTACAAGTAAGCCCAGTACAACATGTAATTTGGGTCTCTGAGGGCATATTACAGGCAAGGCAAATTGCATAGAAATAGAATATACTGGTGCCCTGTACTGTCTAATTGTCTAGTAGGAGTTATTATGTACTACTCATTAACCATCAAGTTATCTAATCTTCATCATTAACGCATGCATTTCCCTTTTCTCGCTTTATTGATTTTTGGATAAGATCATGGTCGTCTGCCAAGATTGCGCTTTGCTTTTGTTGTCCATGCATACTGTTTTTCATTTTCAAACCTTTCCCCAAACCCCCTTCCCATCCATTCATCAAACCCTAACCCTCTTCCCCGGGCTGTGATTTATATTGAGGTGTGATGTGACTACATAAAATGTACACCAATTGATCACACGCTTGCTGGGGCAGATGTGGTGAAAGCAACACTAATTCAATTGCAAGGCAGGGCGAGGAGCTTCTTCTGCTTGGCCACCCATGCTCAGTCTATGTGCATTGTCATTGTGCAAGCCGTCAACGGCTAATAGTAGTACATCATAATTAATTGCCGTCATTGATTGCATTAATCATCAAACTCCTACCACACAGCAGTAAAGGTTACGAATTACGATTGTGTTAAGTTAAGTGACTCACTCGACAGCACAACTGCAGTTTATAACTTCTTGTACTAGGCTGTCCCCGCCACCATTATGTTTAATTTGACTTTAGCAGTTGCAACTGCAATATTGTTTGTTTGGCAGTCGTCTTCTGTACTGTATTTCACTTCGTTCGACTACTCCTCCAACAGTTTTTCTCAGGCAAGTGACTGTCTCTTTTTAAATTTTTTAGCAAATGCTACTGCCAGTGTCTACTCTAGTACTACCACCACAACCATGGCATCTTCTACATTCTCTATGGAAACCATGCAGCCATCGCTGTGCCGAACGTAGTCATCATCAATCACAGGTAAGATAAGTTTGGTGGGAGGTAGAATACTAGTAGGACAAATAACTCGGTGAGGGTACCGCATCTATCTGTTTGTTATACATCATCGGCAGATTATTTAAATCAAACACTGGCTGCGGCCCTGCAGCAGCAAGCAAACCAATGTGACGTTAATTCATAAAACAGTAACCCCCACAAAACATTAACATTGTATGTTTAAGTATAAATATAATTTATTACCCTAACAAAAATAAACTATCCCACACCTGACCCACCCCTCTCCCTAACCCCAACCAATGTCCAAAACGAAAAAAGTCCAAAGAATGTCCCGAAACCCCAACGCCCAATTCCCACCCACCAAAACAAGGAATAAAAAGGGGCAAAGCAACAGGGTCCTCGATGTTATAATCGGCGGGCTTTAAGGTGTTTGTCCACCAGGAGTTTCACCCGCTCCTCCATTTGCTCCTCTTGCCGTGCCATCCGGAGGAAGAATCTTCTTGCGGAATGCCCTGCAGTGGCATCCACAATGGGGGACAGCAGCAGTGCTGGCTGTTAATGATTTGCGGCGGCTGGCTATCAGACCACGGCGCCGTACCGCTGGAGTTGGGGCCTGGCTGGGGCCCGGGGCATCGGACGAGGCTGCAGCTGCTGCCGCCTCCTCCTCCTCCTCCGCCAGAGCCACCAGCCTCCGGTACTCCCGGCATATGGCCTCCAGTTTCCGGCGCCGGGCCCTGACTGCCAACTCCTTCCGCGATGGTTTGTCTTGGGAAAAGAAAGAAAGAAAATATTGTTGTAACCAGTACTCTTACATAAACAGTAACACAAAATTAATTCAACACATAATGGCACAGTAGCACTAGCAAGAAGCACAGTACATAACATTTGTGGTAATAATCTATCTATCCTCCCACTTCCTCGGCCTCTAACATTTGTGGGAGTTTCAGGCATTATACTAGCACTATGGACTCCAAGCAGTACACAGTACACCAGTGTTCTTCTTATCTCTAGTTTAGGGAAATGACATAACCTGGTTGTAGCCGGCATTGCCAGCTCGGTCATCTATGCTTGAAGCCAAGACAAACATACGAGTCATGACGCAGAGTAACATTAGTTTGATTTACTACTGTTTGCAGGTGGGGAAGCTCGTATTTTTCTATTACGGGTGGCACTGGCCATACTCTCTGTTACATGGAGGGCAATTGCTCAATTTCACAGTGCCTTGGCTACTACAAAAAGGCAGATTATATATCTGATCCAATGATCGTTGCTTTTATATGGGACAACGACATAAGGTCAGTAGCGGTCGTTGGTGGGACTCGGGGAGTTTGGCCGGGCGGTGGCGTGGGTAGGGGCAGGATGGGGGTAGTAAACTATGGATTACGGCCAATTACAGGTAAGTAAACATATAAATAAATGAAACTAATTTTGTTGCGCACACTGCATCCCATTTGGCGGTGCAGTGCGCACAATGAAATTCACTTTATTTATTTGTATGTTACAGTAAAGTTACCTGTATTTGCCCGCGTAATACATTGTTTACTACTACCCCCACCCTGCCCCTCCCCACATCGGCTTTGAGTACGCTGGCGCGGTTTCTTTAACATTCCCTAAAACTGAGCATCCCGTGACAGTCTCCACCTATGCTGTCTATGATGGATGAATACATACAGGCATCCATCCATTCTAAGTAAATGTCAATCATTCTTCTTAATCTCTCCACAAACCTTACTTTGTTTCACCAACAACAACGCATGTGTCCACTCACTCCGTTGCTTGCCTTGGCTTTGAGTTTCACCCAAACACCGCTGATGATTCTTGCTATCCACGGTATCCACCCATACTGTCGCCCACCCAGGCAGGCATCCATTCTTCTTTCACCTTCCACCCATCCTTCAACAACACATGCATCTGATTCCTATCAGCCACCTATCCATGCTTCCAACGTATCCTTCTCTGCCAGTCATCATATTAAATCTCGCCCGCCCTTCCTCCTTCCACCCTTCTTTCCCTTTTTGTTCAACACATCCATCAAGGTCATCTGATCTGACTTTTAGTCTCCTCCATAAAACTTTCACAGCTGAGTTGGAGTCAGATATAAGAGGCCATTGGTTAATGAAGTCACGCTGGTAATGCTATTGGTACTGCATTGCTCATGCTGCTAAGTAAAGGGTGTCTTCTTTATTAACCGTTGTATAATGTTCACTACAACTTCATACCTAATAAGTCTCAACATCAGTACAGTGAGTGAAGTCCACTCCACACACCCTTCCAGCTAGTGCAATGTCAATAAGTCATGAATATAACTTACCACCGCCCGCCACTGCTGCTGGCTCACCCCCTGTATCTCCTGCCCCCTCCGGAATGGCCGCAACGCCATCGCCGCTGGCCCCACCAGCACTGTTGGTCGGTAGTACGCCTAGCAAAAACATGACACATTTTTAGATGCCTGTACACCTCCCCCTATTTATTATTTTTCACTAGCAAGATTGAAAAAAGGTTAATACATATTTATTATTATAAATCACATTCAATAGTCCAAATCGGGTACTAGAGTACAGTCAGTAGACAGACACTAATAGTGTTATTGTCCCTAAGGTCATTATTATACTATACTCTACTCTTTGCAAAGTTAGCCTGAGCCATGCAACCATTTTTCGCTTCATGTCTTTTGCGCATGTTACCTCGCAGCTTGTTGTGCAGTAACAGTAAGACGCCTTTTGAGCCCACATGAGCACATACAGCTACTGTCTGAGCGTTGCGTACAAGAGGTCGGAAAACAAGCCACTTTGTTATGGAGTTCCGTTAGTCCGTATTACTTAGCCATAGGTAACATGTTACAGTTTTTGGCAGGACTGACAAATGCTTGCATTAAATTTAACACGCACCATTTTTCTCAGGCAGAGGATTCCCTTCTACGAGTACGAACCAGAGATTTGCAGAGCTTATGAATGATGCATGTAACCAGTAATTCTACGTTCTACGGTGAGGAGTCGCCCAGAATTCACACAGATCTTTTGTCTATATCAGCATGCACTTGTTGCAACAATTTTTATTGTTTTAATCTTATGCATTTTGCTGTTGGAGCTGGCTGGAGTACACTGAATTTTATAGAACAACCTACAGAAGTTGTCATTTGAAAATAAACCTTTTGAACTTACACATAGACTATGTGGTATTTGGTGTGGTGGTGGTGGTGGACTTACACGAGTGAGTGAGCGAAAGTGTGTTATGTTCTGGGTTGTGGAATCATAATCATTGGGTATCTTCGGGTGGGGGTTCGGGGACCTAATGAGACACTAGCTAGTCGTTCAGGGGATTGTGGGTTCACTTCTGACTGAGGTGTGAGGAACGTCCAAGTTCCAAACTCTCATCACCAACATCCTCTTTCATTGTGCATAGTTCTGCATGGGGCTGTGCAGAATACAAGTAGTATGTACTATATCCTATTCCTATCAAAAATAGTCAAATATCTGGTTGTGCATTTTGTTTGTGGTAATTGTCAAAGCCTCAAGATTAAGAAGCCTAGAAGAGGACAACCGAAAGGACTGGACTCAGTGGCTAGAGCTATTAGTATTGGTCAATCTGAGTTTTATTCAAAACCGTACAATAAAGAGTGGCAATGCAAACTGGGAAAGCTTAGCGACAGACTAATATTAGTAGTACAGAGTACAGACATTCATAGCAGAGGCAGTTAGAACTTAGAGGCAGGGATAACCAGAATTTAGAAACAGATAGTCAAGTCAAGATCAACTGATCAAAGAATCTTTTGTAAAAAGATAATTAGGGAGTGGAGCCAGAATTAATAGTTCAGAATAAATAAGGTCCAGTAAAAGTTAGGGCAATATAATTGTTAATATAACCACTGGAGGACTTACTGGGACCAGCAGCAGGGCCCTCGGTAGAGGAGCGGTCCTCTGGTGGTTGTCCCGCCGACTCGGACCCCGTCTTCTTGCCCCTGGGTGCTGCAGATCAGTGATCATGTAAGATATAATAAAGAAAAGAAAGACACAAACATTAATGATTGCTGTGAAACAAATAAATTATCTTAAAAAAACGCTCAAAAAACGTTTTAGGAAACAAAAATTGCTATAAAATTGACCTATCTAATCCGATCGCCTACTGGCTTGCGGAATTCACGGACAGTCTACTTATTGGGGAACACTAATTCAGTGTTCCATTCTGATTGTTTCAAATAAAATCCAGAACACTAACTAAGCCTAAGTACCACCTGACCTAGCCCACCTATTCCAGGCGGGCCAATTGTTCATTAAGCATGCATTTCAATTTTTTATTTCCATCAAAAATGCATAGGTGAGAAGGAGGACACATGCATAAAGTCAGTGCATAATGCATACATCAAATTGTTGGTTGGTTGCGTCTGATGTTCTGCAGCTGACTGACACTGCTAAGCTAAGCTTACCAGTACCACTCACTAAACAAACTACAAAAGGACTGGGGTAAGCAGCACTCAGTGACAGAGGATGCGTCACGCAGACCGCTCAAAAATTATCAACTAATAGTAACTAAACCTAGTATCAAATCCATCCACCACTATTTGACAGGAGGACAAAGGAAAGACTACAGTCTCTCTAGCAATAGCATTACCTAACTGAAGTTCTCTAAAGTAAACTCTTACATAATAATGACAAGCGAGCGCAAAGTTGCAAAAAGTAAGAGTACCGCCCAGCACCTGTGTCCTACAATCACAGAAGATTTTGAAACGTAATTTACCTGCAATGTAAGCAGCATTATTCTTGTTATTATTTGTAAAAAATGTATACACAAATCACAATACTTATACTACTATATATATTGGCTACTCACCAAGCCCCACGACCTCGACACCTAGCAGGTCCAACAGGTCCTGCTCCCGGTCAAGAATGTCTGACCACCGGTGGGCCAGCTGGTTATGTGTGCGCCGGACCGCGGAGCAGCGAAACACTGCCCGACGCACCTTCGCCCACCGACGGTGACGCTCCTGGGTCGGGTAACCGGAGCCTGGCCTGCCGCCTGCTGCCAAGGTCAAGGGAGGTGGCGCTGAATAAAAAAACAAGGGCGGCCACCTCCTCCTCCGTAAACAGCTGGCGGGCTTGCACCCCTGCGGGCGCAGTCTGCCGCAAGGCAGGCGGCGATTGGGCGCACGCCCCTTGCCCTTCTTTGACCCGCTGCTGCTACCCTTCGCCATGGTTCTGGGGTGGGAGGAGGTGAAAAAGAAAAGTTAGAAGGGAAAAATAAAGTTAGGGGAAGAAGTAGGAGCTTAAAGAAGAAAGTTATATAAAACAGTTGGAAAGTAAAAAAAACACAGTAAAAAGTAGAAAAAAATGCAAAATATAGACTTAGGCAGAGAGAGAGATAGGTAAGAAATAAAGAAAAATTGAAAAACTGTGTAAAAAACTAAGGATTGCAAAGATTGAGGGAGGATAGAAAAGCAGGCCCAGAACCATAGCATAGAGTGGTAAAACAAGATGGCCGCGCCCATCGCGACCGCATGGGTAAGTTTGCGCGATATTTCTCCCCGAGCACGCACAAAACGTCGCGAACACGTACAACGCGTTCCCGAACATGGAATGCGCATCGCGAGCACGCTATACGCGACCCGGAACAGGAAATAAGGGATCGCGAACGGGCGGGACAAGTGAAAATCAAAATGGCCGCGCCCATAGGCGACCGCATGGGTAAGTTCGCGCCCCGAGCACGTAAACAGCGTCCCGAACACGAGCGACGCGTTCCCGAGCAAGAAAACGCATCGCGAACGGGCGCGCCAAGCAGCTACGCACGCTCGCGAAGCTATGCGAAGCTCGCGTAGCGCTTCGACGTCTTCGCGTAGCTTCGCGTAGAGCGACTACGCGAACTACGCCCAGGGTTAATAAAAACACAAACCTCAACGTGAAAAAACATGCGATGGGCCAAAGCGCGATGAGGAAATCAGCGATAAGCAGCGCCGGGCCTGCAATACACACATGGCAGGCGGGAAAAACAAGTAGAAAAGTAGAAAAAACACACAAACATAAAATGACCAACACCCAAGCACCATGGAGGCTTCCGGAGCAGGCGCAGAGGACGAGCGCAACCCCACAAGCACCCTGGACGACCAGCCTGGGACCTCGGGGACATGGAAGGGCAAGGACAAGAAGAAGAGGAAGACAAAGTTCAGTCCGCAGGAGAATAGGATCCTGGTCACGGAGGTGATGGAACACCATCAACAACTGTTCGTCACCTCCAACGTGTCATTGGGCACCAAAAATGGAATATGGCGGGACATCGTGGACAAGGTGAATGCCATTGGAGAGCACAAGAGGTCAATGGATGAGGTTAAGAGGCGACGGATTGACATCAAGCGCAAGACCAAGGAGAAACTCGCAGCCAACCAGAAGGCAGCAATGCAGACTGGAGGTGGGAGCCCTGCGCCACAGCAGGAGCTGGATGACATGGAGGAGCTAGTGTCGACAGTCATCAGTGTAGAGACCGTGGCAGGAGTCGGGGGACCGGACACTGCTCGACAGGACCCAACAAAACCGCAACAGGGTGAGTGACCACCAGGTACTGGGGGGACGGGGGGAGATGGCCACAATGGCACACATGCACAATCAAGCAGAGCACAGTGCACACCCACAATCACTCTGGATCATGGACCTGATCCACAGACTGTCACAATGTACAATGCCATGCTGTCTGAATGTGAACCTGTACCATGCGGCTACATACATGCGGACACATTGTAATACACCATCTCCCCTTCACATTGCAGGGGCACCGTCAACACCTCCTGCAGAGCAGTCCCAGCCACTCTTCACTGATGACGAGGAAGACACCACCAGCATCGACACCCAAGCCCTCCAAGACATCATTGAAGTCATCCGCCAATCACCTCCAGGATCAGGGCAGCCCAGCTGCATCCAGGAGACCCCACCCACTCCACAAACCACCCAGCAGGAGGCACCCACAGCCCCGGCAGTCTCCCAAGACCCCCCGGAACAACACATGGCCTTCCAACGCCGTGTCCTGGAGGGCCAGAGGGAGATGGCTGAGCAGGTGCGGGTGGGGTTCGACCTCATGGCTACCAAACTGGATGCCATCCATGGGTGTCTAGGTCACATCAGGGACCAGCTCCAGTCCCTAACGGACACCCACGGCCCACTCCATGGTTTCCAACAAGCCATGACTGACATCGCTGGAGTCCTGATTCGGAGACAAAAACACCTGTCCGCTCAGAGTGGCTCCAGCGATCCCAGCCGTGAGCTGGCACACATGCGGAGGCTCATGGAGGACATGGTGCGGATGGAGGCAGAAAGGATGGCAGCCACCTCTGCACATCAGCAAAATGTAGCTGGGATCTACCATGCCCTGCATGTCTTCATCATGGCATTGCTGCCACAAGGCGTGGCGATGATGAATGCTGCTGCCCCCACACCATCCACATCTCTGCCGCCTGGTGTGTCAGTGCCTCCCAGTGCGGCAGGCGTATCCACACCGGCACCTGATGTGTCACTGCCACACAGTGCGGCTGATAATCTTCCTCCGGCCCCTGATGTGTCAGTGGCACACAGTGCCGCAGCCTGTACTGCACCACCCACAGGTGGGGCAGAGCACACATCCGAGGACAAGGACGTGGATGGGCTTGGGTTCAGAAGGAGGCACTAGCATTCATGTCCGCCACCTTGCCTGTTTTTGCTTGGTGCCGCACATGGCCCCATGACCTGCAACTGACCCCTGATACACTCCGCTGCACTCACCTTGGACCGCAACATGGACTGCCATATCCTGTTTGATGACACGGCGACCAGACTGCGGAGTGTACCCTTCCTCTTCCGCAGTACTTGTCATCCCCGGATGGACTCTGGCTGGCCCTCCACGGGCCCATATTGTGTAGTGTGCTTGGCATGGCCCTGTACCGCTCCAGCTGCAAAACTCCACTGGATGTGCAATAAACATCCAGAAACGCACTGCTGTGTCATGTCTTTCATCATTCATGTATGAATGTGTGGATGAATGTAGGGACAGTGATTTCCCTCATGTCAATGATGCTCATCTAGTGGGATGCCAGTCACGGTGTGCTACATTGCCTATTGTGTTCCGCTTGCCGTGGACACTACAACAGGGACACACGCAATAGTCACTCCCTTGTCCGGACATGGACTGAACCACGCCCAGAGCCCCGGAGTCATTGTTGCAAGCCCTGCGCTGGTCCGGCGTGCGCCAGGCCAGACCACTCCGCTTACGCTCCGAGGGGGGCCCCACATAGCTACATGTCACAGGCGTACTCGCTGGTGGTATGCAGGTCACTGGTCTAGTTGTCAGCATGTCACGGCCACTCCCTGAGGGCAGGTCTGCACACACACCACACCCATCCGGCACAGGCATCACAGGCCATGTGACCCCGCAAATATAAGGGGCCGACGACGTCACATTCCACACTGCCGGTGGTGACTGGATGACGGACTCTCCACGGTTCTCAATGATAAAGGGCCCATGAGTTGTGACGCACAGGGTTTGTTGCACCCGAGGCCTTGCGGCCGTCACGGGCCTACCACCACGTGGCGCTGACTGGGGTTGCACAGGGTTAGTGGCACCGACTCCTTGCGGCCGTCACGGGCCTATCACCACGTGGTGCTGACTGAGGTTGCACAGGGTTAGTGGCACCTTAGGCTTTGCGGCCGTCACGGGCCTACCACCACGTGGCACTGACTGGGGTTGTACAGGGTTAGTGGCACCCGAGGCCTTGCGGCCGTCACGGGCCTACCACCACGTGGCGCTGACTGGTGTTGCACAGGGTTAGTGGCACCCGACGAGCTGAGCGGTGTGCAGCCTGCGATGATGACGTGTGCACTGATGTGGTCTCTGCCATTGATGCCTCAGGACTCAGCGGCATGTGTGGGACCTGCTGGGCCACGGGGCGTGTCCGCATGATGTGGACCATGCCATGGTGGTGGGACCGGGGCCTGGAGCTTGCAGGGGCACGTGGTGTGCCCACTGGTGGACACACCGTTGGTGGCAGGTGAGCAGTGGGCCCGGGGTGCGCAAGTGCGGACAGCCAGCGCTGGCCGGCAGGAGGGGTTGAGGTGCGGCTGCGTGCGTGCGCAGGGACGGACAGGCGTTGTTGCCGTGTGCTGTGAGATGGACTCTGCCATGATTGACTCTGGCCTTGATTACAGATTGCAGTCCTGGTGGCTTGCAGTGTATCCCGGCACGTGGTTGGAGACACACCGGTGGCAGCAGGTGAACAGTGGGGCCTGGGTGCGCAGGGGCGGCAGTGTCTCTCTCTCTCTCTCTCCTTTACTTCCCTCTCTCTCTCTCTCTCTCTCTCTCCCCTTTACTTCCCTCTCTCTCTCTCTCTCTCTCTCTACTTTACTTCCCTCTCTCTCTCTCTCCTTTACTTCTCTCTCTCTGTCTCTCTCTCCTTTACTTCCCTCTCTCTCTCTATCCCTTCCTTCCCTCTCTCTTTCTCTCTCTTTCTCTCTCTGCCTTTCTTTCATTCTCTATTTCTCTGTGTCTCGCTCCTTTGATGTGCGCTTGGCACACATTCTGATTTTGTGCTTTATTTTCCAGGCTGTGACGTCGTGATTGTCATGGACGGACCCGACAGGAGTCTGCCGCATTGGTGTTTTGTGTTGTGATTCAATAAAGTTTTTGGTTGTTACTTCAGTGCTGTGTGACTGTTTCTCGTTCTTCTGGCCACACATGTGTGGTATTTTTTGACAATGTGCATCATCATGCGCTTCTGGTGGCTCTTGTGTCGTGCACGGTATGTGTATGTCCGGGGGGGGTGCGGGGGGTGGCGGTGGGTGTTGCGGCCCTCATGGGTATCCGGGCTGCATGATGTTTGTCTCCATGGCATCTGTGGGTCTTCGGGTGTGGATCTTGGCTGGGCTCCCTTTCATGCTGCAGGTAGTCGTCCTGCTTAACCCCAGCAAAAGGCAGGTGTTAAATCACTGGTGCTAATGCGGCTTATCTCCTGTTTTTGGTTCGCTTCGCAGATCTGGCAGTTCGTTGTG
Source organism: Calotriton arnoldi (assembly GCA_963921515.1). NCBI lineage: Eukaryota > Metazoa > Chordata > Amphibia > Caudata > Salamandridae > Calotriton > Calotriton arnoldi. Next base: position 1,093,715 of record CAWUFW010004823.1, read on the forward strand.
AAAGTGGTGTTGTGGTTTTTTCGTGTGTTTTTGCACGGGAACGCCTACTCTGCATCTCATTAGGGTTAGTTGGTGGTGTCCACCGTGGTGTTAAATTAGGGGCAGTTGTCGCAGGAATACTGGCGATGTCTGCAGTTTGCACCCGCTTGTGAATGGGGTGTTATATCTATCTCCACTTTTGATGGGTTAAGGTGGGGATAAACCTGCAGTAGGTCCTTGTGAATATCCCCCAAAGACTTTAAGCATAGAACTAGCACAGGGCTGTGCATGCCAAGCTGTAAAATGACAAAAACCATTTACCATTCCAGGCACAATATTACAGCTTTGAATTGGTAAAATACCAACAAAGCCAACCTGAAATGAATAAAAGCTACCCCCGACACAGTGACTCACTCTAGTTAGAGCTCTTCAGAGAGTTATAGCTTTGTCCAGACACAAGGGAGCAACCAGTATAAGTCAAAACCCTTTCAGGCATAGAGTGATGCATAAAGTATGCAAAAAAGAAGCAGAGAGCTCTGGGTAGTTCTCAAGTTTAGGTGGAAAGCAGCTCCTGTATAGAGCACTCTCAACACCAGCGACACTCTAGATCTGCACACCTCAAATGTCTGCTTTTCTATCAAAGTCTTTAAGCATAGGATTAGCACAGTGCCATCCATGCCGAGATAAAAATGGACAAAGGGCCATATTCTTAAGAACGGCGATAATGTTATCGCCGTTCTTGAGAATATGGCCCAAAGTCTTTTGCCATTTCTACAGCAAAGTCTTTAAGCATAGGACTAGCACAGTGCTGTCCACGCCAATCTGTAAAATGACAAAAGCCATTTAGCATTCCAGACACGATATTACAGCTTTGAATTGGTAAAATACCAAACAAAGCCAACCTGAAATGAGTAAAAGCAACCACTGACACAGTGTCTCGCTCTAGTTAGAGCTCTTCAGAGAGATATAGCTTTGTCCAGAAAGAAGGGAGCACCCACTATAAGTTAAAACAATACCCTTTCAGGTATAGAGTGACACATTGTGTAGGAGAGTAGGATCTGCTTCACATGGGTACCCCCACTTTTTGCTGATGCTTCACTGTTTTTCGACCTTAGTCTGGCTGGGGCCCTGCTAATCAGAACCCCAGCCTAGCTGCTTCCTCTCTAAAATGGTTTCCATGTGCCTTAGGCACATCTCTGATTGGAATCTGGAGTGCCCTTATAAGTCCCTAGTATATGGTATACTATGTACCCAGGGCATAGGTACCTCAGAGGCCTACCAGGGGCTGAAGCATGTATTGTGCCACCCCTGGAAGGCCAGCCAAAAGGACACCACAGGTCTGCTACTGCAGCCTGGGTAAGGTGGTGCATGCACCCCTTACTGTGATATAGGCTACCTATATCACTACATACATACACACATATAAACCTATAAGTCACTCCTATGGCAGGCCTTATCAATCCTGAAGGCAGAGTGCGTGGTTCCTATGTGAGAGGGTGCCCCTGCATGAGCTGGGCCCCTCTGCAGCGTTCGGAGACCCTTCTCTGATGCTGTTTGTAGTGCAGCCCGACCATATACTCTTAAGCGCATTATAACCTCGCGTTAAATGCTAACTTTGGGATGGCTGCAGTGAAACATGTCGTGTTTGGTGTCAAACATCTTGGAATACTACCCCCCCGCCAGTTCTGGTGGCGGGGGTAGCATTCCACCCTTCTAGAGGGAGAGACATGTACACACCGGGCTACCCGGTAACTTCTTTCCAGAGCCCTGGCATCACAAAATGGATGCCGCTGCCACAGACACGAGTCTGGCCTCCTGCTGCTGACCGAAACTCCGGCAGGGGGGGCCTGGACAATAGGTTTCCTGTCCCAGGGAGGTGTAACCACCTCCCCAGACAGGATAGTGTGTATTGGGGCTGGGCGGGAGCACTCTCTGGTGCTTTGAAGTCCTGCACTGGGGGCACATTTGGTGTCCCTGTGCATACCCCAGTTCAAACCGGCTCAGGGGCTTCCAGCCCCTGCTCTGGCGCGAAACTGGACAAAGGGAAAGGGTGTAACCACCCCTCTGCCCTGACCCTCCCATAGGTGGGTCCACAGAGTATGTCCAACCCCCTACCTTAGTATAAGTATGGGACCCCAGTCCTTAGGACTTTAGATTAACCTGGACGAAACTCTGACACAGAATCCTGGACCTTCGACGCTCTACTTCAAGATTAGAGGACTGAAGAATCTCCCTTGGGGTCAAGGAGTGACTCCCCTGCTTGGCAGGCACCAAAGAAGCAATTGTCCGGTCTGCATCGCTGAAGCTCCCACCGGACGCCGAAGTCTTTGCATCACCAGAGGTGGATTTCCAGACTTCCCCGAGGCTGCCCTGAGTCCCCAGCAAAGCTGAGGCCCGTAGCTGTCGTGGGTAACGTGGAACCGTGACCCCTGGACACCGATCGCATTTGCAAGTGCATCCTCTTCTGGGTCTCCCACGAAGTCGTGCTTTGGGCTCCGAGTAGCCCCAGCCTCCAGCACCGACTGCACTGAAGATCACTGGCCTCCACTCCACGAGTGTCCTGTGAGCCAGCTCCACGTGCATTGACTCGAGGCTCCTTTGCGGTCGCTAGTCCATTGGCTAGTAGGCCCTCCCGAAGGCCAATCTTCTCCTGCTTGGGCTCCCTGGTTGCCCCAGGCGTGCCCTGACCTACCCTCACTGGGTGAGTCCCACAGACCTTGTTGGTCTGCAACATCATCCTTCTTCCATTTCCACAAGACTTGCCGTTGCCAAGGCTTGTTGGGTCCAATCCGGTCGCCGACACCCTTGCCATCGACAGACGTCGTGGGCAGCTCGAATCCAGCTCCTGGTTGTCGTCGACGCCTCCTGGACCTCGTGGCTGAAGAGTCAAGATGACCGTCAACCTACCTGAAGCACTCGACATCGGTGGGCATCTGCTCATCGCCTTCCTGGTCACTGGCTAGTGACCCAGACTCTGTCCCCTCTGCTTTCAGGTTCTTCAAATCTTCGATCCACCTTTGGATCCACCCGAACACTTTCGACTTGGCCGCCAGCAGCACTTTGCAGCAGATCGCCATTGAAAGTGACGACGAAACCCGACCCCGAAAGACACCTATGCACCCGGCTCCCCTGGGTGAGGTAACTCGAGTACTCCGGTGCTCCCGTGGGTATTGACTCTAGAACAGCCGAGTTCTCAAAGGGTTTGCTCCAAGTCCTCCTCTAAGTGTCCCTTTTCTTTTAAATTCAAACCGCGACTTTCCCCATAGAAGGTAACGGCGTTTCGCGGCTGTGTTCATACACTGCACGCGTCCCCCGTGGGTCCCCTGTGTCACTACCTTGGGTGGTTCCTTGTGGTCCAAGCACTTCTACAGGCTCTAGGCCCTGTGTCTAGCTCAGTCGTGGTTCTTATACCACTTTATTGGTATATGGTTTGGTACGCCCCTAGGGCTCAAACGTGTATTTGTGCTATTACTGTAGATAACTAACTTATAACTTATGTACTTCGAACTCTAACTTCATAAAGAGACTAGAGGGGTGTGTTTAGCAATAAATACATATATTTTGAATATATACCTGGTGTGGTCCTCTTTCATTTGGTCACTCAAGAGATTATATACTGGTAAAACAAGCTGCTTTACATTCCTTCAAGACTTAGCCTGAAGGCTGCTCTCCATAGCTACCACTAGGATAGCTTTCAATAAAGGTTGTCTTTAACCTATCTCCAATAAGGGGTTGTTTGGACTGGTGCAAGGTGCCCACTATAATTAGTGGACAGCATATGCCAGGCCAACTTCTCACATTGGTGTGCAGCGTGTGGGATTCCAGCTTGCTATTGTTTTACCAGATAATCTCAATTGAATTGATCAACTGAAAACCACTAAGGGTACCTAAGGTACATATAAATCAAGCTTAGTAATACAGTAAGTTCTACTGAACTTAGAGTTGTGTGTTAAGGGATAGCACACCCTTTCTACAACTCAAGAGAGTTTAGTAGGCCACACTAGAGTAGGTAGTGCATACACCACACCTCACTAGTAATGTCTTCAAAGCCAGGACCCAGTGAGTCCTTGCCAGAAGCCAGTGGGCTTCTTCCCTCCAAGTATGATAAACTCCCATTCTTGGAATTGAGAGCATTATGCAATACTAGGAAGCTGAAGGCAGGCAAAAGTGCCAGCACCCAACACCTCAGGGAGGTGTTACTGGCTGATGATCAGCAGGCCCCTAGGGTCTGAAGGGGTAGGCAGAGAGGGTGGGGCAGAAGATGAGGAAGGGGTCAGGGGTGAAGAAACCCAGGCCCCCCCCTCTGAAACTGGCCAGGAAGGTGAAAATGACCTTGTCCTGGAAAACCCAATTCCTCCTGTGGAGGAGGAGGATCAGAATGACCTCCCCTTTGTCCCCCCAGGAAGAATACTGAGTGTGCCCAGAAGGTCTAGATCTCCTTCTCAGGAGTCTAACCACCGTGACACCTCAATAGGGACCTCTGTCTCATCTCATAGGAGGGAATCCTCTCATGAAAGGAGAAAGAGATTGCTTCAGTATGAACAAGCCCAGCTTGAGCTCAGAAAACAGCAATTGGCTATAGACAGGGAGTCCCTAGATCTCTATAGAGAGAGAAAAAAGATGGGACTAGAGTCCCATGGTGGCAGCAATTTCCCCAGAGATAGGGAAAGGTCTTATGACCATAGAAACCTGAGCAAGATTGTCCCTCCCTACCAGAGTGGGGATGACATCCACAAATGGATAACTGCTCTAGAGAGGGCCTGTAAAGTACAGAGGGTCCCTCAGGAGCAGTGGGCAGCAATCTTGTGGCTCTCCTTTGCAGACAAAGGTAGAGATAAGCTCCTCACTGTTAGAGAGGAGGATGCTGATAATTACAACGTCTTGAAGAGTGCTCTGATTGATGGGTTTGGCCTAACCACTGAACAATACAGGTTAAAGTTCAGAGATACCCAAAAGGCACAGACTCAAGACTGGGTGGACTTTGTTGATTGTTCTGCCAAGGCTCTGGAAGGTTGGTTATTGGGCAGTAAGGTATGTGACTTCACAGGATTGTACAATCTTATCATGAGGGAGCAGATCCTTAACAATTGTCAAAATCAGCTGTTGCATCAGCACCTGGTGGACTCTGATCTGACCTCTCCCCAAGAATTGGGAAAGAAGGCAGACAAATGGGTCAGAACCAGGGTGAGGCAGAAGGTACAGAACCAAGGTGGTGACCCTAAGAAGCAAGATTCGAAAAACTCTGATAAGGGTGGGGAGAAGGGTAAAGACCAAAAGTCTTCACAAGGCCCCCAAAAATCTTCTTCAGGTGGGGATTCACAGTCTAACAAGGGAAGAAGCCAAAAGAAACCATGGTGCAAGGTCTGTAAGCAAAAGACCCACTGGACCAGTGATTGCACCAAGTCCAAAGACTCTACTCCAGCCCCCACCAATGCCCCTAAGGCACCTGCTCCCTAGTGCAGTTACAGTTGGTGGTGGGACTACACAAGCCAAGGGTTTAGTAGGGTTGACCCTGGGTAAGGAGATGAGCTCTGACCTAGTCAGAGAACTCACTCAGGCTGTCCTAGTCTGTGATGGAGGCATGGATGTGACCTCCTCTGTGAGTCCCAGTAATCTGGGCAAGTACAGGCAACAGCCCTTAATCAATGGAAAAGAGGCTTTGGCATTTAGGGACACAGGGGCAAGTGTCACCATGGTGACACAAGACCTTGTGAATCCTGGGCAGATTATACTTGGTGAAATGTACCAAGTGACCAATGCTAGCAACGTCAGAACAGACCATACTCTGGCAGTTGTTAACTTCTCCTGGGGAGGGGTAACTGGCCTTAAGAAGGTTGTGGTAAGTGCAGACCTACCCGTTGAATGCTTGCTTGGCAATGACTTAGAAACTTCAGCTTGGGCAGAAGTGGAGCTCAGGACCCATGCAGAAATGCTGGGCATCCCTGCAGATGTGTTTGCTGTGACCAGGTCACAAGCCAAAATGTCTAACACTGAACAGGCCTTGGATTCTGGAATAATGGACCAAGTGCCCTCCAAGAAGAGGAGTAGTAGGGTAAAGGCAGTGCCTTCCCCTTGGCTCAGAAGGAAGATCAGTCTCTTGAGGGGGATGATCTCAGTCCTGAGGAAGGAACTGTCCCATAGGAGCTTGAACCTGACCAGGTTGAGTTCTTGGGGACAGGGGCCCTTCCAGGGCAGATCTGAGCCAGGAGCAGCAGAGCTGCCCCTCTCTTGAACCCCTCAGACAGCAAGCTGCTGCTGAGGCTGCTGGGAAAGCTAGTGGTCCCCATACTGTGTATTGGGATGATGGACTCTTGTACCCAGAGTGTAGAGACCCCAAGCCTGGTGCCACCAGGAGGTTGGTTATACCTCTGAAGTTCAGGGGCTTCCTATTGACCCTAGCCCATGACATTCCCTTAGCAGGTCACCTGGGCCAGAACAAGACTTGGGACAGAATTGTCCCTCACTTTCACTGGCCCCACATGTCTGAAGACACCAAGGAGTTTTGTCGCTCCTGTGTAACCTGCCAGGCCAGTGGCAAGGCAGGTGGCACTACAAAGGCCCCCTGATACCACTACCTGTGGTGGGGTTCCCTTTGAAAGGGTGGGGATTGACATTGTTGGTCCCATGGATCCCCAAACAGCATCTGGGCACAGGTTTATCCTGGTGGTAGTGGATCATGCCACCAGGTACCCAGAGGCTATTCCCCTTAGGACCACTACAGCACCTGTGGTGGCAAGAGCCCTCCTGGGAATTTTCTCAAGAGTGGGCTTCCCTAAGGAGATTGTATCAGACAGGGGTGCTAACTTTATGTCTGGATACTTAAAAGCAATGTGGAAGGAGTGTGGAGTGACTTACAAGTTCACCACACCCTATCACCCACAATGCAATGGTTTAGTTGAGAGATTCAACAAAACCTTGAAGGGCATGATTAAAGGGCTCTCAGAAAAGCTTAGGCGAAGATGGGACATACTCTTGCCCTGCCTTTTATTTGCATACAGGGAGGTGCCTCAAAAGGGGGTTGGCTACAGCCCTTTTGAACTTTTGTTTGGTCACCCTGTCAGGGGTCCATTGTGCTTGGTGAAGGAAGGATGGGAGTTCCCTCTCAAGCCCCCAAAGCAAGACATAGTGGACTATGTACTTGGTCTCCGCTCCCGGATGGCTGAGTACATGAAAAAGGCAACTAAAAACCTTGAGGCTAGCCAGGAACTCCAAAAAGCCTGGCATGACCAAAAGGCTGTACTGACTGTTTACCAGCCAGGACAGAAGGTGTGGGTGTTGGAGCCAGTGGCCCCAGCAGCTCTCCAAGACAAATGAAGTGGACCCCATACCATTGTTGAACAGAAGGGTGAGGTTACCTACTTAGTAGACCTAGGAACACCCAGGAGTCCCCACAGGGTTCTCCATGTCAACAGGTTAAAACCATATGTGGACAGGGCAGACATGGGCTTGCTCATGGCTACTGATGAGGGACAGGAGGAAGAGAGTGACCCACTCCCTGACCTGCTCTCACAGAACCCTGATGATGGGTCAGTGGATGGTGCAGCCTTGGCAGGCAGCCTCACTACCCAGCAGCAGACTGATTGCAGACAGGTGCTCAATCAGTTCAGACACATATTCTCACTCACACCCAGTCAGACTACCTGGTGCACTCATGAAGTGGACACTGGGGACAGTCTGCCTATTAAAAATAAGATTTATAGGCAACCTGACCATGTCAGGGACTGTATCAGGACAGAAGTCCAGAAGATGTTGGATTTGGGAGTTATTGAACCCTCAGATAGCCCTTGGGCTAGTCCAGTGGTCCTTGTGCCAAAACCTCATACCAATGGTGGGAAAAGAGATATGAGGTTTTGTGTGGACTACAGGGGACTCAATGCAGTCACTAGGACTGATGCCCATCCAATACCTAGGGCAGATGAGCTAATAGACACTTTGGCCTCAGCCAAGTATCTAAGCACATTTGACCTGACAGCTGGCTACTGGCAGATCAGACTAGCTGATGATGCAAAGCCAAAGACAGCATTCTCAACCCCTAGTGGGCATTATCAATTTGTGGTGATGCCCTTTGGTCTGAAGAATGCACCTGCCACTTTTCAGAGGTTGGTGAATACAGTCCTTACAGGTCTGGAAGCCTATAGTGCAGCATATCTAGATGATATTGCTGTCTTTAGCTCCACCTGGGAGGATCACCTGGTCCACCTCAGAAATGTTTTGCAGGCCCTGCAGAAAGCAGGCCTGACTATCAAGGCCACAAAGTGCAAGATAGGGCAGAGTCAGGTTGTGTACCTGGGCCACCTTGTGGGTGGAGGCCAGGTTCAACCACTGCAGAGCAAGATCCAGACCATCATGGACTGGACTGCTCCAACTATCCAGACTCAGGTGAGAGCCTTTTTAGGCCTGACTGGGTACTATAGGAGATTTGTCAAGGGGTATGGATCAATAGTGACACCCCTAAATGACTTAACTTCCAAGAAAATGCCCAAAAAGGTTCAGTGGACAGTTAGCTGTCAAAAGGCATTTGATGACCTAAAGCAGGCCATCTGCACTGCTCCCATTCTACAGAGTCCTGATTACTCCAAGAAGTTCATTGTCCAAACAGATGCATCTGAATTGGGGGTAGGGGCTGTACTGTCACAATTGAATGATGAAGGTCAGGATCAGCCAGTAGCTTTTATTAGCAGAAGGCTGACCCCTAGAGAGAAACGTTGGTCAGCCATTGAGAGGGAGGCCTTTGCTGTGGTCTGGGCTCTGAAGAAGTTGAGGCCATACTTGTTTGGTACTCACTTCCTTGTTCAAACAGACCATAAGCCCCTCTTATGGCTAAAACAAATGAAGGGTGAAAACTCCAAACTGCTTAGGTGGTCCATTTCCCTACAGGGGATGGACTTCACAGTGGAACATAGACCTGGGAGTAACCATGCCAATGCAGATGGACTCTCTAGGTACTTCCACTTAGAACATGAAGACTTAACTGGGCAAGGTTAGTTTAATGTCCCTACGTTTGGGGGGTTGTGTAGGAGAGTAGGATCTGCTTCACATGGGTACCCCCACTTTTTGCAGATGCTTCACTGTTTTTCGACCTTAGTCTGGCTGGGGCCCTGCTAATCAGAACCCCAGCCTAGCTGCTTCCTCTCTAAAATGGTTTCCATGTGCCTTAGGCACATCTCTGATTGGAATCTGAGTGCCCTTATAAGTCCCTAGTATATGGTATACTATGTACCCAGGGCATAGGTACCTCAGAGGCCTACCAGGGGCTGAAGCATGTATTGTGCCACCCCTGGAAGGCCAGCCAAAGGACACCACAGGTCTGCTACTGCAGCCTGGGTAAGGTGGTGCATGCACCTCTTACTGTGATATAGGCTACCTATATCACTACATACATACACACATATAAACCTATAAGTCACTCCTATGGCAGGCCTTATCAATCCTGAAGGCAGAGTGCGTGGTTCCTATGTGAGAGGGTGCCCCTGCATGAGCTGGGCCCCTCTGGAGCGTTCAGAGACCCTTCTCTGATGCTGTTTGTAGTGCAGCCCGACCATATACTCTTAAGCGCATTATAACCTCGCGTTAAATGCTAACTTTGGGATGGCTGCACGGAAACATGTCGTGTTTGGTGTCAAACATCTTGGAATACTACCCCCCGCCAGTTCTGGCGGCGGGGGTAGCATTCCACCCTTCTAGAGGGAGAGATATGTACACACCGGTATACCCGGTACTGACTTTCCAGAGCCCTGGCATCACAAAATGGATGCCGCTGCCACAGACACGAGTCTGGCCTCCTGCTGCTGACCGAAACTCCGGCAGGGGAGGCCTGGACAATAAGTTTCCTGTCCCAGGGAGGTGTAACCACCTGCCCAGACAGGATAGTGTGTATTGGGGCTGGGCGGGAGCACTCTCTGGTGCTTTGAAGTCCTGCACTGGGGGCACATTTGGTGTCCCTGTGCATACCCCAGTTCAAACCGGCTCAGGGGCTTCCAGCCCCTGCTCTGGCGTGAATCTGGACAAAGGGATAAGGGGTGTAACCACCCCTCTGCCCTGACCCTCCCATAGGTGGGTCCACAGAGTATGTCCAACCCCCTACCTTAGTATAAGTATGGGACCCCAGTCCTTAGGACTTTAGATTAACCTGGACGAAACTCTGACACAGAATCCTGGACCTTCGACGCTCTACTTCAAGATTAGAGGACTGAAGAATCTCCCTTGGGGTCAAGGAGTGACTCCCTGCTTGGCAGGCACCAAAGAAGCAATTGTCCGGTCTGCATCGCTGAAGCTCCCGCCGGACACCGAAGTCTTTGCATCACCAGAGGTGGATTTCCAGACTTCCCCGAGGCTGCCCTGAGTCCCCAGCAAAGCTGAGGCCCGTAGCTGTCGTGGGTAACGTGGAACCATGAGCCCTGGACACCAATCGCATTTGCAAGTGCATCCTCTTCTGGGTCTCCCACGAAGTCGTGCTTTGGGCTCCGAGTAGCCCCAGCCTCCAGCACCGACTGCACCGAAGATCACTGGCCTCCACTCCATGAGTGTCCTGTGAGCCAGCTCCACGTGCATCGACTCGAGGCTCCTTTGCGGTCGCTAGTCCGTTGGCTAGGAGGCCCTCTCGAAGGCCAATCTTCTCCTGCTTGGGCTCCCTGGTTGCTCCAGGCGTGCCCTGCCTTACCGTTGCTGGGTGAGTCCCACAGACCTTGCTGGTCTGCAACATCGTCCTTCTTCCATTTCCACAAGACTTGCCGTTGCCAAGGCTTGTTGGGTCCAATCCGGTTGCCGACACCCCTGCAATCGACAAACGTCGTGGGCAGCTTGAATCCAGCTCCTGGTCGTCGTCGACGCCTCCTGGACCTCGTGGCTGAAGAGTCAAGATGACTGTCAACCTACCTGAAGCACTCGACATCGGTGGGCATCTGCTCATCGCCTTCCTGGTCACTGGCTAGTGACCCAGACTCTGTCCCCTCTGCTTTCAGGTTCTTCAAATCTTCGATCCACCTTTGGATCCACCCGAACACTTTCGACTTGGCCGCCAGCAGCACTTTGCAGCAGATCGCCATTGAAAGCGACGACGAAACCCGACCCCGAAAGACACCTATGCACCCGGCTCCCCTGGGTGAGGTAACTCGAGTACTCCGGTGCTCCCGTGGGTATTGACACTAGAACAGCCTAGTGCTCAAAGGGTTTGCTCCAGTCCTCCTCTAAGTGTCCCTTTTCTTTTAAATTCAAACCGCGACTTTCCCCATAGAAGTTAACGGCGATTCGCTGCTGTGTTCATACACTACACGCGTCCCCCGTGGGTCCCCTGTGTCACTACCTTGGGTGGTTCCTTGTGGTCCAAGCACTTCTACAGGCTCTAGGCCCTGTGTCTAGCTCAGTCGTGGTTCTTATACCACTTTATTGGTATATGGTTTGGTACGCCCCTAGGGCTCAAACGTGTATTTGTGCTATTACTGTAGATAACTAACTTATAACTTATGTATTTCGAACTCTAGCCTCATAAAGAGACTAGAGGGGTGTGTTTAGCAATAAATACATATATTTTGAATATATACCTGGTGTGGTCCTCTTTCATTTGGTCACTCAAGAGATTATAGACTGGTAAAACAAGCTGCTTTACATTCCTTCAAGACTTAGCCTGAAGGCTGCTCTCCATAGCTACCACTAGGATAGCTTTCAAAAAAGGTTGTCTTTAACCTATCTCCAATAAGGGGTTGTTTGGACTGGTGCAAGGTGCCCACTATAATTAGTGGACAGCATATGCCAGGCCAACTTCTCACACATAAACTATGCAAAACAGAAGCAGAGAACCCTGGGTACTTCTCAAGTTCAGGTGGAAAGCAGCTCCTGTATAGAGCACCCTCAACACCAGCGACTCTCTAGATCTGCTCACCTCAAATGTCAGCTTTTCTATCAAAGTCTTTAAGCATGGGATTAGCACAGTGCCATCCGTGCCGAGATAGAAAAGGACAAAGCCTTTTGCCATTTCTACAGCAAAGTTTTTTAAGCATAAAACTAGCACAGTGCTGTCCATACTAAGCTGTAAAATGACAGAAGCCATTTACTACTCCAGGCTCAATATTACAGCTTTGAATTGGTAAAACTCCAACCAAGCCAACCTAAAATGAGCAAAAACTACCCCCGACACAGTGTCTCACTCTAGTTAGACCTCTTCAGAGAGGTACAGCTTTGTCCAGACAAAACAGAGCACCCAGTATAAGTCAAAACAATACCCTTTCAGGAATAGAGTGATGCATAAATTATGCAAAAAAGAAGCAGAGAACTCTGGGTAGTTCTCAAGTTTAGGTGGAAAGCAGCTCCTGTATAGAGCACTCTCAACACCAGCGACACTCTAGATCTGCTCACCTCAAATGTCTGCTTTTCTATCAAAGTCTTTAAGTATAGGATTAGCACAGTGCCATAGATGCCGATATAGAAAAAGACCTAGGGGCATATTACCAAGGATTTGCGATATTTATCGCAAAGCGCGCATAGCGCTGTTTTTTTTTATCGCCGGCTATCGCTGGATTTCATCGCGGAGATAACGCGTTATTATCAACGCTTATCTCCAAGGCGATAAAAAATCCAGCGATAGCGGCGAAACCCAGCAATTGCGCGAGAAATCCAGCGATAAATTCACTGCGCTAATGAAAAGCTTGCTAATAGGCAGGTGAGGACTTAACCTTACAATCCACCTCCCATTGACAAGATGGTTAAGTCAAGTTCTTATCAGGTGTTAAATTCCAGCGATAATCGCGGTTAGCGCGACATTGTTTATCGCTTCGCGGGCATTGATAATAGGGGGAAGTTGTGTTTGCGACTGTTTGCAGTTGCTTTTAGTTGGGAACGCCTACTTTGCATGTCATTAGCGATAATTATCGCTGACATGCAAAGCGGCAACAAAACGGCCGCTATCGCCATTAAGCTGTCGCTAACAGCTGTTAGCGACAGCTTGCTAATAGGGCGGTAAAAATATCGCCGCTTTATCGGCAAAAAGTGCCGCTAAAGTGGCGATACTGCCCTTGATAATATGCCCCAAAGTCTTTTGCCATTTCTACAGCAAAGTCTTTAAGCATAGGACTAGAACAGTGCTGTCCACGTCAAGCTGTAAAATGACAAAAGCCATTTACCACTCCAGGCACAATATCACAGCTTTGAATTGGTAAAACACCAACCAAGCCAACATGAAATAAGTAAAAGCTACCCCCGACAAAGTGTCTCGCTCTAGTTAGAGCTCTTCAGAGAGTAATAGCTTTGTCCAGGCACAAGGGAGCACCCAGTATAAGTCAAAACAATACCCTTTCAGGCATAAAGTGATGCATAAATTATGCAGCAGAGAACTCTGGGTAGTTCTCAAGTTTGAGTGGAAAGCAGTTCCTGTATAGAGCACTCTCAACACCAGTGACACTCTAGATCTGCTCACCTCAAATGTCTGCTTTTCTATCAAAGTCTTTAAGCATAGGATTAGCACAGTGCCATCCATGCCGAGATAGAAAAGGACAGAGGGGCATATTAGCAAGACCACGTCAAAATGTAACGCTGCTTAGCGGCAGGAAACTGCTGCTAAACGGCGATAATGGGCTTGTTAATATGCGAGTGGAATTCAATAGAAGCCCAGGTTAGATGTGCAGGACATCTAACCTGGGCTTCTATTGAATTCCATAACGCATATTAGCCAGCCCATTATCGCCGTTTTACCGGCAGTTTCCTGCCGCTAAAACGGCGATAATTTTAACGGGGGTCTTGCTAATATGCCCCAAAGTCTTTTGCCATTTCTACAGCAAAGTCTTTAAGCATAGGACTAGCACAGTGTTGTCCACGCTGAGCTGTAAATTGACAAAAGCAATTTAGCACTCCAGGCACGATATTACAGCTTTGAATGGGTAAAAGCTACCCCCAACACAGTGTCTCACTCTAGTTAGAGCTCTTCAGAGAGATATAGCTTTGTCAAGACACAAGAGAGCACCCAGTCTAAATCAAAACAATACCCTTTCAGGCATAAAGTGATGCATAAATTATGCAAAAAAGAAGCAGAGAACTCTGGGTAGCTCTCAAGTTTAGGTGGAAAGCAGCTCCTGTATAGAGCACTCTCAACACCAGCGACACTCTAGATCTGCTCACCTCAAATGTCTGCTTTTCTATCAAAGTCTTTAAGCATAGGATTAGCACAGTGCCATAGATGCCGATATAGAAAAAGAGAAAGGGGCATATTCACAAGGACTTATCGCCGATTTATCAGCACTTTAGCGCCGCAAAAGTGACGATAGACTCATCGCCCCATTCTCAAGCTGGTGCAAACTGCCCATATCGCCAATTTACCAGAGATAGCTGCCGCAAAAAACATCGCCACGGATGAATGCAACAACTAACGCTAATGATGTGCAGAGTAGGCGTTCCCATGCAAAAACACACGAAAACACTACTTCGGGAGTTTCTCAACGACCAGCCAGATCTGCGATGCGAACCAAGAACAGGCGATAAGGCGCGTTAGCAGCAGGGATTTAACACCTGCTTTTTGCTGTTGTTAAGCAGGCGACTACCTGCAGTATGAAAGGGAGCCCAGCCCAGAGCCACATCTGAAGACCAACACATGTCATGGAGCCAATGATCATGCAGCTCGGAGAACCAAGAGGGCCACAACACCCACCGCCACCACTCCCAGCCCCCCCCGGACCACTCGCCCCGGATTACCACCTAGGCAGTGCAGGACAGCGGACGACCCTAAAACGCACCAGCCCCAGAGACTCAACGCCAGAGGAAGCCATTGGCCAACACAGGCTCAAAAGGACAACCATCCACCGCATCCTGACACACATTGCCCACAGGTTGACGGTACCAACACAGCGGACAACCCACATCCCCCCGAAGACAAAGCTGCTGGCTGTGCTGCACCTGTTGGCCCCTGGTACCTTCCAACCAACAACTGCCAGAGTCGGAGGAGTCTCACAGCCAGCCCCATCAAACTCCCTCACACATGTCATGGATGCATGTCCACAAAAGCAACGGCGAGCCCCTGTATCCGCACCACACGATAGTTCCAATTCGTACTGCACCTGCACAACCAACCCCAACGCCAGCCGTGCTAGACGCCTCCGTGCCCCATGCCCAAGATCGTAGTAACCGAAATGTGGGTGCGCCAAGTCATGAAGTCCAGTAGTCAACAGTAGTGTAAAAACAGAACTTTATTACAAATACACAAACAAACAAAACGAAAAGCTCAGCCAACGCGTTCCATTCCCAACGGGGAACTTCAACAGGGCAACGTGTCTTCAGAAACCTGTGGGAGAAATGGTGACAATGGTCAAACTTCCGTATAGTCACATGCCTAATCTGGAACAGTGTACTGCACTTGCACAAACCGGAATGCCTCACAGGCATGATAAACCATGCATGAGAAGACTGTAACAGAACTACGTGTGGCCGTAACCGTCGTAGGAATGAAGAGGAAGGTAACGACCACACAAACTGCTGTTACGGTCACATCATGCAGGACTCATCGTACCTGAAAGCATCACGGTGTGTGTCAGCTCGATACCCCTGCCCCTCACTCCCCCACACTGCGCAGGAACATCTTGAGACCACGCAAGGGAACTACGCCATAGCTGGCGTCACGCACGTGTTGGGGGCAATTCACAGCACACGTGTATGACTAGTGCCCCCTGCCGACACTGCTCACAATCACAATCACCGTAACAGCAACCACACGCATGCCATCACTGTGCATACAGAAGTGGACCACCGTGGCCTGTCCACCAATGTCGTCGCAAACTCCCCAGGCAGTGTTCATGATCCCCACATGTCTGCAAGTCCGCCACCAACCAGCGCTTTGAGGATGGCCCCCATGGAAATGCACTGCCCATCGGCAAGTACCAACTGAACACACCACACACCTCAACTCCACAATCCCCCAAATCACAACTGTGGGAATGCACACGTCACGAATCCACCACCAACGTGACTACTGGATGTGTCACAGTCTGCGCCACAACCTTCCCATAGGCCTACACACACGTGGCCGACCACCTTCAACATGCACATTCACACTGGAGATGAGGTGGCTACGTCCCAAACCAACCCACGCACATCACGTCATCGCATGCAGGGTCAAGTCAGCAAGGGCGGCGCCCCCCACCCAGCCACGAGTCCGCCGCCATGACCGGTGGTGCCTGTGCTATCCTGTGCGCCTGCTGCACCCCAGCCCTGGTCCCTAGACAGGTCTTCTGCCCAGCGATGACTGGCCGCCCCTGCGCACCCAGGCCTCAATGCTCACCTGCCACCACCGGCGTGTCTCCAAGAGGGCCCACTACGTGCCGGTGCATGCTCCTCAGCCGATCGCTGGATTCCGTGCCACAGGCCCCCGGCGCACCCTGTGGCACCGCACCGCGGAGTCATGTGTGTGCTGACTGCTGCCTGCGCGTACACTGCGGTCCAGCAGGGCACACTGTTCAATTTGAGTCTTGATTCGCAGGACGCCGTATTGAGGCCAACGCATCATCGCAGGCTGCACACCCGCTCAGCTCTTCAGGTGCCACTAACCCTGTGCAACGCAAGTCATCGTCACTTGGTGGTAGGCCCTTGCCAGCCGCAGCTCTTCAGGTGCCACTAACCCTGTGCAATGCAAGTCATCGTCACGTGGCGGTAGGCCCCTGCCAGCCGCAGCTCTTCAGGTGCCACTAACCCTGTGCAACGCAAGTCATCGTCACGTGGCGGTAGGCCCCTGCCAGCCGCAGCTCTTCAGGTGCCACTAACCCTGTGCAACGCAAGTCATCGTCACGTGGCGGGAGGCCCGTGCGGGCCGCAGTGCAGCAGGTGCCACCAACTCAGTGCGCCACAAGTCAAGGACCCTTCATGATTGGGTCGCGTGGTGCGGACGCCATCATGTCGTCTCCGGCAGTGGGGAATGTGACATGCTAGGCCCCTTTTATTGGCAGGGTCACATGTCCTGTGACGCCTGTGACGGGTGTGGTGTGGGTGTGAACCAGCCCTCAGGGAGTGGCTGTGGCATGCTGACAACTAGACCAGTGATCATCAGATCACTACAGGGAAAACCTGGGACATGTAGCTTTGTTGTCCCCCCTCTGAGCGTAAGCGGAGTGGACTGACCTGGCGTATGGCAGGCCAGCGTAGGGGTGGGAACAATGACCCCGGGGCTCTGGGCGTGCTTCAGTTCTGGGCTGGACATGGAAGTAACTGATGCTTGTGTCTCTGTTGTAGTGTCTACGCCACCCGGAACGCAATCGGCAATGTTGCACCCTGTGACTCAAGTCCCACGACATGAGCAACATGGACGTAAGGGGGAATCACTGACCCTACATTCATCCATACTCTCATACTTGAATGATCAAAGGCATGACACATCTGTGTGATTCTGAATGTTTAATTCACATCCAGTAGAGTGTTGCAGCTGGAGCAGTACAGGGCCATGCAAACCCCACTTCACATTATTGGCCCGTGGAGGGCCAGCCAGAGTCCTTCAGGGAATGACAGGTACATCGGAAGAGGAAGAGTTCAGTCCGCAGTCTGATCGCTGTGTCATTGGTAACCAAACAGAATATGGCAGTCCATGTCGAGGTCCAGGTGAGTGTCGTAGAGTGTATCGGGGGACTGTGGAAGGTGATGATGCAAAGGGCAGAACCAAGCAGAAACAGGCCATATGGCAGAGATGAATGCTACTGCCTCCTCCTTACCAGTAAGGTTGATTCACCCGCATCTTCATCCTCTGATGTCACATGTGCCTCACACGTGGGTGGTGGTGGATTGCCTGCCGCACTGTGAGGCACTGACACATCAGGGGGCGGAGATGTGGATGTAGAAGCAGCAGCAGCATTCATCTGCGCAAGGCCTTGAGGCAGCAATGCCATGACGATGTGCTGCAGGGCATGGAGGGTCCCAGCCACATCTCGCTGGTGTGCAGCTGTGGCAGCCATTCTTTCCGCCGTCATCCGCTCCATGTTCTCCATGAGCCCCCGCATCTGTCCCAACTCCCGGCTGACATCGCTGGAGCCACTCTGACTGGACAGTTGTTCTTGTCTCAGTATCATGACTCCAGCGATGTCAGCCATGGATCGTTGGAGAGCATGGAGCAGACTGTGGGTGTCCATTAGGGACTGTAAGTGGTCCCTGATGGTACTCAGACACCCATGTATGGCATCAAGTTTGGCTGCCATGAGGTCGAACCCCACCCGCACCTGATCAGCCATCTTCTCCTGGACCTCTAACACACGGCGTTGGAAGGCCATGTGTTGTCCGTGGGGGTCCTGGGAGACAGCCGGGGTGGTAGGTGCTTCCTGCTGTGTGGTCTGTGCAGGGGGTGGGGTCTCCTCGATGCAGCTGGGCTGCCCTACTCCTGGAGGTGAGGTGCCGTAGCTGTCCATGAACTCTTGGAAGGCGTCGGTGTCAAAGGTGTGGAGGTCCTCTTCGTCATCAGTGAAGAGCTGTTGGGTCTGCTCTGCAGGAGGTGTTGATTCTCCCTCTGCAATGTGAAGGGGAGGTGCAGTTTGACATTGTGTTCACATGTATGTTGATGCATTGTACAAGTTTACATACAAACTGCATGACAATGTACATTGTGACTGTTTGGGAGGAGCTGCCTATTTGATGCGGGACAGTGGACATTTCGACAACATCACGGATGTGTGTTTGTACTTGTACATTATCATCTCACATTTCTCTGCTATGCCAAATGTGATTGACCAGTTTCTACACACAAGCGGCACCAGTTGTGTCCTCTGTTCTGTTGTGAACGTGTTGCAGTTTGTACCACATTGTTGTCAATGTTGATGTGCTCTGAATGTCATGTGTGTGTGCTGCATTTTGGGAGAGTCACCCTGCAGCTCTGATTTGGCTGGCCCTTATCCCTTTCAGGTGTTGTGCCTTTGACTTCTATGCTTATACAGTGCTGAGATGTTGCATTCTTAGGTAAAT
Source organism: Calotriton arnoldi (assembly GCA_963921515.1). Classification (NCBI taxonomy): domain Eukaryota; kingdom Metazoa; phylum Chordata; class Amphibia; order Caudata; family Salamandridae; genus Calotriton; species Calotriton arnoldi. The sequence continues at coordinate 1,112,603 of CAWUFW010004823.1, forward strand.
TGGGCTCTTGGTGGGAGTTGGGACTCTGGGGCATGGTTTGTCCGCAGATGTCTTGTTGACGTCAGGGGTTTTTTGTGCAGGTGGATGTGTCAGAGTGTGACCTGCTCCTTTACGGATGTGGTCCACACTCAGCCACCTCAGTGTGGTGGCGTGCACCATGTCATGCTGATCGGACTGCAGCCATGCTAATTGTCATGCAGTGTCACTTGCATTGTCAGTGTGGCTCACGGACCCGCAGCTTTGCTGGGTTCAGCACATGTGTATGGGTTGGTTGTGAGATTGGTGATGTGTGGAAAGGGCCCCCTCTGGGCACATAGTTGACGGGGGCCTACTTGCTGTTTCTATGTGTGCTGCAGTGTACCAAGGGGATCAGGGACATGATCCAGAGTCATTGTGGGTGTGCACTGTGCTCCGCTTTATTGTGCATGTGTGCCATTGTGCCCATCTCCCCCGTCTCCCCAATCCCTGGTGGTTACTCACCTTGTTGCTGTTGTGTCAGGTCATGTTGAGCAGTGTCCGGTCCCCCAACTCCTGCCACCGTCTCCACACTGATGACTGTGGTCACCATTTCCTCCATCTCATCCAGCTCCTTCTGTGGCGCTGGTCTCCCACCTCCAGTCTGCATTGCTGCCTTCTGGTTGTCTGCGAGTTTCTGCTTGGTCTTGCGCTTCACATCATTCCAGCGTCTCTTGAGCTCGTTCATTGTCCTCCTCAGCACTCCGACTGCATTCGCCTTGTCCAGGATGGACTGCCATATTGTATTTTTTGTTGCCATTGACACAGTGGAGGTGACGTACAGTTGTTGATGGTGTTCTATCACCTCCGTGATCAGGATCCTGTTTTCCTGCGGGTAGAACCGCGTCTTCCTCTTCTTCTTCTCCTTGCCTTTCCCTGAGCTCGAGGTCCCAGGCTGGTCCTCCGTGGGGCTTGTGGGGTTCTGGTTGACCTCTGTGCTTGCTCCGGCTACCCACATGGTGCTTCGCAGTTGTTTGTGTTTTGTGTTGCCGCTTTTATTGTGCTTTTTGCAGCCTGACTTGTGGGACTTGCAGGCCTGGCGCTGCTTCTCGCTGTATTTTTTATCGCGGTTGGGGCCATTGCAACTTTTTTCGCGTTCGGGTTTGGATTTTCATCACCGTCCCGGTAATGTTATTGCGGACATTTGAGGCGTTATCGGGAGACTATCGCATGTTACTGCCTTGTTGAGAATACGACGTTAAACCGGAGTTCTTTTCCCGCGATAGACGGCGATATGAAAACTTGCGTTAACCTATTCTGGCGATGTTTATCGCACGTTCTTGAGAATATCCCCCAAAGTCTTTTGCCATTTCTACAGCAGGGGGGCATATTCTTAAGGACTTATCGCCGAGTTAGCGGCACTTTATCGCAGCCAAAGTGGTGATAAATTCATCGCACCATTCACAAGCTGGTGCTAACAGCCGATATCACCAGTTTTCCTGCGATAGCAGCTGCAAAAAAAATCGCCACGGATGACACCGGCAACTAACGCTAATGAGATGCAGAGTAGGCTTTCCCGTGCAAAAACCTGCGGAAACACCACTTTGCAACACTCCCAACGACCAGCCAGATCGGCGATAAGATCACAAAACTTGCGATAAGGCGCGTTAGCAGCATGGATTTAACACCTGCTCCTACCTGGTGTTAAGTCGAACGACAACCTGCACCATAAAAGGGAGCCCAGCCCATAGCCACACCAGAAGAACAACAGATGCCATGGAGCTACTGATCATGCAGCTCGGAGCCCCAAGAGGGCCACAACACCCACCGCCACCCCCCCAGGACCCTCCCCCCGGACTACCACAGAGGCAGTGCAGACAAAGACACCGGACCTTCCGAAAACGCACCAGCCTCGGAGACTTAACGCCAGAGGAAGTCACTGCCCACTACAGGCTCAAAAGGACAACCATCCTACGCATCCTGACCATCATCGCCCACAGGCTGACGGTACCAACACAGCGGAGAACCAACATCCCTCTGCAGACAAAGCTGCTGGCCATGCTGCACCTGTTGGCCTCTGGGACCTTCCAACCAACAACTGCCAGAGTCAGAGGAGTCTCACAGCCAGTCCTGTCAAAGTTCCTCACACCTGTCCTGGATGCCATCATCAGCTTGGTACCCCAGCAACTTTGCTTCCCACACACTGTGCAGGAACAGCTGGAGATCAAGCAAGGCTTCTATGCCATAGCTGGCTTCCTGCATGTCTTGGGGGCAATCGACTGCACACATGTACTCCTCGTGCCCCCTGCCGCCACTGCACACAATTACCGCAACAGGAAACACACGCATTCCATCAATGTGCAGGCAAGAGTGCACCACTGGGGACTCTTCACCAATGTCGTCGCCAACTACCCAGGCAGTGTGCATGATTCCTTCATCTTCCGACAGTCCATCATCAACCAGCGCTTTCAGGATGCCACCTATGGAAATGCACTGCTCGTCTGTAAGTAACAACTGAACACACCACACACCTCAACTCCACCAACATACAACTCACAACTCAGGGAATGCACACGTCACAAAACCACATACAACATGACAACCAACATTCCCACATTCCAGACACGACAACACAACTTACTGTGGTAACCTGGGCCAGCCATGTACACAAGCCATCAACGGCATGGCACCTCAACCACACAATAGCAGAATGTGGGGAGAGGTGGGAACCAGGCATGTGCGAAGGAGGCAAGTCACCCATGACTGTGAAAGTACACAATGCCAAGTTTGGCATGGATGTGCAGGATAGTGGACGCAACCATGTAACCGCAGCAATTGAGGAAGAATGCGGAAATGTAGCTTGTTACGTCCCCCACTGTAAGCGTGAGCGGAGTGGGCTGGCCTGGCGTACGCCAGGCCAGCATAGGGGTGTGAATAAAAAGCCTGTTACTTTGGGCGTGGTCCTCTTCCGGAATGGACAACGTGTCTGCCAGGGTGGCGCCTTTCACCCCGCCATGAGGCCGACGCCGTGAGCGGAGTTGCCTGCGATCCTGTGCGCCTGCTGCATCCCAGGACGCTGTTCCCAAGACCCGTCTTGAACGCTCCAGCTCACCCAGGCCTCACTGCTCACCTGCCAACACCGGCGTGTTTCAAAGAGGCCACACCACGTGCCGGTGCAAGCTCCAAACCCAAGGCCCGCGACCTTGGCAGCCTCCTCAGATCATCACGGCCTCCGCGACACAGGCCCACAGTACTCCTTTTTTGTTGACGTACTACACCGCTGCCTCCGGCCTACACTGCAGTCCAGTAGGTCACACATTTGGAACTGAGTCTTGATTATACAACGGCAGACTACATATGTTTATGGCAGATTTCATATCACCGTACTCCCTTCGTAGTGGTGCCACCAACTCTGTGCATAGCATTCCAACCACACGTGTCTGTGGTAACCCTGGGCGTAGTACTACGCTACGCTCGCGGAGCGTGAGTAGTTTGCGCTACTACGCACTACGCGAATTGCACGTAGCATAGTGCAAAAACGCGTAGCGTAGCGGGCATTTTTTGCTTGCGCGCGGTCCTCAGCGTCAAGTTGGCGACCTTGAGCGAGCAAAATCAACATCCCGGCGAGACTTTTTCCTCGTTCGCGATCAGCAACATCAAGTTGCCGATCGCGAGCGTGGAAAATAAACCTCCCGGCGAGATTCTCAATGCGGGGAGGTCAGTTTCCCATTGCAAGTGGTCGCGTATGCTCGCGACCGCTCGGGATGAGAAACTACCAGCCCGCGTTGAGAAAGCTGCCGCTCGAGTACAAATCTACTCGAGCGGCAGAAAACGACTGCTTGCACTGTGCAATATGCCGTTTGCAATGATTGCACAGTGCGGACAAGCATCCGGCACTGTGCAATCAGTGCGAACAGCATTTCCCTACCGCACTACGCAGTTCGCATAGCTACGCGTAGCGTGCGTTGTGCGAAGTGCACTTCGCGTAGCTACGCGTAGCGCTACTACGCGAACTACGCCCAGGGTTAGTCTGTGGGCCCTTTCTGACTACTGCCTTCGGCCTACACTGCGGTCCAGCACCGCAGGGTCACCTGTGTGCTGCCTACACTTTGGTCCAGCAGGCCTCACAGCAATCAAATCCATTCCGGACCAGGCAGGACACGGCACCGTCACAGGCTGCACACACGCTCAGCTCTGGTGCCTCTACCTCCGTCAACCACAAATCCTCGCCACATGGCATACCAACATCGTGTGTGAGAGTACCAGGAGGAGCTGCCTGAACAGCAGTTGGCCCGCGCTGACCGCTGCCTCCGGTCTACACTGCGGTCAAGTAGGTCACACATTTGGAACTGAGTCTTGATTTTACAATGGCAGAGTACATATCATTGTATGCAAGGAGAGGAGTAAGAGGAAGACGCGGTTCAGTCCGGATGAAAAAAGGATCCTCGTTACGGAGGTGACCAAACACTACCAACAACTGCCCTGGTGCCACTAACTCTGTGCATCGCAAGCCAAGGAAATGTGGCTGGGGGCCCCTGCAGACCGCTGCCTCCGGCCTGCACTACGGTCCAGTAGGTCACACATTTGGAACTGAGACTTAATTTAATTATTGCAGAGTTTATACCATTGCACAGGCCTCATCGCAGACTGCATCCCCTAACAGATCTGGTGCCACTAACTCTGTGCCCCGAATTTCATGGACACTCTCTGGTTTAACTTTGGTGGCGTCTGAGTCTATGGCCTAGGGGTTGTCTTCATCATCATGTAGCTGATACTGACTTGGTGTCAGGAATGAGTCTGTGGCATTCATGTCCTACATGTTACTGTGTCTGCTTGGTACTGCCCTCTGTATCATGCCCTGGAAGAACACCTTCCACTGTCCCCCAAAACCCTCTGTGACATTCACCTTGGACATCGACGAGAACCCGCTCAGCTCTCGTGGCCCTACCTCAGTGCACCGGTAGTCACCGTCCCGTGGCAGTGTGCCTGTGCCGGCCGCAGTGCATCCGGGGCCACTAACTCTGTGCAGCTCAAGTCGTGGACCCTTGCTGTTTGAACTTTGAACTTCTGATTGTCTGATCACTGTTGTAGTTGTTGCCAGCACCGACCACTCCCTGAGGGCTGGCTTACACTCACCCCACACCCATCCAGCACAGGCGTCACTAGACATGTGACCCTGGCAATAAAAGGGGCAGGGCGCACGTGCCCGTAGCCAGTTCCACAAACTATCTAAGTGTGTCCGTGTGGTCATTGTGTGTGCATGAGGGCCCCGGGCCCTACCACATTGTATTGTGCTGTGTACAGCGGACGCAACCATGTCACCTCAGGCAGTGGAGTAGACCTGGGACATGTAGCTGTGTCGTACCCCCCTGTAGGCGTTGCTGGAGTGGGCTGGCGTACGGCAGTCCAGCGTAGGGGTGTGGATGATCACCCCGGGACTCTGGGCGTGGTTAAGTGTTGGGCTTGCCAATGTAGTACCTAATGCGTGTGTCTTTGTCGTGGTGTCGGCGCCACCCGTCCCGCAATGGACAAAGTTGCAATGTAACATGCCCCAGGAGTGCGGGCTCGGACGAAGGGATAAATGAATGAGCACAAGCCCGCTCGGGGTCCGGGATCATACATGCCAACTGTTGTGTGTTTATCGATGTTACCGCAGCATAAGCCAAAGGTCTTGCCTCGACTGCATCACGAGTTCGGCCAGCCATGAACTCCACATCTGTGTCCACCCTATCCTTACCATAGGCCTACACACACTTGGACACCCACCTTCAACGCACAACATCACAGTGTCGTTGTCAGGCTTGTGGACATGCGCAGACAGGCATGACAATGGTTTGCCGTAGGAGTGCAGGTGATGCAACCGCGCAGCGCACACGAGGAATTAGGCTCGGGGGGAGGGAGGAGCAGCAGTGAGGCTACGTAATACACATTGATGGCGCTCATTTGCTACTAGCAGTACATGTCAAACCGGAATCACTATGACACACATGTCACATGCCAATCAACTACTGAGCCTGCCAACACATCATGCATAACCAACTATTGACTCATGTCTCTCTGCACTGTCACAGTTGATCAAGGATATGCACTCTGCCCTTAGATGATGACAACCCTCCGAGCCCCGAACACACAGGGCCAGAGGCAGTACAATTGGGCCCACACATACACCAGGGGCATCGTGGAACGCACATTTGGCGTGTTGAAGTCACGTTTCAGGTGCCTGGACATCACAGGTGGAAGGCTCCTGTACAGCCCAGACATTGTGTGCAAGATGATCGTTGCATGTTGTGTGTTGCACAACATATGTGTACGCACCAATGCCCCATGGTTACGAGTGCCAGATGCACTGGACAATGATGAGGAAGATGAGGCAGGTGGACCACACCCCACTGCAGCTGCAGCAGGAATAGCCCATAGGAACAACATCATTGACAATTTCTTCACATGAGGACGTCACATTGTGTCAGTCCTTGGCAATCATGAGACAGTGCAAAATGACCACAGGCACAGCATGTGCAAATAAATTCAATGCAACACACATTCCCTGAGTTTCTGTATGTGTGCTGCTGTGTGACACGGGGATCAGGGACATGGTCCAGAGTCATTGTGGGTGTGCAGTGTGCTGTACTTAATTGTGCATGTGTGCCATTGTGCCCATCTCCCCCCCGTCCCCCCAGTCCCTGGTTGGTACTCACCCTGTTAATGTTGTGTCAGGTCATGTTGAGCAGTGTCCCGATCCCCAACTCCTGGCACCGTATCCTGACTGATGACTGTGGCCACCATTTTCTCACTGTCATCCAGCTCCTGGTGTGCCGCTGGTCCCCCACCTCCAATCTGCGTTGCTGCTTTCATGTTGGCATCGAGTTTCTTCTTGGTTTTGCCCTTCACATCATTCCAGCGCCTCTTGACCTCTTCCATTGTCCTCCTCGGCACTCCAACTGCATTCACGTCGTTCACGATGTACTGCCATATTTCCGTTTGTGTTGCCGATGACACAGTGGAGGTGACGGACAGTTGTTGGTAGTGTTCTGTCACCTCCGTGACGATGATCTGCTTTTCCTGCGGACTGAACCACGTCTTCCTCTTCCTCTTCTCCTTGCCCTTCCCCGGGGTTCCTGGCTGGTCGTCTGTGGGGCTTGTGGGGTTCGCGTTGTCCTCTGCACTCGTTCTGGGTGCGTTGATGGTGCTACGCAGTTACATTTTTTTGTCTTTTTTTTTCTCTGCTTTTATGGTGCATTCTCACGCATGACACGTGGGAATCGCAGGCCTGTCGCTGGTTATCGCTGATTTTTGTTTCGCAATTTGGGACTTCGCAACTTTTTGCGCGTTCGTGTTTCGCATTTTTTGGGCTTCACGTTAATTTTAACACGGGCATTTGTCGCGTTATCGTGAGACTATCGCATGGTGCCGCCGGGTTGTGAATACTGCGTTAACACAGTGTTGTTTTCCCGCGATAGACTGCAATGTGAGAAGTTGCGTTGAGCAATTTTGGCGATAGGATTAGCACAGTGCCATACATGCCGAGATAGAAAAGGACAAAGACTTTTGCCATTTCTACAGCAAAGTCTTTAAGCATAGGACTAGCACAGTGCTGTCCACACCAAGCTGTAAAATGACAAAACCCATTTACCACTCCAGGCACAATATTACAGCTTTGAATTGATAAAATACCAAACAAAGCCAACCTGAAATGAGTAAAAGCAACACCCGACACAGTGTCTCACTCTAATTAGAGCTCTTCAGAGAGGTATAGCTTTGTCCAGACACATAGGAGCACCCAGTATAAGTCAAAACAATACCCTTTCAGGCATAGAGTGACGCATAAATTATGCACAAAACAAACAGAGAACTCTGGGTAGTTCTCAAGTTTAGGTAAAAAGCAGCTCCTGTATAGAGCACTCTCAACACCAGCGACACTGTAGATCTCCTCACCTCAAATGTCTGCTTTCCTATCAAAGTCTTTAAGCATAGGATTAGCACAGTGCCATCCATGCCGAGATAGAAAAGGACAAAGGGGTATATTCACAAGAATGTGCGCTAAACATCTCCAAAAAAGGTTAACGCAACTTTACATATCGCAGTCTATCGCGGGAAAATAACCCTGTGTTAACGTGGAATTCACAACACGGCGGTACCATGTGATAGTCTCCCGAAAACGCGGCCAATGTCCGCGATACAACGACCGCGACGGAGATAAAAACACAAACCCCAACGCAAAAAAACGTGCAATGAGCCCATTCACGATGAGGAAAGCAGCGATAAGCAGATACACACACGGCAGGCGGGAATAAGCACAACAAAAGCAGGAAAAAGAAAGACAAACCAAACACAAAACAACAGCGAAGGACAATGGAGGCAGCCAGAGCTATTACACAACCCCACAAGCACCATTGGCAACAAAACATTGAACATGGCAGTCCATCCTGGACAAGGTGAATGCAGCCGGAGTGCGGAGGAGGACAATGGAAGACAACCAGAACAGCTGGAATGATGCAAAATGCAAAAACAAGCAGAAACACGCCACCAACCAGAAGGCAGCAATGCAGACCGGAGGTGGGAGTCCAGCGCCACACCAGGAGCTGGATGACATGGAGGAAATGGTGTCCACCACATCAGTCTGGAGATGGTGGCAGGACTCAGGGACCGGAAACTGCTCAAAATCAACAGACACAACAGCAACAGGGAGAGGAACGACCAGGGACTGTGGGGACGGGGGGAGATGGGCACAATGGCACACATGCACAATTAAGCACAGCACAACTGCAGACAAACCATGCCCAAGAGTAACAACACCAACCAAGAGCACAAGTCACACAAGTCAGCAATATCACACCACTGAACAAGCACAGAAGTGAAAACCACACTGCCTGAAAGGGAGAAGGGTGAGCCAAATCAGAGCTGAAGGGCCAACTCACACACAATGCAGCACACACACATAGGAAGCAGAGCACCCCAACATCGAACACAATGTGGTACAAACAGCAACATTTGCACACCCGAACACAGGACACAAGTGCACCTGCTTGTGGCCGGTAAATGGCCATACGCATCTGGCAAAGCACGAAACAGGGACATGATAATGCACAAGTACAAACCCACAGCCCTGATGGGGTTGCAATGCATGTATGGCAGGGACCCAGATAGGCTGTGACACACACATTGGCATACAAATCAACACCCATCACAGTTGGAGACAAGTGAAGGTGCGGAAACTTCATCAACAATTGCGTGTCAGTACGGGCAAGAGAAGTGCCACAACATGCAGACCAATGCAGCAGCATGTCTGAATGAGGAACGTTGGAATGTGCCCATGTCTACCCCGGGGGAGTCCATCACCCACACAAGTGAGTGCCATCCCGCGTTGGTTGTCCGCGCATGTATTCGGAGTCCAGGCCAATGCAGCCATGTCCACTGTCGTCTTGGGACATGTGACCAGATCCCCAACATGCAACCAGGCGTCGGGACACTCCTGGTCGTGGGCCAACAGGGGGTGCACACACACGTCAAAATCCAGTTCAGCGACCGTTACGTTGGAGAGGCAGACATCCATGGTCCACTCGAATATGCAAGAGCGACAATGCAACACAGGCTGAACGCAGGTGACGTTGGCAAGGCGGAAGCTTAGCCGGTAACTGATCTCCAGCACTGCCAATGGCAGTGCCCCCAGTACATGCAGCAGACGTGCACGGTACCGGTCCACGTGACTGGGGTTGTGCATGTGTCCGGGATGGTCTGCCATTGCGTCAGTGGCTCTGCTTGAAGCGGCACTGTGCTGACCTGCGCCAGTCCTGTGGATGAAATGCCACAGCTCGGGTCAATGAGCAGTGTCTGTGTGCAACGGGTGCAGGCCTGGGGTGGGGTGGGAGTATGTGTGAAGGCCATTTCATGCACGATAACTACGACCAAGGACTTCTGTGTGTGGCATGTGTACACGTTGGTCTCACTTCAGGCAGTGCGTAGTGTGGAAGTCGTCAGCAAATGCTATCGTATCTGTCAGGGGGTGCTGGGCACATGCAAGTCCCAGCTCGGAGCTGCAGATGTCCTTCCGCCTGATAGTCCAGACAAAGAACCTTTCATCCCTACAGTCAGTTTACCATCTGCTTGCATACAGGAGATGTGCAGAGGCCTGTCGTGGGTGGGGTGGGATGTCTGCGACCCAGGGAATCATGGGTGATATGCCGAGCACGTGGCACATGAGCGGCCTCACTGTGTGTTACGTTGCCTCACAGCTGCTCCTCCCTCCCCCGAGCCTTTACACTTGTGTGCGCTGCACGGTTGCATCACGTGCACTCCTACGGCACACCACTGACATTTCTGTCTGCGCATGTCCAGCAGCATGCCAACAACACCGTGATGCTGGCCGTTGAGGGTGTGCGGCCACGAGAGTGTAGGCCAATGGTCTGGACAGGGCGGACACAGGTGTACAGTCCATGGCTGGCTGTGATCTCGCTGCGATTGAGGCTAGGCATCTGACTCATGCAGCCGCAGGACTGATACACACAACACTTGGCATGTATGAGCCAAGACCCCGAGCGGTCTTGCGCTCCTACATTACCCCGTACGTTCGGCCCCGCCCTCCGGTTGCATGCTACATTGCAACATCGACGACTGTGGCCCTGGTGGCGACAACACTCCAACACAGAGACACGCTTACCACACTTCCTGCTCAAGGCCAGACCAGAGCCACGCCCTGAGCCCCCTGCCAAATCAGCACACCCCAGCGCTGACCTGACGTACGGCGGCCCAGCATATGCCGCTTGTGCATGCAGGGGGGGGGCGGACGAAGCTACATGTCCAAGGTCTTAGCAACTGCTGAGGTGACATGGTATCGTCCGCTGAACACAGCACACTGCGATGTTGCAGGGCTCGGGCCCATCATGCTGACATAATGACCACACGGACACACTTGCTTAGATGGTGTGAATGGCTACGGGCACGTGTGCCCGGCCACTTTTATTAGCAGGCTCACATGTCGAGTGACACCTGTGTTGGATGTGTGTGGGGGTGTGTGTACACCAGCCGTCATGGAGTGCTTGGTGCAGTCAAAAAACTACAACAGTGTACATCGTAAAAGACACAACCATTCAACCATAAAGGCTCCATGACTTGAGCTGCACAGAGTTAGTGACCCCGGATGCACAGCGTCCGGCACGGGCCTACCGCCACGGGACGCTGACTTGCGGTGCACTGGGGCAGGGTCACGAGAGCAGAGCAGGTTCTCGTAGATGTCAAAGGGGGTTGTCGCGGAGTGTCTCGGTGGACAGTGGAAGGTGTACCCCCAGGGCATGATGCAGCGGGCAGAACCACGCTGAAACAGTCACTATGGTGGAGATGAATGGAACAGACACATGTCGAACACCAAGTCCGTCCCAGCCAGATGATGATGCAGACAACCCCCAGGCCATGGACTCAGACGCCACCAAAGTTCAACCAGACAGTGCCCATGACTCATTGCGCACAGAGTTAGTGGCACCAGTGCTGATAGGGGATGCCGCCTGCAATGAGGCATGTCCAATGGTGTGAACTCCTCCATAAATTACTCAAGACACAGTTCCACATGTGGGACCTACTGGACCGCAGTGTAGGCCTGAGGCAGCGGTCAGCAGGGGCCCTCATCCAAGTGTCGACAGCTTACGTTGGATGGTCCCACCGGCCTGCGTAGTTCAGGTTCAGTGGCACCACGTGTCGTCGGCTTGCGTTGAACAGGGTTAGTGGCACCAGGTCAGTTGTTGCTAGTGTTCGGTCACCTCCGTAACGAGGATCCAGCTTACATCCGGACTGGACCGCATCTTCCTCTTACTCCTCTCCGTGCGTTCAATGGTATGGACTCTGCCATTCATGAATCAGGACAAAGTGCTGGTTGTGGGACCTACTGGACCGCAGTGTGGTCCGTGGGCAGCGGTCGGAACGGGCCCACAGACAAGTGTTGTGTGCTTGCGATGCAGACTTTGGCTTCACCGATCGAAGGGAGTATAGTGATGTGGACGCTATCACAGACATTTGGTCACTGCCATTCAAAACTCAAGACTCAGTACAATATGTGCCACCAACTGGGCCAAAGGGTAAGCAGGTGGGGTATGTCAACGAGAGAGGATTGCTGCCTGCGTCATGGAGGTCAGCGATGGTCTGAGGTGGCTGCCAAGGTAGCGGGCCGGCGGCTTGGAGCTTGCACCGGCACGTGGTGGGCCCTCTTTGACACACGCCGGTGTCGGCAGGTGAGCGGAGAGGCCGTGGTACGCTGGGGCAGGCAAGACGGCTCTGGGGACCAGCGGCCTGGGGTGCAGCCGGCGCACAGGGTCGCAGGACCCGCCGCTCATGGGCCCGGCCTCGTGGCGGGCTGAGAGGCGCCGCCCTGGAAGACACGTTGGCCATACCGGAAGAGAGCCACGCCCAGAGCGACAGGGTTTTTTTTCACACCCCTACGCAGGCCTGGCGTACGCAGGGCCAAACCACTGCGCCCAAGCCTACAGGGGGGATGTAACAAGCGTCATCACTGCGTTCTACCCCACAGCCTGTGGTGACATGGTAGCGTCCACTGGCCACTACGCTCCATGCACCAGCGGTTGATGCCCACATGGACATTTCCGTGGTTTGCATACTCAAGTCTGTCCTGCACATCCACGCCACACTTGTCATTGGGTAGGTACTCATTCATTAGTCACTTGCCAGCCGTGCACATGTCTGCTTCCAACATCTCCACACATTCTGCTATTGTGTGGCTGTGGTGCCATGCCACAGCTGGGTTGTGTACATGGCAAGCCCAGGTTCCCAATTGAGTTGTGTTGTCGTGTCTGGTCGGTGGGCATGTTGTGTGGCCTGTTGCATGTAGTTTTGCTGCGTGACCATTCACAGTCGTGAGTTGCATGACTGTGGAGTTGAGGTGTGTGGTGTGTTCATTTGGTACTTACCAAGGAGCAATGCATTTCCATAGGTGCCATCCTGGAAGCGCTGGTTGATGATGGACTGTCGGAAGATGTATGAATCATGCACACTGCCTGGGTAGTTGGCCACAACATTGTTGAGGAGTCCCCGGTGGTCCACTCTTGCCTGCACATTGATGGAATGCGTGTGCTTTCTGTTGCGGTAGTTGTGTGCAGTGTCGGCAGGGGGCACGAGGAGTACATGTGCGCAATCGATTGCCCCCAATACGTGGGGAATCCAGCTATGACGTAGAAGCCTTTCTTGGTCTCCAGCTGCTCCTGCGCAATGTGGGTGAAGTGGAGGTGCTGGGGTACCAGGCTGATGATGGCATCCTGGACAGGTGTGATGAACTTGGATAGGGCTGGCTGTGAGACTCCTCCGACTCTGGCAGTTGTGGGTTGGAAGGTACCAGAGGTCAACATGTGCAGCACAGCCAGCAGCTTTGTCTGCGGAGCGATGTTGGTTGTCCGCTGTGTTGGTACCGTCAGCCTGTGGGCGATGTGGGTCAGGATGCGGAGGATGGTTGTCCTTTTGAGCCTGTAGTGGGCAATGACCTTCTCTGGCGTTAGGTCTGTGCGGCTGGTGCGTTTACGGTCGGTCCGCTGTCTTTGTCTACGCTTGCCTCTGTGGTGGTCCGGGGGGGCGGGGTCGGGTCCTGGGGGTGGTGGCGGTGGGTGTTGTGGCCCTCATGGGTCTCCGAGCTGCATGATAATTGGCTCCATGGCATCTGTGGGTCTTCAGATGTGGCTCTGGGCTGAGCTCCCTTTCATACTGCAGGTAGTCGCCCTGCTTAACACCAGCAAAAGGCAGGTCTTAAATCCCTGCTGCTACTGCGGCTTATCGCCTGTTTTTGGTTCACATCGCAGATCTGGCAGTTCATTGTGAAAGTGGTGTAGTGGTGTTTTCGTGTGTTTTTGCACGGGAACGCCTACTCTGCATCTCATTAGGGTTAGTTGGTGGTGTCACCCGTGGAGATAAATTTTGCGGCAGTTATCGCGGGAATACTGGCGATGTCTGCAGTTTGCACCTGCTTGTGAATGGGGCGATAAATCTATCTCCACTTTTGATGCGCTAAAGTGCCGATAACTCGGCGATAAGTCCTTGTGAATATGCCCCAAAGTCTTTTGCCATTTCTACAGCAAAGTCTTTAAGCATAGGACTAGCACAGTGCTGTCCACGCCGAGCTGTAAAATGACAAAAGCAATTTAGCACTCCAGGCACAATATTACAGCTTTGAATGGGTAAAATACCAACCAAGCCAACCTGAAATGAGTAAAAGCTACCCCCGACACAGTGTCTCGCTCTAGTTAGAGCTCTTCAGAGAAGTATAGCTTTGTCCAGACACAAGGGAGCACCCAGTATAAGTCAAAAAATACCCTTTCAGGCATAAAGTGACACATAAATTATGCAAAAAAGAAGCAGAGAACTCTGGGTAGTTCTCAAGTTTAGGTGGCAAGCAGCTCCTGTATAGAGCACTCTCAACACCAGCAACACTCTAGATCTGCTCACCTCAAATGTTTGCTTTTCTATCAAAGTCTTTAAGCATAGGATTAGCACAGTGCCATCCATGCCGAGATAGAAAAGAACAAAGGGGGATATTCTCAAGAACGTGTGTTAACTATCGCCAAATTCGCTTAATGCAACTTCTCACATCGCAGTCTATCGCGGGAAAATAACATTGTGTTAACGCAGTATTCTCAACCCGGCGGCACCATGCGATAGTCTCACGATAACGCAACAAATGCCTGCGTTAAAATTAACGCGACGCCGAAAAAATGCGAAACACGAACGCTAAATAAGTTGCGATGTCCCAAATCGCGAAACAAAAATCAGCGATAACCAGCGACAGGCCTGCGATTCCCACGCGACATGCGGGAAAATGCAGTATAAAAGCAGATAAAAAAAAAAGATAAAAAAATGTAACTGCGTAGCACCATGGACGCACCTGGACCGAGTGCAGAGGACAACGCGAACCCCCCAAGCCCCACAGATGACCAGCCAGAAACCCCAGGGCCGGGGAAGGGCAAGGAGAACAGGATGACGGGATTCAGTCCGCAGGAAAACCGGATCATCGTCACGGAGGTGACAGAACACTATCAACAAATGTTCGTCACCTCCACTGTGTCATCGGCAACACAAACGGAAATATGGCAGTACATCGTGAACAACGTGAATGCAGTCGGAGTGTCGAGGAGGACAATGGAAGAGGTCAAGAGGCGCTGGAATGATGTGAAGGGCAAAACCAAGAAGAAACTCGATGCCAACATGAAAGCAGCAACGCAGATTGGAGGTGGGGGACCAGCGGCACACCAGGAGCTGGATGACATGGAGAAAATGGTGGCCACAGTCATCAGTCGGGATACGGTGCCAGGAGTTGGGGATCGGGACACTGCTCAACATGACCTGACACAACATCAACAGGGTGAGTACCGACCAGGGACTGGGGGGACGGGGGGAGATGGGCACAATGGCACACATGCACAATTAAGTAGAGCACACTGCACACCCACAATGACTCTGGATCATGTCCCTGATCCCCGTGCTACACTGCAGCACACATACAGAAACTCAGGGAATGTGTGTTGAAATGAATTTATTTGCACGTGCTGTGCCTGTGGTCATTTTGTACTGTCCCATGATTGCTAAGGACTGTCACAATGTGACGTCCTCATGTGAAGAAATTGTCAATGATGTTGTTCCTACGGGCTATTCCTGCTGCAGCTGCAGTGGGGTGTGGTCACCTGCCTTATCTTCCTCATCATCATCCGGTACATCTGGCACTTGTAACCGTGGGGCATTGGTGCGTACACATATGTTGTGCAACACAGAACATGCAACGATCATCTTGCACACGATGTCTGGGCTGTACAGGAGCCTCCCAACTGTGATGTCCAGGCACCTGTAACGTGACTTCAACACGCCAAATGTGCGTTCCACGATGCCCCTGGCACGTTTGTGGGACAAATTGTACTACCTATTGGCCTGTGTGTTCGGGGCTCGAAGGGGTGTCATCATCCAAGGGCAGAGTGCATATCCTTGATCACCTGTGACAGTGCAGAGAGACATGAGTCAATAGTTGGTTCTGCATGATGTGTTGGCAGGCTCACTAGTTGATTGGCGCCATCAATGTGTATTACGTAGCCTCACTGCTGCTCCTCCCTCCCCCAGAGCCTATTTATTGTGTGCGCTGTGCGGTTGCATCACTTGCACTCCTACGGCACACCATTGTCATGCCTGTCTGCGCATGTCCACAAGCCTGACAACGACACTGCGATGTTGTGCGTTGAAGGTGGGCGGCCATGTGTGTGTAGGCCTATGGTAAGGATAGAGCGGACACAGATGTGGAGTTCATGGCTGGCTGAACTCGCGATGCAGTCGATGCAAGACCTTTGGCTTATGCTGCGGTAATAGCGATACACACACAACAGTTGGCATGTATGATCCCGGACCCCGAGCGGGCTTGCGCTCATTCATTTATCCCTTCGGCCGAGCCCACACTCCGGGGGCATGTTACATTGCAACTTTGTCCATTGCGGGACGGGTGGCGCCGACACTACAACAGAGACACACGCATTAGGTACTTCCTTGACAAGCCCAACACTTAACCACGCCCAGAGCCCCGGGGTGATTATCCACACCCCTATGCTGGACTGTCGTACGCCAGCCCACTCCGCTCACGCTTACAGTGGGGGACGTAACAAGCTACCTTTCCGCGATCTTCCCCACTGGCTGCAGTAACATGGTTGCTTCCACTGTCCAGTACACTCCAGACACCAGCAGTGTATGTCGACATGGAAATGTCTGTGGTCTGCATACTCAAGTCTGTCCAGCACATCCACGCCACACTTGGCATTGTGTACATTCACATTCATGGGTCACTTGCCTACTTCACACATGCCTGGTTCCCACCTCTCCCCACATTCTGCTATTGTGTGGCTGAGGTGCCATGCCGTTGATGGCTTGTGTACATGGCTAGCCCAGGTTGCCACAGTAAGTTGTGTTGTCGTGTCTGGAATGTGGGGATGTTGGTTGTCATGTTGTATGTGATTTTGTGACTTGTGCATTCCCAGAGTTATGAGTTGTATGTTGGTGGAGTTGAGGTGTGTGGTGTGTTCAGTTGTTACTTACCGACGAGCAGTGCATTTCCATAGGTGCCATCCTGAAAGCGCTGGTTGATGATGGACTGTCGGAAGATGAAGGAATCATGCACACTGCCTGGGTAGTTGGCGACGACATTGGTGAAGAGTCTCCGGTGGTCCACTATTGCCTGTACATTGATGGAATGCGTGTGTTTCCTGTTGCGGTAATTGTGTGCAGAGGCGGCAGGGGGCAAGAGGAGTACATGTGTGCAGTCGATTGCCCCCAACACGTGCCAGAAGCCAGCTATGGCGTAGAAGCCTTGCTTGATCTCCAGCTGTTCCTGCACAGTGTGTGGGAAGTAAAGTTTCTGGGGTACCAAGCTGATGATGGCATCCAAGACAGGTGTGAGGAACTTTGACAGGGCTGGCTGTGAGACTCCTCCGACTCTGGCAGTTGTTGGTTGGAAGGTCCCAGAGGCCAACAGGTGCAGCACGGCCAGCAGCTTTGTCTGCGGAGGGATGTTGGTTCCCCGCAGTGTTGGTACCGTCAGCCTGTGGGCAATGAGGGTCAGGATGCGGAGGATGGTTGTCCTTTTGAGCCTGTAGTGGGCAATGACTTCCTCTGGCATTAAGTCTCCGAGGCTGGTGCATTTTCGGAAGGTCCGGTGTCTTTGTCTGCGCTGCCTCTGTGGTGGTCTGGGGTGGGGCCTGGGGGGGGTCCTGGCGGTGGTGGCGGTGGGTGTTGTGGCCCTCTTGGGGCTCCGAGCTGCATGATCAGTAGCTCCATGGCATCTGTTGTTCTTCTGGTGTGGCTGTGGGCTGGGCTCCCTTTTATGGTGCAGGTTGTCGTCCGACTTAACACCAGGTAGGAGCAGGTGTTAAATCCATGCTGCTAATGCGCCTTATCGCATGTTTTGGAATCTTATTGCCGATCTGGCTGGTCGTTGAGAATGTTGCGGAGTGGTGTTTTTGCGTGTTTTTGCACGGGAACGCCTACTCTGCATATCATTTGTGTTAGTTGCCGGTGTCATCTGTGGCGATGTTTTATGGTGATATCGGCTGTTAGCACCTGCTTGTGAATTGTGCGCTGAATTTATCGCCACTTTGGCTGCAATAAAGTGCCGCTAACTCAGCAGAGAAACTGAAAAAACGGAAATACCCTTCTAAAATCATTGCAAAGGCAAAGAAAAGAGCACAAAATAATCATAGAGATGCCCTTCTAGAAACGTATGAAAGACAGGAGAATGAGAAAGAGAAAAGACCCATCTGTATTACAACTTTCAGTGTAACATCAGACAAAGTCGCAAAGGTAGTGAAGAAACATTGGCGGATTTTAAACAGTGGTACCTTGAACATACCAACACCGATGTTCTCACATAAGAGGGGTAAAAATTTGAAGGATATACTGGTACACACCCGCCCGAAGCCCCAAGACAAAAGTAGCCAACAAATACTCAGTACTTTACCAACGGGCCACCACCCGTGTGGTAACTGCAGTGTGTGCCATCTCACAACAACCACCAAAAGGGTCATTTTCAATACAGGAAAATCATGGGATTTGCAAAAATTCACCACTTGCAACACTATAGGAGTTGTGTATCTAATTACGTGCCACTGTGACCTACATTATGTGGGTATGACCACCAGGAAGGTGAGCACAAGAATCTGCGAACATCGGAGCAACATCCAATGCCACAGAGCAAGTACCAGAATGACGGCACACTTCAACGAGAAACAACACACCCCAAATGACATGCGGTGGGTAGTGTTGGAACATATAAAACCCTGTGAAAATTTAGAATAGATACTAGTAGAGAAAGAGCAAAGATGGGTTTTCAAATTACGCACAGATATTAGAGGTTTGAACGAGAATATACCATGGGGCCAATTCACTAGATAAATTAACCCTGATATCTGGAAACCCCACCTGGCATGTTTTTTAACGGCATGTTATGAAAATCAAAATCAAGAACAAAGGCACTGAAATCCTCTACCCCGTGTTTTTTGATAAAATTGAAGGCAGTATGACAAGAAACATCCCTAGCCTTTTCCCTTTTTCCTTTTCTGTTTATTGTTTTTTATTACCATTCCAATATGGCCGCCATTTAAGAAACTCATGGTGTCCCTTTGAACAGGGTTCGATACTGACCCAACCTATTTTGACAAAATACCGGGCGTCCTTCTTTTTTCGTATAAGGTACTCCTGCACTCTAATTAGTAATTTAGACTTTCAAAAATCACACCCCCATTTCATTAAATACCAACAACATGGTAGACCGTTTACACCACAATACGAGACTACGCTTTACACACTCTAGTCTCTAACAGCACGAGGGAATGACTCAGCTGTTTTTCAGACTACTTATACCGGCACTAAGGCAAAGACACCTAAGATGCGGTCTGCCTTGGGACTGAATAGGTCGTATTGACGGAGGGTTGCTGAGCACAGTAAGACTTTTTTCTCCCTACAGGACATCATCAATTTTTTTCTCCCTACAGGAATTTACATAACTTTACTTGCCTTTTTCACTAAATTCCATTTGCTCTTTCTAAACCAGTCATAGGAAGGCACAAGCAATGAGTGGCTTATAACAAATCCTCATTATCTCATTCCTTTGTCTATTATTATAATATAGGGTTTCTACAGGCCCCTCCACCCAGACAGACCATGAGGCGCACTTTTGCCAAAAAATAAGTATGTTTCAAAAAGAAATTGATTTTATGTTACATGTTGTGTGTGTCCTGTTTTTGTCCTTGACTACAAGTGTTTTTAAATTATGTCTTTTCAACCTTGCCTGCTCACAATTAAGGTATCATGTGTAGTATTACCCACACAAGATCTGAGCACTAACTAAGTTTGCTTTCAAGGGCACTTACACCATAGTATGAAGTACCTTCTTTTACGCGCAGCGTAACGGCTTTACCTGCCCACAAGAACGGTGGGCAGGCAGTATGTATTAATTTGCATTTTGCTTTTTCTTCCCAATGACAGTTACTACGTGTTCAGAAGCAACCGTATGTATATATTTTTCCCAATGCTCACACAATAGGTGTGCATTAATAATTTTTCACTTCAATTTATTATAGGTCCGCACGGAGTGGTACACAAAGGGCTGGTCCCTTTGTTGTCCTGAAGAAAAGGTTTAGGGGATACCTTGAAACATGTTGACATAATACAAGGGATTATAATTACATAACAGTTACATTTCCTTTTATTAACCCCTTTTTATCCCTACCAACTAGGAGCAGGAATAAAACAATAGCTCACTAGTTAGGTAATTTTTTAAAACATCACTTACACCACTCCCCCTACACTGCACGACACATAGCCTCACAAGGTAAGTGCTCCTACGTAAATCCGCAAGTCGCAGCACGCCCCAATCAGTAGATGTTTGGGATGGCCCCAATGATGAAGCATGTCACCTAGGGGCAACCCTGGGTGAGTGAGGGGACACAAGAAAAGAAATTTTTCTTTTCTACCAGTAGAGGTGGCCTTCACCCCAATTGGTGAACTTGCCCTTGTTACTTGGCTAGGTTCTTTTGATCCGTCACCTACGGATTCTTTTTGATGTATTCTGATCACACAGGAGGGTGAACCTAGCCCAATCCTCCTCCTCCCCCTTTTTCTGATTGATGTGGAAGCAGCAGCAGCATTAATCTGCACAAGGCCTTGGGGCAGCAATGCCATGACGATGTGCTGCAGGGCATGGAGGGTCCCAGCCACATCCGCTCCATGTTCTCCATGAGCCCCCGCATCTGTCCCAACTCCCGGCTGACATCGCTGGAGCCACTCTGACTGGACATTTGTTCTTGTCTCAGTATCATGACTCCAGCGATGTCAGCCATGGATCGTTGGAGAGCATGGAGCGGACTGTGGGTGTCCGTTAGGGACTGTAAGTGGTCCCTGATGGTACTCAGACATCCATGTATGGCATCAAAGTTTTGCTGCCATGAGGTCGAACCCCACCCGCACCTGATCAGCCATCTTCTCCTGGACCTCTGACACACGGCGTTGGAAGGCCATGTGTTGTTCGTGGGGGTCCTGGGAGACAGCCGGGGTGGTAGGTGCTTCCTGCTGTGTGGTCTGTGCAGGGGGTGGGGTCTCCTCGATGCAGCTGGGCTGCCCTGCTCCTGGAGGTGGGGTGCCGAGGCTATCGAAGAGGGTTTGGAGGGCTTCGGGGTCGATGTCGGAGATGTCCTCATCGTCATCAGTGAAGAGTTGTTGGGGCTACTCTGCAGGAGGTGTTGATGCTCCCTCTGCAATGTGAAGGGGAGATGCAGTGTTACATTGTGTTCACATGTATGCTGACGCATTGTACAAGTTCACATGCAGACTGCATGACAATGTACATTGTGGCTGTTTAGGAGGAGCTGCCTATTTGATGCGGGACAGTGGACATTTCGTCAACATCACGGATATGTGTTTGTACTTGTACATTGTCATCTCACATGTCCCTGCTATGCCAAATGTGCTTGGCCAGTTTCTGAACACAGGCGGCACCTGTTGTGTCCTCTGTCCTGTTGTAAACGTGTTGCAGTTTGTACCACATTGTTGTCAATGCTGATGTGCTCTGAATGTCATTTGTTTGTGCTGCATTTTGAGAGAGTCGCCCCTGCAGCTCTGATTTTGCTGCCCCTTGTCCCTTTCAGGTGGTGTGCCTTTGACTTCTGTGCCCATACAGTACCGAGATGTTGCAGACTTGGGTGAACTTGGGCCTTGGTGGGAGTTGGGACTTTGGGGCATGGTTTGTCCGCAGATGTGTTGTTGACATCAGGGGTTGGTTGTGCAGGTGGATGTGTCAGAGTGTGACCTGCTCCTTTACGGATGTGGTCCACACTCAGCCACCTCAGTGTGGTGGCATGCAACATGTCATGATATATTGACTGCAGCCATGCTATTCGTCATGCAGTGTCACTTGCATTGTCAGTGTGGCTCACTGACATGCCGCTTTGCTGGGTTTGGCACATGTGCATGGGTTGGTTGTGAGATTGGTGATGTGTGGGAAGGGCCCCCTCTGGGCGCATAGTCGACGGGGGCCTACTTGCTGTTTCTATGTGTGCTGCAGTGTGCCAAGGGAATCAGGGACATGATCCAGAGTCATTGTGGGTGTGCACTGTGCTGTACTTAATTGTGCATGTGTGCCATTGTGCCCATCTCCCCCGTCCCCCCAGTCCCTGGTGGTTACTCACCCTGTTGTTGTTGTGTCAGGTCATGTTGAGCAGTGTCCGGTCCCCCAACTCCTGCCACCGTCTCCACACTGATGACTGTGGACACCATTTCCTCCATCTCATCCAGCTCCTCCTGTGGCGCTGGACTCCCACCTCCAGTCTGCATTGCTGCCTTCTGGTTGTTGGCGAGTTTCAGCTTGGTCTTGCGCTTCACATCATTCCAGCGCCTCTTGAGCTCTTCCATTGTCCTCCTCAGCACTCCGACTGCATTCACCTTGTCCAGGATGGACTGCCATGTTGCATTTTTTGTTGCCAATGACACAGTGGAGGTGACGAACAGTTGTTGATGGTGTTCTATCACCTCAGTGATCAGGACCCTGTTTTCATGCGGACTGAACCGTGGCTTCCTCTTCTTCTTGTCCTTGCCCTTCCCTGTCCTCAAGGTCCCAGCCTGCTCCTCCTGGGGGCTTGTGGGGTTCTGGCAGTCCTCTGTGCCTGCTCCGGCTGCCTCCATTGTGCTTCGCTGTATTTTGTTTTTTGTTTGTATTATTTTTTTCTTGCTTTTGTAGTGATTTTTCCCACCTGACGTGTGTGTTTGCAGGCCTGGCGCTGCTTTTAGCTGATTGTGTTATCGCGGTTGGGCCCATCGGGACTTTTTTCGCATTAGGGTTTGGATTTTCATCGCCGTCCCAGTAATGTTATCGCGGACATTTGACGCGTTATTGGGGTAATATCGCATGTTACTGCCGTGTTGTGAATGCCACGTTAACACGGGGTTATTTTCCCGTGATAGACGGCGATATGGAAACTTGCGTTAACCTATTTTGGCGATGATTATCGCACGTTCTTGAGAATATGCCCCAAAGCCTTTTGCAATTTCTTCAGCAAAGTCTTTAAGCATAGGACTAGCACAGTGCTGTCCACGCCAACCTGCAAAATGACAAAAGCAATTTACCACTCCAGGCACAATATTACAGCTTTGAATTGGTAAAACACCAACTAAGCCAACATGAAATGAGTAAAAGCTACACCCGACAAAGTGTCTCACTCCAGTTAGATCTCTTCAGAGAGTAATAGCTTTGTCCAGACACAAGGGAGCACCCAGTATAAGTCAAAACAATACCCTTTCAGGCATAGAGTGACGCATAAATTATGCAAAAAACAAACAGAGAACTCTGGGTAGTTCTCAAGTTTAGGTGGAAAGCAGCTCCTGTATAGAGCACACTCAACACCAGCAACACTCTAGATCTGCTCACCTCAAATGTCTGCTTTTCTAACAAAGTCTTTAAGCATAGGACTAGCACAGTGCTGTCCACGCCGAACTGTAAAATGACAAAAGCTATTTACCACTCCAGGCACAATATTACAGCTTTGAATTGGTAAAATACCAACCAAGCCAACCTGAAATGAATAAAAGCTACCCCCAACACAGTGTCTCGCTCTAGTTAGAGCTCTTCAGAGAGATATAGCTTTGTCCAGAAAGAAGGGAGCACCCAGTATAAGTCAAAACAATACCCTTTCAGGCATAAAGTGACGCATAAATTATGCAAAACAAAAGCAGAGAACTCTGGGTAGTTCTCAAGTTTAGGTGGAAAGCAGCTCCTGTATAGAGCACTCTCAACACCAGCAACACTCTAGGGAGCATATTCACAAGGAGCTATTGCCGAATTAACGGCACTTTATCGCAGCCAAAGTCGTGATAAATTTACCCCCCCATTCACAAGCCGGTGTTAACAGCCCACAGCACCAGTTTACCCGCGATAGCAGCTGCAAAAAACATCGCCACAGAGGATCCCCGCAAATATCGTGAATGAGATGCAGAGTAGGCGTTCCCATGTGAAAAGTCGAGACAACATCACACCTCAACATTCACAATGACCAGCCACATCTGCGATAAGTACACAAAACAGGCGATGAGGTCCGGTAGCCGCAGGCATTTAACACCTGTCTCAAGCAGGTGTAAAGAAGGACGTCTACCTGCAGAAGGCAACGGAGTCCCGCACACAGCCATACCCGAAGAATAAACAACACCATGGAGCTACTCTACATGCAGCTCGGAGCCCCAACAGGGCCACAACACCCCTCGCCACCACCCCCTGGATCGCCACACCCCCAGGACCAGGACCCACTCCCCCCCGGACCACCACAGAGGCAGCAACACAGCGGAGCTACCGTAAACGCACCACTCTCACAGACCTAACGCCCGCGGAAGTCATTGCCGACTACAGGCTCAAAAGGACAACCATCCTCCACACCCTGACCCACATCGCCCACAGGCTGACAGTCCCAACACAGCGGAGAACAAACATCCCTCCGCAGACAAAGCTGCTGGCAGTGCTGCACCTGTTGCCCTCTGGGACCTTCCAACCAACAACTGCCAGAGTCGGAGGGGTCTCACAGCCAGCCCTATCAAAGTTCATCACACCCATCCTGGATGCCAGCATCAGCTTCATAGCCCAGTACCTTCACTTCCCCAACATTGCGCAGGAACAGCTGGAGACTAAGCAAGGCTTCTACGCCATAGCCGGATTCAAGGCCATGTTGGGGGCAATCGACTGCACACATGTCCCACTTGTGCCCCCTGCGGATACTGCACACCACTACCGCAACAGGAACCACACGCATTCCATCAATGTGCAGGCAATAGTGGACCACCGGGGAATGTTCACCAACGTCGTCGCCAACTACCCAGGCAGTGTGCATGATTCCTTCATCTTCCGACAGTCCATCATCAACCAGCGCTTCCAGGATGGCACATATGGAACGGGACTGCTCGTTGGTAAGTACCAACTCAACACACCACACATCCCACAGCCACCAATGCACAAGGCACAACTGTGGGGATGAACACGTGACCTAACCACATCCGACATGTTAAACTACATGACCCCCTACCAGACACAACGACACCACTCCATGGTCATCCTGGGCTACCCCTGCACCCAATACAGACTCCACATGGCACCACAGCCACACAACAGCTGAACGTGTGGAGATGCGGAATGCGGCCATGACACATGTGAGGCACTGCTCTGCCCCATGACCCTACCCCGGTCTCCAGCAGGTCAGCGTCCCATGGTGGTGGGCCCGTGTCGGTCGCTGTGCATCCGGGGCGACTAGCCCTGTGCGACTCGAGTCATCCCCCCTTGTCGTTCAGACATTGCATGTCTGTGCGCCTGAGGACTGTTGGTATAGTTGCCAGCACATGCTACTCCCTGAGGGCTGGCTTACACTCACCCCCTCCACAGCCAGCACAGGCATCACTGAATTGGTGGTCCTGCCATCACATCCTGCCGAACCAAGTATTGACTCTTTTCTCCCTGCACTGTCACAGGTGATCAAGGATATGCGCTCTGCCCTTGGATGATGACACCCCTCCGAGACCCGAACACACCCACCCAGAGGCAGTACAATGCGGCCAACATAAGCACCAGGGGCATCGTTGAACACACGTTTGGTGTGTTGAAGTCACGTTTCAGGTGCCGGTGGGAAGCTCCTGTACAGCCCGGACGTCGTGTGCAAGATGATCGGTGCATGTTGTGTGTTGCACAACATCTGTGTTCGCACCAGGGCCCCATGGAGCCCAGTTCCAGAGGTACCGGACGATGATGGTGGTGATGGGGCAGGTGGCCCACATCCCACTGTAGCTGCGGCAGGAATGGCCCGTAGGGACTCCATCATTGCCACTTTCTTCTCATGAGCACGTCACATTGTGACCGTCCGTGGCATTCATGGGACAGTAGGAGATGTCCAATTGCACTGCATGTGTGAATAAAACATATTTGCAGGTCACAGGTTGGAATTGTACATTGTCATGTTACATGTCCCTGGGGTTTCAGATGTGATTTGCCATGTTGTGCACATTTTCCGAATCAGTTGTGTCCTGTGTTCAGTTGTGGAGGTGTTGCTGTTTGTACCGGGATGTTGTCACTGTCCGGGTACACTTCTGCTTATGTGCGTATGCTGCACGGTGGGTGTGTTGCTCCTGCGGCTCTGATTTGACTGCCACTGGTCTCTTTCATGAGGTGTGCCTGTAGGTTCTGTTCTTCCACGGTGCGTGGATGTTGTGGTGTGCATGTTGTCCTCTGCAGTTGGCCAGGGTGCATCCGTGGTACTCGGCTGTTGATGTATTTTGTTCTGTGGCATTTTCCGTATGCTGTTCTTGTGCTTTTTCCCGCATTGCGCATGAGTATTGCTGCCCTCGCGCTGGTTGTCACTGTTTTCTTATCGCGCTTTGGCCCATCGCAGCTTTTTTCGCGTTGTGGTTTATGTTTTTATCTCCGTCGAGGTGGTTGTATCGCGAGCATTGGCCGCGGTGTCGGCCAACTATCGCATGCTACCGCTTTGTTGTGAATTCCACGTTGACACTGGGTTATTTTCCCGTGATAGGCTGCGTTATTGAAAGTTGCGTTACGCTACTCTTGCAGTAGTTATCACACGTTCTTGTGAATATACCCCTAGATCTGCTCACCTCAAATGTTTGCTTTTCTATCAAAGTCTTTAAGCATAGGATTAGCACAGTACCATCCATGCCGAGATAGAAAAGGACAAAGGGGCATATTCACAAGGACTTATCTCCGAATTATCCCCACTTTAACGCATCAAAAGTGGTGATAGAAATAACACCCCATTCACAAGCTGGTGCAAACTGCAGACATCACCAGTATTCCTGCGATAACTGCCCCAAAATTTATCCCAACTGTGGACACCACCAAATAACTCTAATGAGATGTAGAGTAGGCGTTCCCGTGCAAAAACACACGAAAAAACCACAACACAACTTTCACAACGAAATGCCAGATATGCGAAGCGAACTTAAAACAGGTGATAAGCCGCGGTAGAAGCAGTGAATTTACACCTGCCTTTTGCTGGTGTTAAACAGGACGACTACCTGCAGCATGGAAGGAAACACAGCCAGGAGCCTTTTAAGATGCAGGTATTCCAGATGGAAGGTGTCTGCCTAAGTTAGAGCCACTAAAATGACAGTATTTTTAGTTAGAACAAATGGTTAGACTACGAGGAAGCTGATTGCCGCGGTCACCATGCTGCCAGTCTCACAGTGACACCTGGCTTCCAGCAGGGGCAGTGTTGGGCCGGGAGCTTAAAGTAGTGATGATGGGACTTTTCAGGCGATTATCGGCCATTCACAACGTATCGCCAGCTAACGCAGGGTTTTAATTCGCCATTGCGATGATTAGTACATGGGTTTTGACACCCATTCCCTGTTACTATCGCCATGTACCGCGGGCTTGTAAATAGCCTGCTAACATGGCGATATTAATCAAGGTTAGGAAGCGTTAACTTTTCTGGTGATGACTGACGATGGCGATAGTTATTGCCCATCTTTGAGAATAAACCGCAAAGTCTTTAGCCATTTCTACAGCAAAGTCTTTAAGCATAGGACTAGCACAGTGCTGTCATCTCAAAACTGTAAAATGTCAAAAGCCATTTATCACTCCAGGCTCAATATTACAGCTTTGAATTGGTAAAATACCAAACAAAGCTAACCTGAAATGAGTAAAAGCAACCCCCGACACAGGGTCTCACTCTAGTTAAAGCTCTTCAGAGAGATATAGCTTTGTCCAGACACATAGGAGCACCCAATATAAGTCAAAACAATAGCCTTTCAGGCATAGAGTGATGCGAAAAGTATGCAAAAAACAAACAGAGAACTCTGGGTAGTTCTCAAGTTTAGGTGGAAAGCAGCTCCTGAATAGAGCACTCTCAATGCCAGCGAGACTCTAGATCTGCTCACCTCAAATGTCTGCTTTTCTATCAAAGTCTTTAAGCATAGGATTTGCACAGTGCCATTGATGCCGAGATAGAAAAGAACAAAGGGCCATATGTAGGAGAGTAGGATCTGCTTCTTATGGTTACCCCCACTTTTTGCTGATGTTTCACTGTTTTTCGACTTTAGTCTGGCTGGGGCCCTGCTATCCAGGACCCCAGCCTAGCTGCTTCCTCTCTAAAATGGATTCCATGTGCCTTAGGTACACCACAGATTGGATTCTGGGGTGCCCTTATAAGTCCCTAGTATATGGTATACTATGTACCCAGGGCATAGGTACCCCAGAGGCTTACCAGGGGCTGCAGCATGTATTATGCCACCCCTGGAAGGCCCTCCAAAATGACACCACAGGACTGCTACAGCAGCCTGAGTGAGGTGGTGCATGCACCCCTTACTGAGATATAGGTTCACTATATCTCACTATATCACTGCACATATAAACCTATCAGTCACCCCTATGGCAGGCCTTATCAATCCTGAAAGCAGGGTGCCTGGTTTTATGTGAGAGGGTGCCCATGCATTAGCAGAGCCCCTCTGCAGCCTTCGGAATCTATCCTCCCGGGTTGTCTGTGAGTGCAGCCTGACCATATACTCTTAAGTGCATTATATCTTAAACGGTAAATGCTAACTTTGGGATGGCTGCACGGAAACATGTCGTGTTTGGTGTCAAACACCTTGGAATCATACCCCCACACCAGTCCCTGGTGTGGGAGTATGATCCCACCCTTCTAGAGGGAGAGACATGACAGCACCGGTATACCCGGTACCAGCTAAACAGAGCCCTGGTATCACAAAATGGATGCTGCAGCCACAGACACGAGTCTGACCTTCCCCTGCTGACTGAAACTCCGGCAGGGGAGGCCTGGACAATAGGTTTCCTGTCGCAGGGAGGTGTTACCACCTCCCAGACAGGCTTTAGTGTATTGGGGCTGGGTGGGTGCACTCTCTGAGTGCTTTGAAGTCCTGCACTGGGGGCACATTTGGTGTCCCTGTGCATACCCCAGTTCAAACCGGTTGCAGGGGCTGCCAGCCCCTGCTCTGGCGCGAAACTGGACAAAGGAAATGGGTGTAGCCACCCCTCTTTCCAAACCCTCCCATAGGTGGGTCCCCTGAGTTAGTCCAACCCCTTCCTTGGGTATAAGTAAGGAACCCCTGGCAACAGGACTTTAGATATCCCTGGATGAAACTCTGAAACTGAATCCTGGACCTTAGACAATCTGTTAAACGCCAGATGACTGAAGAATCTCCCTTGGAGTAAAGGAGTTACTCCCCTGCTTGGCAGGCACCAAAGACGCATCTGTCCGGTCTGCATCTCCGAAGCTCCCGCCGGATGCCGACGACCCTGCAACCCAGAGGGTGGATTTCCAGACTTCCCGAGGCTGACCCGAGTCCCCAGCAAAGCTGAGACCCGTAGACCTCGTGGGTATTGTGGAACCGGAACCCCTGGACACCGTGCACATTTGCAAGTGCATAAGCTTCTGGTCAATCCTAGAGGCTGTGCTTTGGGTTATTAGTAGCCCTGATCCCAAGCAGTGAATCCACCGAAGATTGCTGGCCTGACCACTCTGAGTGACCCGTGGACCGCCATTTCGTGATTCTGCCTGAGGTCCCTTTGCGATCCCTTGTCCGTCGACTTGTGGGTCCCTCAGAAGGACATCTTTGATTTCAATGGGCCTCCCTGGTTGCTCCAGGCCTGCCCTGACTCTCCCTTGCTTGGGGAGTCCCTCGAACCTCGCTGGTTTGCTCCGAAGCCTTTGTTCTCTTTCTGCGTGGGTTGCTGTTACCAAGGCTTGTTGGGTCCAATCCTGGCACCGACACCGCAGTCAGCTTCTACCTTTGTGGGACAGCTCGATTCCAGCTCCTGGTTGTCGTCGATGCCTCCTGGTCTTCGTGGCTGCAGAGACAATCTTCACCTCTTTAAACTTGAAGCACCCGACATCGGTGGGCATTCGACTATCGTGCCCCTGGTCACTGGCTAGTGACCTAGACTCTGTCCCCTCTGCTTTCAGGTTCTTCTCATCCTCGATCCATGCTTGGATCTCTCCGGACACTTCGCAGCTTCTCGGCAGCAGTACTTTCCAGCCAGCGGCCATTGAAAACGACGGCACGGCCCGACACCATTTGACACCTGTGCACCCGGCTTCCCTGGGTGAGGTAACACGAGTACTACGGTGCTTTCGTGGGTGTTGGCCCTAGAACCCTCTAAGTCCAAAAGGGTTTGTTCCTAGTCCACTCTGAAGTGTCCCTAAACTTTAAAACTCTAACCGCGACTTTCCCCATAGACGCTAACGGAGCTCGCGGCTGTGTTCACACACTGCACACATCCCCCGTGGGTCCCCTGTGTCACTACCTTGGGTGGTTCCTTGGGGTCCCAGCGATTCTACAGGCCCTAGGCCTTGTGTCTAGTCAAGTCATGGTTCTTATACCACTTTCTTAATATATGGTTTGGTACGCCGCTAGGGCTAATCGTATATTGTGCTAATTTACTGTGTTATTTGACTTGTAACTTGTGTATTTCAACATCTAGCCTCATAAAGAGACTAGTGGGTAGTGTTTAGTAATAAATACATATATTTTATATATATACCTGGTGTGGTTCTACTTTCATTTGGTCATTCATGAGATTATAGACTGGTAAAACAAATAGCTTAACACTCCTTCAAGACTTAGCCTGAAGGCTGCTCTCCATAGCTACCACTAGGATAGCTTTTCATTTAAGGTTGTCTTTTAACCTACCATCAATAAAGATCGTTTGGACTGGTGCAAGGTGCCCACTATAACTAGTGGACAGCATATGCCAGGCCAACTTCTCACACCATATGTATCAAAATTTGTTTTGCGATTCTCAAAATGCGATTTTTAGGGAATCGCATTTTGAGAATCGCAAAACCAGATGTATATATAAGATCGCAAATTTTTAGCGATTCGCAGAAAATCGCAGAATAATGCGAATACCTAATTTGCGATTCCTTAATTGCGAATTTGCAAATAAGGAATCGCAATTTAGAGAATCGGCAATTCAGGTGCAGCTTGATGACATCACAACCAGGAAGTGTGACTGCCCATGCTGCACCTGATTGCCAGAAGCTGAGTGAGAGGCTGGGAGGAGAGGGAAAAAACTGTGCACTGCTAGTCAGAGAAGGAGAAATGGATCCCCAGGAGAAAGAGAAGGAGCAGGAGGAGAATGTACGAAAAAGGAAGCAGAAGTTTAGTGAGAGGGAGCAGGAGGTGCTCATTCAGGAAATGTTAGTCAGCCATGAGCTCCTGTTTGGGAAGAAATCCCTACGTGTGCCAGAGACACGTAAAAGGAAAATTTGGAAGGAAATCCAGGAGAAGGTGAATGCCATCGGCGTGACCCACCGCACTGTGGAGGACCTCCGCAAAAGGTGGTATGACATGCGCCAATGATCTAAGGAAAAGGTGGCAACAAGGTGGGCAGAGGCGAAGAAGACTGGTGGGGGAACATCCACTGCAACTGAGTCCACGCCCCTTGAGGAGTTGGTGGAGGGCACCCTTCAGCCCAAGAGTGTCAGTGGCGTGGCTGACCTGGACAGCTCCGACCCTCCAAACACCAGACAAGGTAAAATGCATGCCATTACTCCCCTGATACATCACCACCTCACTCACACGCTCATGAAACACCCAGACACTAAACAGGAATGCAACTCCAGTACATGTTAACAAGCACACCCAGCAATGCATTATGGGAGATGTAGTCACATGCACCAAACAGTGGAGCAGTGAGACACAGCAAGGTAGAATCTGGATGAGTAATTCAGGGAAGGCAAAAAACAGACAGATAGTACTCATGTAACTCAAACTCTGAAAACTGTATTGCATGACCAATGCGAGGCAGGACACCAAATTAATGTGTGCATTTACATTCACAGCACCACCTGAAACACAGGAAGTCATTGCAGAAGGTGAGGATGCAGCCAACAATGAGGACCCGGCAGGGCAAGAGGAGCAGGAGGAAGACAGACCAACAATCCCTGTGCCATGCAGACGGCGCCTCATAGTGCCACCACTCCCACTGCTGGAGGCAGGACCACAGGACACAAGTGGTGAAGCCCAGCCAGTCCAGGGCCAGCGTTGCGTACAGCACAGAGCACAGTCCCCTGTCCATCCAAGTGAAGGAAGTGGGTCCAGACACAGGGCACGGCTGTCCACCAGCGCTGCTGCCGTAGACGAAGACACCGTGTTTGGAGGGCTTGAAGGCACCATAGTTAAAGTCCAGCGCCAGCAAGCAAAAGCATTAAGGTCAATACAGTGCCAGTTTGCCTCACACAACCACAACATGACCGAGATGAGGGATGGGTTCAGGGACATGACAGGTGCACTACAAGGACTGTGTTCCGAGCTGAGGAGAGAACGGGCAGCCAGGCGCAGGGAGAGACAACGTCTCCACAGCCGGCTGGACATGTACAGCAAGGCTGTCAACCGCCTGAGTACTGCCACGACCCTGCTGTCACATCGCTGTGTAAGCATGCAGCATGAAATGGCTCACTGCTGCCAGGATGTGGCCAAGGGCCTGGTGCAGGTGACGCATGCCGTGGACCAGCTGCGGGCAGCTGCCACAGGTGGCACAGGACCCCTGAGCCCATTGGAGAGTGAGGATCAGTCCAGTAGGAGCAGCATCACTCCACCAATTCCCCAGGACAGACAGCGGAGGGCACGGCAGGGTAGAACACACAATGACTCAAGGGAGGGCAGTGGCCACCCTGAGCGAGGGGCAACAGGCCGTGCACGCAGGAGATGAAGTGGCATCATTGGAACATTGCATCTTGACTTATGTTTGTGCGACATCCTTGCACTGTGGGTATGTTAGAACTGGGGGTCTCTAGTTGGCAATGGTTTGCACCTTTGTCCAAATAGGGACCCTTGCTTCTAGTCAGGGTAAGGGGGATACACTCCTAAAATAACCCCTGCTCACCCCCTGGTAGCTTGGCACGAGCAGACAGGCTTATCTCAGAGGCAGTGTGTAAAGCATTTGTGAACACATACAGTAATACAGTGAAAACACTACAGATGGACACCACACAGGTCGTATGTAAAAATAAGTAATCTTTATATAGACTTAACACAAGACCCAATAGCAAAAATCCACAATACTGTAATCTAAAATAGACTTAAAATGATAGAGACAGTTCACGTTATCTTCAAAAATAGGATAGTCAATCAAATAAAGCTTGTAGCAACAAATAACTCGACTTGGAGTTATCACAACGTCGTGACCGGAGAAAATCCCAAAGTACGGCGCCGACCGCGAGGTGCACGGCGTCGGGCCCGGAGTCAAGCAGACCCCCAAAGAACAGTACCTGGAATTCGATGAAAACAAAGACTGTGCACGGAGTCGGGGAGGTGATGCTTCGTTGGCGCCGGCGGCGCCGGTTCCTTACGACCCCAGGGGAGGTGAGGTCTCGGTTCCTTACTGCAGCGCAGGGGAGGTGAGGCGTCGGTTCCTTACTGTGTCGGGGAGGTGACGTCACGGATGGCGGCGAGGCGACGGTTCCTTACGATGGTGCGGTGTCGATGGATTCGGCGGTCATCCACGTCGAGGATCGGCTCTGCGGTGATGAAGCCCGGGCATCGGTGAAGTCGGGGCTGCGGTGCGAGTCGGGACGGTGCGTCGTGAGCGCCACGAGCGGTGTCCTCGGCTCCGGTGACAGGCAGCGGCCTCGGTGACAGCTTCGGAGTCGATGTCGCACGGCGTCGGCAGGCGTCGGGCCTACGGTGCAAGTCGGGCGGTGCGTCGTGCTCTTCACGAGCGGTGCCCACGGCTTCGGTACAGGTTACGGCGTCGCTCGCCAGCGTTGGTGTTGCAATTTCCTTCTGTTAGCAGCTAAAACAGCAGTTCTAGATGCAGGCAAACAGAAGGGGTGAAGTCGTTGTGTCCCTGTGACTTCAGGCAGGAGGCAAGCTCAGTTCAAGCCCTTAGAGATTCTCTTCTTCAAGATGATAAAGCACAGCAACGTCTTTTCTCCTGTCCTTGGCAGAAAGCAACCACTGCAGGCCAACCCCAATCAGCAAAACAGCACAGGGGCAGTATTCCTCCTTCAGCTTTTCCGGTTCTTCTCCTTGGCAACAGGTTTCTTGATTTCCCAGAAGTGATCTGATTTCATGGGGTCTAGGCCCCAGTATTTATGGTCAAAAATCCTTTGTCCTCTGAAGGCAGAGGGTCCTGTACCTGGTCCAAACCAGTTCTGGGTGCATTCTGTCAGGAGACACCTTCTCCCTTTGTGAGTGAGGGGCAAAGTCATCAGCCGCCCGGCAGGAGGTGGAGCCAGCATTGTGGAAGGCAGGCAGAGCCCTATTCAGACCCAGGTGCAACTCCTCCCACCACTCTATATGCAGGAAGGTCTATTCAGCCCTGTGCTGACTCACCCTGTCTCCTGGAATCCCCCAGCCCCTGTCACTCACAAAGCCAGACACACAATACACAACCTAGCAGAGGCAGGCTTGGACAGATAGACAAGAAAATACCTACTTTCTAAAAGTGGTATTTTCAAACACAGAATGTTAAAACCAACTTTACTAAAAGATGTATTTTATCATTCTGAGTTCAGGCATACTAAATTCGTTTTTCTACCATGTTCCCTGGGTCAGTTAGGATTATAAGATGTTATAATCAAACTGCCCATTCTGGCCTATGGGGAACAGGTAGCCTTGCAATAGTGAAAAACGAAAATGGCTGTAATTCACTATTAGGACATGCCACACACACCAGGGCATGTCCTACCTTATACTTACAATGCACCCTGCCCTTGGGCCTACCTTAGGGGTGTCTGATATGAAGATAAGGGAAGGTTTAGGGACTGGCAAGTGGGTGCACTTGCCAAGTCGACATGGCAGTCACAGACTGCCCACAGGCTCTGCAATGGCAGGCCTGAGTCACACGTTACAGGCTGCTTCTGTGGGTGGCACAATCAGTGCTGCAAGCCCACCAGCAGCATTTGATGTACAGGCCCTGGGCACACGTGGTGCACTGTACTAGGGTCTGACAAGTAAATCAAACAAGCCAATCATGGAATCACTAATCCATACAACAATTTATCATAGAGAGCATATGCACTTTAGCACTGATCAGCAGTGAAAAAGTGCCCAGAGTCATAAATCCACCAACACCATGTCAGAAAAAAGGCTAGGAGGAAGGCAAAAAGTTCAGGGATGACCCTGCAAAAAGGGCCAAGTCCAACACAACACCCTTCCAGCCAAAATGCAGGGGAGACCAATCACTACCCTGATGGGCTTCCCTGCTTTGGGCGATAGAACCTGGACCCTGGCCCGCAACAGCAGGGGCATATTCCAGTTCTATGCCAATCTGAACCTATTTGGATCCCTCTGTCCATACTCTCAGGGCCCACTAAGCTAACCCATAGGGAACCCTTATCTTCACCTGTGGACACCATCTGTGCAGCACCTAACCTTAGCTTGCTCACAGGTGTGTCCCAACAGACAGACAGTGAGCCACAGTGGCCACTGACAATGGTCAGTGATGAGACCCAGGCCTTATGCCTCTCAGGGCTCTCAAACCTCTGTGGCGTCAGAGGGCGGGGGGCAGTAGCCCCAGGTGCTTGGCACCCTTTGTCCACTTCTCCCTCCTGTCAGGTCAGGTATGACATCCTGACACTGACCCACCAGCCCCGGGCCTGTACCCGGCGGCTGGACAGGAGACTGGGGTGGACTTTCCCACACCCGGTCCTCCTCCGCCTTGGGGCTCTGTACCCTCCCACTTGGAGTGGTACCCCCTTCCAGAATTGTCAGGGTGCCGGTGGCAGGTGTCCTGCACAATTCGCCCACCAGTTCAAGGGTTCTATCCTGCAACTGGGCTTCCAGGTCAGGGGGGACACCCTGAACCTGGTCCTCCAACCTAGGGTCTAAACCCTCCAGCTGAACCAGGGTCAGAGGCGAGGACTCCCTCCCTCTGCACCCCCTTCCAGAGTACTGCACCCTCCCATCAGGAGCGGTATCCCCAGAAGGCAAACCGGTCAGGACACTAATTACAGTTGTCCCACCCTCCAGGTCAGACAACATCTGAACCTGGCTTCCCAACCCAGGGGCCAACCCCTGCGGTTGAACACTTGCCCGGCGCACCAGGACTTCATTGGGAGCACATATGCCCCCCCGAGGGTGACACACAACTCATGTGTCGTGGGACAGTCTGCCTGGCGCAGATCTCCTGACCCCTGTCCATCTGACAGCGCGTGAGGATCCCCCAGGACAGAAGTGGTGTCACCATGGTCATTCACTGGTGACTCAGCCCTTCTGGCTGGCCCCTGACCCACTGGTTCTTCCACTGGGGACTCTTTCCCCCTCTCACCCCTCAATCTGGACTTGGGCACCCTCCACTTAGGAGTGCCACTGCCAGACACCAGAACTGATGGAGGCCTGCTTACAGACACTCCCAGTTCACCAGACACTAGGGGATCACCCTCAACGGGCGGCCCATCAGGACAGACTAGGCTCCCCACCTGGTGTTCCCTTAAAGAACCATCCAGGCGCTGAGACTGGGTTTCGGGCACCTGGGGACACGCAGCCCCACACTCACTCCGTCTCCTCTGAGACAGGACGTGAGCCCCTACACCCCTCCCACTACACCAGGACCTAGCTGGGCTACTCTGAACCATTTCCACCACTCTGGGTTGGAAGATACCTGAGCCACTCCCCTTAGGATCATTCCCCAATGCCTCTTCAGACCCTCTGGAATCCACCAAAAGGTCTGCCTCCCTGGTGAGCTCCCTGGGGTCAGAGAACTCACTCTCCAACAGGTGTTGGCATAGCTCTGGAAAACAGGGACTTACAATGTGCTCTCCCACAATTGGATCACATAGCCCCCTACAAGGGTTAACCAAACTTTCCTTCACCTCACCATCCAGTGCCTCGCACACATACTCCACACCACTCTCCTGAGATTGGCAAGACAGTATCTGACTGTCTCTGTCACTCAACCCACACTCTTCTGGGCGGTCTCCACATTCACACACCAGGACTTTAACCATGAGGGAACCTCCCTCCCTGATCCTCTCAGCTAGAGTCAGTGGAGTGTCCCTCCCAACACTAGGACCATGAACCCCTGCCCCAGTGCCCCAATCTACTTCCGGGACACTGCGCACCACTGGAGCTACCTCAGATCCTTGTACCTCCTGGTGTATGTTAACCCCCTCCAAGTCGGGCGCCACATCTCTGGGTGTGTGCACTACCTCCTCAGCACTCAATAATACAATTTTGCTGCCACCAGAGGGAGGAATCCCTAAGCTCCTGGCTTTGAACTCCAACTCCCTCATCATTCTCTCATGCTCTAAAAGCATCTTCCTTTCTTCCATGGCCAACCTCTTACTTTCCAACTCCAATTTCTTGTGCTCAAGGCTATCATGGCTTCCCTGTTTCAGTTTGGCCAGCTCCATTTCATGCATCCTGCTTTTCTCCCTGTCCTCCAGCTCCTCTGGAGACAGGCCCTTTGAGAAACACTGCTGCCCTCCCTGGAAGGCACTCCCCTCCCAGGTAAGCCCAATGGCCCCTCAAGCCGCTCATCTAAATCCTCTGCCTCCTCCACAGGCTCCTCGGGCTGCCCACCGGCACTCTGTGCTTCCAACCAGGCCCTCAGCGCATTTTGAAGC
The DNA here is from genome assembly GCA_963921515.1 of Calotriton arnoldi. Taxonomy (NCBI): domain Eukaryota; kingdom Metazoa; phylum Chordata; class Amphibia; order Caudata; family Salamandridae; genus Calotriton; species Calotriton arnoldi. The sequence goes on from CAWUFW010004823.1 coordinate 1,150,132, forward strand.
TCCTCCTTCCTGGTGAGGCCTCTCATAGAGATTTTAAACTTTTTACAAACGGCTTTGAGCTCTGCCACAGTGTAGGTATCAACCCTATCTTCTTCAAATTCAATATCTGCAGGTGCAATGGATCCTGTTTTGCTCATTGTGAAAATTGGCAGTTCTCAACAAAAATAAAGGTTCCAAGGGAAAAAAAAGTCCTATCTAAATGTATGTGGTCACGTATTGGTCTGCACTCACTAGTAGTGTACACCAATTACTGTATATGAATCACAAATGCAAGTCCAAATCCTCACCGCTGACCACCAATGTTAGAACTGGGGGTCTCTAGTTGGCAATGGTTTGCACCTTTGTCCAAATAGGGACCCTTGCTTCTAGTCAGGGTAAGGAGGATACACTCCTAAAATAACCCCTGCTCACCCCCTGGTAGCTTGGCACGAGCAGACAGGCTTATCTCAGAGGCAGTGTGTAAAGCATTTGTGAACACATACAGTAATACAGTGAAAACACTACAGATGGACACCACACAGGTCGTATGTAAAAATAAGTAATCTTTATATAGACTTAACACAAGACCAAATAGCAAAAATCCACAACACTGTAATCTAAAATAGACTTAAAATGATAGAGACCGTTCACGTTATCTTCATAAATAGGATAGTCAATCAAATAAAGCTTGTAGCAACAAATAACTCCACTTGGAGTTATCACGACGTCGTGGCCGGAGGAAATCCCAAAGTAGGCGCCGACCGCGAGGTGCGCGGCGTCGGGCCCGGAGTCAAGCAGACCCCCAAAGAACAGTACCTGGAATTCGATGAAAACAAAGACAGTGCACGGTGTCGGGGAGGTGATGCTTCGTTGGCGCCGGCGGCGTCGGTTCCTTATGACCCCAGGGGAGGTGAGGTCTCGGTTCCTTACTGCAGCGCAGGGGAGGTGAGGCGTTGGTTCCTTACTGTGTCGGGGAGGTGACGTCACGGATGGCGGCGAGGCGGTGGTTCCTTACGATGGTGCGGTGTCGATGGATTCGGCGGTCACCCAAGTCGAGGATCGGCTCCGCGGTGATGAAGCCTGGGTGTCGGTGAAGTCGGGGCTGTGGTGCGAGTCGGGACGGTGCGTCGTGAGCGTCACGAGCGGTGTCCTCGGCTCCGGTGCAGGCAGCGGCCTCGGTGACAGCTTCGGAGTCGATGTCGCACGGCGTCGGCAGGCGTCAGGCCTACGGTGCAAGTCGGGGCGGTGCGTCGTGCTCTTCACGAGCGGTGCCCACGGCTTCGGTGCAGGTTACGGCGTCGCTCGCCGGCGTCAGTGTTGCAATTTCCTTCTGTTAGCAGCTAAAACAGCAGTTCTAGATGCAGGCAAACAGAAGGGGTGAAGTCGTTGTGTCCCTGTGACTTCAGGCAGGAGGCAAGCTCAGTTCAAGCCCTTGGAGATTCTCTTCTTCAGGATGATAAAGCACAGCAAAGTCTTTTCTCCTGTCCTTGGCATAAAGCAACCACTGAAGGCCAACCCCAATCAGCAAAACAGCACAGGGGCAGTACTCCTCCTTCAGCTTTTCCGGTTCTTCTCCTTGGCAACAGGTTTCTTGATTTCCCAGAAGTGATCTGATTTCATGGGGTCTAGGCCCCAGTATTTATGGTCAAAAATCCTTTGTCCTCTGAAGGCAGAGGGTCCTGTACCTGGTCCAAACCAGTTCTGGGTGAATTATGTCAGGAGACACCTTCTCCCTTTGTGAGTGAGGGGCAAAGTCATCAGCCGCCCGGCAGGAGGTGGAGCCAGCATTGTGGAAGGCAGGCAGAGCCCTATTCAGACCCAGGTCCAACTCCTCCCACCACTCTATATGCAGGAAGGTCTATTCAGCCCTGTGCTGACTCACCCTGTCTCCTGGAATCCCCAGCCCCTGTCACTCACAAAGCCAGACACACAATACACAACCTAGCAGAGGCAGGCTTGGACAGATAGGCAAGAAAATATCTACTTTCTAAAAGTGGTATTTTCAAACACAGAATGTTAAAACCAACTTTACTAAAAGATGTATTTTATCATTCTGAGTTCAGGCATACTAAATTCGTTTTTCTACCATGTTCCCTGGGTCAGTTAGGATTATAAGATGTTATAATCAAACTGCCCATTCTGGCCTATGGGGAACAGGTAGCCTTGCAATAGTGAAAAACGAAAATGGCTGTAATTCACTATTAGGACATGCCACAGACACCAGAGCATGTCCTACCTTATACTTACAATGCACCCTGCACTTGGGGCCTACCTTAGGGGTGTCTGATATGAAGATAAGGGAAGGTTTAGGGACTGGCAAGTGGGTGCACTTGCCGAAGTCGACATGGCAGTCACAGACTGCCCACAGGCTCTGCAATGGCAGGCCTGAGTCACACGTTACAGGCTGCTTCTGTGGGTGGCACAATCAGTGCTGCAAGCCCACCAGCAGCATTTGATTTACAGGCCCTGGGCACACGTGGTGCACTGTACTAGGGTCTGACAAGTAAATCAAACAAGCCAATCATGGAATCACTAATCCATACAACACTTTATCATAGAGAGCATATGCACTTTAGCACTGATCAGCAGTGAAAAAGTGCCCAGAGTCATAAATCCACCAACACCATGTCAGAAAAAAGGCTAGGAGGAAGGCAAAAAGTTCAGGGATGACCCGGCAAAAAGGGCCAAGTCTAACAGGGTCTAACATGTGCAAGCAATTGTGACACACATTAGGTGTAAGTCAGGCTGTGTGACAGATATGTTCCTGCCCCCAAGGAAATAAAAAACACAGGGGCATATTCACAAGGAGCTATCGCCGAATTAACAGCACTTCATCGCAGCCAAAGTCGTTATAAATTTACCCCCCTATTCACAAGCCGGTGTAAACAGCCCACAGCACCAGTTTACCCACGATAGCAGCCACAAAAAATATCGCCACAGAGGACCCACGCAAATATCGCTAATGAGATGCAGAGTGGGCGTTCCCGTGTGAAAAGTCGAGACAACATCACACCTCAACATTCACAACGACCAGCCACATCGGCGATAAAAACACAAAACAGGCGATGAGGTGCGGTAGCCGCATGTATTTAACACCTGCCTCAAGCAGGTGTAAAGAAGGACGTCCACCTGCAGTAGACAATGGAGTCCCGCACACAGCCATACCTGAAGAACAAACGACGCCATGGAGCTACTCTACATGCAGCTCGGAGCCCCAACAGGGCCCCAACACCCCCCACCACCACCCCCTGGACTGCCACCCCCCCAGGACCCGGACCCGCTCCCCCTCCGGACCACTACAGAGGCAGCGTAGAGTAAGACAGCGGACCTACCGAAAACGTACCACTCTCACAGACCTAACGCCCGCGGAAGTCATTGCCCACTACAGGCTCAAAAGGACAACCATCCTCCGCATCCTGACCCACATCGCCCACAGGCTGACGGTCCCAACACAGCGGAGGACAAACATCCCTCCGCAGACAAAGCTGCTGGCAGTGCTGCACTTGTTGGCCTCTGGTACCTTCCAACCAACAACTGCCAGAGTCGGAGGGGTCTCACAGGCAGCGATATCAAAGTTCATCACACCCGTGTTGGATGCCATCCTCAGCTTCATACCCCAGTACCTTCACTTCCCAACACTGCGCAGGAACAGCTGGAGACTAAGCAAGGCTTCTACGCCATAGCCGGATTCCCGGCCGTGTTGGGGGCAATCGACTGCACACATGTCCCACTTGTGCCCCCTGCGGATACTGCACACCACTACCGCAACAGGAAGCACACGCATTCCATCAATGTGCAGGCAATAGTGGACCACCGGGGAATGTTCACCAATGTCTTCACCAACTACCCAGGCAGTGTGCATGATTCCTTCATCTTCCGACAGTCCATCATCAACCAGCGCTTCCAGGATGGCACACATGGAACGGGACTGCTCGTTGGTAAGTACCAACTCAACACACCACACATCCCACAGCCACCAATGCACAAGGCACAACTCTGGGGATGCACACGTGACCTAACCACATCTGGCATGTTAAACTACACAACCCCCTACCAGACACGACTACACCACTCCATGGTCATCCTGGGCTACCACTGCACCCAATACAGACTCCACATGGCACCACAGCCACACAACAGCTGAACGTGTGGAGATGCGGAATGCGGCCATGACACATGTGAGGCACTGCTCTGCCCCCATGACCCTACCCTGGTCTCCCGCAGGTCAGCGTCCCGTGGTTGTGGGCCCGTGTCGGCCGCTGTGCATCCGGGGCGACTAGCCCTGTGCGACTCGAGTCATCCCCCCTTGTAGTTCAGACATTGCATGTCTGTGTGCCAGATGACTGTTGGTGTAGTTGCCAGCACATGCTACTCCCTGAGGGCTGGCTTACACTCACCCCCCACACAGCCAGCACAGGTGTCACTTAATTGGTGGGCCTGCCATCACATCCTGCCGAACCAAGTATTGACTCTTTCTCCTGCACTGTCCCAGGTGATCAAGGATATGCACTCTGCCCTTGGATGATGACACCCCTCCATGACCCGAACACACCCGCCCAGAGGCAGTACAATGTGGCCCACATACGCATCAGGGGCATCGTTGAACGCACATTTGGCGTGTTGAAGTCACGTTTCAGGTGCCTGGACGGCACTGGTTGGAAGCTCCTGTACAGCCCGTACGTCGTGTGCAAGATGATCGTTGCATGTTGTGTGTTGCACAACATCTGTGTTCGCACCAGGGCCCCATGGATCCCAGTTCCAGAGGTACCGGACGATGATGGTGGTGATGGGGCAGGTGGCCCACATCCCACTGCAGCTGCGGTAGGAATGGCCAGTAGGGACTCCATCATTGACACTTACTTCTCATGAGCACGTCACATTGTGACCATCCGTGGCATTCATGGGACAGTATTAGATGTCCAATTGCACTGCATGTGTGAATAAAACATATTTGCAGGTCACAGGTTGGAATTGTACATTGTCATGTTACATGTCCCTGCGGTTTCAGATGTGATTTGCCATGTTGTGCACATTTTCCGAACCAGTTATGTCCTGTGTTCAGTTGTGGAGGTGTTGCTGTTTGTACCGGGATGTTGTCACTGTCCGGGTGCACTTCTGCTTATGTGCGTATGCTGCAAGGTGGGTGTGTCGCTCCTGCGGCTCTGATTTGTCTGCCACTGGTCTCTTTCATGTGGTGTGCCTGTGGGTTCTGTTCTTCCATGGTGCGTGGATGTTGTGGTGTGCATGTTGTCTTCTGCAGTTGGCCAGGGTGCATCCGTGGTACTCCGCTGTTGATGTATTTTGTTCTGTGGCATTTTCCGTATACTGTTCTTGTGCTTTTTCCCGCATTGCGCGTGCGTATTGCTGCACACGCGCTGGTTGTCACTGTTTTCTTATCGCGCTTTGGCCCACCGCAGCTTTTTTGCGTTGTGGTTTGTGTTTTTATCTCGGTCGGGTTGGTTGTGTCGCGAACATTGGCTGCGGTGTGCACCAATCTGTAGAATTGTGTCATCATTACTCACCTAGAAATAGTTCTGTGTGATCTCATCTCGTCTCTGGCGCCCGGCAGCCGCACCGACACCACCTGCTGGTCTGCACCGTGGAGCTGGGCCCTCCTCATCCGATGACTCGGAATCTGTGAGCTCCACTGGGGTGCCTTTCTTGGTGGCGATGTTGTGTAGCATGGCACATGTGTCCACGATTTTGCAGCACGTCTCGGGGCTGTACTGTAGCGCTCATCCACTCTTATGGAGGCAGCGGAAACAGCTCTTCAGGATTCCAAATGGCACAGCGTGTGGCTCTGTGGGCGCTGTTATACCTCCGCTCCCCTGCAGTGGCTGGATTCAGGTACGGAGTCAGGATGTAGTCACGTACAGCATACGCACTGTCACCTGCAGGGTGACAAGAATTAGGTTAAACACTGTCCTGCCACTTCAGACCTTTACTGATTGTGTGTTTGAAAGCCATGCATTTACCTAGCAGGTAGCCCTCACCAAACTCGCCATCTGTGAGTCGTCGGTTTATTCCACTGTGGCGAAACATGAATGAGTTGTGTGTGCTGCCCGGGTATTTAGCAACAATATCAGTGATGACATGTTTGGCATTGCACACTACCTGTATGTTCAGGGAATGATAGGACTTGCGGTTCCTGAACACATACTCATTCTGTGATGGGGGTGAGAGTGCGACATGGGTCCCATCTACGCAGCCAATTACGTGAGGGAATTGGGCTATCTGGTAGAAATCCTGCTTGTTCTGATCTAGGGCCTGTTGTGTGCTGGGGAATTGGATGTGGTGATGCAGCCTCTGTACCATTGCATCAAGGAAAGCGTGAAAGAAGCGCGACAGGCAACTCTGGGAGACCCCTCCTGCTACAGCTATCACCCCCTGAAAACTCCCTGATGCCAGTAAGTGCAGTGAGCACAGGACCTGTACATGGGTGGGAATGGTGTGTGCCCTGCGTGTGGGGTGTTCTAGTATGGGTTTGAGCTCCTCTTATAAGTCCAGGATGATGTCTGCGTCCAGCCTGTAGTTCACATGGATCTCCTCCTCGGTCTGCTGGAACAGGGTGATGCGCGCTCTGAAGATCCTTTCCTGGCGTCTCCTTCTCTGTGCAGCAGCTCTGATTCGCAGCCTCCAGGCTATCACATACAGCCCAACCATTGTGAAACCCCCTGTAGCATTGTGGGCCTGTTTAAATAGGTTGCACCTGGTTACCACCTGCTCAGAGTTGGTGGTAATTGCGATGTGCAAAATAGCCATTTTCGCATATTCGCAATTTGCGAATTTTACACGCATCTCATTTTGCGAATTCGCTATTTGCAAGCAGGTTATTAGCGTATATCGCAAATAACGTGTCGCTGATTGCGAATTCGCATATTTTTTTGCAGATTCCATGCTTCGCTAAATTGCTAATCGCTAAATTTGCGATTACCGTTTTTGCACCCCGGATCCCTTTCTTACATATGCACACTCTGTTTTGCGATCGCAAACACAGTTTTTTTTGCGATTCGCAGTGTTTGCGATCGCAAAACAGCTTCATACATATGGCCCAAAGTCTTTTGCCATTTCTACAGCAAAGTCTTTAAGCATAGGACTAGCACAGTGCTGTCCACGCTGAACTGTAAAATGACAAAAGCCATTTACCACTCCAGGCACAATATTACAGCTTTGAATTGGTAAAATACCAACCAAGCCAACATGAAATAAGTAAAAGCTACCCCCGACAAAGTGTCTCGCTCTAGTTAGAACTCTTCAGAGAAGTATAGCTTTGTACAGAAAGAAGTGCGCACCCAGTATAAGTCAAAACAATATCCTTTCAGGCATAGAGTGACGCATAAATTATGCAAAAAAAGAAGCTGAGAACTCTGGGTAGTTCTCAAGTTTAGGTGGAAAGCAGCTCCTGTATAGAGCACTCTCAACACCCTAGATCTGCTCACCTCAGATGTCTGCTTTTCTATCAAAGTCTTTAAGCATAGGAATAGCACAGTGGCGCAGATGCCAATATAGAAAAGGACAAAGTCTTTTGCCATTTCTACAGCAAAGTCTTTAAGCATAGGACTAGCACAGTGCTGTCCATGCCAAGCTGTAAAATGGCAAAAGCCATTTGCCATTCCAGGCGCAAAATTACAGCTTTGAATTGGTAAAATACCAACAAAGCAAACCTGAAATGAGTAAAAGCTACCCCCGACACAGTGTCTCACGCTAGTTAGAACTCTTAAGAGAGATATAGCTTTGTCCAGACACAACGGAGCACCCAGTATAAGTCAAAACAATACCCTTTCAGGAATAGAGTGACGCATAAATTACGCAAAAAAAAAAAAGCAGAGAACTCTGGGTAGTTCTCAAGTTTAGGTGGAAAGCAGCTCCTGTATAGAGCACTGTCAACACCAGCAACACTCTAGGGGGCATATTCACAAGGACCTCTCGCCGATTTATCGCCACCTTAACGCATCAAAAGTGGAGATAGATTTAACGCCCCATTCACAAGTGGGTGCAAACTGCAGACATCACCAGTATTCCCGCGAAAACTGCCCCAAAATGTATCTCCACGGTGGACACCACCAACTAACCCTAATGAGATGCAGAGTAGGCGTTCCCGTGCAAAAACACACGAAAAAACCACAACACCACTTTCACAACGAACTGCCAGATCTGCGATGCGAACCAAAAACAGGCGATAAGCCGCGGTAGCAGCAGGGATTTAACACCTGCCTTTTGCTGGTGTTAAGCAGGACGACTACCTGCAGCATGAAAGGGAGCCCAGCCAAGAGCCACACCTGAAGACCCACAGATGCTATGGAGACAATGATCATGCAGCTCCGATACCCATGAGGGCCACAACACCCACCACCACCACCCCCAGGCCCGCCACCAACCCCAGGACCCGTACCGCCCCCCCACCCGGACCACCACAGAGGCAGCGTACCGAAAGACAGCGGACCCACCACAAACGCACCATCCGCACAGACCGAACGCCAGAGGAGGACATTGCTCACCACAGGCCCAAAAGGACAACCATCCCCCGCATCCTGACCCACATCGCCCACCTGCTGACAGTACCAACACAGCGGACAACAAACATCCCTCCGCAGACAAAGTTGCCGGCTGTGCTGCACATGTTGGCCTCTGGTACCTACCAACCCACAACTGTCAGAGTCGGAGGAGTCTCACAGCCAGCCCCATCCAAGGTCATCACACCTGTCCTGGATGCTATCATCAGCCTGGTACCCCAGCACCTCCACTTCACCCACACTACACAGGAGCAGCTGGAGACCATGCAAGGCTCCCACGCCATAGCTGGATTCCCTCACGTGTCGGGGGCAATCGACTGCACACATGTACCCCTCGTGCCCCCTGCCGAGACTGCACACAACTACCGCAACAGAAAGCACACACATCCCATGAATTTCCAGGCAATAGTGGACCACCCGGGAATCCACATAAATGTCATGGCCAACTCCCCAGGCAGAGTGCATGATACCCACATCGCCCGACAGCCCATCATCAACCAGCGCTCCCAGGATGGCACCCATGGAAATGCAGTGCTCGGTGGTAAGTACCAAATGAACACACCACACACCTCAACCCCACAGTCATGCAAATCACGACACTTGCAATGGGCACGCAGCAGAACTACATGCAACATGCCACACAACATGCCAACCGACCAGACACAACAACACGACTCCATTGGGAACCTGGGCATGCCATGCACACAACCCAGCCATGGCATGGCACCACAGCCACACAATACCAGAATGTGAGGAGAGGCCTGGAGCAGGCATGTGCGAGAGCGGCAAGTGACTAATGAATGAGAACCCACCCAATGCCAGGTGTGGCGTGGAGGTGCCGGACAGACTCCAATGTGCAAACTATGGAAATGGCCATGTGTACATAAACTGCTGGTGCATGGAGTGTAGTGGCCAGTGGACGCTACCATGTCCCCACAGGCTGTGGGGCAGAATGCGGAAATGTCGCACATTATGTCCCCCCCTGTATGCGTGTGCGGATTGGTTTGGCCCTGCGTACACCAGGCCTGCGTAGGGGTGTGAATAAAAACCCCGTCGCATTGGGCGTGGTTCTCTTTCGGAATGGCCAATGTGTCTGCCAGGGCAGCTCCTCTCAGTCCGCCACGAGGCCGGCGCCGTGTGCGGCGGGGCATGCGTCCCTGTGCGCCTGCTGCACCCCGGCCCGCTGGTCCCCAGAACCGTCATGCCTGCCCCAGTGCACCAAGGAGGCTCCCCTCACCTGCCGACACCGGCGTGTGTCAAAGAGGGCCCACTATGTGCTGGTGCAAGCTCCAGGCCCCAGTCCCGCGACCTTCCCACCCTCCGCAGACCATCGCTGGCCTCTACGCCGCTGGCCCACATTACTCCCTTCTCATTGACATACTCCACCGGTGTACTCTTCGGCCAGTTGTTGGCACACGTGGAACTGTGTCCTGAGTCCTGAAAGGCAGTGACCCCAAGTCCGTGGCAGCGTCCACATCACTGAACTCCCTCCGATCAGTGAGGCCAAAGTCTGCATCGCAAGCCAGCGACACGTGGTGCCACTAACCCTGCTCAACGCAAGCCGGCGACACGTGGTGCCACTAATCCTGTGCAACGAAAGCCGGCAACACGTGGTGCCACTAACCCTGTTCAATGCAAGCCGGCGACACGTGGTGCCACTAACCCTGTGCAACGCAAGACGGCGACACGTGGTGCCACTAACCCTGTTCAACGCAAGCCGGTGATGCAGCGTTTACCCAGAAAACTATCACCAACCCAGGGTCCGGGTCACTCCAGTGGGGCCCATAACACCGAAGTACACACACCCTGTCACACTAATCCCCCAGACCCTTGCTAATAATCCTACAATGGGTTGCATGAATTATTTCCTATCACGGGATACCTTTAAGCACAGATTTTTACATCAACATTTGTTTTCATCACATAAATTTACTAACTAATCTATGCATCAATGTACCCCGCCAATTAGGTCGATGGACCAATTAGTTGAGCAAGTTGATGGTGATTGTCAAGACCAGCTTAACCTCACTACAACAATACATTGATTTGCATAATTAATTGACTCTAAAAGAATCACGAACACCTGAAATCATTTAAAAGATTTTATGTAATTAATTTGCATAAAGAAAATTATCATTTATTCTCTCACTATTAATTCTCACTGAGCATTGCCATTTATTCAGGAAATAAATCAAGAAACTGTTTAATAAAAGTCATGAAGAGAAAATGTAGGTTTGCATTCATTTCATTATTCTCAAAATGGTTAAAAATCAATCCTTGGTCATGTGACTGACAGAGGGTTCCAAAAATGAAAGATCAGTGAACCATAGTTAAAAACATTCATTTAATTCTAAAGATTTCCTACACTAAAACCTTCCTAACCAACACTAAACCCCAACTTTCTTAGTAACCCTGGCCTCCTAGACACATCTCTCACCCAGGCTTGTGTCCCGCAACGATCTCGAACCTACAGGGGTCATCAGTGGCATTCTGGCATGGTTTCAAACTCCCAGCATCTCTGCAATCAGCCTTTCTCCAACCAGCTTCTCTGAAAAACCCCAATTTTGGTCTGATATTTATACTGTGTTTGCTGGCTCTCTACCCTCAAATGTTACAACTCTTGCCGTTTCCCTTGCTCTGATTGGTCATAAAAATGCATTTCTCAGCTCCCAGGATGTCCGTTCATGACAATGTATTTCTCCGCACCAAGGATGTCCGTGAATAACTTTATCTTTGACAAGCTGATAGATACAAATTCATCTGTCCCACAGTTCATTGGCAGGCATTAAAATGTTCATTGTCAGGGATTCAACTGTTCATTGTCAGGGATTCAGCTGTTTCCACGTGGTCATTCTTTAGCAGGCATTCGACTTTTCTCTTTGGCAGGCATTCAACTGTCCTCGTGCTATCATTCTGGCTCTCAGCCACTCGCCGGCATTCATACAAATGGCCTCGAACATAGTCAGCTGGAGTTGCAAAGTTCAGTGGAGCACAAGGCATGCGCAAGGTTCCTCCAGTCAGATGATGCAAGCATTCTCTACTGCGCAGAACCGGGAAAAACGAAGCCATCTTGAAACTGGCCACCAGCCAAAACTACGATAAACACAAAGAAAATGTGAATACACAGAAAATAAGTGTTTTCTGTCTCCCCACCCACCAGTGCTAATATTTTATCCCCTAAAACTGTTACCTAGCGGAAAAGCATCACACTGCAAGCCATTAAAATACAGCAAAAGCAGCATGAAATGCACAATGTACACTACAACATAGACATGCACTATTACACTACTTAAATGCGCAAAAATAGATAAAAACATGCGTTTTACACCATTAATTAATATGTTAATCAAACCTGTTAATGCAGAGCATTTCCCACATGTAATGTGTGTGTTTGGTTAATACACATCTTCTGTGCTTTGCTCCATCACCGGCAACACGTGGTGCCACTAACCCTGTTCAACGCAAGCTGGCGACACGTGGTGCCACTAACCCTGTTCAACGCAAGCCAGCGACACGTGGATGAGGGCTTAGGTCTACACTGCAGCCCAGTAGCTCCCACATGTGGAACTGTGTCCTGAGTCATGTATGGCAGTGACCCCAAGTCCGTGGCAGCGTCCACATCCCTATACTCCCTCCGATCAGTGAAGCCAAAGTCTGCATCGCAAGCACCCGACACGTGTCTGTGGGCCCGTGCTGACCACTGCCCCCGGCCTACACTGCGGTCCAGTGGGTCCCACATCCAGCACTTAGTCGTGAGTCATGAATGGCCGAGTCCATACCAGTGAACGCACGGAGAGGAGTAAGAGGAAGATGCGGCTCAGTCCGGATGGAAGCCGGATCCTCGTTTCGGAGGTGAGCGAACACTAGCAACAACTGACCTGGTGCCACCAACCCTGTTCACCGCAAGTCCGCGTCCCGTGGTGCCACAGAACCTGAACTACGCATGCCGGAGGGACCATCCAACGTGAGCCTGCGAGACACGGTGAATGGCCCCTGCTGACCGCTGCCTCAGGCCTACACTGCGGTCCAGTAGGTCACACATGTGGAACTGTGTCTTGGCTAAGATATGGAGGAGTCCACACCATTGGACACGCCTCATCGCTGGCGGAATCCCCTATCAGCACTGGTGTCAGTAACTCTGTGCGCAATGAGTCATGGGCACTTCCTGGATGGACTTTAGTGGCGTCTGGGTCCATGGCTTGGGGGCTGTCTGCATCATCATCTGGCTGGGCCGGACTGGGTGTTCGACATGTGTCTGTTCCACTCATCCCCATCATAACGACTGTTTCTGCGTGGTTCTGCACTCTGCTTCATGCCCTAGGGGTACACCTTCCACTGTCCCCCAAGACACTCCGCGACAACCCCCTTTGTCATCTATGTGAACCTGCTCTGCTCCCGTGACCCTGCCCCAGTGCACCGCAAGTCAGCGGCAAGTGGCGGTAGGCCCGTGCAGGACGCTGTGCATCCGGGGCCACTAACTCCATGCACCTCAAGTCATGGGGCCTTTATGGTTGAATGGTTGTGTCCTTCACGATGTACACTGTTATCGATTTCTGACTGCACCAGGCACCCCATGATGGCTGGTGTGCACACACCCCACACACATACAACACAGGTGTCACTCGACATGTGAGCCTGCTAATAAAAGTGGCCGGGCACACGTGCCCGTAGCCATTCACACCATCTGAGCAAGTGTGTCCGTGTGGTCATTGTGTCCGCATGATGGGCACGAGCCCTGCAACATCACAGTGTGCTGTCGCCAGCGGACGATACCATGTCACCTCATTAGTGGCTGAGACCATGGACATGTATCTTCGCCCGCCCCCCCTGCATGCACAGGCGTCGTGTGCTGGTCCGGCGTACGTCAGGTCAGCGCCAGGGTGTGCTGATTCGGCCGGGGGATCAGGGCGTGGCTCTGGTCTGGCCATGAGCAGGAAGTGCAGTAAGCATGTCTCTGTGTTTGAGTGTTGTCGCCACCGGGGCCACAGTAGTCGATTTTGCAATGTAGCATGCACCCGGAGGGCGGGCCGGCACGTATGTGGAAATGTAGGAGCGCAAGACCGCTCGGGGTCTTGGCTCATACATGCCAAGTGTTATGTGTACCAGTCCTGCGGCTGCATGAGTCAGATGCCTAGCCCTTTCGCAGCGCGATCACGGCCAGCCGTGGACTGTACACCTGTGTCCGCCCTGTCCAGACCATTGGCCTACACACACGTGGCCGCACGGCCTCAATGGCCAGCTTCACGGGGTTGTTGGCATGCCGCTCGACATGCGCAGACAGGCATGACAATGGGGTGCCGTAGGAGTGCACGTGATACAACCGCGCAGCGCACACAGGTGTGGGGGGGCGTGGGAGGGAGGAGCAGTTGTGAGGCAATGTGACACCCAGTGTGGCCGCTCATGTGCCACGTGCTCGGCATTTCAGCAATGATTCCCTGGGTCGCAGACATCCCACCCCACCCACGACAGGCCTCTGTACATCTCCTGTATGCATGCAGATGGTAGGGTTACTGTAGGGATGAAAGGCCCTTTGTCTGAACTATCAGGCGGAAGCACATCTGCAGCTCCGAGCTGAGACTTGCATGTGCCCAGCACCCCCTGACAGATACGATAGCATTTGCTGGCGACTCCCACACTAGGCACTGCCCGACGTGAGACCAATGTGTACACATCCCACACACAGAGGTCCTTGGTCGTAGTTATCGTGCATGAAATGTCCTTCACACGTACTCCCACCCCACCCCAGGCCTGCACCCATTGCACACAGACACTGCTCATTGATCCGAGCTGTGGCATTTCATCCACAGGACTGGCGCGGGTCAGCACAGTGCCGCTTCAAGCAGAGCCACTGACGCAATGGCAGACCATCCCGGACACATGCACAACTCCAGTCACGTGGACCTGTACCATGCACGTCTGCTGCATGTACTGGGTGCACTGCCATTGGCAGTGCTGCGGATCAGTTACCGGCTGAGCTTCCGCCTTGCCAACGTCACCTGCGTGCAGCCTGTGTTGCATTGTCGCACGTGCATGTTCGAGGGGACCATGGATGTCTGCCTCTCCAACGTAACGGTAGATGACCTGGATTTCGATGTGTGTGTGCGCCCCCTGTTGGCCCATGACCAGGAGTGTCACCGTGATGCCCGTTTATGGCATGCCTGGATGATTGGCATGCATGCTGGCAACTGGACCTGGGAGATTGCACGAGTCGTCGTGTGCAGTGACCACATTGAGCTGCTCCCCGATTGGGCTTTAGTGACAATTAGGGCCAGGGGTTGGAGTCAGCACATCTGTCCGGGACAGCTGATGGGTTACGTCGCCGACATGTTAGATGTGGTGGGCAACGAGCTGTCATTGGAAATGTTGGCCTACGCTGCTGCACTCGCGTTCATGGACGAGTGACAACGTACCTGCAGCCACAACTGAATGTGACCCATTGCACGTGTCCCGATGCCTGGTTGCATGTTGGGGATCTGGTCACATGTCCAAAAACGACAGTGGAGATGGCTGCATTGGCCTGGACTCCGGATCCATGCGTGGACACCCAACGCGGGTTGGCACTGACTTGTGTGGGTGATGGACTCCCCGGGGTGGACATGGGTGCTTTCCAACGTTCCTCTTTCAGACATGCTGCAGCATTGGTCTATATGTCATGGCACTTATCTTGGCCGTACTGACACGCAATTGTTAATAAAGTTTCAGCACCTTCACTTGTCTCCAACTGTGATGAGGGTTGATTTGTATGCCAATGTGTGTGTCACGGCCTATCTGGTTCCTGCCATACATGCATTGCTACCCCATCAGGGCTGTGGATTTGTACTTGTGCATTCTCATGTCCCTGTTTCGGGCTTTACCAGATGCGTATGGCCATTTACCGGCCACAAGCGGGTGCACTTGTGTCCTGTGTTTGGTTGTGCAAATGTTGCTGTTTGTGCCACATTGTGATCGATGTTGGGGTGCTCTGCTTCCTATGTGTGTGTGCTGCATTGTGTGTGAGTTGGCCCTTCATCTCTGATTTGGCTCACCCTTCTACCTTTCAGGCAGTGTGGTTTTCACTTCTGTGCTTGTTCAGTGGTGTGCTATTGCTGAGTTGTGTGACTTGTGCTCTTGGTTGGTGTTGTTACTCTTGGGCATGGTTTGTCTGCAGTTGTGCTGTGCTTACTTGTGCATGTGTGCCATTGTGCCCATCTCCCCCCGTCCGCCCAGTCCCTGGTCGTTCCTCTCCCTGTTGCTGTTGTGTCTGTTGATTTTGAGCAGTTTCCGGTCCCCGACTCCTGCCACCATCTCCAGACTGATGTGGTGGACACCATTTCCTCCATGTCTTCCAGCTCCTGGTGTGGCGCTGGACTCCCACCTCCAGTGTGCATTGCTGCCTTCTGGTTGTTGGCGTGTTTCTGCTTGTTTGTGCGTTTCGCATCATTCCAGCTGTTCTGGTTTTCTTCCATTGTCCTCCTCCGCTCTCCGGCTGCATTCACCTTGTCCACGATGGACTGCCATGTACAATGTTTTGTTGCCGATGGGGCTTGTGGGGTTGTGTGCTGGCCCAGGTTGCCTCCATTGTGCTTCGCTGTTGTTTTCTGTTTGGTTTGTCTTCCTTTTTCCTGCTTTTGTTGTGCTTCTTCCCGCCTGCCGTGTGTGTGTCGCTGACCTGGCGCTGCTTATCACTGCTTTCCTCATCGCGAATGGGCTCATCGCACATTTTTTTGGTGTTGGGGTTTGTGTTTTTATCTCCGTCGCGGTGGTTGTATCGCGGACATTGGCCGCGTTTTCGGCAAACTATCGCATGGTACCGCCGTGTTGTGAATTCCACGTTAACACAGGGTTAATTTCCTGCGATGGGCTGCGATGTGTAAAGTTGCGTTAACATTTTTTTGAGATGTTTAGCACACGTTCTTGTGAATATACCCCTATATCTGCTCACCTCAAATGTCTGCTTTTCTTTCAAATGGCATATTATCAAGAACGGCGATAAAATTACCGCCGCTTTAGCGGCAGAGTACTGCCGCTAAAGCGGCGATAATGGGCTTGATAATATGCCCTGGAGAATTCCGATAGAAGCCCATGTTCACACCAGAACATGGACTTCTATTGGAATTCTCAAGGGCATATTATCAAGCCCATTATCGCCGCTTTAGCGGCAGTTTTCTGCCGCTAAAGCAGCGATAATTTTTAACGCCGTTCTTGATAATATGCCCCAAAGTCTTTAAGAATAGGATTAGCACAGTGCCATCCAAGCCGAGATAGAAAAGGACAATGGGCCATATTCTCAAGAACGGCGATAATATTATTGCCGCTTTAGCAGCAGGAAACTGCTGCTAAAGCAGCGATAAAGCCCCTTATCACCGCTAAACCGGCAATAATGTTATCGCCGTTCTTGAGAATATGGCCCAAAGTCTTTTGCCATTTCTACAGCAAAGTCTTTAAACATAGGACTAGCACAGTGCTGTCCACACCAAGCTGTAAAATGACAAAAGCCATTTACCATTCCAGGAACAATACTACAGCTTTGAATTGGTAAAATACCAATCAAGCCAAACTAAAATGAGTAAAAGCAACCCCCCAACACAGTGTCTCACTCTAGTTAGAGCTCTTTAGAGAGATATAGCTTTGTCTAGACCCAACGGAGCACCCAGTATAAGTCAAAACAATACCCTTTCAGGCATAGAGTGACGCATAAATTATGCAAAAAAGAAGCAGAGAACTCTGGGTAGTTCTCAAGTTTAGGTGTAAAGCAGCTCCTGTATAGAGCACTCTCAACACCAGCGACACTCTAGATCTGCTCACCTCAAATGTCTGCTTTTCTATCAAAGTCTTTAAGCATAGGATTAGCACAGTGCCATAGATGACGATATAGAAAAAGTCAAAGGGGAATATTCTCAAGAACGTGTGATAATTACCGCAAAATTAGCTTAACGCAACTTTGCACATTGCTGTCTATCGTGGGAAAATAATGCGTGGTAACGTTGTATTCTCAACACGGCGGAACCATGCGATTGTATCACGCTAATGCATCAAATGGCCATGATAAAATTACCGTGACGGCAAAAAAACGCGAAACACGAACGCGAAAAAAGTTGCGATGTGGCCAACCGCGATAAAAAAATCAGCGATATCCAGCGACAGACCTGCAATTCCCACGCGTCATGCGGGAAAATGCACTACAAAAGCGCCGAAAAACTCAAACAAAATAATTTAACCTGCGTAGCACCATGGAGGAAGCCGGAGCAAGTACAGAGGACGACCAGAACCCCACAAGCCCCCAGGAGGACCAGCCTGGGACCTCGGGGTCACGGAAGGGCAAGGAGAAGAAGGCGAGGAAGACGAGGTTCAGTCCGCAGGAAAACAGGATCATCATCACGGAGGTGATAGAACACCACCAACAATTGTACGTCACCTCCAACATGTCATTGGCAAATAAAAATGCAATATGGCAGTCCATCCTGGACAAGGTGAATGCAGTCGGAGTGAGGAGGAGGACAATTGGAGAGGTCAAGAGGCGCTGGAATGATGTGAAGCGCAAAACCAAGCGGAAACTCGGCAACAACCAGAAGGCAGCAATACAGACTGGAGGTGGTAGTCCAGCGCCACAGGAGGAGCTGGATGAGATGGAGGAAATGGTGTCCACAGTCATCAGTGGGGAGACGGTGGCAGGAGTTGGGGGTCCGGACACTGCTCGACATGACCTGACACAACAGCACCAGGGTGAGTACCGAACAGGGACTGTGGGGACGGGGGGAGATGGGCACAATGGCACACATGCACAATTAAGTAGAGCACACTGCACACCCACAATGACTCTGGATCATGTGCCTGATCCCCTTGGCACAGTGCAGCACACATACAAACAGCAAGTAGGCCCCCGTCCACTATGGGCACAAAGGGGTCCCTCCCCACACAGCACCAATCTCACAACCAACCCATGCACACATGTTAAAACCAGCAAAGCTGCGTGTCTGTGAGCCACACTGACAATGTAAGTGACACTGCATGACGAACATCATGGCTGCAGTCCAATTATCATGACATGGTGCAGGCCACGACACTGAGGTGGCTGAGTGTGGAACACATCCGTAAAGGAGCAGGTCACACTCTGACACATCCACGTGCACAAACAACCACTGACGTCAAAAACACATCTGCGGATAAACCATGCCCAACAGTCCAAAATCCGAACTAGAGCCAAAATTAGCCAAGTCTGCAACATCTCAGCACTGTAGAAGCACAGAAGTCAAAGGCACACAGCCTCAAAGGGATAAGGGGCAGCAAAATCACAGCTGCAGGGGCGACTATCCCACAATGCAGCACACATACATAGCAATAACAGCACATCATCATTGTCGACAATGTGGTACAAAGTGCAACACTCTCACTACAGAACAGAGGACACAACTGGTTCCGCTTGTGCGTAGAAACTGGCCAATCACATCTGGCATAGCAGGAAACTGAGATGATAATGTATGTGTACAACCTCACATCCGTGATGTAGTTCAAATGTCCACTGTCCCGCATCAAATAGTCAGCTCCTCCCAAACAGTCACAATGTACATTGTCATGCAGTCTGTATGTAAACTTGAACAATGCGTCAACATACATGTCAACACAATGTTAAAATGCATCTCCCCTTCACATTGCAGAGGGACAATCAACACCTCCTGCAGAGCAGACCAGACAACTCATCAGTGATGATGAAGAGGACCTCCACACCTTCGACACCGATGCCCTACAACAGCTCATGGACAGCTACGGCAACCCACCTCCAGGAGCAGGGCAGCCCAGCTGCATCGAGGAGACACCACCCCCTGCACAGGCCACACAGCAGGAAGCACCCACCACCACAGCTGGCTCCCAGCACCTCACCGAAGAACACATCGCATTCCAAGGCCATGTGTTAGACTGCCAGAAGGAGGTGGCTGAACAGGTGCGGTTCGACCTCATGGCAGCCAAACTAGATGACATACGTGGGTGTCTAAGTCCCATCAGGGACCAGTTACACTCCCTAACGAACACCCACAGTTCGCTCCATGATGTCCAACAATCCATGCCTGACATCGCTGGAGTCAGGACTCTGAGAGGAGAACAACTGTTTAGTCAGAGTGGCCTCAGCAATGTCAGCCGAGAGTTGGCACAGATGCTGAGGATAATGGAGAACATGGAGCGGATGCATGTGGAAAGAATGGCTGCCACGGATGCACACCAGCGAAAAGTTGTTGGGATCTTCCATGCCCTGCAGATGCTCATTGTTGCATTGCTGCCACTAAGGCAGTCGCTGATGAATGCTGCTGGTACTTCTACACACATCTCCGGCCCCTGATGTGTCAGTGGCACACAGTGCTGCAGACCAAACATCAGCACCCACATGTCAGACAGATGACATAGAGGACGAAGATGCGGGTGATTCCACCTTTGTAGTAAGAAGGAGCCAGTAGCATTCTTCTCCGCCATATGCCCTGTTTCAGCTTGGTTCTGCCCTCTGCATCATGCCCTGTAACAACACCTCCCACTGTCCCCCAAAACACTCTGCGACACTCACCTTGGACTTCGACACGGACTGCCATATTTTGTTTGCTTACCAATGACACAGCAATCAGACGGCGGACTGTACTCTTCCTCTTGCAATGTACTTGTCAATCCCTAAATGACTCTGGCTGGCCCTCCACTGGGCTACAATGTAATGTGGGGTTTGCATGGCCATGTACTGCTCCAGCTCCGACACTCCACCGAATGTGAATAAATCATTCAAATTCACACAGATGTGTCATGTCCATAATCGATCAAGTATGAAAGTATGGATAAATGTAAGGACATTGATTGCCCAAAAAGGTACACCCTGGGAAATGAAAGCAATGCGCATGTTTGACCGTGACACACATAGGAAGTGAGATGACTGGGAATGTGTGCACTAGCTGTGGCCTCATTGCTCTGAAACAACAATCGTGCAATTTCTCAACTTTGCCCCACGCAATGTTAGAAATAGGGCTGGGTATGAAATGTCAAAGTCGTTGGCAGGCCTAAAGTAGTGTCCACCATCACATTTGACAACAGAACAACTCTTCGCATAACTACTCACACTCAACTGGGTGGACACAGCCTGTAGTGATGGATCACATTGATCCACATGGCAAGAATATGGACACCATACTCACATTGCTGAAGACACGTAAGAGCACAGGTCTATCAGCAACTATCCCAACCACTATGTCTGGCTCACAGAGGTGGAGCTGGCAATAGGGACTCCCCCCTAAGTGAAATGCGTCAGTCAGTCCCTCCCTGTGTACGGACAATGCTCATTTAGGGACACGATTTGCCATTCTAATCAACACTCATCACAGTTGAACACTAGTGAAGTTGCGTAGACTTTATTAGCATGTGCATGTCAGTACGGGCAAGACAGGGGCCACAACATGCAGACCAATGCATCAGACACTAACAGGCAGCATTCGGTCATGGTACAGTTCCACGTGACAGGCGTTGTGCATGCGCCCGGGAAGTTCTGCCATTGCGTTGGTAGTTCTCGTAGAACCGGCACTCTTCTGACCTGCGGCAGTCATGTGGATGATATGCCACAGCTCGGAGCAATGAGTAGTATGTGTGTGCAACGTTTGGATGTATGGGTTGTTGTGTGCGTAAGTGTCAAGAGCATTCCATGCAAGAGTGCCTCGAGCTAGAACTTCTGTGTGTGGGGTGTGGATACGTTGGTCTTTCATTAGCGCTGTGCGTAGTGTGGGAGTCGTCATCATCTGCTATGGTATCTCTCTCAGGGGGTGCCTGCCGCATGCAAGACCAAGGTCGGAGGTGCAGATGTCATTCCTCCTTATGTATTGAGACAAAGGAGCTTTCATCCCTAATGTTAGTCTGACTACTGCTTGCATTCTGGAAATGTGATGTGTCTTTCGCGCTGCAATTGAGGCTAGGCCTTAGGCTTATGGTGCACCAATAGCAATACACACACAACAGTTGGCATGCATGAGCCAAGAGCCCGAGCGGCCTTGCGCTCCTTGTACAATCCCTTCGTGCGCGGCCGCCCTCCGGGTGCATGCAACATTGCAACATTGTCGATTGCGGGCCGTGTGGCGCAGACACTGCAACAGAGACACACGCATCAGTTGGTTTCCTGTCCAGCCCAGAAATGAACCACGCCCAGTGCCCAGGGATAATTATTCACACCCCTACGCTGGCCCGGCATACGCCGACCCAGCCCACTCGGCTTACATATGAAAGAGGGGGACGACGATGCTACGTGTCCCAGTTCTTCCCCACTGCCGGAGGTGACATGGCTGCGTCCGCCTGGCATATCACGGGACTCAATCAGAAAGGGTCCATGACTTGCGTTTCACAGAGCTGGTGGCACTGGACACACTGCGGCCGGCACGGGCCTACCGCCACGGGACGGTGACTTTCGGTGCACTGAGGTAGGGGCACCTTAAGTGCTGAGTGGGTGTGCAGCCTGCGATGATGCGCCGTCCTGGCGGTCCAGAAAGGTAAGGATTTGTGTGAGCCCTGCTGGACCGCAGTGTAGGCCTGACCCAGCGGGCAGCGCGGGCCTACCGCCACGTGGCATTGCCTCGCAGTTCACAGAGTTAGTGGCACCTATAGAGCTGAGCGGGTGTGCAGCCTGCGATGATGCCGTGTGCACTGATATGATCTCTGCCATTGCGAAATCAAGTCCCAGAATCACGTGTGTGACCTGGTAGCCCGCGGGGCGGGGCTGCATGATGTGGAGGCTGCCAAGGTCGTGGGCCCCGGGCTTGGAGCTTGCACCGTCACGTGGTGGGCCTCTTGGAGACACGCTGGTGGCGGAAGGTGAGCAGTGAGGCCTGGGTGCGCAGGGGTGGGCAAACACCGCTGGGCGGCGGGAGGGGCTGGGTTGCAGCAGCCTGTGTGCGCAGGGGCGGCCAAGCGATGATGGCGTGTGCAATGATATGAACTCTGCCATTCATAAATCTGGACTCTGTTTCAGATAAGGGACGTGGTGGACTGCAGTGTATACCGGCACGTGGTTGGAGACACACCGGTGGCAGCAGGTGAGCAGTGAGGCCTGGGTCCGCAGTGTCGGCACTCTCTCTCCCTTTCCCTCTCTTCCTTTCACTGTCTCTCTCTCTTCCTCTGTTGCTCTCTCTCTCCTTCTCCCTCTCTTCCTTTCACTGTCTCTCTCTCTCTTCCTCTGTTTCTCTCTCTCTCTCCTTCTCCCTCTCTCCCCCTTTCTCTCTCTTTCTCTCTCTCCCTCTCTTTCACTCCCTCTCTCTCTCCCTTTCTTTCTCTCTCTCTTTCTCTCTCTCTCTCTCCTTTGATGAGCGTATGACACACCTTCTTATCTTGAATTTTGTCTTGCAGGCTGTGTCTTACAGATTGTCCAGAGAAGATCCGCCATTACTCTTCCGAATAGTTGTTTTGAGTTAAATTTTAATAAAATAATTTGTTTGGAAATTCAAAGATGAATGAATGATTCTCCTTTTTCTGACCACACATGAATGTTAATTGTTGTACTTGTGCGACATCAGGCGTAATTGTTTTGTTCATGATTTCGTAAGGTTGATGTAAAGTATCTTTGTCCGGGGTAGGGCCCAGGGGGGTCCTGGGGGTGGCGGTGGGTGTTGTGGCCCTCTTAGTTGTCCGGCTGCATGATCAGTAGCTCCATGGCATCTGTTGTTCTTCTGGTGTGGCTGTGGGCTGGGCTCCCATTTCTGGTGCACGTTATCATCTGAATTAATACCAGGAAAGAGCAGGTGTTAATTCCCTGCTGCTAATGCGCCTTATTGCATGTTTTGTGATCTTATCGCCGATCTGGCTGGTCGTTGAGAATGTTGCGAAGTGGTGTTGTCGCGGATTTTTGCCCGGGAACGCCTACTCTGCATCTCATTAGCGTTAGTTGCCGGTGTCATCCGTGGCGATGTTTTTTGCGGCTGCTATCGCAGGAAAACTGCCGATATCGGCTGTTAGCACCAGCTTGTGAATAGGGTGATAAATCTATCGCCATTTTGGCTGCGATAAAGTGCCGCTAACTAGGCGATAAGTCCTTGAGAATATGCCCCAAAGTCTTTTGCCATTTCTACAGCAAAGTCTTTAAGCATTGGACTAGCACAGTGTTGTCCACGCCGAGCTGTAAAATGACAAAAGCAATTTAGCACTCCAGGCACAATATTACAGCTTTGAATGGGTAAAATACCAACCAAGCCAACCTGAATTGAGTAAAAGCTACCCCCGACACAGTGTCTCGCTCTAGTTAGAGCTCTTCAGAGAGGTATAGCTTTGTCCAGACACAATGGAGCACCCAGTATAAGTCAAAACAATACCCTTTCAGGCATAAAGTGACGCATAAATTATGCAAAAAAGAAGCAGAGAACTCTGGGTAGCTCTCAAGTTTAGGTGGAAAGCAGCTCCTGTATAGAGCACTCTCAACACCAGCGACACTCTAGATCTGCTCACCTCAAATGTCTGCTTTTCTATCAAAGTCTTTAAGCAAAGGATTAGCACTGTGCCATAGATGCCGATATATAAAAAGACAAAGGGGCATATTCACAAGGAGCTATCGCTGAATTAACAGCACTTTATCGCAGTCAAAGTCGTGATAAATATACCCCTCCCGTCACAAGCTGGTGTAAACAGCCCACAGCACCAGTTTACCCACGATAGCAGCCGCAAAAAACATCGCCACAGAGGACCCGCGCAACTATCGCTAATAAGATGCAGAGTGGGCGTTCCCGTGCCAAAAGGCGCGACAACATCACACTTCAACATTCACAACGACCAGCCACATCGGCGATAAAAACACATAACCGGCGATAAGCCGCGTGAGCACCAGGAAATCTACACCTGCCCTGACCTGGTGTAAAGTCCGACCACAGCCTGCACCACAAAAGGGAGCACAGCCCAGAGCCACACATGAAGGACAACAGATGCCCACGAGCAACTGAACATGCAGCACGGACACCCAAGAGGGCCACAACACCCACCGACACCACACCCAGGCCCGCAACACCCCCCCCCCCCGGGACCACCCCCAACCCAGGACTAAGAAACTGCACACCAACACCACGAATCCCAAAACAAACATTTTGCCTGATGTCCCACAAGCAGGAAAATAAACATACATGCGTGGCCAGAAAATGGAGAATCAGTCATACAGCAATGCAATCACCAACACAAAACACCATGCAAACAAAAGCAGAAACAACCCTTAGGATGAGTCCTAGCGGCTCCTCACTGGACAATCCGTAGCACAAAGCCTGGAAGACCAAATCCAAGAGAAGAAGGTGTGCCATGCGCCCATCAAAGGAAAGAGAGGGAGAGAGCGAGGGAGAGATGGAGTGAGATAGCACAAGCAGCGCAAGGCCGCTCGGGCACCTGGCTCCACATGCCAACATGTGTGTGTGCATCGCCATCTGTACACCATGAGCCCAAGGCCGTGTCCCAATCTCAGCGCCAAAGCCACATCACATTCGGAAAACGCAAGTAGTAGTCAGACAAACATCAGGGATGAAAGCACCATTGTCCCAATGCAGAAGGCGGGAGGACACCTGCACCTCTGACCTTGGTCCAGAACGCGCCTGGAACACCCTGATAGAGATGTAATGGTAGATGGGGGCGACTCCCACACCACGCATTCCGCAAATGAACCATCCGACTTATCCACAGCCCACACACAGAAGCCCCTGCCTGTGGTACCCCCGCATGGGATGCCCTTGACACTCACGGAAACAGCAACCCATTACCCACAACATTGCACACACATTCGAATCATTGCTCAGAGCTGTGGCATATCCTCCACACAACTGCCGCAGTTCAGAAGAGTGCCGGTTCACGAGACGCACCAATGCAATGGCAGGGCATACTGGGCACATGCACAACCCCCGTCACGTGGAACAGTACCATGCACGTATGCTGCATTTACTGTGCGCACTGCCACTGGCTGTGATTTTGATTTATTTTTATTTGTTTGATTAATTAAAATCTTACAAAAAAAATACTAAAAATATAAAAATTAAAAGAACATATGTACTTAATATCATAACTTATACCTAGTGAAATACAATACACAATATATTTTAAAATACAGTAGATAAGGATTTCAAATTATACTCCTCTCATTTTTTTCCAACTGTACATAAAAATTTTACAAATGCAGAATTCATGGATATATCATCAGAGCTTGCCTACATGTCCTTACTCCACGATCATTAAATAGTCTCTTAAGTGTATTTTTCCTTTCATTTTCTAATTCAGGGCACGGACACAGTAAATGTATAATATTCTCTTGTCCAGATTTGCATAACCTACATTGTGTATCCTCTTCTGATTTCTTCCATGGAGGTAAATGACATAAACCCGGAAATAAGCCAAATCGTGCTATAATAAAGATGTGTTTGTTTTTTTGTGACCACGATGTTCCTAAATATTCTTGGACCTTTTTTTTCATAAATCCATTTATTATTGGCCATGCATGTTTTCTTTTTGCAAGTATATCTTTGTCTTTTATCAGCGATAGATGATTAGTTAATTTGTTGATTGTTTTTTTAAAGCTTTCCTGAGTAATTGTCATTTCCCAGATAGATATTACGCCAAATTCTTCTATCGCTGCATTTAAATAAGTCCACACCTGCAATTTCCTATTATCTTTTACTTCGTGCCATAGTAACCGAGACATTTGATTTTCTTGATCATTTTTTATTCGGTTCCACACTTTAAGAGCTTGTCCTTTCCTCGCATATAACTGGTTGTTTAACCCAAATTCCAGCCTCACTTGCGCTTGAGAGGCGTTATTAGGCAGACAAAATAGGGTTTTATAAGTTCTTGCAACCGCATTATTAATGATCTCTGCATCTTTCCCATTTAGTACCTCACTACCGTATGTCAGAGTAGGTAGCAATTTTGCTGAAATAACCTTTAAGAAGGGACGATAAGACAAGTCACTTATTGCTTTCTGTATGATCCTAAATGCTGCTACCAAAGAATTTGGTTTCCTGTTGATATCCTTTTTTGCGGGAGAAAGTTTCCATTATCATTAAATATAACACCAAGATATTTGTAAAATTCAACTTGCTCTAATTGAGATTCTTCCAATGACCATTTATACTTATGTTTAAGTCTTGTATTTTTTGTAACTACCATTACTTTAGTCTTTACTTCGTTTATTACCATATCATTATCTTTTGCATATGTTGAAATACAATCAATTAACCGTTGCAATCCAACTTTAGTTTGACTTAAAAGTATAACGTCGACTGCATACAACAAATTGGATATTTGCTTATCAGCTAACC
The DNA here is from genome assembly GCA_963921515.1 of Calotriton arnoldi. Taxonomy (NCBI): domain Eukaryota; kingdom Metazoa; phylum Chordata; class Amphibia; order Caudata; family Salamandridae; genus Calotriton; species Calotriton arnoldi. The sequence goes on from CAWUFW010004823.1 coordinate 1,176,881, forward strand.
TAGGCGGATGTGCGTTTACTTCATTCAGAGCGGTTGAGAGATCTGCTAAGAACAAGTTAAAAAGCAGTGGGGCCAGGACCCACCCTTGTTTTAATCCTCCAGTCGTAGGTATTTCTTTTGTTAGCGTCCGACCATCTCCAATCCTCACCCTGATCCAAGTAGCCGTATACAAAAGTTGAATCAATTTTAATAATGAAACTGGGATTTCTTGCTCTTCTAGTTTTTTCCACAGACGGTGTCTATTCACACAGTCAAAAGCCGATTTAAAATCCACAAAACAAAGGTACAAGGGCTGTTTTGCTAAAATTGCCTTATCCATTAATACCGATAGGATTAATATATTTGTGGAAGTTCCTAGACCTTTAATGAATCCTGTTTGATTCAGGGGCAGTATCTGCTTATCCTTTACCCAATCTGTTAAACTTGTTAATAAAATTCCTGCCAATAACTTTGCATCAGTATCTTGAAGGGTTATCAAACGATAGTTCTCCGGCAATTGCCAATTTCCTTTCTTAAAAATAGGAGATATTAATGACCCTCTCCAGGATTTTGGAATCAACTCAGTCTGTACAACTTCATTAAAAACCTCTGTTAAAAATGCAGACCAAAAATCCGGATCTTCTTTATAGAGAGCAAACGGGATACCATTGGGGCCTGGTGCCCCGTCTTTTTGTTTCTTTATTAGTTTGGCGACTTGAGATTTTGTTATATAGATTCCAATATCCCATTCTAAGTCTGTTTTAACCATCCTTATCTGTTTGCCATCCAGGATATTTGCTTTAGCAACTGGGTTTAAAAGTTTTATAAGGAATGTAAACCATTCATCTTCAGTTAAAACAGATGCTACCACAGATTTGTTAGGTCTTGCTAAACCATTAATCATTTTCCAAAACTCCCTTGAGTTTACTTGGTTACTAGCGTAGAAGATTTTTGTCCACAAGTCCTGCCTGACTTTGTTTTTTCCATTCCAGATTAGTTTCCTCAAATTATGATTTGCATTTTTTAATTTTATTTGTATATCTTCATTGTCTGGAAACTTAGTTAACTGTTTCCTGAGTCTGTTACGAGTCCGTCTAATTTTCCTAGCCGTGTATGATAGGTTGATATTAGTTTCCCTTTTTTCCATTTGAGTCACTTGTTTAATCTCTATGCTAGAAGTTGATTCATATGGTTTAACTAGTTTCTGTGTGAAGTTTTCCCATTGCTCAATTGCTGACCTCATGGTTTTATCTTTAAAACATTCTTTAACCAGGTCTTGCGCCTTTTCCTTTATATCATCCATATTATTTGTTTTCCATATGTTTCCTATAATTGGTGGTACACGTCTGACCTTGCGTTGTCAAATACATTTGATGTTTCACACATGACAATTTTATATTAATTATTTGTTGACTATGGTCACTATCGGGCACCTTTCTTAAATGGTAGGAAATGACGTTGTTAAAGATATTTAGTGATACCATTGTGTAGTCAATTCGCGATTTAGAATATTGTGACTGAAATGTCCAAGCCGGTGGTATATCCAACGCAAATCTTCCGTTTAATATTCTTAATCCCAATGCTTCCACATCCATCAAAAAGTTTCTCCCCATTGAGCTTTGTTTAGCATTTATTAAGGGATCCAATATTTGCTCAGGAATTGCCCATTGTTGGTTTTGAGACTGTATAAAATCGTCTCGTAAGAATGGTGTTAGTAGATTTAAGTTAAAATCACCCGTTAGAATAAAATCAGCAAAAGGTTCTTCCATTATTTGCTCCAATAAACAACTAGTAAGAGCGAGCACACATTTCCTTTCTTGAACTCTGTTTTGGTGGTATATATATATTGATTAGTATTAGAACTTTTGATTTTTTTCGTTCTCCTGATGTATATCTCAACTTTACCATTTGGAAGTTAGAATTATTTGTAGCTAACTGCTCATGTTCAATTTTCAGGTCAATAGATACGAATATTGCTAGCCCCCCACAGGGACGACCAAATTTGTGATGTTTAATTGCAGACTCAAAATATCCTTTGTATCCTTGTAGCATAAAAGGGCCCATTGCCCACGTTTCCTGTAAAAATATAATTTGAAAGGAATTTGATAATGTATCTATTTCAGCATTATTTATCTTTTTACATAACCCATTTATGTTCCATGAGCACATTCCTATTGATGGACTATCCATATTCAGATCTTTTATTTTATCTTGAAATGTATTCTGTCATTGTTCTTCATTTCCATGTAATGCTGTCAAAATCCATTTTTCGTTTATTCCATTTACTTTTTTAACTTTGAATTCATTAGAGGACTTTTCATCATCGTGGTCTGTTTTTCCAAGGGGATTTTTCAATATTGAATATACTGAATCGTCTTTTTTTCTCTTTACCCCTTTTATTGGACTTTCTTCATTTATCAACGGAGTTGGATAAACCTTTGGGGCTGGTTGACTAATTATTATCCCCCAACTATGAAAGATTTCTTGTTCCTGCATAATTTGTTCCGCTATAGAGGCAGTAGCTACAGTTAACAAAGTTATTTGTTGTCTACCTTCAGGGTTTTGTAAAAAACCTACACATTCAATATCTTCAGTTGTCACTTTTTCTAATGATGGAACTGATTTCAGCAAACAAAGGATATTTCCTCTATTCAAAATATCGTGTTTGCCACGTGAATCATATATTGGTTTGAAAATAATTTGAGCAGGCCTATTAAGAAGCGGTACTTCTCTTTTTCTATCCTCACAATCTTGGTGTTCCTTATATGTAATTTGTTTATCTTGACCACTTACAATAACTAGGTGATCCCATTTTGGTTTATGCATCATATCCTCTTTTAGTTCTATCATTTCTTTCGATATCATAGAATTATTCTTAGTTTCCTCTATCCGTTGATTTTGTGTGACTATATTATCCATTTGTTGTGTCAAATTCCAGCCTATTCTTGGTGCTGCAATATGACCACCTTGGATTGACTTCTGAACCACTGAACCATTAAACATTTGTTCCTCCTTGTAGCTACATGACGGAGGTTTAGATTTAACGGGAGTTAAGGGCCTCTTTACTTGGTCTGTATTTTTAATCAGGTTGCTTTGAATATAGCTAATAGAATCCGTTTTTATTACACAGCCATTTCTTTGCAATCTATATTTCTCTTCTCTTTCTAATGCTTTGTTTCTCTCCGGTCCTGGTACACAAAGCATTCGGTCATTGTTATCCGATAATATAGTTTTATTTATCGAGAGAGGTTTTTGGTCAGTAAGATATTTCCCAGGCTTTGTAAATATATCATAATATTTTTCATTCTCGTGCAGTAGTTTTGCAGGCTGACTCCCAGATAAGTCGCTTTCTTGTTTTCCTATTAATATTTTCTTTTGTTTTTTTCCTTCATTTGTCATATCAGTAGGTGTTTCCAGTTCGGAGTGTGTTATTGCTGCAATTTCCTTTTTAGCCTTATTTCTTGCTTTACGTAGTTTTTTTCTTTGTCTTTTTGTTGTTTCAAAGGCTATTGAATCTTCCTTAACATCTCCTTCTTTATTCAGCTGGAATGGAAAATCAAGCAATATTTCTGTTCCTGTTAACTTATTTGTCTCTTGCTTAGTGCTCTGCGCTATTACCGAGCTGGCAGTGCTGCGGATCAGTTACAGGCTCAGCTTCCGCATTGCCCACGTCACCTGCGTCCAGCCCTGGTTCCACTGCCGAACATGCACATTCGAGTGTCCCATGGATGTCTGGCTATCCAATACAACTGTTGATGAATTGGACTATGACTTGTGTCTGCGCCCCCTGTTGGATCACGAACAGGAGTGTAATCGAGTGTAATCGAGACAGCCGTGCATGGGATGCCTTGACATAATGCGTATGTATTGGTAGTTGTGCATGGGAGATTGCACAATTTCTCGTGTGCAGTGACCACATCGAGGCGCTCCCCTATTGGGCTGTGTAGCGGATCGGTGAGACGGCGTAGGCTGAGCACACCTGCCCGGACCACCTAATGGATTGGCTCACCCTGGTGTTCCTTGAACATGACAACAACGTACTATTGGAACACATTGCACATGAAGCTGCACGGGCAATCATGGACGAGTAACTAGGTTCCTGCAGCCACATCCGATTGCCACCCACAGCACATGGCCCAACAACTTGTTGCATCGTGGGGATTGCTCACATATTCCACCACATCAGAGGACACGTCTGCCTTCGTTCGGGCTCTGGATGCATGTGCGTGGAACAACGCGTGTGTACACACACCTGTGCAACACAGTGTCGTTTGGCAACGTTGCCAATTTGGACACACTGCTGGGGGAGAGCACACACATGGCAATGTAGCACGACATGTGAACCTGTCAGACCCTCACAACTGATCACTTTCAGCAGAGCAGACAATCGGCGCACTCCGGAGGCAGAGCACTATGCAGATCCCATGTGCAGTGAGTCGTGCCCCCTCTCATGGGGCAATGGGCAGACGCCAAACAACACATGACTCATCCAGAAAGGCAAGGTGGGCTGTGAGCGTTGCCATCCGTGATGAATGTTGTCCATTTCAGCCCCAACATTTTCTGAACCTCGACATGTACCCATGCTGCGTGTAAGTGTCTTAAGCATGTCCCTGCCTGTTGTGGCCATTGCCTCGTTCGTACTGACACGCACATGCCAATAAAGTCTATGCCACTCCACTGGTGTCTAACTGTGAGGTATGTTGTTTAGATTGTCCACTCGTGTGCCACAATGGGCATCGTCCCAACACAGGGAGGAACTGACTGACGCATGTGCAATGGGGGTGTGTCCCTTTGGCAAGCTCCACCTCTGTGAGCCAGACATTGTTTAGTGGATAGGTGCTGGACGACATGTGCACTTACATGACTTCAGCAATGTGTGTATGGTGTCCAACCTCTGACCATGTGGAGCAATGTCATATATCACAACAGAATGTGTCCACACAGATGTGTGTAAGTAGGTATGCGACGTGAAGTTCTGTTGTCACACGTGGTGTAGGACACCACTCCTGGCCTGCTACCGTTTTGGTCACTCCTACAAACAGCCCTATTCAACACATGCACGTGTGCCTACGTTGGGGGGTTGTGAGATTGTTTTTGATGTGCAATGTCCAGTTGTCCTTTTCTATCTCGGCATGGATGGTACTGCGCTAATCCCATGCTAAGACTTTGATAGAAAAGCAGACATTTGAGGTGAGCAAATCTAGAGTGTCGCTGAGAGTGCTCTATACAGGAGCTGCTTTCCACCTAAACTTGAGAACTACCCAGAGTTCTCTGCTCCTTTTTGCATAATTTATGCGTCATCCTGTGCCTGAAAGGGTATTGTTTTGACTGATACTGGGTGCTCCCTTGTGTCTGGACAAAGCTATACCTCTCTGAAGAGCTTTAACTAGAGCGAGACACTGTGTCAGGGGTTGCTTTTACTCATTTCAGGTTGGCTTGGTTGGTATTTTACCAATTCAAAGGTGTAATATTGTGTCTGGAGTGGTAAATGGCTTTTGTCATTTTACAGCTCGGTGTGGACAGCACTGTACTAGTCCTATGCTTAAAGACTTTGCTGTAGAAATGGCAAAATACTTTGTCCTTTTCTATCTCGGCATGGATGGCACTGTGCTATTCCTATGCTAAAAGACTGATAGAAAAGCAGACATTTGAGGTGAGCAGATCTAGAGTGTCGCTGGTGTTGAGAGTGCACTATAAAGGAGCTGCTTGCCACCTAAACTTGAGAACTACCCAGAGTTCTCTGCTCCTTTTTGCATAATTTAGGCGTCATCCTGTGCCTGAAAGGGTATTGTTTTGACTGATACTGAGTGCTCTCTTGTGTCTGGACAAATCTATTCCTCTCTGAAGAACTCTATCTAGAGCGAGACACTGTGTCAGGGATTTCTTTTACTCATTTCAGGTTGACTTGGTTGGTATTTTACCAATTGAAATCTGTAAATTGTGTTTTCAGTGCTAAATGGCTTTTGTCATTTTACAGCTCGGTGTGGACCTTATAAGCAGCATTTAAAACCTTAAACCTGGTTTTTTATAATAACTAAGCTCCAGGGTCAAAAACAACCGATTCTTTGCATCACTACCCAACAGCATCTGGTATATAGAGGGGGCTTCGGCAATACTAAACAGTTCTAACCCCATCAATAAAATATTCATACGCTGCAACATACACACCAGGTAATATAGTGTAAAATCAGGAACTACCCACCCACCTTTCTCACGAGGTAGAATCATGTATCGCATAGCTCTTCGAGGTTTTCCTTGCGCCCATAAGAACCTAGCACATATTGACTGCAATGCTGCCAGCTGGACGCGAGAGATTTCTAATGGAACGGATCTAAAAAAATATAAAACTTTAGGCAAAATTAACATTTTAAGGACGCTACACCGTCCAACAAGTGAGAGATGTAAACATTCACATCGGTCTAGCTGCTTCCGCCCCGAGATTAAAATATTGCCCCTATTGACCTCCACCAATGATTTTAAACATGTCATTATTGTAACCCCTAAGTAAGATACCTCTCTCAGGACCCGTTGATCATTCAAACCATCTTGATTTAAGCACAATATTTGTGTCTTGGAAACATTTAACTTATACCCTGAAGTGGCTCCAAACTCCAGCGCTAGTTGCTCTATCTTAGAAATAGCCCCCATAGGGTTTGGAGTAACCACTGCCACATTGTCTGCGTATGCAAACACTCGATAGTGCTCTTGTTTCCAGATTACCGGCTCTATCCCAACATTTTGTTCCAACATCATTAAAAAGGGGTTAATGTATAAAGAAAACAACAAAGGCGAACAGGGACACCCCTGCCTTGTACCCCGCGTTATACATACAGAGTCAGATTCAAGACCCATTATACAAATTTTAGCTGTTGGGCGTCTATATAAAACTTGAATAGCCGAGATAAAGTTTTGTTTAAAACCTGCCTGTCGTAATACCGCCCATAAAAATTCCCACGCGACCCGGTCAAACGCTTTTTCAGCGTCTAATAAGATCAAGCTGAATTTACTCCCTATAGTATTAGCTATATCCAACAGGGTTATCACTCTATTTATATGATTAGTCGTGTCCCTCTTAGGTATAAATCCATGCTGTCGACTTGATACCAACGGGGCTATCACATCAGCTAACCGGGTCGCGAGGATTTTGGCATAGATTTTACCATCTGCGTTTAATAATGATATAGGCCGATAGGAACCTGGCTGATTGGCAGGTTTATCTTTCTTTTTAAAAACTATTATACTAGCCTCATCCCAAGTCGAAGGGGCAGCTCCTACTTGGGCTTGGAGGAAAGTGGTAAGCATATCAACTTTAAGTTCATTAAAAAGGTTTTATAAATTTCCAATGGGAGTTTGTCAGGCCCTGCTGCTTTACCGGAAGCTAAACTATTAATAGCTCCTTCCAACTCTTCCATGGTAATGGGCTCCTCTAATCTTTCTGCAGCTAACACATCCACTCTTTTACAATTAAGACTCTGCAGCAGGACTTCCCCAACCTGTATATCAGAGCACTCCTCAGTATATAGTGCCTCATAATAATCATGAAAAACCTTTAAAATCCCTATATCTGTATCTACCATATTCCCCCTAACATCTGCTACTGATCCAATTCTTTGCGCCGCCTCCCTTGATCGCACCTTTTGCGCCAAACAGCGCCAAGTTGCTTCTCCATATTCATAGCTTTGGTTCCTATTAATAGAGTGTTTCCTGGCTATTTCTTTACTCCAGTGCAAGTTTATTTTAGCCTTACACCGCGCTACCTGCGCCTGCAGCTCAGAGATCTCAAGTCCCGCCTGAATCCCCTGCATAAGTTTTACTTCCGCTATTGATAGGCTGCCACATAATTCCTGCAAATCTGCTTGCATCTGTTTTTGCCTGTGCAGCCCAAGACTCAAGGTCCTATGCTTAAAGACTTTGCTGTAGAAATGGCAAAATACTTTGTGCTTTTCTATCTCGGCATGGATGGCACTGTGCTATTCCTATGCTAAAAGACTTTGATAGAAAAGCAGACATTTGAGATGAGCAGATCTAGAGTGTCACTGGTGTTGAGATTGCTCTATAGAGGTGCTGCTTTCCACCTAAACTTGAAAACTACCCAGAGTTCTCTGCTCCTTTTTGCATAATGTATGCGTCATCCTGTGCCTGAAAGGGTATTGTTTTGACTGATACTGGGTGCTCACTTGTGTTGGGACAAAGCTATACCTCTCTGAAGAGCTCTAACTAGAGTGAGATACTGTGTCAGGGGTTGCTTTTGCTCATTTCAGGGTGACTTGGTTAGTATTTTACCAATTCAAAGCTGTAATATTGTGTCTGTAGTGGTAAATGGCTTTTGTCATTTTACAGCTCGGTGTGGACAGCACTGTGCTAGTCCTATGCTTAAAGACTTTGCTGTAGAAATTGCTAAATACTTTGTCCTTTTCTATCTCGGCATGGATGGCACTGTGCTATTCCTATGCTAAAAGACTTTGATAGAAAAGCAGACATTTGAGGTGAGCAGATCTAGAGTGTCGCTGGTGTTGAGAGTGCTCTATAGAGGAGCTGCTTTCCACCTAAACTTGAGAACTACCCAGAGTTCTCTGCTCCTTTTTGCATAATTTATGCGTCATCCTGTGCCTGAAAGGGTATTTTTTGACTGATACTGGGTGCTCCCTTGTGTCTGGACAAAGCTATACCTCTCTGAAGAACTCTAACTAGAGCGAGACACTGTGTCAGGGGTTTCCTTTATTCATTTCAGGTTAACTTGGTTGGTATTTTACCAATTCAAATCTGTAAATTGTGTCTTGAGTGCTAAATGGCTTTTGTCATTTTACAGCTCGGCGTGGACAGCACTGTGCTAGTCATATGCTTAAAGACTTTGCTGTAGAAATGGCAAAATACTTTGGGGCATATTATCAAGGCGGCACTATGAAATTATCGGCGCTTTTGCGTCCGTTTTCGGGCGGAAAGCGGCGATAATTTCATCGCCTTATCAGCAAAGACACGCTGTCGCGTGTTTTGCTGACTTAGCGCCCGTTTCCAGCACGCCTAACTTTCCATCGCTAATGAGATGCAAAGTAGGCGTGGCTGTGAAACCAACCAGGGAAAATATCGCGAAGGCAGCTCGCGATATTAACAAGGAAGGGTAGCGATTTTTAAATCGCGTTAAGTATGATTTAACGCAGGAATTTAATGTCTGTTAAATTCCTGACTAAGGCATACCTAACATGGGGGTGGATTCTGTGGATAAGACCACAGGCCCTATCATCTAGGATATCGCCGTTTTCCACCATGGAAAACGGCGATATCTACACTATCTCTGGAATTTTTATCGCCTCGGCGATCCGCGTTGTTGATAACGCGCTAACCGGGCGATACATTCCAGACATAGCCGGCGATAAATATGCAAGCGCTAAGCGCGCTTTGCGATATTTATCGCCGGCCCTTGTTAATATGCCCCTTTGTCCTTTTCTATCTCGGCATGGATGGCACTGTGCTATTCCTATGCTAAAAGTCTTTGTGGCATATTATCAAGGGCAGTATTGCCACTTTAGCGGCACTTTTTGCCGATAAAGCGGCGATATTTTTATCATCCTACTAGCAAGCTGTCGCTAACAGCTGTTAGCGGCACCTTAATGGCGATAGCGGCCGTTTTGTTGCCGCTTTGCATGTCAGCGATAATTATCGCTAATGACATGCAAAGTAGGCGTTCCCAACCAAAAGCAACTGCAAACAGTCGCAAACACAACTTCCCCCTATTATCAATGCCCACGAAGCGATAAAAAAAGTTGCGCTAACCGCGATTATCGCTGGAATTTAACACCTGATAAAAACCTGACTTAACCATCTTGTCAATGGGAGGTGGATTGTAAGGTTAAGTCCTCACCTAACTATTAGCAAGCTTTTCATTAGCGCAGTGAAATTATCGCTGGATTTCTCGCGCTATTGCTGGGTTTTGCCACTATCGCTGGATTTTTTTATCGCCTTGGAGATAAGCGTTGATAATAACGCGTTATCTCCGCGATGAAATCCAACGATAGCCGGCGATAAAAAAACCAATGCTAAGCGCGCTTTGCGATAATTATCGCAAATCCTTGGTAATATGCCCCTTTGATAGAAAAGCTGACATTTGAGGTGAGCAGATCTAGAGTGTCGCTGGTGTTAAGAGTGCTCTATACAGGAGCTGCTTTCCACCTAAACTTGAGATCTACCCAGAGTTCTCTGCTTCTTTTTTGGATAATTTATGCGTCACTCTATGCCTGAAAGGGTATTGTTTTGACTTATACTGGGTGCTCCCTTGTGTCGGGACAAAGCTATACCTCTCTGAAGAGCTCTTACTAGAGTGAGACACTGTGTCAGGGGTTGATTTTACTCATTTCAGGTTGGTATTTTATCAATTCAAAGCTGTAATATTTTGTCTGGAGTGGTAAATAGCTTTTGTCATTTTACAGCTCGGCGTGGACAGCATTGTGCTAGTCCTATGCTTAAAGACTTTGCTGTAGAAATGGCAAAAGACTTTGGGGCATATTCACAAGGACTTATCTCCAAATTATCCCCACTTTAACGCATCAAAAGTGGTGATAGAAATAACACCCTATTCACAAGCTGTTGCAAACTGCAGACATCACCAGTATTCCTGCGATAACTGCCCCAAAATGTATCCCAACTGTGGACACCACAAAATAACTCTAATGAGATGCAGAGTAGGCGTTCCCGTGCAAAAGCACACGAAAAAACCACAACACAACTTTCACAACGAAATGCCAGATCTGCGAAGCGAACCAAAAACAGGTGATAATCCGCGGTAGCAGCAATGATTTTACACCTGCCTTTTGCTGGTGTTAAACAGGACGACTACCTGCAGCATGGAAGGGAACACAGCCAGGAGCCTTTTAAGATGCAGGTATTCAGATGGAAGGTGTCTCCCTAAGTTAGCCCCACTAAAATGACAGTATTTTTGGTTAAAACAAATGGTTAGACTACGAGAAAGATGATTGCCGCGGTCACCATGCTGCCAGTCTCACAGTGACACCTGGCTTCTAGCAGGGGCAGTGTTGGGCCAGGAGCTTAAAGTAGTGATGATGGGACTTTTCAGGCGATTATCGGCCATTCACAACTTATCGCCGGCTAACGCAGGGTTTTAATTCGCCATCGCGATGATTAGTACGTGGGTTTTGACACCCCTTCCCTGTTACTATCGCCATGTACCGCAGGCTTGTAAATAGCCCGCTAACATGGCGATATTTATCAGGGTTAGGCAGCGTTAACTTTTCTGGCAATGACTGACGATGGCGATAGTTATCGCCCGTCTTTGTGAATATACCCCTTTGTCCTTTTCTATCTCGGCATGGATTGCACTGTGATAATCCTATGCTTAAAGACTTTGATAGAAAAGCAGACATTGAGGTGAGCAGATCTAGAGTGTCGCTGGTGTTGAAAGTGCTGTATACAGGAGTTGCTTTCCACCTAAACTTAATAACTACCCAGAGTTCCCTGCTTCCTTTTTGCATAATTTATGTGTCACTCTATACCTGAAAGGGTATTGTTTTGACTTATATAGGGTGCTCCCTTGTGTCTGAACAAAGTTTTACCACTAGAAAGAGCTCTAACTAGAGCGAAACACTGTGTTGGGGGATATTTTTATTCATTCACGTTGGTTTGGTTGGTATTTTACCAATTCAAAGCTGTAATATTTTGCCTGGAGTGGTAAATGGCTTTTGTCATTTTACAGCTCAGCGTGGACAGCTATGTGCTAGTCCTATGCCTAAAGACTTTGCTGTAGAAATGGCAATATACTTTGTCCTTTTCTATCTCGGCATGGATGGCACTGTGCTATTCCTATGCTAAAAGACTTTGATAGAAAAGCAGACATTTGAGGTGAGCAGATCTAGAGTGTCGCTGGTGTTGAGAGTGCTCTATACAGGAGCTACTTTCCACCTAAACTTGAGAACTACCCAGAGTTCTCTGCTCCTTTTGCATAATTTATGCGTCATTCTGTGCCTGAAAGGGTATTTTTTTTTGACTGATACTGGGTGCTCCCTTGTGTCTGGACAAAGCTATACCTCTCTGAAGAGCTCTAACTAGAGCGAGACACTGTGTCGGGGGTTGCTTTTACTCATTTCAGGTTGACTTGGTTGGTATTTTACCAATTCAAATCTGTAAATTGTGTCTGGAGTGCTAAATGGCTTTTGTCATTTTACAGCTCGGCATGGACAGCACTGTGCTAGTCCTATGCTTAAAGACTTTGCTGTGGAAATGGCAAAAGACTTTGGGGCATATTAGCAAGGGCTTTATCGCCGCTTTAGCTGCACTTTTTGCGCTAAAGCAGCGATTTTTTTATCGCCCTATCAGCAAGCTGTCGCTAACAAGCTTAGCGACAGCTTTCTGGCGATAGCGGCCGGTTTTCCTTTCGCCTTGCATGTCAGTGATAATTATCGCTAATGACATGCAAGGTAGGCGTTCCCAACTAAAAGCGACTGAAAACAGTCGCTAACACAACTTCCCCCTTTTAGCAACGCAGGCGAAGCGATAAAAAAAGTCGCGCTAAGCGCGATTATCGCTAGAATTTAACACCTGCTAAAAATATGACTTACCTGTTTCTTCAATGGGAGGTGGATTGTCAGGCTAAGTCCACCATGGCGTTAATGCGTGAATATCGCTGGATTTCCAGCGATATTCACGCATTTCGCCACTATCGCTGGATATTTTATCGCATTGGAGATAAACGTTGCTAATAGCGTGTTATCTCCGCAATAATATCCAGCGATAGGCGGCGATAAAAAAAAACGCGCTAAGCGCGGTTTGCGATAATTATCGCAAGTTGTTGCTAATATCCCCCTCTGTCCTTTTCTATCTCTGCATGGATGGCACTGCGCTAATCCTATGCTAAGACTTTGATAGAAAAGCATACATTTGAGGTGAGCAGATCTAGAGTGTCGCTGGTCTTTTTTTTTTTTTGTCCTCATTCTGCCAAATCTCTTGTTGGCAATACTCCATTCCCGTTGTCAGGTTCCGAGCCAGGGATAGAGTCATTCCATTCAAGGAAAAGCTGCTTCCCTATTCCAACCCTTCACTGGTATGCCCGTAGCGGAGAGGGGGCCGGGACCAACAGCAAATTTTGGCTTAATCATTGGACCCCTAGATTTTTTACTCCAATCGACCAACATTGCCCATACTTTCTCCTGACTACTTGGGTCACAGGCTATATCCGACTGGCTTATAGATATGATATTCTTCTTACAGTCCGAAAAAAGAGGGGGGGCTCCTGATTTCCAAGACCTGCAGAAATCTCTTCTCCCCAATAGAATCACATAAAAAATAAACCTTGAGATAATATTATTAAGTCGAGTAACACAATCCTGACGTAATCCAAAAAATATAAGTAAAGGGCTTACCTTCACTTGTATGCCTGTTACTTCCGTCAAAAATTTGCACACCTCAATCCAATAGTCTGTGATCTTGGGGCATGTCAAAAACATGTGCAATTCGTCCGTCAGTGGGTACATACATCTTGGGCATGCATACTGCATTCCTGAAAATTTTGATAATTTTGCTGGGAACTAATATACCCTATAAAGAGTAAAAAGATGGTTACGTTTGAGATAGGCGGGTTTTACTATCTCCCGGAGCATTGCAAATGAGCCAAACCAAGCCTCGTTAATTTAAGTTTGCTAACTCCTCTCCCCAAAGTTTTTGAATGTCTGCGTCCAGTTTATCATCCACCTCTGCCAAAGTGGGGTACCACAGAGAGAGCTCCTTTTTAATCACACCAATTTTTATCGCCTGATCCAACCAGGAATCCTCTCCTTCCTCATCCCATGCTTGTCGTGTCCACCATGAGGAAACGTGATAGTACTAAAATCTAGTTAGTTGGCCTCTTGTGCATAGACTCAAAGGGGCATATTATTAAGGGACGGCGATAAATAACGCAAAGCGCTTCTTTATTTATCGCTGTCTATCTCTAGAATTTATCGCCCTGGTAGCGCGTTATTTACAACGCGTTTCTCCAAGGCGACAAAAATTCCAGCGATAGCGGGGAAATCACCGTTTTGCAGGGAACATCGCTGGTTTTCCAGCGATGTTCCCTGCAAAACGGCGATAACCTTGCTGATACGACCCTGTGGTCGTATCAGCATAATCCACCCCCAATGTTAGGGATAGGTAAGTCTGCATTTTAGCAGACGTTAGTTTTTGGCGAAAACAGCGGTTTTCTCCAAAAACTAACGTCTGCTTAAATGCTGGGGCAGCCTTGTAAATATCGCGATGTGCACATCAGCGATATTTGCAGGTTGTACTGCCTAGTGACGCCCACTTTGCATCTCATTAGAGATGCAAAGGGAGGCGTCGGGTAAGGGTGCTAACATGCGCTAATGCATGTTAGCACCCACTTGTTAATAGGGCAAAAGATTATCTCCGCTTTTTTGGCTTTTAAAGCCAAAAAAACAGAGATAATGCCCTTGTTAATATGCCCCAAAGTTTCCCAGCTAACTAACGACGACTCCAACTTAAGGTCCCCCCACTGGGAGATCCCCGCGGTTTTCAAATGGAGACTTCGGGGCATATTAACAAGGGCCTTATCTCCGTTTTTTGGCTTTAAAAGCCAGAAAAGCGGAGATAATATTATCGCCCTATCTACAAGGGGATGCTAACATGCATTACGCATGTTAGCACCCGTTTTCCCGACGCCTCGCTTTGCATCTCTAATGAGATGCAAAGTGGGCGTCACTGGGCAGTACTCCCTGTAAATTATCGCTGATGTGCACATCGCGATATTTACAAGGAGGCCCACGTATTTTAGCAGTTTTTGCCGAAAACCGCTGTTTTCGCCAAAAACTAACATCTACTAAAATCCTGACTCATGTATGTTTAATATGGGGAGTGGATTCTTGTGTTACGACCACAGGGTCATCAAGTATATCGCTGTTTTGAACCAGCGATGTTCCCTGCAAAACGGAGATTTCCCCGCTATCGCTGGAATTTACATCGCCCTGGAGAAACGCGTTGTTAATAACCCGCTAACAGGGCGATAAATTCCAGCGATAGATGGCGATAAATACAAAAGCACTAAGCGCGCTTTGCGTTATTTATGGCCGTCCGTTGCTGATATGCCCCTAAGATGGTCATTTAACACTCCGGGGTTCCAGGTGAGTCCAAAATCGGCGCTCTAGAGGAGTAATATGGAACTCCTAGTTTTTTTCGAAAGAAAACCCACATTCTCAATGCCCCCAATAAAATCTTCAATCTCACTTTTTTTAAAACTTCGTGTCTCCATATTTAAATAGGAACTGATCTTGACCTTCCCTCAGTCCGCTCAACATTGCCCCAAAAAGAATACCTAGTGATGACCCATCTACTTTACCTAACAACATACGAAAGTTCTTAAAATGAAATGCATAGCAATAGATCGTCAGATCTGGAAGAGCCAATCCCCCCTTCTCCAGTCTCCTCCTTAGCTTTTTCCAGGATACCCGGGGACCCTTTGACGACCAAATAAAGCTGCCTATCTTTCCCTGCAATTTGGTAATCTCTCCTTTATCGAACGGTAAGGGTATAGAATTAAAAAGGAAGGTGACCTTAGGGAGGACAAACATTTTTATGAGATTTACCCTTCCATATAGATTTAGGGGTAGATTCGCCCACCTAACTAGCAATCTTCCAACCTCCTGACTAATCTTCCTCCAGTTCACAGTGGGCACTTCCACTAGTTTCTGTGTAATTATTATGCCTAAATAACGCATATGTGATTTCACCCCTGGAGTTTGCCTGGGCTGATTCCATTCCATGACTTCTGTCTTTTCTCTATTTATGTTGTACCTAGATATCTTCCCAAAGGCTTCCGCCTTGGCCATTAAGTTGGGGATAGCCATCTCAGGGTTGACCGTATAAAGTATTAGGTCATCCGCATAAAGAGCTAATTTTGCCACTAAGCCAGCAAACCTAAACGGGCTATGGTATCATCATTCCTAATCCAGGCTGCTAACGGTTCAATATAAAGATTAAATAAAAGCGGGGACAAGGGACATCCCTGCCTAATTCCCCTCATTATATTAAACCAGTCTGATAGCTCCCCATTAACCAGGACCCTGGCTCTAGGCAAACAGTACAGATGTTGGACTGCCCTTATGATATTCTCAGGGAACCCAAAGATCTTTAAAGCTTCCCAGAGATATGGCCAATGCACTTGATCGAACGCTTTAGCGGCGTCAACTGCCACAACTGTTACGGGTAGATTATGGGCTTCCGCCAAGTCAATGACCCCAAGCATCCCGAAAGTGAGTTCATTTAGCTGCCGCCCGGGAATAAATCCTCTCTGGTCTTGGTGTATAACTCTTTTAATAATCTTGGCAACTCTAGCGGCCAATATTCATGAAAACACCTTATAATCGGTGTTTAACAGGGATATTGGTCTATAGGAATCTACAGCCAGGGGATCCTTGTTAGGTTTCAAAATCAATGTTACTGTGGCTTCAGCCCAAGACAACGGGGCATTTTCCCCTTCCAGCAATATAGTATTAAATAAACCTTTCAGGACTGGTACAATACTGTCCAGAAGGCTAAGATATATCTCAACCGGAAGGCCGTCTGGGCCGGCCGCCTTCCCCCTAGCCATCTTTCTTAGCTGAGCTCGAACTTCATCCTCTGTTATCTCAGCCATTAGGGACCTCTTTTGGTCCTCGTTTAATTTCGGGAGTTCAATTTTCTTCAGCCAGACCTCTATATTCTCTTTCCCTGGGGAGATGTCTTCTCTATATAGCTGACTCATATATCTACAGGCTTCCAAGCCAATTTTTAAGTTGGTATCTAATATGGTACCTGTTTCATCATTTCTTAAACTGCTTATTAAGTTTCGGGATTTATCTAATTTGCTTACCAGGCTAAAAGTGAACCACTCTTCTCCCCATAAGCGAAGTGCTGTAGTTTACTGACCCTCCATCTATCCAATAGCATCTTATCCAGGACTCCTTGATATTCTGCTTGGAGCTGTTCTAATTCTTTGCCAACCAAAGAACCTTTACTAGAGCCCTCTAATGATGCCTTTTGGAGCTCTTGTTCCTTACATTTAATTTTTTTGGAGAGTTCTTCCTCTTGTTGTTTCATCCCTCACCTCTTACCCACCATTATAGACTTGCCGATTGCTCTTAAAAAGGCTTTAAAGGAATCCCATATGATTTGAATTTTTGCTGATCCCTTATTGGCTTGAAAAAGGCTACAACCTCATCCCTCATGTTTGATATCACTCCCTCATTTAACAGGTTAATCCTATCTAAGGTCAACCTTATTGTACCCTCTTACTATGGTGCTTCAAGGAAAAAAACACAGCGGAGTGATCTGAGAGGATAGCAGGCAGATGTTTAATCTCTTCAACCGCTGTCAACACCTCCCGATCTATCAAAAAATAATCTATGCAGGAGTGGTGGCCATACTTCTTACTAAAAAAAGTGAAATCTTTTTTATCCCCCATCTTACTTCTCCAGATGTCTACCAAATTTAGTTCTTGAATCAGAATCTTAAGTACCGCAGTTGTTTTAGGTGGACTGGTGAATTTAACTTTGGAGGTTCTGTCCAAATCCTTGTTCTGTACTATGTTAAAATCGCCTCTAAGTATCACCAGGGCATTAGCTAATATTAGACATGATTCAAGCTTAAATAAAGCATCTGGGTTGTCCTCGTTCGGCCCATAATATTTGGCACAAACTATTGGCATTCCTTGTACCCTCAGATTGGCTACCACCCATCTCCCAGAGGAATCTGTCTGATAGCTTTCTACTTTAATGCCAAGATTGCATCTTATGATAAGTGCCACCCCTCTCATACTACCTCTTTGGTCCCGAGCACGCTACTTCCTGACCCAGTTTAATTTGTTAAATGCAGCATTGCACTCGCCCTTTTCTAAGTGGGTTTCCTGAAGCAAAATGACACTGACCTCAGATTTCTTGAGAAATTCCAGAACTCGGGCCAACTTTCTCTTAGATCTCAGGCCATTTACATTCCAAGATATGAAATGAATCAAATTTTTACTCATTTTATATATTGATGCCCGCTTCCATAACCCCCCTCCTTAAATTAGACCTATACTCATACCCCACTGCTACAATTAGAAGGATTGATAAACCAATACATTTTATTGAAGTCATACAACTATAAGACAGAATAAGGACACTTTTTTTGCTTTTTTCCCCCTCATGCTCCCACCACCCAGTGCACCCCCCCCACCACCCACCTTGGGGAACCCCCTTTCCTATCCCTAGGCGAAAGAGCGCCTTTATAGATATCCCCGGGCTAGTAGAGGGCAAATCCAGGTCAGAAAAAAAAATACTAAGTGCAGGGCAACTGATACTTATATCTTATAGCTTCATATAATTAATGTTCGATTCCTGTGTATACACCTCTATTCTGAGCCTTCCATCTGTGTCAACAAAGAGTCCACCTCTTCCGGATCTCTAATGGTATACATTTTATTCTGCCACATTATCTTCAGCATGGCAGGGAACTTCATGTGTACCTGGGCCCCCTTAGAACGCAGATCATTCATTTTCGAGCCTAAAGCCCACTGCTCTGCGCTGTTCTCTTGCCCATGTCAGACCGGATTTGATAACTGAGATCTCCAAACTTCAGGAAACGCTCTTTCAGAGCTCCCCCCAACACTAGTTCTTTGACTGAGAAGGTAAGGAAGTCTATAAGTATCTTCCTTGGTGCTTTCCTACCTGGATGTATCCTAAATGGGTCTCTGTGCACCCTTTGTACCTCTCTTTCCCAGTCAATATCCGTCTTATCCTGAAATAGTCCTCCCAACAGCTTACACACAAAAGCTTTAATGTCAGAGCTTTCAAAGTTTTCAGGAATATTCAGGAGACGGACATTGTTCCGCCTAGCTTGCAATTCAAGTCTCTCCAGGTCTTCTTGTAAGGTCTTATTTTGCTCTTTTAGCCCCATTATTTCACTACTGTTTGCCGCAGTTGCTGCTACCAACGACTTTACCTCCCCCTCCAATACCGCAGACCGTTGGGCTATTCCATCTATTTTTTGCTCAAGTATGCCACACTTTTCTTGAATAGCCTTCTGATTGCGCTCAGAAGTCTCAAATTTAACCAGGCTATATAGGACATCCGCCAGCTGGATATCTGAGGCAGAGTTTCCTTGCGGGCTATGAACTAATCCTGAGCTCTCGCCATTGCTCGGGCTCGGATAGTCACCTTCTTTACTCTTATCCTCCGCTCCATTTTGAGTTACTTGTGTATCAGGTAACCTTTCTTCTCGGTCATCCAATTCTTGGTTCTCCGCAAGAGGAGAGAAACGATTTTCTAGTCTCAATGGCTCTGCCTGGCATGTTTGTTGTACGACTGAGCTCCCCCCACTCCCTACCAAACCTGCAACCTGCTCCATGATTTTAAAATAGGACCTAAGGGAGGGGGGAGGCTTAGGGAGAGAGTGCGTCTCCTTTGAGCAACACCTTTTGACTTTACCGCTGCCTCTAGATGCTTTTTTCACAGGAGTTACCGCTTGAGGCTCTTTAACTGCCTGGGATTTCGCTCTTCCAATTGCGCTTATCTTCTCAGGCACGGAGCGTAGAAGATACCGACTCCTCGCTGGAGGAAGTTGCAGCTCCCTGTGGGTACCCACAGCTACCCCAGAAACCTTTTCCCCCCCTGTAAATGGTTGATTTGAAAAACTAAATCAAACAAAGGAGGGACTGGGGGGCAAGTTTACCGAGGTCCAACGTACATACCCCAACAAGGCTGTGTACAAGACGAGTACAGAGTTCCTCTAGGACGGGTAGTGGAGGAGAGTGGAGCTGATAGAGACAAGTGGGCCAAAACAGACCACTGTTGGGTGTATAAAGGAGAGGGAGTTCTCCTTGTTGGAACTAGGGCTCTCACACACCCAGCAAGCTAGGTGTCATGCTTCATCATTTGAGCCTGCCACTCGTCAGGTCGGCGCTGCAATTCCTGACGGGCACCCGAAACCGGGGCTCTTTGTCGGGGATCTTTTGTTCCTGCCGGTGGGTGCAGTGGGGGTGAGGGCCCTAGTATGTGTAGATGTGGGAAGACGTGTGAACTAAAAAATGTCAGTTAGTCCTAGCCAATATTTTATTCAGAAGGTAAACTGCCTAAAATAAAAGAGCGAGAGGGGCAAAAGACTAGACGTAATGTCCGGGATGGTGTCGGCGGCAGGGTAGGTCAATCGCGAACAACGTGAAAACGTCGGACCCTATCGGTGTCCTTTCATTACCGCCGGCTACTGTAGCAAGCATTTACTTGCGGACAGTTTAGGTCAACAAACCTGAGATCGGGGTATGTAGAATCCACTTACCTATTTTTAGTGTAGATAGCGTCCCTTTGATCCTGAGGAAGTGCCCAGATCTTTACGACACGATAGGCACGAAACATGTCGATCACCTGAGAGCAGGGCATACACCACTAGAAACATTACGTCTAGTCTTTTGCCCCTCTCGCTCTTTTATTTTAGGCAGAGGGTTTTGTTAAATGACAAAAGCCATTTTCTACTCCAGGCACAATATTACAGCTTTGAATTGGTAAAATACCAACCAAGCCAACCTGAAATGAGTAAAAGCTACCCCCGACAAAGTGTTTCGCTCTAGTTAGAGCTCTTCAAGTATAGCTTTGTACAGAAAGAAGGGAGCACCCAGTATAAGTCAAAACAATACCCTTTCAGGCATAGAGTGATGCACAAATTATGCAAAAAAGAAGCACAGAACTCTGGCTAGTTTTCAAGTTTAGGTGGAAAGCAGCTCCTGTATAGAGCACTCTCAACATCATCGACACTCTAGATCTGCTCACCTCAAATGTCTGCTTTTCTATCAAATTCTTTAAGAATAGGGGGGCATATTAGCAAGGGCCTTATCGCTGCTTTAGCGGGACTTTTTGCCGCCCATCGGCGATTTTTTTATCGCTCTATCAGCAAGCTGTCGCTAACACGCGTTAGCGACAGCTTTCTGGCGATAACGGCCCATTTTCCCATCGCCTTGCATGCCAGCGATAATTATCGCTAATGACATGCAAGTTAGGCGTTCCCAACTAAAAGCGACTGAAAACAGTCGCTAACACAACTTCCCCCTATTAGCAACTTAGGCGAAGCGATAAAAAAAGTTGCGCTAAGCGCGGAATATCGCTAGAATTTAACACCTGCTAAAACATGACTTACCTGTTTGTTGAATGGGAGGTGGATTGTCAGGCTAAGTCCACCATGGCGTTAATGCATGAATATCGCTGGATTTCCAGCGATATTCACGCATTTCGCCGCTATCACTGGATATTTTATTGCATTGGAGATAAACGTTGCTAATAGCGTGTTATCTCCGCGATAATATCCAGCGATAGGCGGCGATAAAAAAAAACACGCTAAGCGCGGTTTGTGATAATTATCTCAAGTTGTTGCTAATATCCCCCAAAGTCTTTTGCCATTTCTACAGGCAAAGTCTTTAAGCATAGAACTAGCACATAGCTGTCCATGCCAAGCTGTAAAATGACAAAAGACATTTACCGCTCCAGGTACAATATTACATCTTTGAATTGGTAAAATACCAATCAAAGCCAACCTGAAATGAGTAAAAGCAACCCCCGACACAGTGTCTCGCTCTAGTTAGCGCTCTTCAGAGAGATATAGCTTTGTCCAGACACATAGGAGCATCCAGTATAAGTCAAAACAATACCCTTTCAAGCATAGAGTGACGCATAAATTATGCAAAAAAGAAACAGAGAACTCTGGACAGTTCTCAAGTTTAGGTGGAAAGCAGCTCCTGTATAGAGCACTCTCAACACCAGCGACACTCTAGATCTGCTCACCTCAAATGTCTGCTTTTCTATCAAAGTCTTTAAGCATAGGATTAGCATAGTGCCATCCTTGCCGAGATAGAAAAGAACAAAGGGGCAGATTTACAAGGGCTTTATCTCTGCTTTTTTGGCTTAAAAAGCCAAAAAGCGGAGATAAAACTATCGCCCTATTTACAAGAGGGTGCTAACACGCATAATCGAATGTTAGCACCCTTTTTCCCAATGCCTCCCTTTGCATCTCTAATGAGATGCAAAGTGGGCGTACCCCGGATGGACTACCTTGCAAATATCGCTGATGTTCACATCGCGATATTTACAAGGCTGCCCCAGCATTTTAGCACACGTTAGTTTTTGGAGAAAACCGCTGTTTTCGCCAAAAACTAACGTCTGCTAAAATGCAGACTTACCTATCCCTAACATTGGGGTGGATTATGCTGATACGACCCTGTGGGTCGTATCAGCAAGGTTATCACTGTTTTGCAGGGAACATTGCTGGAAAACCAGCCATGTTCCCTGCAAAACAGCAATAACCTCGCTATCTCTGGAATTTTTATAGCCCTGGAGAAACTCGTTGTTAATAACGCGCTACCAGGGCGATAAATTCCAGAGATAGCCTGCGATAACAAAATTATCGCTGGCTGTTGATAATATGCCCCAAAGTCTTTAAGCATAGGAATAGAACAGAGCTGCCCACGCCGAACTGTAAAATAACAAAAGCCATTTATCACTCCAGACAGAATATTACAGCTTTGAATTGGTAAAACATCAACCAAGCCAACCTGAAATGAGTAAAAGCTACCCCGACAAAATGTCTCACTCTAGTTAGAACTCTTCAGAAAAGTATAGCTTTGTCCCAACACAACGGAGCACCCAGTATAAGTCAAAACAATACCCTTTCAGACATACAGTGATGCATAAATTATGCAAAAAAGAAGCAGAGAACTCTGGGTAGTTCTCACGTTTAGGTGGAAAGCAGCTCCTGTATAGAGCACTCTCAACACCAGCAACACTCTAGATCCGCTCACCTCAAATGTCTGCTTTTCTATCAAAGTCTTTAAGCATAGGATTAGCACAGTGCCATAGATGTAAATATAGAAAAGGACAAAGGGGCATATTCACAAGGACTTATCGGCGAGTTATCGCCACCTTAACGCATCAAAAGTGGAGATAGATTTAACTCCCCATTCACAAGCAGGTGCAAACTGCAGACATCGCCAGTATTCCCGCGATAACTGCCCCAAAATTTATCTCCACGGGTGACACCACCAACTAACCCTAATGAGATGCAGAGTAGGCGTTCCTGTGCAAAAACACACGAAAACACCACAACACCACTTTCACAACGAACTGCCAGATCTGCGATGCGAGTCAAAACCACGCGATAAGCCGCGGTAGCAGCAGGTAAATAACCCCTGCCTCTTGCTGCTGTTAAGCAGGACGACTACCTGCAGTAGGCAACGGAGCACCGCACACAGCCACACCCGAAGAACAACCGACGCCATGGAGCTACTCATCATGCAGCTTGGAGCCCCAACAGGGCCACAACACCCACCGCCACCACCCCCAGGACCGCCACCACCACCAGGACCCGGACCGGCAGCCCCCCGGACCACCACAGGGGCAGCGCAGAGTAAGACAGCGGACCTACCGAAAACGCACCAGTCTCACAGACCTAACGCCCGAGGAAGTCATTGCCCACTACAGGCTCAAAAAGACAACCATCCTCCGCATCATGACCCACATCGGCCACAGGCTGACAGTCCCAACACAGCGGACAGCCAATATCCCTCCGCAGACAAAGCTGCTGGCTGTGCTGCACACGTTGGCCTCTGGTACCTTCCAACCAACAACGGCCAGAGTCGGAGGAGTCTCACAGCCAACCCTATCAAAGTTCCTCACACCTGTCCTGGATGCCATCATCAGCTTCATACCCCAGTACCTTCACTTCCCCCACACTGCGCAGGAACAGCTGGAGACCAAGCAAGGCTTCTACGCCATTGCTAGATTCCCACACGTGTTGGTGGCCATTGACTGCACACATGTCCCACTTGTGCCCCCTGCGGACACTGCACACATCTACCGCAACAGAAAGCACACACATTCCATCAATGTGCAGGCAATAGTGGACCACCAGGGAATGTTCACCAATGTCGTCGCAAACTACCCAGGCAGTGTGCACAATTCCTACATCTTCCGACAGTCCATCATCAACCAGCGCTTCCAGGATGGCACCTATGGAACTGGACTGCTCGTTGGTAAGTACCAAATCAACACACCACACACCTCAAAGCCACCATCACACAACGCACAACTGTGGGAATGCACACACGACCAATCCACATACAACATGTCAGTCAACATGCCCACCTACCAGACACGACAACACAACTCCATTGGGATCCTGGCCTTCCCATGTACACAAGCCAGCTATATCATGACACCACAGCCACACAACAGCTGAACGTGTGGAGAGGCGGAAAGCAGGCATTTGCGAAGGATGCAAGTGACCCATGAATGGGAATGTACACAACGACAAGTGTGGCGTGAATGTGCTGGACAGACCTGGGTATGCAAACCACAGATATGTCCATGCAGACATTAACTGCTGGTGTCTGGAGAGTAGTGAACAGTGGACGCAACCATGTCACCTCAGGCTGTGGGTTAGTTCGCGGAAATGTCGCTCGCTGCGTCCCCCCCTGTGTGTGTGAGCGTAGTGGGTTGGCCCGGCTCACGCCAGGCCTGTGCAGGGGTGTGGATAAAAACACTGTTGCGCTTAGCGTGGTGCTCTCCCAGAATGGCCAACGTCACTGCCAGGGCAACGCCTCTCAACCCACCACAAGGCCGACGCCGTGAGCAGCGGGGCCTGCGAGCCTGTGCACCTGCTGCACCCCAGGACGCTGAAACCCAGACCAGGCCTGCCCGCCCCAGCGCTCCAAGGCCGCACTGCTCACCTGCCGACACCGTCGTGTGTCAAAGAGGGCCCACCATGTGCCGCTGCTAGCTCCAAGACCCATGCCCGCGACCTTGGCAGCCTCCTCAGACCATGGCTGTCCTCCGTGACACAGGCCCCCAGGAGTCCTCATTCGTTGACATACTCCACCGCTGCAGCCGGCCTACACTGCAGTCCAGTATGTCCCACATCTAGAACTGAGTCTTCATTAATCAATGGCAGAGTTCATGCCAGTGAACGCAGGGAGAGGAGTGAGAGAAAGATGCGTTTCATTCTGGTGGAAACACGGATCACCATTACGGAGGAGGTCAACCAGTAGCAAGTGACTGACCTGGTGCCACTAACCCTGTGCGCCGTGACTCACCGTCAGCCTCCGGCAGAACATTGTTGGTGCCTGAGCCTGTGGCCTGGGGGTTGTCAACAGCAACTAGCAGGTACAGACTTGGTGTTTGGCATGAGTCTGTGGCATTCATATCCGCCATGTTGCCGGACACAGCTGGTATGTGCCCTCTGCATCATGCCCTGGGGGTACACCTCCGACTCTCCCCCGAGACACTCCGCAAAACCACCTTTGATACATACGAGACCCTGCTCTGCCCTCATGACCCTACCCCAGTCTCCCGCAAGTCAGCGTCCCATGGCAGTAGGCCCGTGTCGGCCGCTGTGCATCCGGGGCCACTAACTCTGTGCAACTCAAGTCATGCTCCCTTGCTGTTCGAACATTGCATTCCTGAGTGCCTGATGACTGTTGAAGTTGTTGCCAGCACCAGCTACTCCCTGAGGGCTGGCTTACACTCACCCAACACACAGCCAGCACAGGCGTCACTGGACTAGTGGGCCTGCCAACACATCATGCCGAACCAAGTATTGACTCTTTTCTCCCTGCACTGTCACAGGTGATCAAGGATATGCACTCTGCCCTTGGATGATGACACCCCTCCGAGACCCGAACACACCCGCCCAGAGGCAGTACAATGCGGCCCACATACGCACCAGGGGCATCGTGGAACGCACATTTGGCATGTTGAAGTCACGTTTCAGGTGCCTGGACGTCACAGGTGGAAGGCTCCTGTACAGCCCAGACATCGTGTGCAAGATGATCATTGCATGTTGTGTGTTGCACAACATCTGTGTACGCACCAATGCCCCATGGATCCAAGTTCCAGAAGTACCGGACGATGATGAGGACGTTGGGGCAGGTGGCCCACATCCCACTGCAGCTGCGGCAGGATTAGCCCGTAGGAACACCCTCATTGCCAATTTCTTCTCATGAGCACGTCACATTGTGACCATCCCTGGCAATCATGGGACAGTACAAAAGGTCCACAAGCACAGCAGGTCTGAATAAAATATATTTGCAGGTTACAGGTTGTACTTGTACATTGTCATGTCACAGTTTCCTGCTGTGCCAGATGTGATTGGCCATGTCATGCACATATGCGGCACCAGTTGTGTCCTGTGTTCTGTTGTGGAGGTGTTGCTGTTTGTACCAGGATGTTGTCAATGTCGAGGTGCACTTATTCTTATGTGCGTATGCTGCACGGTGGGTGAGTCGCTCCTGCGGCTCTGATTTGGCTGCCACTTATCCCTTTCATGCGGTGTGCCTTTCAGTTCTGTGCTTCCACAGTGCTGAGATGTTGCAGACTTGGGTAACTTGTGCTCTTTGTCGAGTTGTGACTCTTGGGCATGGTTTGTCCGCAGATGTGTCGTTGACATCAGAGGTTGTTTGTGCAGGTGGTTGTGTCCGAGTGTGAGCTGCTCCTTTACAGTTGTGGTCCGCACTCGGCCACCTCAGTGTCGTGCTGTGTACATTGTCATGATGATTGGACTGCAGCCATGCTACTCGTCATGTGGTGTCTCTTGCATTGTCAGTGTGGCTGACGTATATGCATGTTTGCTGTGTTTCGCACGTGTGCATGTGTTGGTGGTGTGATTGTTGATGTGTTGGGTGGGTGCCCCTTTGGGCACATAGTGTACGTGGGACTACTTGGTGTTTGTGTGTGTGCTGAAGTGTTCCCGTGGGATCAGGGACATGATCCTGAGTCATTGTGGGTGTGCAGTGTGCTCTGCTTAATTGTGCATGTGTGCCATTGTGCCCATCTCCCCCCATCCCCCCACTCACTGGTCGGTACGCACCCAGTTGATGTAGTGTGGGGTCATGTTGGGCAGTGTCCGGATCCCCAACTCCTGTCACCGTCTCCCGACTGGTGACTGTGGCCACCATCTTCTCCATGTCATTCAGCTCCTGGTGTTCTGCTGGCCCCCCTCCTCCGAAGTGCGTTGCTGCTTTCGTGTTGGCAGCAAGTTTCTGCTTGGTTTTGCCATTCACATCGGTCCAGCGCCTCTTGTCCTCTTCCATTGTCCTCCTCGGCGCTGCGACGGCATTCACATGGTCCGAGATGGTGTGCCATCTTTGCCTCTTTGTTGCCAGTGACACGTTGGAGGTGACGTACAGTTGGTGGTGGTGTTCTATCTCATCCGTGACGATAATTGTGTTTTCCTGCAGACTGTACCCCGTCTTCCTCTTCCTCTTCTCATTGCCCTTCCACGGGCCCTGGATTCCTGGGTGTTCCTCCGTGGGGATTGTGGGGTTCATGTTGTCCTCTGCAGTCGGTCAGTGTGCATCCGTAGTACTCCGCAGTTCATTTCCTTTTTAGTGGCATTTTCCGTATGCTGTTCTTGTGCTTTTTCCCGCATTACGCATGGGTATTGCTGGCCTCTCGCTGGTTATCACTGTTTTCTTTTCGCGTTTGGGCCCATCGCGTCTTTTTACGCGTTGGGATTTGTGTTTTTATCGCCGTCGCGGTGGTTGTATCGTGGACATTGGCCGCGGTTTCGGGAGGCTATTGCATGGTACCACCGTGTTGTGAATTCCACGTTAACACGGGGTTATTTTCCCGCGATGGACTGAAATGTGTAAAGTTGCGTTAACATTTTTTGGAGATGTTTAGCACACGTTCTTGTGAATATCCCCCAAAGTCTTTTGCCATCCATACAGAGATAGAAAAGGACAAAGGGCATATTAGCAAGACCCACGTTAAAATTATCGCCGTTTTAGCGGCAGGAAACTGCCGCTAAAACGGCAATAATGGGCTTGCTAATATGCGTTATGGAATTCCAATAGAAGCCCAGGTTAGATGTCCTGCACATCTAACCTGGGCTTCTATTGAATTCCATAACACATATTAGTAAGCCCATTATCGCCGTTTTAGCGGCAGTTTCCTGCCGCTAAAACGGCGATAATTTTAACGTGGGTCTTGCTAATATGCCCCAAAGTCTTTTGCCATTTCTACAGCAAAGTCTTTAAGCATAGGACTAGCACAGCACTGTCCATGCCGAGCTGTAAAAGTACAGAAGCCATTTACCACTCCAAGCACAATATTACAGCTTTGAATTAGTAAAATACCAACAAAGTCAACCTGAAATGAGTAAAAGCAACCGCTGACACAGTGTCTCACTCTAGTTAGAGTTCTACAGAGAGGTATAGCTTTGTCCAGACACAAGGGAGCACCCAGTATAAGTCAAAACAATACCCTTTCAGGTATTGAGTGATGCATAAATTATGTAAAAAAAGAAGCAGAAAACTCTGGGGGGCAGATTTACGTTTCCGGGCGCATCCCTGCAAATCAGCAGGGATGCGCCAGGAAAGATGCGTGACGCAAGTTTACCCTTGCGCCACCACAGATGCGCCGCATTTACAATGCGGCGCATCATGGCGCAAAGATAAACAGATGCGTGTCGCATCTGCCGGCGTAAGGTTGGCGCAGTGCTGGAGTTGTGTCGCGGGGGCGACGCAACTCCAGCACTGTTCCAACCTGGCCTATCCTCAACATGGTGCGTCACGCCTTACGCTTGGTTCAAGCAGGCGCAAGGTTTTGACGCAGCAGGGTCGGAAAAGTGACTGAGTGAAATCTTGTAGATTTCACTCAGGCACTTTTCCGAGGCGTTCCTGCACCGGAACGCCCACATGAAACCTGACGCAGGTTTCATGTGGCGCAGGGCTTTACAACGTGACGCATCTCCCTAGATGTGTCACGTTGTAAATCCCCCGCAGCATGGCGCTAGCTTTACATCGCCGCTGCGTCACAGAAGTGACGCAACGGCGGCGCAAAAGTGGCGCACGGGGCTTGTAAATCTGCCCCTGGATAGTTATCAAGTTTAGGTGGAAAACATCTCCTGTAGAGAGCACTCTCAACACCAGCGACACTCTTGATCTGCTCACCTCAAATGTCTGCTTTTCTATCAAAGTCTTTATGCATAGAACTAGCACAGTGCTGTCCACGCCAAGCAGTAAAATGACAAAATACATTTACCACTCCAGGCACAATATTACAGCTTTGAATTGATAAAATACCAACAAAGCCAACCTGAAATGACTAAAAGCAACCCTCAACACAGTGTCTCGCTCTAGTTAGAGCTTTTCAGAGACATATAGCTTTGTCCAGCCACTAGGGAGCACCCAGTATAAGTCAAAACAATACCCTTTCAGGCATAGAGTGACGCATAAATTATGCAAAAAAGTAGCAGAGAACTCGGGGTAGTTCTCAAGTTTAGGTGGAAAACAGCTCCTGTATAGAGCACTCTCAACACCAGCGACACTCTAGATCTGCTCACTTCAAATGTCTACTTTTCTATCAAAGTCTTTAAGCATAAGACTGGCACAGCGCTGTACACAACAAGCTGTAAAATGACAAAAATCATTTATCACTCCAGGCACAATATTGCAGCTTTGAATTGGTAAAACACCAACAAAGTTAAGCAGACATGAGTAAAAATTATTCCTGACAAAGTGTCTCGCTTTAGTTAGAACTTTTCAAAGAGTTATAATTTTGTCCAGACACAAGGGAGCACCCAGTATAAGTCAAAACAATACCCTTTCAGACATACAGTGATGCATAAATTATGCAAAAAAGAAGCAAAGAACTCTGGGTAGTTCTCACGTTTAGGTGGAAAGCAGTTCCTGTATAGAGCACTCTCAACACCAGCGACACTCTAGATCTGCTCACCTCAAATGTCTGCTTTTCTATCAAAGTCTTTAAGCATAGGATTAGCACAGTGCCATAAATGGCAAATATAGAAAAGGACAAAGGGGCATATTAGCAAGACCGGCGATAAAATTATCGCCGTTTTACCGGCAGGAAACTGCCGCTAAAACGGCGATAATGGGCTTGCTAATATGCGTTATAGAATTCCAATAGAAGCCCAGGTTAGATGTCCTGCACATCTAACCTGGGCTTCTATTGGAATCCTATAACGCATATTAGCAAGCCCATTATCGCAGTTTTAGCGGCAGTTTCCTGCCGCTAAAACAGCGATAATTTTATCGCCGGTCTTGCTAATATGCCCACAAAGTCTTTTGCCATTTCTACAGCAAAGTCTTTAAGCATAGGATTAGCACAGTGCCATAGATGCTGATATAGAAAAGGACAAAGGGGCATATTATCAAGGGCAGTATCGCCACTTTAGCGGCACTTTTTGCAGATAAAGCGGCAATATTTTTATCGCCCTATCGCCCTATTAGCAAGCTATCGCTAACAGCTGTTAGCGACAGCTTAATGGCGATAGCGGCCGTTTTGTTGCCGCTTTGCATGTCAGCGATAATTATCGCTAATGACATGCAAAGTAGGCGTTCTCAACTAAAAGCAACTGCAAACAGTCGCAAACACAACTTCCCCCTATTATCAATGCCCGCGAAGCGATAAAAAAAGTTGCGCTAACCGCGATTATCGCTGGAATTTAACACCTGATAAAAACTTGACTTAACCATCTTATCAATGGGAGGTGGATTGTAAGGTTAAGTCCTCACCTGCCTATTAGCAAGCTTTTCATTAGCGCAGTGAATTTATCGCTGGGTTTCGCTGCTATCACTGGATTTTTTATCGCCTAGGAGATAAGCATTGATAATAACGCGTTATCTCCGCTAAGCGCGCTTTGCGATAATTATCACAAATCCTTGGTAATATGCCCCAAAGTTTTAAGTTTAGGACTAGCACAGGGGTGTCCACGCCAAGCTGTAAAATTAAAAAAGCCATTTGCCACTCCAGGCTCAATATTACAGCTTTGAATTAGTAAAACACCAATAAAACCCACCTAAAATGAGCAGAAACTACCCGAAACAAAGTGTCTCATTCTAGTTAGAGCTCTTCAGAGAGATATGGCTTTGTCCAGAAACAAGGGAGCACCCAGGATAAGTCAAAACAATACCCTTTCAGGCATAGAGTGATGCATAAATTATGCAAAAAAGAAGTAGAGAACTCTGGGTAGTTTTCAAGTTTAGGTGGAAAGCAGCTCCTGTATAGAGCACTCTCAACACCAGCAACACTCTAGATCTGCTCACCTCAAATGTCTGCTTTTCTATCAAAGTCTTTAAGAATAGGATTAGCACAGTGCCATCCATGTCGAGATAGCAAGGACAAAGTCTTTTGTCATTTCTACATCAAAGTCTTTAAGCATAGAACTAGCACAGTGCTGTCCACGCCAAGCTGTAAAATGACAAAAGACATTTAACACTCCAGACACAATTTACAGATTTGAATTGGTAAAATACTAACCAAGCCAACATGAAATGAATAAAAGCAACCCCTGACACAGTGTCTTGCTCTAGTAAGAGCTCTACAGAGAGGTAAAGCTTTCTCCAGACCCAAAAGAGCACCCAGTATCAGTCAAAACAATACCCTTTCAGGCACAGAGTGACGCATAAATTATGCAAAAAAGAAACAGAGAACTCTGGATAGTTATCATGTTTAGGTGGAAAGCATCTCCTGTATAGAGCACTCTCAACACCAGCGACACTGTAGATCTGCTCACCTCAAATGTCTGCTTTTCTATCAAAGTCTTTAAGAATAGGATTAGCACAGTGCCATCCATGCCGAGATAGAAAAGGACAAAGGGGCATATTAGCAAGAACATGCGATAAATATCGCAAACCTTGCTTAGCGCGCCTTTTTATCGCCGGCTATCGCTGGATATTACCGCGGAAATAACATGCTATTAGCAAGGTTTATCTCCATTGTGATAAAATATCCAGCGATAGCGGCGAAACCCAGCTTTAACGCGAGAAATCCAGCGATAAAATCCTATCGCTAATTCTGGGGACTTAACCTTACAATCCACCTCCCATTGACTTTCATTGCTAAGTCATGTTTTTATCAGTTCTAAAAAACAAGCGCTAATCGGGGTTAGCGCGCGTTTTTTATCGCATCGCGGGTATTGCTAATAGGCGATAGGTATGTAAGCGACTGTTTTCTGTCGCTTTTAG
Source organism: Calotriton arnoldi (assembly GCA_963921515.1). Classification (NCBI taxonomy): domain Eukaryota; kingdom Metazoa; phylum Chordata; class Amphibia; order Caudata; family Salamandridae; genus Calotriton; species Calotriton arnoldi. The sequence goes on from CAWUFW010004823.1 coordinate 1,208,832, forward strand.
TTGGGAACGCCTACCTTGCATGTCATTAGCGATAATTATCGCTGACATGCAAGGCGATGTAAAACCCGCCCGCTATCGCCTGAAAGCTGTCGCTAACGCCTGTTAGCGACAGCTTGCTAATAGGACATTAAAAATATCGCTGCTTTAGCGGCAAAAAGTCCCGCTAAAGCGGCGATAGAGCCCTTGATAATATGCCCCAAAGTCTTTTGCCATTTCTACAGCTACGGGTCATATTAGCAAGGGCACTATCGCCGCTTTAGCGGCACTTTTTGCCGCTAAAGCGGCGATATTTATATCGCCCTATCAGCAAACTGTCTCTAACAGCGGTTAGCGACAGTTTGCGGGCATTAGCGCCCGTTTGTTTACCGCTTTGCATGTCAGCGATATTTATCGCTAATGACATGCAAAGTGGGCGTTCCCGACGAACAAACCTGGGAAACACTCGCTAACAGGCCTATCGCCTATTAGCAAGGTGGCCATGGCCCCAGTTAGCGACGTGAAAAGTCGCGCTAACCGGGTCATCGCCATTTATTTAACACCTGCAATTAGCAGGTGTTAGCCATACCTAACATGGGGGTGGATTATGCTGATACGACCACAGGGTCGTATCAGCAAGGTGTTCTCCCTTCTCCATGCAACATCGCTGGTTTTTCAGCGATGTTGGCCCATTTCCCCCACTATCGCTGGAATATTCATCGCCATAGCGCTAATCGTTGCTAATACAGCGTTAGCGTGGCGATATATTCCAGCGATAGCCGGCGATAAAAAAAATTACGCTAAGCAGGGTTAGCGATGATTATCGCCTCTTCTTGCTAGTATGCCCCAAAGTCTTTAAGCATAGGACTAGCACAGTGCTATCCATGCAGAGCTGTAAAACGAAAAAAGCCATTTACCACTCCAGGCACAATGTTACAGCTTTGAATTGATAAAACTCCAATCATGCCAAATTGAAATGAGCAGAAACTACCCCCGACAAAATGTCTCATTCTAGTTAGAACTCTTCAGAAAGTTATGGCTTTGTCCAGACACAAGGGAGCACCCAGTATAAGTCAAAACAATACCCTTTCAGGCATAGAGTGACGCATAAATTATGCAAAAACGAAGTAGAGAACTCTGGGTAGTTTTCAAGTATAGGTGGAAAGCAGCTCCTGTATAGAGCACTCTCAACACCAGCGACACTCTAGATCTGCTCACCTCAAATGTCTGCTTTTCTATCAAAGTCTTTAAGAATAGGATTAGCACAGTGCCATCCAAGTCGAGATAGCAAGGACAAAGTCTTTTGTCATTTCTACATCAAAGTCTTTAAGCATAGAACTAGCACAGTGCTGTCCACGCCAAGCTGTAAAATGACAAAAGACATTTAACACTCCAGACACAATTTACAGATTTGAATTGGTAAAATACTAACCAAGCCAACATGAAATGAATAAAAGCAACCCCTGACACAGTGTCTTGCTCTAGTAAGAGCTCTACAGAGAGGTAAAGCTTTCTCCAGACCCAAAAGAGCACCCAGTATCAGTCAAAACAATACCCTTTCAGGCACAGAGTGACGCATAAATTATGCAAAAAGAAACAGAGAACTCTGGATAGTTATCATGTTTAGGTGGAAAGCATCTCCTGTATAGAGCACTCTCAACACCAGCGACACTGTAGATCTGCTCACCTCAAATGTCTGCTTTTCTATCAAAGTCTTTAAGAATAGGATTAGCACAGTGCCATCCATGCCGAGATAGAAAAGGACAAAGGGGCATATTAGCAAGAACATGCGATAAATATCGCAAACCTTGCTTAGCGCGCCTTTTTTTATCGCCGGCTATCGCTGGATATTACCGCGGAAATAACATGCTATTAGCAAGGTTTATCTCCATTGTGATAAAATATCCAGCGATAGCGGCGAAACCCAGCTTTAACGCGAGAAATCCAGCGATAAAATCCTATCGCTAATTCTGGGGACTTAACCTTACAATCCACCTCCCATTGACTTTCATTGCTAAGTCATGTTTTTATCAGTTCTAAAAAACAAGCGCTAATCGGGGTTAGCGCGCGTTTTTTTATCGCATCGCGGGTATTGCTAATAGGCGATAGGTATGTAAGCGACTGTTTTCTGTCGCTTTTAGTTGGGAACGCCTACCTTGCATGTCATTAGCGATAATTATCGCTGACATGCAAGGCGATGTAAAACCCGCCCGCTATCGCCTGAAAGCTGTCGCTAACGCCTGTTAGCGACAGCTTGCTAATAGGGCATTAAAAATATCGCTGCTTTAGCGGCAAAAAGTCCCGCTAAAGCGGCGATAGAGCCCTTGATAATATGCCCCAAAGTCTTTTGCCATTTCTACAGCTACGGGGCATATTAGCAAGGGCACTATCGCCGCTTTAGCGGCACTTTGCCGCTAAGCGGCGATATTTATATCGCCCTATCAGCAAACTGTCTCTAACAGCAGTTAGCGACAGTTTGCGGGCATTAGCGCCCGTTTTTACCGCTTTGCATGTCAGCGATATTTATCGCTAATGACATGCAAAGTGGGCGTTCCCGACGAACAAACCTGGGAAACACTCGCTAACAGGCCTATCGCCTATTAGCAAGGTGGCCATGGCCCCAGTTAGCGACGTGAAAAGTCGCGCTAACCGGGGTCATCGCCATTTATTTAACACCTGCAATTAGCAGGTGTTAGCCATACCTAACATGGGGGTGGATTATGCTGATACGACCACAGGGTCGTATCAGCAAGGTGTTCTCCCTTCTCCATGCAACATCGCTGGTTTTTCAGCGATGTTGGCCCATTCCCCCCACTATCGCTGGAATATTCATCGCCATAGCGCTAATCGTTGCTAATACAGTGTTAGCGTGGCGATATATTCCAGCGATAGCCGGCGATAAAAAAAATTACGCTAAGCAGGGTTAGCGATGATTATCGCCTCTTTTTGCTAATATGCCCCAAAGTCTTTAAGCATAGGACTAGCACAGTGCTATCCATGCAGAGCTGTAAAACGAAAAAAGCCATTTATCACTCCAGGCACAATGTTACAGCTTTGAATTGATAAAACTCCAATCATGCCAAATTGAAATGAGCAGAAACTACCCCCGACAAAATGTCTCATTCTAGTTAGAACTCTTCAGAAAGTTATGGCTTTGTCCAGACACAAGGGAGCACCCAGTATAAGTCAAAACAATACCCTTTCAGGCATAGAGTGACGCATAAATTATGCAAAAACGAAGTAGAGAACTCTGGGTAGTTTTCAAGTATAGGTGGAAAGCAGCTCCTGTATAGAGCACTCTCAACACCAGCGACACTCTAGATCTGCTCACCTAAAATGTCTGCTTTTCTATCAAAGTCTTTAAGAATAGGATTAGCACAGTGCCATCCATGCCGAGATAGAAAAGGACAAAGGGGCATATTAGCAAGACCGGCGATAAAATTATCGCCGTTTTAGCGGCAGGAAACTGCCACTAAAACGGCGATAATGGGCTTGCTAATATGCGTTATAGAATTCCAATAGAAGCCCAGGTTAGATGTGCAGGACATCTAACCTGGGCTTCTATTGAATTCCATAACGCATATTAGCAAGCCCATTATCGCCGTTTTAGCTGCAGTTTCCCGTCGCTAAAACGGCGATAATTTTATCGCCGGTCTTGCTAATATGCCCCAAAGTCTTTTGCCATTTCTACAGCAAAGTCTTTAAGCATAGGATTAGCACAGTGCTGTCCACGCCAAGCTGTAAAATGACAAAAGACATTTACCGCTCCAGAAACAATATTATAGCTTTGAATTGGTAAAATACCAATAAAAAGCAACCTGAAATGAGTAAAAGCAACCCCTGACACAGTGTCTCGCTCTAGTTAGAGCTCTTCAGAGTGGTATTGCTTTGTCCAAACACATAGGAGCACCCAGTATAAGTCAAAACAATACCCTTTTAGGCATAGAGTGACGCATAAATTATGCACAAAAGAAACAGAGAACTCTGGATAGTTCTCAAGTATAGGTGGAAAGCACCTTCTATATAGAGAACTCTCAACACCAGTGACACTCTAGATCTGCTCATCTCAAATGTCTACTTTTCTATCAAATTCTTTAAGCATAGGATTAGAAGAGTACCATCCATGCCGAGATAGAAAAGAACAAAGGGGCCTATTAGCAATAACCGGCGATAATTATCGCTAAGCGCAGTTAGCGCTAGGATAATTATCGTCGGCTATCGCAGGTTTCTATCGCGGAGATAGCGTGCTATCAGCAACGCTTATCTCCAAAGCGATAGAAACCCTGGAGAACAGTGTGAATATCGCTTGAAAACAAGCGATATTCACACTGTGACCAGTGTTAGCTTGGCGATAGGGCGAGGGGATTTAGCCATGTAATCCACCTCCCATTGGATTACATGGCTAAGTCAGGGTGAGACCAGGCGTTAACAAACCAGCGCTAAACGTGTTTAGTGCTGGTTCGTTAATCACCTCCCCTGCCTCGCTAATAGGCGATAGCGAGCTTAGCGACTGTTTCCAGTCGCTTTTAGGTTGGGAACGCCTACTTTGCATGCCATTAGCGATAAATATCGCTGGCATGCAAAGCGGCACCCAACCCGGTCGCTATCGCCTAGAAGCTCTCGCTAACAGCAGTTAGCGACAGCTTGCTAATAGGGCGTTTGAATTATCGCCGCTTTAGCGGGAAAAAGTCCCGCTAAAGTGGCGATAATCACGTTGATAATATGCCCCAAAGTCTTTTGCCATTTCTACAGCAAAGTCTTTTTTCATAGGAGTGGCACAGGACTGCCCACGCCGAACTGTAAAATGACAAAATCCATTTACCACTCGAGGCACAATATTACAACTTTGAACTGGTAAAATACCAACAAAACCACCTTAAATGAGTAAAAACTACCCCCGCCCGACACAGTGACTTGCTCTAGTTAAAGCTCTTCAGAGAAGTATAGCTTTGTCCAGACACAAGGGCGCACAAAGTATAAGTGAAAACAATACCCTTTCAGGCATAGAGTGACGAATAAATTATGCAAAAAAGAAGCAGAGAACTCTGGGTAGTTCTCAAGTTTAGGTGGAAAGCAGCTCCTGTATAGAGCACTCTCAACAACAGCGACACTCTAGATCTGCTCACCTCAAATGTCTGCTTTTATATCAAAGTCTTTAAGCATAGGATTAGCACAGTGCCATACATGCAAATATAGAAAAGGACAAAGTCTTTTGCCATTTCTACAGCAAAGTTTTTAAGCATAGGACTGGCACAGTGTTGTCCACGCAGAGCCTTAAAATGACAAAAGCCATTTAGCACCCCAGACACAATATTACAGCTTTGAATTGGTAAAATACCAACAAAGTCAACCTGAAATTAGTCAAAACTACCCCTGACACAGTGTCTCACTCTAGTTAGAGCTCTTTAGATAGGTTTATTTTTGTCCAGACACAAGGGAGCACCCAGTATAAGTCAAAACAATACCCTTTCAGGCATGGAGTGACGCATAAATTATGCAATAAAGAAGCAGAGAACTCTGGGTAGTTCTCAAGTTTAGGTGGAAAGCAGCTCCTGTATAGAGCACTCTCAACACCAGCGACACTCTAGATCTGCTCACCTCAAATGTCTGCTTTTCTATCAAAGTCTTTAAGCATAGGATTAGCACAGTGCCATCCATACCGAGATAGAAAAGTTTTTTGCCTTTTCTACAGCAAAGTCTTTAAGCATAAGACTAGCATGGTGCTGTCCACGCCGAGCTGTAAAATAACAAAAGCTATTTACCACTCCAGGCACAATATTGCAGCTTTGAATTGGTAAAATACCAACCAAGCCAACCAGAAATGAGTGAAAGCAACCTCAGACACAGTGTCTCACTCTAGTTAGAGCTCTTCAGAGATGTATAGCTTTGTCCAGACACATAGGAGCACCCAGTATAAGTCAAAACAATACCCTTTCAGCCATAGAGTGACACATAAATTATGCAAAAAGAACTAGAGAATTCTGAGTAGTTCTCAAGTTTAGGTGGAAAGCAGCTCCTGTATAGAGCACTCTCAACACAAGCAACACTCTAGGGCGTATATTCACAAGAACGTGTGATAAGTACCGCAAGGGTAGCGTAACGCAACTTTCAATAACGCAGCCTATCACGGGAAAAGAACCCCGTGTCAACGTGGAATTCACTACAAGGCGGTACCATGCGATAGTCACCAGATAACGCGTCAAATGCCAGCGTGGAAATCAACACCATGCCCAAAAAATGCGAAACGCGAGAAATCATGCGATGAGGCCAATCGCGGTACAAAAAGCTGCGAAAGGCAGCTTCAGGCCTGCAACTCCCACGCATCTGGCGGGCAATTGCTCCATAAAAACCAGGCACAACACACCAGAAACAAGCCAAAGCACGTAGCAACATCCATGCACCCTGACCCAGCGCAGAGGGCAACGCGAAGCCCACAACCCCCACAGACCACCAGCAAGGAACAACGGGGTCGGGGAAGGCCAAGGAGAAAATGGAGAGGAAGACGGGGTGCAGACCGCAGGATAACAAGACCAAGGCCACGGAGGCGACAGAACACTACCAGCAAATGACCCACAAGCAGACCGCCTGGAATGCAGTCGCAGAGCCCAGGAGGCCAATCCAGGAGGCAAAGAGGCTCCGCCAGGACGTGACAACCTAAACCAGGCACAAACCCGCTGCCAACAGGAAGGCAGCAACGGCGACAGGAGGTGGCAGTCCAGCGACACAGGAGGAGCAGGAGGAAAGCCAGGCCACAGACATCAGTCTGGAGAGGGTGCAAGGAGTAGGGAGTACGGACACAGCTTGACAGGACCTGACACAACAACACCAGGGTGAGGATCAAACAGGGACTGGTGGGACGGGGGGTGATGGGCACTATGCCACACATGCACAATGAGGTGTAGCACACTGCACATCCACAATTACCCAGGGACATGTCCCCCATCCCTGTAGCACACTGCAGCACACACACATAGCAATCACAGCACATACCATGACAATGTGGCACAAAGTGCAACACCCACACTGCAGAACAGGGGACACAACTGGGTCCACCCAGGAGCAGAAACAGAACAATCACATTGGACAGAGCAGGGAACTGTGAGATGCACATCTACCCCTACATCCCCACATCAGCCATGTAGGCCAAATGTACACTGTCCCAACTCAAATAGCCACCACCGCCCAAAAAGACACAATGTACATTGTCACACAGTCTGCATATCGACAAGAACAAGGCGCCAATACAATGCCAACATGCACCTCCCCTTCACAATGCAGAGGGACAAACAACACCTCCAGCAGGTCTGAACAGACAACCCATCAGTGATGCCCGAAACGAACACCACACCCACGACCCCGACGCCCTACAACAGCCCATGGACATCCCACACAACCCACCACCAGGTCCAGGGCAGACAAGCTACTCAGAGGAGAACCCAGACTCTGCAACAGACCACACAGCGTGAAGCACCCGCATTCACGGCTGCCTCACTACACGTCACCCACCCACACATGGCACCCCAATGCCAGGTGGCCGAACGCCAAAAGGAGGTGGCCCAACAGGTGAGGGTGTTGCCTAACCCATGAAATGCGAAGTAGAACACATACGTGGATGTCCAATACCCTTCAGGGACCACCTACACCCCACAAAGGAAACCCACACCTCCACAGAGACACATGCACATATCATGTTGAACTGGCTACGGGCACGTGCGCCCGGCCCCTTTATTTGCAGGGCCACATGTACAGTGACGCCTGTGCTGGATGTGTGTGGGGTGAGTATAAGCCAGCCCGCATGGAGTGCTTGTTGCTGGCAACAACCTGAAAAGTGGACACCAGTGTCATGGAAACAGAAAACACCAGCATAACAGAGTCAAATGCAGAGCAACATGGAGGGATCCGGAGTAAGGACAGAGGTCACCCAATATTCAGTCTGGACATCTGTGAGTTGCAGTGCACTGAGGTAGGGGCACTAGAGAAGAGCGTGCTCATGTGAAGGAATTGCTAGGATTGTGTCCCTTTGGGTTAATCCTGATGCAGATGCAGTGGGATGTGGTACACCTGCATCAACTTCCTCATCAACGTCCCAGGTCTCCCACACTGCCTGAGGTGACATTTACGTCCGCAGTCCACAGGGCAATACCCAGTATCAGATCCGGGGGTGTAGCTTGACTACCGCCACCAGTCTGCATTCCTGCCTTGGGGCTGCTGCCACCTGACCTCCCATTGCCTGTGCCTTCTCCCGTCCGCACACTTGACACATCCTCCTCCTCATGGTCCCAGGTCTTCCCCACTGCATGAGGTGACATTGCTGCACAACCTCACAATAGCACATAACTCAAACAGTAACGGACAATGGATTGTGGTGCACTGAGTCACTGGCACCTGGTCTTTCCAGAAGGGGACAACGCCCAGGCATACGTGCTTTTTATTCACACCCCTACGCTGGAGTGGCGTACGCCGGGCCATCCCACTCCGCTGACGCTTAGCGGGGGCGTAACAGGCAACATTTCCACGATGTCCCCCACTGGCTGTGGTGACATGGTGGCATCCACTGTCCGCTACACTCCATGCGCAAGCGGTGTATGTCGCCATGGATATGGGTGTGTTCTGCATACTGCGAGGTGTCCAGCACATCTCTGACACTCTTGGCATTGTGTACTTTCCCAATCATGGTTCTGCTGCATCCTTCACACATGCCTAGTTGCCACCTCTCCCCACATTCGGCTATTATGTGGCTGAGGTGCCATGCCGTTGCTGGCTCATGTTCAGGGCTTGCCCATGTGGACATTGTAAGTTGTTCTGTCGCGTCTGGTGGGTGGGCATATTGTTGTGCCTGTTGTATGTGATTTTGTGACGTGTGCATTGCCAGAGTTGTGAGTTGCATGGTTGTGGTGTTAAGGTGTGTGGGATGTTCATTTGTATATTGCCAAGGGGCTGTATATTTCCCTTGTTGCCATCCTGGGTACGCTGGTTGATGATGGACTGTCGGAGGTTGAAGGTATCATGCACACTGGCTGTGTATTTGGAGGCGACATTGTTGGGTGTTCCACGGTGTTCTGTTGTTGCCTGCACATTGATGTGAGACGTGTGCTTCCTGTTGCGGTGATTGTGTGCTGTGTCACCAGGGGGCACAGGTAGTACGTGTGTGCTGTGTGTTGCCCCCAACACGTGCGTGCATCCTGCTATGGCGTATGGTCCTTGCTTGGTCTCTAGCGGATCCTGCGCCTTGTGTTGTACGTATGGGGACTGGGGTACCAGGGTGATGGTGATGTCCAGGACAGATGTGGGGGACTTGGATGTGGCTGGCTGTGAGACTCCTCCGACTCTGGCTGGAGTTGGATGGGGGTCCCAGGGGCCAACAGGTGCAGCCATGCCATCAGCTTTGTGTGGGGTGGGATGTTGGTTGTCCGCTGTGTTGTTGCCGTAGGCCTGTTAGGCGATGATGGTCAGGATGCGTAGGTTGGTTATCCCTTTCAGCCTGTAGTGGAAGGTGACATTGTCAGGTGTTGGGTCTGTGCGGCTGGTACGTTTCCTGGGGTTCCGCTGTCTTTGTCTGCGCTGCGTCTGTGTTGGTCTGGGGGGGGGTGTTCTGGGTGTGGAATGGGGTCCTGGGGCAGTGGGGGTGGGTGTTGTGGCCCTCTTGGGTGTCCGGGCCGCATGATGGGTGGCTCCATGGCATCTGTTGCCCTTCGGATGTGGCCCTGGGCTGTGCACCCTTTTGTGGTGCTGGCTGCCATCGGACTTTACACCAGGTCAGACCAGGTGTAGATTTCCTGGTGCTAACATGCCTTATCGCCTATTTTGTGTTTTTATCGCGGATGTGGCTGGTCGTTGTGAATGTTGAGGTGTGCTGTTGTCTCTGCTTTTGTCACGGGAACACCTACTCTGCATCTCATTAGTGATATTTGCGAGGGTCCTCTTTGGCGATATTTTTTGCGGCTGCTATCGCGGGTGAACTGGTGCTGTGGGCTGTTAACACCGGCTTGTGAATGGGGGGGTAAATTTATCACGACTTTGGCTGCGATAAAGTGCCGTTAATTCGGCGATAGCTCCTTGTGAGGGAGAGAGAGAAAAGAGGAGAGAGAGAGGAAGAGAGGGAGGAGAGAGAGAGAGAGTGCCGCCGCTGCGCACCCAGGCCACACTGCTCACCTGCTGCCACCGGTGTGTCTCCAACCACATGCCGGTATGTAGGGCAGTTCACCAGGTCCCACATCTCATTCAGAGCTGTCAGCTGAAACAGAGCCCAGATACATGACTGGCACAGTACACACACTTGCACAAGACAACATCGCCTGCCCGCCCATGCACACCCAGGCAGAGGCACCCAAACCCCTCCTGCCGCCCATCGGAGCATGCCCGCCCATGCACACCCAGGCCTCAATACTCATCTTCCGCCACCGGCGCATAGACAGGAGGTCCCACCACGTGCTGCTGCAAGCCACAAGCCCGGGGCCCGCGGACATGGCACCCTCCACATCATGCAGCCCCGCTCCGCAGGCCACCAGGTCTCACGTTTGGTGCTGGGTCTTGATTACTCCATGGCAGAGGACATACCAGTGCACCCGGCATCATTGCAGGCTGCACACCCGCTCAGCCCAATGGGTGCCACCAACTCTGGCATCCCGGAAGCGACGCCACGGGACGGTATGCCCGCGCTGCCTGCTGGCTCTAGCCTACCCTGCGGTCCAGCAGGGCACACAAGACCTGAGCTGTCCGGACCACCGGGACGGGGCATCATCGCAGGCTGCACACCCGCTCAGCAGCTCAAGGTGCCACTGACACAGTGCACCCGAAGTCACCGTCCCGTGGCGGGGTGCCTGTGCCGTCCGCAAGGCCTTGGATGCCACTAACCCTGTGCAACCCCAGTCTGCGCCACGTGGTGGTAGGCCCGTGCCGTACTCCAGGCCTCGGATGCCACTAACCCTGTGCAACCCAAGTCTGCGCCTCATGGTGGTAGGCCCGTGCCGTACTCCAGGCCTTGGATGCCACTAACCCTGTGCGCAGCAGCTCATGGGCCCTATATGAGTGCGAACCGTGGGGCGTCCGTCATCCAGTCACCACCGGAAGAGGGGAATGTGACGTCGTCGGACCCTTATGTTGGCGGAGTCACATGGCCTGTGACGCCTGTGCCGGATGGGTGTGGTGTGTGTGAAAACCTGCCCTCAGGGAGTGGCCGTGACTTGCTGACAACTAGATCAGTGACCCGCACACCACCAGCGAGTACGGCTGCGACGGGTAGCAATGCGGGCCCCCCCTCGTTGCATAAGCAGAGTGGACTGGCCTGCCGTACGCTGGACCAGCGCAGGGCCTGCAACAATGACTTGTGGGCACTGGGCGTGGTCTAGGCCATGTCCGGACAAGGAAGTGACTGATGCGTGTGTCCTTGCTGCAGTGTTCACGGAACCCGCTACACAAGATGCAATGTCGCACCCCCTTACTGGCATCCCACAGGATGAACATCATTGGCACAAGGGAAGGCACTGTCCCCACATTCATCCACACATCCACACATGAATGACGTAAGACATCACACAGCAATGCGTCACTGGATGTTTATTTGCACATCCAGTGCAGTCATGCAGCTGGAGCGGTACAGGGCAATGCCTAGCACACCACACAATATGGGCCCGTGGAGGGCCTGCCAGGGTCCATCCCGGGATGACCTGTACTGCGGAAGAGGAAGGGTACAGTCTGCAGTCTGTCCGCCGTGTCATTGGTCGTCAAACAGCATGTGGCAGTCCATGTCGCTGTCCAAGGTGAGTGCCTCGGAGTGTATCGGGGGTCAGTGGTAGGTCTTGAGGCCATGTGTGGCACCAAGCAGAAACAGGAAAGGTGGCGGTAATGGATGCTAGTGGCTGACCCTCCTGACCACAGTCCCATCCATGTCCTCGTCCCCGGGTGTGTGCCCTTCCCCACCTGTGGGTGTTGCAGTGCCGGCTGCGGCACTGTGTGCCACTGACTCATCAGGGGCCGGAGGAGGATTGTCGGCCGCACTGTGTGGCAGTGACACATCAGGTGCCGGAGATGTGGATGGTGTGGGGGCAGCAGCATTCATCATTGCCACGCCTTGTGGCAGCAATGCCATGATGAGGACATGCAGGGCACGGTAGATCCCAGCTACATTACGCTGATGTGCACCGGAGGCTGCCATCCTTTCCGCCTCCATCCCCACCATGTTCTCCATGAGCCTCCGCATGTGTGCCAGCTCAAGGCTGGCATCGCTGGGGCCACTGTGAGCGGCCAGGTATTCATCCCTCCGCGTCATGACTCCAGAGATGTAAGTCAGGGCTCGCTGGAGACCATGGGGCGGACATAGACACCCAAGGATGGTGTCCAGTTTGTTTGCCATGGGGTCTCATGGATGTAGCTGGGCTGCCCTGATCCAGGAGGTGAGTTGCGAAGGTGGTCAATGAGGTCTTGGATGGTTTGGATGTCGATGCTGCTGTTGTCCTCCTCCTCGTCATCAGTGAAGAGTGGCTGTGACTGCTCTGCAGGAGGTGTTGTAGATGCCCCTGCGATGTGAAGGGGAGATGGTGTATTACAATGTGTCCGCATGTATGTAGCCGCATGGTACAGGTTGATATTCAGACAGCATGGCATTGTACATTGTGACAGTGTGTGGGTCTGGGCGAGGACCCAGAGTGATTGTGGGTGTGCACTGTGCCCTGCTTGCTTGTGCATGTGTGCCATTGTGGCCATCTCCCCCCGTCCCCCCAGTACCTGGTGGTCACTCACCCTGTGGTTGTGTTGTGTCCTGTCGAGCAGTGTCCGGTCCCCCGACTCCGGCCACAGTCTCCACACTGATGACTGTTGACACCAGCTCCTCCATGTCATCCAGCTCCAGCTGTGGCGCTGGGCCCCCACCTCCGGTCTGCGTTGCTGCCTTCAGGTTGGCGGAGAGTTTCTCCTTGGTCTTCCGCTTGATGTCATTCCATCGCCTCTTGACCTCGTCCATTGTCCGATTGTGCTCTCCGACGGCATTCACCTTGTCGATGATGTCCCGCCATATTCCATTTTTGGTGCCCAAGGACACGTTGGAGGTGACGAAGAGTTGTTGATGGTGTTCCATCAACTCCGTGACTATGATCCTGTTCGCCTGCGGACTGAACTTGGTCTTCCTGGTCTTCTTGTCCTTGCCCTTCCCTTTCCCCGAGGTCCCAGGCTGGTCGTCCGGGGTGCTTGTGGGGTTGTGCTCGTCCTCTGCGCCTGCTCCGGCTGCCTCCATGGTGCTTGTGTGTTGGTCAGTTTGTGTGTGGGTTTTTTTTCCTGCTTTCATGGAGGTTTCTGACGCCTGCCAGGTGTGTGTTACAGGCCTGGTGCTGCTTGTCGCTGGTTTCCTCATTGCGCTTTGGCCCATCGCGTGTTTTTTGGTGTTGTGGTTTGTGTTTTTATCTCCATCGTGGTGGTTGTATCGCGGACTTTGTCCGCGGGTTCGGCAGGCCATTGCATGGTACCGCCTTGTTGTGAATTCCACGTCGACACGTGGATATTTTCCTGCGATGGGCTGCGATATTCGAAGTTGCGTTATGCTACTTTTGTGGTAGTTATCAAACGTTCTTGTGAATATACCACAAAGTCTTTTGCCATTTCTACAGCAAAGCCTTTACGCATAGGACTAGTACAGTGCTGTCCACGCCGAGCTGTAAAATGATAAAAGCCATTTACCACTCCAGGCACAATATTACAGCTTTGAATTGGCAAAATACCAAGTAAGCCAACCTGAAATGAGTAAAAGCTACCCCCGACACAGTGTCTCACTCTAGTTGGAGCTCTTCAGAAAGGTATAGCTTTGTCCAGACACAAGGGAGCACCCAGTATAAGTCAAAACAATACCCTTTCAGGCATAGAGTGACGCATAAATTATGCAAAAAAGAAGCAGAGAACTCTGGCTAGTTCTCAAGTTTAGGTGGAAAGCAGCTCCTGTATAGAGCACTCTCAACACCAGCGACACTCTAGATCTGCCCACTTCAAATGTCTGCTTTTCTATCAAAGACTTTAAGCATAGCATTAGCAGAGTGCCATCTATGCCGAGATGGAAAAGGACAAAGTCTTTTGCCATTTCTACAGCAAAGTCTTTAAGCACAGTGCTGTCCACGCCGAGCTGTTAAATGACAAAAGCCATTTACCACTCTAAGCACAATATTACAGCTTTGAATTGGTAAAATACCAAACATAGCCCACCTGAAATGAGTAAAAACAACCCTAGACACAGTGTTTAGCTCTAGTTAGAGCTCTTCAGAGAGAAATAGCTTTGTCCAGGTACAAGGGAGCACCCAGTATAAGTCAAAACAATACCTTTTCAGGCATAGAGTGAAGCATAAATTATGCAAAAAAGAAGCAGAGAACTCTGGGTAGTTCTCAAGTTTAGGTGGAAAGCAGCTCTTGTATAGAGCACTCTCAACACCAGCGACACTCTAGAAGATTTGCTCACCTCAAATGTCTGCTTTTCTATCAAAGTCTTTAAGAATAGGATTAGCTCAGTGCCATCCATACCAAGATAGAAAAGGACAAAGTCTTTTGCCATTTCTACAGCAAAGTCTTTAAGAACAGTGCTGTCCACGCCGAGCTGTAAAATGACAAAAGTCATTTAGCACTCCAGACACAATATTACAGATTTGATTGGGTAAAATATCAACCAAGTCAACCTGAAATAAGTAAAAGCAACTCCTGACACAGTGTTTTGCTCTAGTTAGAGCTCTTCAGAGAGGTATAGCTTTGTCTAGACACAAGGTAGCACCCAGTATAAGTCAAAACAATACCCTTTCAGGCATAGAGTGACTATTGGAAGCCGGAGTCCCAGTCACGCGTCACTGTCACAAATGCGAGACCCGGGACTCCCCACCCGGGCCTCCCCATCTCAAACAGTGTCCTTACTTACGCCAAGTAAGGACACCGTTTGAGATAGCCCTGCTCACCCCCTTAGTAGCTTGGCACGAGCAGCCAGGCCTATCTCCAAGGCACGAGTGTACAGTATGTGCAACCACACCCTCAGCAACCCCCTGGTGACACCACAAATGGACTCCACACGAGTTTGATAAAAAGAGTATAAACTTTATATAGAAAGATATACGATCAGACCACACGATACAAAAGCCAACATATAATAAAGGGTAATATTCGTTCCGGCTGGCTGGTAGGTTCAAATCCCAACCACCGCTTTCAAAATGCTATGCTGGTCGTAATGCTAGAATCACTCACGTTACAATGGACAAACAATAGTGCGCTGGGTAACGATACAATCCAGTGCTGGGCACAGGAGAAATAATACAATGCGTAACGATACACCCCGGTACCTGCAATGGGAGAAATTATGCAATGCGTACCGCTACAATCATGTACCGCGCAATGAAGGAATAATGCAATGCATCACACCCCAATCACGTACTTTGCAATTAAGAAATAATGCAATGCACGCCGCCACAATCATGTACTTTGCAATTAAGGAATAATGCAATGCGTAGCTACAATCATGTACTTTGCAATGAAGAAATAATGCAATGCGGGCCGCTACAATCCTGTACTTTGCAAGGGAGAAATAATGCAATGCATAGCACTACAATCGTGTACTTCGTTAGGCAGAAATAATGTCAGGCATCATAAGACAGTCCGGCAGTTCGTCAGCACAATATTGGCAATGTCTACTACGACAGTCAGCCTCTTTGATAACAGTTGGCCCCGACACGTATCCACGATGACATAAAGTACTGCTTCCCACTCTGGCCCCATTACCACCACTCCTTGGGTCAGTACGGGCCGCAATCTGAGCCGAAGCAAAGGCTCACGTCGCCAGAAGGAATGAGAGGCCGAGAGAGTGTCCCTCCGAGCCCGCACCCAGCCCAGGCAGTGATCCACGTTACCTGGGGGCGCGACCCCACTCTCCTCTCCTCCTTCAATGAACTAGGCCTTCCGTGCAGAACTTTCTCAATGGGCCTCAGCGGCTCGACCTGGCAGCTCAGCTCCTCCGGGGCTGCCGGTCCGGGCTGCGACTGTTAGGAAGGTCTCAGGCGGTCGCAGGGCACACGTACCCCACACTCCTGAGATTACGTTACTCCGGGTGCAAGTTCACCACCGCACGCTTCGGGTTTCTTCTGGCACGAAGCCACACACACAACGCTGATGGGACTTCACGTCGACTCCGAGTGCACGTTCGCCAGGCACTCCTTCCTGCGGCCTCAGTTGGCACCAAGACACACACACCACGCTGCAGAGACTCACTTTCTTCCGGTGCACACGATGATCAGCCGATCACCGCCACAATCCCAGGTTGCACCAAAGCATGCACACTGCTTCACTGAGACTTACTACAATTCCGGTGCCCTGATATCCAGGCGCTCTTCACCAACGCCTCCGGCCGCACCTCGACACGCTCACCGTGCCCGAGCCTCGCTTCTCCTCCGGTGCACTCGATCACCAGGCGCTCTTCAGCAACACCTCCGGTGCACCCCGACACGCATCCTGCGCGTCCGAGATTCACTCCACTTCTGATGCACGCGTTGACCAGGTGCTCCTCGCCAACGACTCCAGTGCACCACGACATGCACCCTGAGCGTCTGAGACTCTCTTCACCTCCGATGCACCTGCTGACCAGGCGCTCTTCACCAGCGCATGCGGTGCACCACGACACGCACCCTGCGCGTCCGAGTCTCACTTCACCTCCGGGGCACACGTTCACCAGGCGCTCCTCACCAACGCCTCCTGTGCACCATGACACGCACCCTGAGTATTCGAGACTCACTCCTCCTTCGATGCACACGTTCACCAGGCGCTCTTCACCAATGCCTCCTGTACACCACGACACGCACCCAGCGCGTCCAAGTCTCACTTCTCCTCCGTGTGTCCAAGATCACAGGGCACACCTTCCGAGGGTCTCAAGCTGCCGCAACACGCGCCCACGTCGTTGCTTGAAACTTCTCTGGAAACTTTTATGTTCCTGTGTTTCCAAACAGGGAGCCAGCTCACCTCGGGCCCTTGGGTTTACAGTTTACAGCACAAAGCACAGTCTTTTTCAAGCAGGGGGACCCAGCGCACACAGCACAGTCCCAACAGCCTCTTCCTTGGTTAAAACAGCAAACTGCAGACCAGCCCCAGATCACGAAGCAAGGATTGGTCCTCCCCAGCAGTCTCTTCAGTTGTTCCTTCCTTAACAGAGGTTCCTCTTGACCACGAAATGGGTCCAAGCCTTTTCAGTCTCAATCCATTTCTATTCCAATGTTCAGGGGTTTCAGCTCTCATAGATATATACCTCTAAATGTCTTTGAAGTTCGTTGTGCTCAGGGGTCCCTGACCCCTGCCGAAATCAGTTCTGGGTGTCTCCCTCCCAGTGTCACCTTTCTCCCTTTGATACTGGGGGTCTGGATCATTAATCACTCAGCAGGAGATGGGTCAATTGTTTTATAGACGCAACCCAGGCCTCTTCACCTCCCGGGGTTTCTCCTCGCACACTCTCCAGATGCAGGTCAGCCTGGTGCCATCGAACCCCCTCCCCTCTCAGATGCAGACAGTCAATCCACATTCAGCACAGACACACGGAAATGCTGAAAGGACAAAACTCAGCCACTTTCTAAAAGAGTGGCTTCTGAACACACAGTGACAAAACCACTTTCATAGAAAGATGTGTTATGACGCTGTGAGTTCATACATACCAAACTTCACCTCTCCATTTTAAACTTATGGGAAACTAGGCTAACAAATACAATACCCACCCTCCCCCATTCTGTCCTATGGGCAGAATGGCCTTTCACCAGTGAAAAACGAAATGAAGTGTTTTTCACTGTCAGGACATAACACACACCTCAGTATATGTACTGCCTTTTACTTACATGGCACCCTGCCCAGGGGTTACCTGGGACCTACCACAGGGGTGCCCACTGTGTGCGCAAAAGGAAAAGTAAGGCCTGACAAGTGGTTGCACTTGTCAGGACAACATGCTAACTTAGCAAACTGCGCGCAGGCCCTACACTGCAGGCCTGAGTTCCCTTCTCTGCACACCCTTTGCATTACTAGCCCTGGCACACACAGTGCACATCACTAGGGACTTTACTAGTAAGGCAAACATACCAATCATGGCCAACCAATTACCATTACACTTTACACAGGGAACCTTTGTACTTTGACACTGATTAGCAGTGGCAAAGTACCCAAAGCATCTAAATTGGCAACTCTATGTCAGGAAAACGGTCTAGGGGGAAAGCAAAACGTTTTAGGGAACTTTAGCCAAAAAGGCCAACCACTACACAACCCCCTCCCAGCCAAAAGCCAGGGTAGACCAATCATTACCTTGATGGACTTCCCGGCTTCAGGCAATAGAACCAGGATGCAGGCCCTCTACCACAGGGACACCCTCCTGTTCCACGCCTTCCTGACCCCAGGGAGTCTTATTGATCAATACTCCCTGAGCCAACAATGCTGTTCCATGGATCCCTCCCGGCCAGGGGACCCTCCAGGGGTGTTGGTCCCATGCCAACCCCACACTGGAGTGGTACCCTGGGAAGGCCCATCGGTCAGGATACAACCTCCAGTCATCCTGCCCTCCAGGTTAAAAGCGGGTTCACCCTGGTCATTTCTAGGGGACCCAGCCCCACTGGCTGGACACTGTCCCACTGGTGTTCCCCCTGGGGAACGCAACCCTCTTTTAACCTTCCATTTATTTTTCTGGGCCTGCCACTTAGGAATGTCACCCACAAACTTCAGGACGGCAGGAGCTCTGGCTACAGACTCCCCACGCCCTCCTGACGCTAGGTGTCTTTCCTCACACCTCTGGCAAGTAGGCACTAGGCCTCCACCCGGGGGCTCTCCTACGCCCGCCCCCCCAGTTTACTGGGTGGTGCTGCTGATCCCTGGGGGTGCTGCTTTCTCTTCCTCCCCCTCTTTTGAGACAAGGGGCTAGCCAGCAACCCCTCCTCACTACTCTGGGATCTCCTTGCGCATTGGCCCTTGTTCCCTCTCTGGGGCCTCTTCTGGCCCCTGGACCCATGACCAGGGGTCCGGTTCTCGTGCATGTTCCCGGTAATCAAGGAGCCCACACCTTAACCCGGGGTGGCGCAATCCTGGAAAATAATTTCTGAGCCTAGGCTCCCCTGGGGCCAAACTGGACAACCCCTCCAAATCATTTACCATGCTAACCACTACCCAATCTTACAGTGCACTCTTGTACTCATCCGCACTTGGCACTGGCTGTGTGCTGCCACCATACGAACTGGACTTTGCTTGTTTACCCTTAATGTCCAGTTCCCTCATGCTTAACTCATGAGCGAAGAGAATCCGTTTCTCTTCCAACGCGAGAGCGTTCCTGCTCTCCTCTGCTTGAGTTTTAAGTTTTAACACCTCCAACTCATGCAGTCTGACCCTTTGGTTTTCCTCCAACTCCTCTGGTGAAAAACTCCTCCCAGAATGGCTACTACCAGCCCCTGCGGCTGGTCCCTCCACTGGCAAATCCTGTGGACCAAATCCATTCCCTTGGTCATCCTCATCCACCTCAACATCACCCGTCTCCTGAGCCTCACTGAGTTCCCACCAGGCCCTCAAGGCCACTTGCAGCTCCTCCTTCTTGGCGCTACCCTTCATGGGACATCCCAAAGCTCTGCAGAATTTCCTCAACTGATCAACCTTGTAGGTCAACAATGCCTCAATGTTAAACTCTAATTCTGCAGCCCCAGCATCACCGGCTATCTGGCTCCATTCCTGAGACATGATGTGTGGTTTAAAGGTTACTCAACAATAAAACCAACAATTCAAAACAATATATTGTTGCGTCGTGGTCTGCGATCAATTTATAATGTACACCAATTACTGTGAGTGGTTTTGCACACACGCTTTTCAATTACGTTAGGATCGTATTCCACCGCTCTTCCACCAAATGTTGGAAGCAGGAGTCCCAGTCATGCGTCACTGTCACAAATGCGAGACCCGGGACTCCCCACTCAACGTTAGGCCAAGTAAGGACACCATTTGAGATAGCCCTGCTCACCCCCTTAGTAGCTTGGCACGAGCAGCCAGGCCTATCTCCAAGGCACGAGTGTACAGTATGTGCAACCACACCCTCAGCAACCCCTGGTGACACCACAAATGGACTCCACACGAGTTTGATAAAAACGAGTATAAACTTTATATAGAAAGATATACGATCAGACCACACGATACAAAAGCCAACATATAATAAAGGGTAATATTCGTTCCGGCTGGCTGGTAGGTTCAAATCCCAACCACCACTTTCAAAATGCTATGCTGGTCATAATGCTAGAATCACACACGTTGCAATGGACAAACAATAGTGCGCTGCGTAACGATACAATCCTGTGCTGGGCACAGGAGAAATAATACAATGCGTAACGATACACCCCAGTACCTGCAATGGGAGAAATTATGCAATGCGTACCGCTACAATCATGTACTGCGCAATGAAGGAATAATGCAATGCGTCACACCCCAATCCCCTACTTTGCAATGAAGAAATAATAAAATGCGCGCCGCCACAATCATGTACTTTGCAGTTAAGGAATAATGAAATGCGTAGCTACAATCATGTACTTTGCAATGACGAAATAATGCAATGCGGGTCGCTACAATCCTGTACTTTGCAAGGGAGAAATAATGCAATGCGTAGCGCTACAATCGTCTACTTCGTTAGGCAGAAATAATGTCAGGCGTCATAAGACAGTCCGGCAGTTCGTTAGCAGCAATATTGGCAATGTGTATTACGACAGTCAGCCTCTTCGATAACAGTTGCCCCCCACACGTATCCACGATGACATAAAGTACAGCTTCACACTCGGGCCCCAGTACCACCACTCCTTGGGTCAGTACGGACCCCAATCTGAGCCGAAGCAAAGGCTCACGTCGCCAGAAGGACTGAGAGGCCGAGAGAGTGTCCCTCCGAGCCCGCACCTCGCCCAGGCAGTGATCCACGTTACCTGGGGGAGCGACCCCACTCTCCTCTCCTCCTTCAATGAACTAGGCCTTCCGTGCAGAACTTTCTCAATGGGCCTCAGCGGCTCGGCCTGGCAGCTCAGCTCCTCCGGTTCTGCCGGTCCGGGCCGCGACTGTTAGGAAGGTCTCAGGCGGCCGCAGGGCACACGTACCCCACGCCCCTGGGATTACGTTACTCCGGGTGCAAGTTCACCACCGCACCCTCCGGGTCTCTTCTGGCACGAAGCCACACACACAACGCTGATGGGACTTCACGTCGACTCCGAGTGCACGTTCGCCAGGCATTCCTTCCTGCAGTCTCAGTTGGCACCAAGACACGCACACCACGCTGCAGAGACTCACTTTCTTCCGGTGCACACGATGATCAGCCGATCACCTCCACAGTCCCAGGTTGCACCAAAGCACGCACACTGCTTCACTGAGACTTACTCCAATTCCCGTGCTCCGATATCCAGGCGCTCTTCACCAACGCCTCCGGCCGCACCTTGACACGCTCACCGTGTCCGAGCCTCGCTTCTCCTCCAGTGCACTCGATCACCAGGTGCTCTTCACCAACACCTCTGGTGCACCCTGACATGCACCCTGCGCGTCCGAGACCTACTCCACTTCCGATGCACGCGTTGACCAGGCGCTCCTCGCCAACGCCTCCAGTGCACCACGACACGCACCCTGCGCGCCTGAGACTCTCTTCACCTCCGATGCACCCGCTGACCAGGCGCTCTTCACCAGCGCCTGCGGTGCACCATGACACGCACCCTGCGCGTCCGAGTCTCACTTTACCTCCGGTACACACGTTCACCAAGCGCTCCTTACCAACGCCTCCTGTGCACCACAACACGCACCCTGCGCGTCCGAGACTTACTCCTCCTTCGATGCACACGTTCACCAGGCGCTCTTCAACAATGCCTCCTGTGCACCACGACACGCACCCAGCGCGTCCGAGTCTCACTTCTCCTCCGTGTGTCCAAAATCACAGGGCACACCTTCCGAGGGTCTCAAGCTGCCACAACACGTGCCCACCGCGTTGCTTGAAACGTCTCCGGAAACTTTTATGTTCCTGTGTTTCCAAACAGGGAGCCAGCTCACCTCGGGCCCTTGGGGTTACAAGACACAGCACAAAGCACAGTCTTCTTCAAGCAGGGGGACCCAGCGCACACAGCACAGTCCCAACAGCCTCTTCCTTGGTTAAAACAGCAAACTGCAGACCAGCCCCAGATCACAAAGCAAGGATTGGTCCTCCCCAGCAGTCTCTTTAGTTGCTCGTTCCTTAGCAGAGGTTCCTCTTGACCAGGAAATGGGCCCAAGCCTTTTCAGTCTCCATCCATTTCTATTCCAACGTTCAGGGGTTTCAGCTCTCATAGATATACCCCTAAATGTCTTTGAAGTTCGTTGTGCTCAGGGGTCCCTGACCCCTGCCTAAATCAGTTCTGGGTGTCTCCCTCCCAGTGTCACCTTTCTCCCTTTGATACTGGGGGTCTGGATCATTAATCACTCAGCAGGAGATGGGTCAATTGTTTTATAGCCGCAACCCAGGCATCTTCACCTCCTGGGGTTTCTCCTCGCATACTCTCCAGATGCAGGTCAGCCTGGTGCCATCTCACCCCCTCCCTTCTCAGATCCAGACAGTCAAGCCACATTCAGCAGAGACACACAGAAATGGTTAAAGCACAAAACTCAGCCACTTTCTAAAAGAGTGGCTTCTGAACACACAGTGACAAAACCACTTTCATAGAAAGATGTGTTATGATGCTGTGAGTTCATACATACCAAACTTCACTCTCCATTTTAAACTTATGGGAAACTAGGCTAACAAACACAATACCCAGCCTCTCCCATTCTGTCCTATGGGCAGAATGGCCTTTCACTGGTTAAAAACGAAATGGAGTGTTTTTCACTGCAGGACATAACACACACCTCAGTATATGTCCTGCCTTTTACTTACACAGCACCCTGCCCAGGGGGTTACCTGGGACCTACCACAGGGGTGCCCACTGTGTACGCAAAAGGGAAAGTAAGGCCTGACAAGTGGTTGCACTTGTCAGGACAACATGTTAACTTAGCAAACTGTGTGCAGGCCCTACACTGCAGGCCAGAGTTCTCTTCTCCGTGCACCCTTTGCATTACTAGCCCTGGCACACACAGTGCACTTCACTAGGAACTTTACTAGTAAGGCAAACATACCAATCATGCCCAACCAATTACCATTACACTTTACACAGGGAACCTTTGTACTTTGACACTGATTAGCAGTGGCAAAGTACCCAAAGCATCTAAATTGGCAACTCTATGTCAGGAAAACGGTCTAGGGGGAAAGCAAAAAGTTTTAGGGAATTTTAGCCAAAAAGGCCAAGTCCTACAGTAACGCATAAATTATGCAAAAAAGAAGCAGAGAACTCTGGGTAGTTCTCAAGTTTAGGAGGAAAGCAGCTCCTGTATAGAGCACTCGCAACACCAGCGACACTCTAGATCTGCTCACCTCAAATGTCTGCTTTTCTATCAAAGTCTTTTTTACATAGGAATAACACAACGCCATCCAATGCCGAGATAGAAAAGGACAAAGTATTTTGCCATTTCTACAGCAAATTCTTTAAGCACAGGACTAACACATAGCTGTCCACATCGAGCTGTAAAATGATAAAATCCATTTTCCACTCCAAGCAAAATATTGCAGCTTTGAATTGGTAAAATACCAACAAAGCCAACTTGAAATGAGTAAAAACTACCCCCAACCCAATGTCTCGCTCTAGTTAGAGCTCTTCAGAAAAGTAAAGCTTTGTCCAGACACAACGGAGCACCCAGTATAAGTCAAAACAATACCCTTTCAGGAATAGAGTGACGCATAAATTATGCAAAAAAGTAGCAGAGAACTCTGGGTAGTTCTCAAGTTTAGGTGGAAAGCAGTTCCTGTATAGAGCACTCTCAACACCAGCAATACTCTAGATCTGCTCATCTCAAATGCCTGCTTTTCTATCAAAGTTTTTAAGCATAGAATTAGCACAGTGCCATCCATGCCGAGATAGAAAAGGACAAAGGGGCATATTATCAAGGAAACACGATAAATATCGCATTTCCCGGTTTGCGCGATTCTGTTTAACGCCACATATCGCAGGATTTAATCGCCGAGATATCGCGTTATTATCAACGCATATCTCCACGACGATTAAATCCTGCGATAGCGGCGTGAAACAGAATCGCGCAAAGCGGGAAATGCAATATTTATCGTGTTTCCTTGATAATATGCCCCAGGGTCTCAGCCGTACGATCCACCTGCCATATCAAGTATGGCTAAGTCGGATTCAAACCAGGCGTTGCAAACCTGCGATAACCGCGGTTAGCGCGGTTAATTCTATTGCATCGCGGGTTTGCTCGAGGCTTGGTAATAGTGCGCTGCCGTGTCAGCGCGGATTTCCAGGGAGGAATGGAAGGGAACGCCCACTTTGCATGTCATTAGCGATATTCTTCGCTGACATGCAAAGTGGAGTTCATTGGGCTGCTTACTCAAGGAAACACGCGTTAGCGTGTCCTTGATAATTGTGCGGAGTACAATTCGCCGCTTTTTGGCCGAAAACGGCCGATAAAGCGGCGAAAATGGGCTTGATAATATGCCCCAAAGTCTTTTGCCATTTCTACAGCAAAGTTTTTAAGCATAGGACTAGAACAGTGCTGTCCACGCCAAGCTGTATAATGACAAAAACCATTTACCACTCCAGGAACAATATTACAGCTTTGAATTGGTAAAATACCAATCAAGCCAACTTGAAATGAGTGAGTGAGTTAAAAAAAAAAACATGAAAAAAAAAAAAACATGGGGGGGGGGGAAAAAAAAAAAAAACAGACACAGTGTTTCGCTCTAGTTAGAACTCTTCAGAGAGATATAGGGGCATATTAGCAAGGCGATTATCGCCACTTTAGCGGGACTTTTCCAGCTAAAGCGGCGATAATATTATCGCCTTATCAACAAGCTGTCGCTAACTGCTGTTAGCGACAGCTTGTAAGCGATAGCGACCGGGTTGGGTGCCGCTTTGCATGCCAGCGATATTTATCGCTAATGGCATGCAAAGTAGGCGTTCCCCACCTAACAGCGACTGGAAACAGTCGCTGAGGTCGCTAACGCCTATCAGCGAGGCAGGGGCGGTGATTAGCGAACCAGCGCTAAACACGTTTAGCGCTGGTTTGCTAACACCTGGTCCCACCCTGACTTAGCCATGTAATCCAATGAGAGGTGGATTACATGGCTAAGTCCCCCTCGCACTATCAGCAAGCAGAACTGGGGAACAGTGTGAATATCGCCTGTTTTCAGGCGATATTCACACTGTTCTCCAAGGTTTCTATCGCTTTGGAGATTAGCATTGCTGATTGCACGCTAACTCCGCGATAGAAACCGGCGATGCCTGGCGACAATTATCCAAGCGCTAATTGCGCTTTGCGATAATTATCGCCAGGCATTGCTAATATGCCCCTTAGTTTTGTCCAGACACACGGGAGCACCCAGTATAAGTCAAAACAATACCCTTTCAGGCATAGAGTGACGCATAAATTATGCAAAAAAAAAAGAAGCATAGAACTCTGGGTAGTTCTCAAGTTTAGGTGGAAAGCAGCTCCTGTATAGAGCACTCTCAACACCAGCGACACTCTAGATCTGCTCACCTCAAATGTTTGCTTTTATAATCAAAGACTTTAAGCATAGGATTAGCACAGTGCCAGCCATGTCAAGATAGAAAATGACAAAGTCTTTAACCCCTTCGGTGCTCATGACGAGCTGGACTCGTCATGGCACACAGTGCTCGTGTGCTCATGACGAGTCCAGCTCGTCATAAGACCCACCCACGGGGGAAGCGCTGGCGCTCCCCCGTGGGGATCCGATCGTTGGGTTTTTTCGGGAAGGCAGTGGAAGGGCTTCCCCTGCCTCCCCCGCCCCCCTTCAATGACGTCAGCGTGCGAGGCGCGCTGATGTCATTGGGGGTTTCCCCTTGTTTCCCCGACGCGCTGGAAGCCATTTGCTTCCAGCGCGTCGGCGAATAAGGTCAGTTTTGGCTCGGGGAGGGGGTTTGAAAAAAGAGGCATCGAGGGAAAGGAAAACCCTTTCCTTTCCCTCGATGCCTCTTTGTGCATTCCTGCTGCACGATCATGCGATCGTGCAGCAGGAATGCCCACTAGACACCAGGGAATTTCTCTTTTTTTTTAAATGTATAAATACTGTTTCGGGGAGCGGCCCCTTGGGCAAGGGTCGCTCCCCTTTGAGGGCCATATGTATTTGGTGTTCTGCCCCCTGGGGGGGGCAGTTTTTCCTGTTGTAGCCCACTAGACCACCAGGGATGGGGAGTGGCAACTTGGGCAAGGGTCGCTCCCCTTTTGGGGGCCATCTGTATTTGGTGCTCTGCCCCCCTGGGGGGGGGGCAGTTTTTCCTATTGTAGCCCACTAGACCACCAGGGAGAAACGGTGGGGAGTGGCCCCTTGGGCAAGGGTCTCTCCCCTTTGGGGGCATTGTAATATGTAATGCGTTTTTATATAGCGCAGACTTTACCCGAAGGTGTCAGAGCGCTTCACAATAGGGAGAATGTTTCGGGGAGCGGCCCCTTGGGCAGGGTCGCTCCCCTTTGAGGGCCATATGTATTTGGTGTTCTGCCCCCTGGGGGGCAGTTTTTCCTGTTGTAGCCCACTAGACCACCAGGGATGGGGAGTGGCCCCTTGGGCAAGGGTCGCTCCCCTTTTGGGGGCCATCTGTATTTGGTGCTCTGCCCCCCTGGGGGGGGGGGCAGTTTTTCCTATTGTAGCCCACTAGACCACCAGGGAGAAACGGTGCCACTCCCCTTTGGGGGCATTGTAATATGTAATGCGTCTTTATATAGCGCAGACTTTACCCGAAGGTGTCAGAGCGCTTCACAATAGGGAGAATGGCAGTGCATACACCACCCCCCCGTGTGAAACAAAAGAGGCATCGATGTGCATTCCTGTCTAAATACTGTTTTGGGGAGCGGCCCCTTGGGCAAGGGTCGCTCCCCTTTTGGGGGCCATATGCTTTTGGTGCTCTGCCCTGGCCTTGAATCGGGCAAGTATTGTGCACTGGCCTGGCAGGTTGCTGGCAGTGCATACACCACCCCCCGTGTGTGGCAGCCCGGGCTGAAACAGCTTCCGGGCACACACACATGTGCATGATATAGAGGTATATTGCAATAAGTGGCACTCAGAACACAATGAAGAGCGAACTAGAGGGGCTGAGAGTGAAAGTATAGTGTGTTTGGAAGAGAAGAGATTTGAGGTCAGCTTTGAAGATCCGGGTAGAGGAGGTGGCACGGAGCAATGGGGGAAGCGATTCTCACCGGATTGCCATCGATCTTTCCCTTTTGAAGAGGGGGGTGCGCAAGCAGAAGCTTTTCCGCATTGCGAGCCACCGGACAATTTCAATTTATTCGCCAGGTAATGAGGGGAGGACGTGTGTAAGGCTTTGTGTGTGATGCAGGCAGTTTTGTAAATAGATCTTGCCTCGATCGGAAGCCATCGAAGAGAGGACAGGATAGGAGTGACGTGGTCGCTTCGTTTAGACCCTGAAATGAAGCGAGCTGCTGAATGGAGGATGGATTTGAGAGGGGAGAGGTGGGATTTGGGTAGGCCCTTCAGAAGAGAATTGCAATAATCCAGTCTTGAGAGAACCAGAGATTGTACTAAGGTTTTTAAGTCTTTCTCCGGGAAGAACCGACGGATCCCCCATAGAAGGCGCAACTGGTAACGTGCGTTCTTAGCAATAGAGTTGATGTGGGAGATTAGGTTGAGTCTTTTGTCAAGAATGACACCAAGGTATTTAGCGCTGTAGACAATGATGGGTTTGTTGTTGAGTAGGTTCAGCTGATCCATCCAAGATTGAACAGGAGGAGGTGAGAGAGAGGTAGAGAGGAGGAGGAATTCAGTTTTGGCGGGATTCAGAATGAGTTGGTGAGCTAACATCCAGTTGTGAATAGAGTAGAGTTGAGTAGTGAGAGATCGTGTGCGGAAGATAAAGGTATCTTCCCACTAGTCCACCAGGCATTTATTTGTGGAGAGTGACCCCTTGGGTGGCAGAATAGCAGTATGTGTTTAGGCCCATCTGCCCCCAAGGAGGGCAGAAGCCACTAGACACCAGGGTTTTTTTAATTTTTGTGTTGGGGAGTGGCCAAAGGGCAAGGGTTGCTCCCCTTTTACGGGGGTGAATATTTTATTTATACTCTTTGGCCCACCTACCCCTTAGCTTGGCTGGTGGATTGTGTGTGGACTGGTGCATTATTTGCATATGTGATTGTAATGTTTTTTTTCTTCTTTTTATTCTAGTGTAAAGCTTTTGATTCCTGTTTGCGGTTTCGGAAGTGGTTGTTCTGCAGTTTTGCGTAATTGCATTTATTTGGTAAGAAAAATATTTTTGTTGTGTGTACTCCAAATGAGTATTATTGTCATGCATGAATGAATTTTTTTGTAAGTGGTGTCATAATGGCAGCATATTTGTTAGTGTTCAGAGCATGAAATTCTTTGCGATGTTTTGCATTGTCTTATGTGTAATTTTTTTCTTCTTCTTTTTAGTGGGATATTGTTGATCCTTACTGTGTCTGTGCAGAGTAGGTGGTGGTGAGTCTAGCTGCTTCTGTCACGTGAGTGGTATAGTGTTGGAGTATATAGGTCTTTGTGATAAAGCTACATTTTGTTTATTTCTTTTTTTACAAAGGGTTTGTTGTTGTTGACTTGTTTGACAAGTAACCTTTATTAGTAAGCATTATGGCTAGCCGTAGAATTACTGCTCAGCAGGTGGTTGGTTTGCTTCTTGAATCTTCCTCTGAGCAGGATTATGAGACTGACAGTGCGTCTGAGGGAGAGGAGGGAGGGAAGATTCAGGCAGTGAGTTTTCTCTCCACATGGAATCATCGGATGATGAAGGTACTCTCAGTGCAGATGAAGTGCCTGATTTAGAGGAGGATACTACTGTGCCGATGGTGCAAGAGGCATCTGGATTGCAGCCTGGGGCTGCTAGGCTTCCTACTGGAAGTGCTGGACTCTGGGTTGATCCAAACATGGTGCAGCCGGTGTTGCCTGCCTTTAGTGGTTATGCAGGGTGTAGAGTGGATTGTGAACATTATTTGCCTATACAGTATTTTCAGTTGTTTATGGATGATGTATTTTTGGGTGAGATTGTTGAGCAGACTAATTTGTATGCTGAACAGTTTTTGAGGGACAACAGTGCCAGACTTAGGCCCCATTCTAGAGCTACCCGGTGGAGTCCCACAAATCTGGAAGAGATGAAGAAGTTTTTGGGTTTGACTTTTTTGATGGGTTTGATAAGGAAGCCGTCCATGGGTTCATATTGGTCTACCAGTCCCTTGATGGCAACGGCCATATTTCCTGCAGTTATGACTCGTGATCGGTATTTACTTTTGCTTCGGATTCTGCATTTTGTTGAAAATGGTTTGGCGTTGCCACGAGATCACCCTGAATGTGACCGTCTTTTTAAGATTCGGCCTGTTCTTGATCACTTTGTAGATCGATTTTCAGAGATCTATACTCCAGGGAAAGAAATATCTATTGATGAGTCTTTGGTCCTGTTCAAGGGCCGTTTGGTTTTTAGGCAGTACATTCCTAGCAAGAGGGCACGCTATGGAATTAAGCTGTATATGTTGTCTGAGAGTAGGACAGGATATGTTTTTAATTTGCGTGTGTACACTGGTAGGGATTCCACTATTGACCCCCTGGTTGTCCGTCCACTTTTGGAGTTTCAGAGAAAATTGTGTGGGATCTTGCTAGAGGACTGTTTAACAGAGGCCACCATTTGTACCTTGATAACTTCTACACTGCTGTGCAATTGTTTAAGGAATTGTTCAAAGTGGACACTTTTGCTTGTGGCACAATCCGCTCTAACCGTAAAGGTTATCCAAAAGAGCTTGTTTGCAAAAAACTTCAGAGGGGACAGTGCAGTGCCTTGCGTAGTGAGGAACTGCTAGCTGTGAAATTTGTGGACAGGAGGGATGTGTACATGCTGACTACCATCCATGATGAGAGTACTTCACCTGTGGCTGTTTGGGGTCAGATTGCTGAAGTGCGCAAACCTGTGTGCATTTTAGACTACAATAAGCACATGGGTGGTGTTGATAGAGTAGATCAGAGGTTGGAACCTTACACTGCTATTCGTAAGTCTTACATTTGGTATAAGAAGTTGGCCATCCATCTCTTCAATTTAGCAACTTTCAATGCTTTTGTTGTGTTCAAGGAGTGTTCTCCTGCGTCAAAGTTGACTTTTGTTCAGTTTCAGGAGTCTGTCATAGGCAGCCTTGTTGTTGTGGAACAGGCAAGTGTTCCTAGAGTTGGAGTGGTGGAGGATGTGGCTCGATTGAAAGATCGCCACTTTCCTGATCACATTCCTCCTACACCCTCAAAAGACTTTCCCACTAGGAGATGTAGAGTCTGTTGGCGAAGAGGTACGCGGAAGGAGACTCGTATGTACTGCCCTGAGTGTCCTTCTAACCCTGGGCTGTGTGTGCCTGCTTGTTATAGAGCGTACCACAAGCAAAAGAATTATTGGGAGCAACCATGAGTGGTAAAGTGAACTGCCTGGTCTGTAATGTTTAAGAATTGTTGTTCTGTTTCAAGGTTGGCATTAGTGCAATGTATTTAGTTTCTGATTTTGTGTTAGTAGATTTGTATCTATTTGCAATTTGTTTGTGTTTTCTTTTTTGTATAAAAAAATCCTAAATGTGATGGTGGTGTGTGTAGGCTGGTGCTTGGCTGGCGGTGTGCATGGAGTGGCGCTTGGCTGGCGGTGTGCGGGGAGTGGCGCTTGGCTGGCGGTGTGCGGGGAGTGGCTCTTGGCTGGTGGTGTGCGTGGAGTGGTGCTTGGCTGGCGGTGTGCGTGGAGTGGCGCTAGGCTGGCGGTGTGCGTGGAGTGGCGCTAGGCTGGCGGTGTGCGTGGAGTGGCGCTTGGCTGGCGGTGTGCGTGGAGTGGCGCTAGGCTGGCGGTGTGCGTGGAGTGGCGCTAGGCTGGCGGTGTGCGTGGAGTGGCGCTAGGCTGGCGGTGTGCGTGGAGTGGCGCTAGGCTGGCGGTGTGCGTGGAGTGGCGCTTGGCTGGCGGTGTGCGTGGAGTGGCGCTTGGCTGGCAGTGTGCGTGGAGTGGTGCTTGGCTGGCGGTGTGCGTGGAGTGGCGCTTGGCTGGCGGTGTGCGTGGAGTGGCGCTTGGCTGGCGGTGTGCATGGAGTGGCGCTTGGCTGGCGGTGTGCGTGGACTGGCGCTCGGCTGGCAGTGTGTGAGTAGTGACTTGCTGCTGGTCACTGCACACACTGCTAGCCGAGCGACACTCCACGCAATCCATCAGCTTGTGTGGTTGCTGTGTTAGGAATGTGGGCGTGTGAAAGTGATGGGCCCTTGAATGGCGCTGTCTGCTGGTGTGAGTGTTGTAATGTGATGGGCCCGCGGCTGGTGGTGTGAATGGTTTTGTATTTGTCACACGTATGAAAGGTGTATGAATGGCCTGTAAAGAGGTTGGTGCCTTGTCGTGGCTTTACAGCTCACGAGCTGTGAGTCAATGGTTCAGTTTCTCGTCCTTTCAATTATTAACAGTGCATTTCATTTTTGTGAAATCACTTGTTAATACAATTGTATATACTGAACCATCACTCACCCTCGTGCCAAATCCAACCAGTATGTGTGTGTGTGCTTGAGGATTAGATGGCTGTGCAGTAATATTTTTTTTTGTCTTTCTCAAGCAGGGTGTACCTTGTCCCTTTTTGTGAATGTTGTAATGTGTTTGTTTCGTGCCTGGGGGTGTGAATGGTCTTGTGTGTATCACGTATGAAAGGTGTGTGAATGGCCTGTAAAGCGGTTGGGGCCTTGACGTGACTTTACAGCTCACGAGCTGCGAGTCACTGGTTCCGTTTTTGTCCTTTCAATTATTGACAGTGCATTTCATTTTTGTGAAATCTCTTGTTAATAAAATTGTATATACTGAACCATCACTTGCCCTCGTGCCAAATCCAACCAGTATGTGTGTGTGCTTGAGGAATAGATGGCTTTGCAGTAATCTTTGTCTTTTTAGTCTGTCTGCCAAGGTGTACATTCCGTCTAAGAATAACCTACCAACTGTAGATATTGTCGTAAACGAAACACCCATGGGAGTACATGGTGATATCTCTCTTGTGGATCCCAACAAGTTATGGTACCCACAATGTCCTGCAAACCTCAAAATGTCTGTCACATTTTCCTTGCAATATTGTGCCAAAATTTTCACGCTGCAGAAATAAACAACACATTATCTCAAAATGACCTGGTTTTGCAAAGGGGTCACCTGGGTTTTTGGCCCGGGGCTCGGCGGCCACATAGGGAAACCTACCAAACCCACACATTTCTGAAAAGTAGACACCTGGGGGCTTCCAGGGAGGTATGGCTTGCGTGGATCCCCCAACGTTTCCTTACCCAGAAACCCCTGCAAACCTCAATTTTAGCTGAAAAAATCACTTTTTCACACATTTTTGTGTGGGAAAGTGTGGCATCACTGGCCTCACACAAATTTCCTACCACCCAGCGTTCCCCCAGGTCTCCCGATAAAAATGGTGCCTCACTTGTGTGGGAGGCCCAAGTACCCGCGACAGGCAAGGGCCCACAACGTATTGAGGTGACCTCAAAATGGCCTTTCACAAAACCACCTGGTTTTGTAAGGGGGGTCGATACCAAAGGGGGATGATGGACGGAGTGTTAGAGCAAATCAAACACTCACCCCCAGTCAACTGATCTGGGTTTAATCCATCATCATTCTTTAGCTCACTCCACCACCCCAGTTCAGACATGGCCATATGCAAATCAGTCTGACCCTGTGCCTCATGGGAACAGTCCAGCCCGAACTGCCAAGCCATGTCTTCCCTGGACCGGAAACAAGCATCCCGGGACCGGTTTCGGGTTCGGGTTCATAACCCTCATCAGCCAGGCTATCTTGAATCCAGTGGCAAAGTGAGCAAGGGACCCACGTCTGGGCATACCCTGCCAACTTAGGGCGAACAAAGCGATACCAAAGGGGGATGATGGACGGAGTGTTAGAGCAAATCAAACACTCACCCCCAGTCAACTGATCTGGGTTTAATCCATCATCATTCTTTAGCTCACTCCACCACCCCAGTTCAGACATGGCCATATGCAAATCAGTCTGACCCTGTGCCTCATGGGAACAGTCCAGCCCGAACTGCCAAGCCATGTCTTCCCTGGACCGGAAACAAGCATCCCGGGACCGGTTTCGGGTTTATAACCCTCATCAGCCAGGCTATCTTGAATCCAGTGGCAAAGTGAGCAAGGGACCCACGTCTGGGCATACCCTGCCAACTTAGGGCGAACAAAGCGATACCAAAGGGGGATGATGGACAGAGTGTTAGAGCAAATCAAACACTCACCCCCAGTCAACTGATCTGGGTTTAATCCATCATCATTCTTTAGCTCACTCCACCACCCCAGTTCAGACATGGCCATATGCAAATCAGTCTGACTCTGTGCCTCATGGGAACAGTCCAGCCCGAACTGCCAAGCCATGTCTTCCCTGGACCGGAAACAAGCATCCCGGGACAGGTTTCGGGTTCATAACCCTCATCAGCCAGGCTATCTTGAATCCAGTGGCAAAGTGAGCAAGGGACCCACGTCTGGGCATACCCTGCCAACTTAGGCCGAACAAAGCGATACCAAAGGGGATGATGGACGGAGTGTTAGAGCAAATCAAACACTCACCCCCAGTCAACTGATCTGGGTTTAATCCATCATCATTCTTTAGCTCACTCCACCACCCCAGTTCAGACATGGCCATATGCAAATCAGTCTGACCCTGTGCCTCATGGGAACAGTCCAGCCCGAACTGCCAAGCCATGTCTTCCCTGGACCGGAAACAAGCATCCCGGGACCGGTTTCGGGTTCATAACCCTCATCAGCCAGGCTATCTTGAATCCAGTGGCAAAGTGAGCAAGGGACCCACGAAGGGGCATACCCTGCCAACTTAGGGCGAACAAAGCGATACCAAAGGGGGATGATGGACGGAGTGTTAGAGCAAATCAAACACTCACCCCCAGTCAACTGATCTGGGTTTAATCCATCATCATTCTTTAGCTCACTCCACCACCCCAGTTCAGACATGGCCATATGCAAATCAGTCTGACCCTGTGCCTCATGGGAACAGTCCAGCCCGAACTGCCAAGCCATGTCTTCCCTGGACCGGAAACAAGCATCCCGGGACCGGTTTCGGGTTCATAACCCTCATCAGCCAGGCTATCTTGAATCCAGTGGCAAAGTGAGCAAGGGACCCACGAAGGGGCATACCCTGCCAACTTAGGGCGAACAAAGCGATACCAAAGGGGGATGATGGATGGAGTGTTAGAGCAAATCAAACACTCACCCCCAGTCAACTGATCTGGGTTTAATCCATCATCATTCTTTAGCTCACTCCACCACCCCAGTTCAGACATGGCCATATGCAAATCAGTCTGACCCTGTGCCTCATGGGAACAGTCCAGCCCAAACTGCCAAGCCATGTCTTCCCTGGACCGGAAACAAGCATCCCGGGACCGGTTTCGGGTTCATAACCCTCATCAGCCAGGCTATCTTGAATCCAGTGGCAAAGTGAGCAAGGGACCCACGTCTGGGCATACCCTGCCAACTTAGGGCGAACAAAGCGATACCAAAGGGGGATGATGGACGGAGTGTTAGAGCAAATCAAACACTCACCCCCAGTCAACTGATCTGGGTTTAATCCATCATCATTCTTTAGCTCACTCCACCACCCCAGTTCAGACATGGCCATATGCAAATCAGTCTGACCCTGTGCCTCATGGGAACAGTCCAGCCCGAACTGCCAAGCCATGTCTTCCCTGGACCGGAAACAAGCATCCCGGGACCGGTTTCGGGTTCATAACCCTCATCAGCCAGGCTATCTTGAATCCAGTGGCAAAGTGAGCAAGGGACCCACGTCTGGGCATACCCTGCCAACTTAGGGCGAACAAAGCGATACCAAAGGGGGATGATGGACAGAGTGTTAGAGCAAATCAAATACTCACCCCCAGTCAACTGATCTGGGTTTAATCCATCATCATTCTTTAGCTCACTCCACCACCCCAGTTCAGACATGGCCATATGCAAATCAGTCTGACCCTGTGCCTCATGGGAACAGTCCAGCCCGAACTGCCAAGCCATGTCTTCCCTGGACCGGAAACAAGCATCCCGGGACCGGTTTCGGGTTCATAACCCTCATCAGCCAGGCTATCTTGAATCCAGTGGCAAAGTGAGCAAGGGACCCACGTCTGGGCATACCCTGCCAACTTAGAGGCGAACAAAGCGATACCAAAGGGGGATGATGGACGGAGTGTTAGAGCAAATCAAACACTCACCCCCAGTCAACTGATCTGGGTTTAATCCATCATCATTCTTTAGCTCACTCCACCACCCCAGTTCAGACATGGCCATATGCAAATCAGTCTGACCCTGTGCCTCATGGGAACAGTCCAGCCCGAACTGCCAAGCCATGTCTTCCCTGGACCGGAAACAAGCATCCCGGGACCGGTTTCGGGTTCATAACCCTCATCAGCCAGGCTATCTTGAATCCAGTGGCAAAGTGAGCAAGGGACCCACGTCTGGGCATACCCTGCCAACTTAGGGCGAACAAAGCGATACCAAAGGGGGATGATGGACGGAGTGTTAGAGCAAATCAAACACTCACCCCCAGTCAACTGATCTGGGTTTAATCCATCATCATTCTTTAGCTCAATCCACCACCCCAGTTCAGACATGGCCATATGCAAATCAGTCTGACCCTGTGCCTCATGGGAACAGTCCAGCCCAAACTGCCAAGCCATGTCTTCCCTGGACCGGAAACAAGCATCCCGGGACCGGTTTCGGGTTCATAACCCTCATCAGCCAGGCTATCTTGAATCCAGTGGCAAAGTGAGCAAGGGACCCACGTCTGGGCATACCCTGCCAACTTAGGGCGAACAAAGCGATACCAAAGGGGATGATGGACGGAGTGTTAGAGCAAATCAAACACTCACCCCCAGTCAACTGATCTGGGTTTAATCCATCATCATTCTTTAGCTCACTCCACCACCCCAGTTCAGACATGGCCATATGCAAATCAGTCTGACCCTGTGCCTCATGGGAACAGTCCAGCCCGAACTGCCAAGCCATGTCTTCCCTGGACCGGAAACAAGCATCCCGGGACCGGTTTCGGGTTCATAACCCTCATCAGCCAGGCTATCTTGAATCCAGTGGCAAAGTGAGCAAGGGACCCACGTCTGGGCATACCCTGCCAACTTAGGGCGAACAAAGCGATACCAAAGGGGATGATGGACGGAGTGTTAGAGCAAATCAAACACTCACCCCAGTCAACTGATCTGGGTTTAATCCATCATCATTCTTTAGCTCACTCCACCACCCCAGTTCAGACATGGCCATATGCAAATCAGTCTGACCCTGTGCCTCATGGGAACAGTCCAGCCCGAACTGCCAAGCCATGTCTTCCCTGGACCGGAAACAAGCATCCCGGGACCGGTTTCGGGTTCATAACCCTCATCAGCCAGGCTATCTTGAATCCAGTGGCAAAGTGAGCAAGGGACCCACGTCTGGGCATACCCTGCCAACTTAGGGCGAACAAAGCGATACCAAAGGGGGATGATGGACGGAGTGTTAGAGCAAAGGACACAAAACGTTTTGAGGCAACATCAACATTGCCTATCAAAAAATGTTTTGGGCCCTTGCCTGTCGCGGGTACTTGGGCCTCCCACACAAGTGAGGCACCATTTTTATCGGGAGACCTGGGGGAACGCTGGGTGGTAGGAAATTTGTGTGAGGCCAGTGATGCCACACTTTCCCACACAAAAATGTGTGAAAAAGTGATTTTTCAGCTAAAATTGAGGTTTGCAGGGGATTCTGGGTAAGGAAACGTTGGGGGATCCACGCAAGCCATACCTCCTGGAAGCCCCCGGGTGTCTACTTTTCAGAAATGTGTGGGTTTGGTAGGTTTCCCTAGATGGCCGCCGAGCACGGGCCAAAAACCCAGGTGACCCCCTTGCAAAACCAGGTCGTTTTGTGAAAGGCCATTTTGAGGTCGCCTCACTACGTTGTGGACCCTTGCCTGTCGCGGGTACTTGGGCCTCCCACACAAGTGAGGCACCATTTTTATCGGGAGACCTGGGGGAACGCTGGGTGGTAGGAAATTTGTGTGAGGCCAGTGATGCCACACTTTCCCACACAAAAATGTGTGAAAAAGTGATTTTTTCAGCTAAAATTGAGGTTTGCAGGGGATTCTGGGTAAGGAAACGTTGGGGGATCCACGCAAGCCATACCTCCCTGGAAGCCCCGGGTGTCTACTTTTCAGAAATGTGTGTGTTTGGTAGGTTTCCCTAGGTGCCGGCAGAGCTAGGGTTCACAAACTACAGCTAGGCACTTTGCCAAAAAGGGTCATTTTTCACTGCGAAATTGAGGTGTGACCACGTTGCGTTTTGCGCCGTTTCCTGTCGCAGGCACTAGGCCGACCCACACAAGTGAGGTACCATTTTTCTCGCAAGACTTTGGGGGAACGCG
This sequence comes from Calotriton arnoldi, assembly GCA_963921515.1. Lineage (NCBI taxonomy): Eukaryota > Metazoa > Chordata > Amphibia > Caudata > Salamandridae > Calotriton > Calotriton arnoldi. The sequence continues at coordinate 1,246,282 of CAWUFW010004823.1, forward strand.
GGGTGGGTGGAAATTTGTGGATCCACGCAGATTCCAGAACTTTCCACCACAGAAATGTGGGGAAAATGTGGTTTTTTGACAATTTTTTATGTTTGCAAGGGATTCTGGGTAACAGAACCTGGTGGGAGGCAGTCAAGTCACCCCATCCTGGATTCCCCTGGGTGTCTAGTTTTCAAAAATGTATAGGTTTGCTAGGTTTCCCTAGGTGCCGGCAGAGGTAGGGTTCAAAAACTACAGCTAGGCACTTTGCAAAAAAAGGGTCATTTTTCTGCGAAATTGAGGTGTGACCACGTTGCATTTTGCGCCGTTTCCTGTCGCAGGCACTAGGCCGACCCACACAAGTGAGGTACCATTTTTCTCGTAAGACTTTGGGAACGCGGGGTGGGTGGAAATTTGTGGATCCACGCAGATTCCAGAACTTTCCACCTCAGAAATGTGGGGAAAATGTGGGTTTTTGACAATTTTTATGTTTGCAAGGGATTCTGGGTAACAGAACCTGGTGGGAGGCAGTCCAGTCACCCCATCCTGGATTCCCCTGGGTGTCTAGTTTTCAAAAATGTATAGGTTTGCTAGGTTTCCGTAGGTGCCGGCAGAGGTAGGGTTCAAAAACTACAGCTAGGCACTTTGCCAAAAAGGGTCATTTTTCACTGCGAAATTGAGGTGTGACCACGTTGCGTTTTGCGCCGTTTCCTGTCGCAGGAACTAGGCCGACCCACACAAGTGAGGTACCATTTTTCTCGTAAGACTTTGGGGAACACGGGGTGGGTGGAAATTTGTGGATCCACGCAGATTCCAGAACTTTCCACCACAGAAATGTGGGGAAAATGTGTTTTTTTTGGACAATTTTTTATGTTTGCAAGGGATTCTGGGTAACAGAACCTAGTGGGAGGCAGTCCAGTCACCCCATCCTGGATTCCCCTGGGTGTCTAGTTTTCAAAAATGTATAGGTTTGCTAGGTTTCCCTAGGTGCCGGCAGAGCTAGGGTTCAAAAACTACAGCTAGGCACTTTGCCAAAAAGGGTCATTTTTCACTGCGAAATTGAGGTGTGACCACGTTGCGTTTTGCGCCGTTTCCTGTCGCAGGCACTAGGCCGACCCACACAAGTGAGGTACCATTTTTCTCGTAAGACTTGGGAACGCGGGGTGGGTGGAAATTTGTGGATCCACGCAGATTCCAGAACTTTCCACCACAGAAATGTGGGGAAAATGTGGTTTTTTTGACAATTTTTTATGTTTGCAAGGGATTCTGGGTAACAGAACCTGGTGGGAGGCAGTCAAGTCACCCCATCCTGGATTCCCCTGGGTGTCTAGTTTTCAAAAATGTATAGGTTTGCTTGGTTTCCCTAGGTGCCGGCAGAGGTAGGGTTCAAAAACTACAGCTAGGCACTTTGCAAAAAAAGGGTCATTTTTCTGCGAAATTGAGGTGTGACCACGTTGCATTTTGCGCCGTTTCCTGTCGCAGGCACTAGGCCGACCCACACAAGTGAGGTACCATTTTTCTCGTAAGACTTTGGGGAACGCGGGGTGGGTGGAAATTTGTGGATCCACGCAGATTCCAGAACTTTCCACCACAGAAATGTGGGGAAAATGTGGTTTTTGGACAATTTTTATGTTTGCAAGGGATTCTGGGTAACAGAACCTGGTGGGAGGCAGTCAAGTCACCCCATCCTGGATTCCCCTGGGTGTCTAGTTTTCAAAAATGTATAGGTTTGCTAGGTTTCCCTAGGTGCCGGCAGAGGTAGGGTTCAAAAACTACAGCTAGGCACTTTGCAAAAAAAGGGTCATTTTTCACTGCGAAATTGAGGTGTGACCATGTTGCGTTTTGCACCGTTTCCTGTCGCGGGCACTAGGCCGACCCACACAAGTGAGGTACCATTTTTCTCAGAAGACTTTGGGGAACGCGGGGTGGGTGGAAATTTGTGGATCCACGCAGATTCCAGAACTTTCCACCACAGAAATGTGGGGAAAATGTGTTTTTTGGACAATTTTTAGGTTTGCAAGGGATTCTGGGTAACAGAACCTGGTGGGAGAGCAGTCCAGTCACCCCATCCTGGATTCCCCTGGGTGTCTAGTTTTCAAAAATGTATAGGTTTGCTAGGTTTCCCTAGGTGCCGGCAGAGCTAGGGTTCAAAAACTACAGCTAGGCACTTTGCCAAAAAGGGTCATTTTTCACTGCGAAATTGAGGTGTGACCACGTTGCGGTTTGCGCCGTTTCCTGTCGCAGGCACTAGGCCGACCCACACAAGTGAGGTACCATTTTTCTCGTAAGACTTTGGGGGAACGCGGGGTGGGTGGAAATTTGTGGATCCACGCAGATTCCAGAACTTTCCACCTCAGAAATGTGGGGAAAATGTGGGTTTTTTGACAATTTTTTATGTTTGCAAGGGATTCTGGGTAACAGAACCTGGTGGGAGGCAGTCCAGTCACCCCATCCTGGATTCCCCTGGGTGTCTAGTTTTCAAAAATGTATAGGTTTGCTAGGTTTCCGTAGGTGCCGGCAGAGGTAGGGTTCAAAAACTACAGCTAGGCACTTTGCCAAAAAGGGTCATTTTTCACTGCGAAATTGAGGTGTGACCACGTTGCGTTTTGCGCCGTTTCCTGTCGCAGGAACTAGGCCGACCCACACAAGTGAGGTACCATTTTTCTCGTAAGACTTTGGGGAACACGGGGTGGGTGGAAATTTGTGGATCCACGCAGATTCCAGAACTTTCCACCACAGAAATGTGGGGAAAATGTGTTTTTTGGACAATTTTTATGTTTGCAAGGGATTCTGGGTAACAGAACCTAGTGGGAGGCAGTCCAGTCACCCCATCCTGGATTCCCTGGGTGTCTAGTTTTCAAAAATGTATAGGTTTGCTAGGTTTCCTAGGTGCCGGCAGAGCTAGGGTTCAAAAACTACAGCTAGGCACTTTGCCAAAAAGGGTCATTTTTCACTGCGAAATTGAGGTGTGACCACGTTGCGTTTTGCGCCGTTTCCTGTCGCAGGCACTAGGCCGACCCACACAAGTGAGGTACCATTTTTCTCGTAAGACTTGGGAACGCGGGGTGGGTGGAAATTTGTGGATCCACGCAGATTCCAGAACTTTCCACCACAGAAATGTGGGGAAAATGTGGTTTTTTGACAATTTTTATGTTTGCAAGGGATTCTGGGTAACAGAACCTGGTGGGAGGCAGTCAAGTCACCCCATCCTGGATTCCCCTGGGTGTCTAGTTTTCAAAAATGTATAGGTTTGCTTGGTTTCCCTAGGTGCCGGCAGAGGTAGGGTTCAAAAACTACAGCTAGGCACTTTGCAAAAAAAGGGTCATTTTTCTGCGAAATTGAGGTGTGACCACGTTGCATTTTGCGCCGTTTCCTGTCGCAGGCACTAGGCCGACCCACACAAGTGAGGTACCATTTTTCTCGTAAGACTTTGGGGAACGCGGGGTGGGTGGAAATTTGTGGATCCACGCAGATTCCAGAACTTTCCACCACAGAAATGTGGGGAAAATGTGGTTTTTGGACAATTTTTTATGTTTGCAAGGGATTCTGGGTAACAGAGCCTGGTGGGAGGCAGTCAAGTCACCCCATCCTGGATTCCCCTGGGTGTCTAGTTTTCAAAAATGTATAGGTTTGCTAGGTTTCCCTAGGTGCCGGCAGAGGTAGGGTTCAAAAACTACAGCTAGGCACTTTGCAAAAAAGGGTCATTTTTCACTGCGAAATTGAGGTGTGACCATGTTGCGTTTTGCACCGCTTTCCTGTCGCGGGCACTAGGCCGACCCACACAAGTGAGGTACCATTTTTCTCAGAAGACTTTGGGGAACGCGGGGTGGGTGGAAATTTGTGGATCCACGCAGATTCCAGAACTTTCCACCACAGAAATGTGGGGAAAATGTGTTTTTGGACAATTTTTAGGTTTGCAAGGGATTCTGGGTAACAGAACCTGGTGGGAGGCAGTCCAGTCACCCCATCCTGGATTCCCTGGGTGTCTAGTTTTCAAAAATGTATAGGTTTGCTAGGTTTCCCTAGGTGCCGGCAGAGCTAGGGTTCAAAAACTACAGCTAGGCACTTTGCCAAAAAGGGTCATTTTTCACTGCGAAATTGAGGTGTGACCATGTTGCGTTTTGCGCAGTTTCCTGTCGCAGGCACTAGGCCGACCCACACAAGTGAGGTACCATTTTCTCGTAAGACTTTGGGGAACGCGGGGTGGGTGGAAATTTGTGGATCCACGCAGATTCCAGAACTTTCCACCACAGAAATGTGGGGAAAAAGTGTTTTTTTGACAATTTTTATGTTTGCAAGGGATTCTGGGTAACAGAACCTGGTGGGAGGCAGTCAAGTCACCCCATCCTGGATTCCCCTGGGTGTCTAGTTTTCAAAAATGTATAGGTTTGCTAGGTTTCCCTAGGTGCCGGCAGAGCTAGGGTTCAAAAACTACAGCTAGGCACTTTGCCAAAAAAGGGTCATTTTTCACTGCGAAATTGAGGTGTGACCACGTTGCGTTTTGCGCCGTTTCCTGTCGCAGGCACTAGGCCGACCCACACAAGTGAGGTATCATTTTTCTCGTAAGACTTTGGGGAACGCGGGGTGGATGGAAATGTGTGGATCCACGCAGATTCCAGAACTTACCACCACAGAAATGTGAGGAAAATGTGGTTTTTTTGACAATTTTTATGTTTGCAAGGGATTCTGGGTAACAGAACCTGGTGGGAGGCAGTCAAGTCACCCCATCCTGGATTCCCTGGGTGTCTAGTTTTCAAAATGTATAGGTTTGCTAGGTTTCCCTAGGTGCCGGCAGAGCTAGGGTTCAAAAACTACACCTAGGCACTTTGCAAAAAAAGGGTAATTTTTCATTGTGAAAATGTGGTACGTCCACCTTGCATTTTGAGCCATTTCCTGTTGTGGGCACAAGCGCTACCCACACAAGTGAGGTACCATTTTTATCGGGAGACTTAGTGTAACCCAGAATTGTAGAGCAACTGTTATTACCTATTGACTTTCGATGCATTTCTGCCTTCCAAATGAAAGACAATGTGTAAAAAATAAGTCATTTTGAAAAATGACCTATAATTCTCATGCTAGTATGGGTACTCCCAATTTCGGAAATGTGCAAATATCTACTGTTTCTAAAATCTACATTTTGTTCCCATTTCAGAAATACATAGGTGTCTTTCATAACAATGTTTCCATGTATACATTTTCCCAAAATAATTGCTATATACCCGGTACATAATAAAAAACCATTGCAAGATGCTGCTCAATTATTGGCTCTGGGTTCGTCGGGTTCTTGGTGAACCTACAAGTCCTATATATCCCCACAACCAGAAAGGTCCAGCGGATATAACGGTATATTGCCTTCAAATAGCTGTCATAATTAGAAGAAGTTACAGGTGAAAACGTTGACACAAATGGCTGTTTTTTCCAACTAATTTTCAATTTTTCCTTTATTTAACTGTTAGTTTCTATAAGGAAAACTTTAAGGATCTACACAAATGACCCCTTGCTGAATTCAGAATTTTGTCTACTTTTCAGAAATGTATAGCTTTCCAGGATCCATTATTGGTTTCATACCCATTTGTACCATTAACTGGAAGGAGCTTGAAAGCACAAAAAATAGCAAAAATAGGCTATGTCCCAGAAAAATGCCAAAACTGTGTAAAAAAGTTGGTTTTCTGACAAAAGTCTGCTTGTCCCTGAAAGCTGGGAAGATGGTGATTTCAGCACCACAACCCCTTTTTTATGCCATTTGCAGGGAAAAATCAAGACGCTTTCATCTGAAGCCCTTTTTTCGCATTTTTCCCCAAAAAACAAAATTTAGCTGTATTTTGACTAATTTCTGGGTCCCCTCCAGGGGAATCCACAAACCCTGGGTACCTTTACAATCCCCATGATGTTAGAAAAAAGGACGCAAATTTGGCATGGATACCTTATGTGGTCAAAAGTTACAGGGGCCTAAGCGCACTACCCCAAATAGCCAAAAAAAGGCTTAGCACAGGAGGGGAAAAGGCCTAGCAGCGAAGGGGTTAAGCATAGGACTAGAACAGTGTTGTCCACACCAAGCTGTATAATGACAAAAACCATTTACCACTCCAGGAACAATATTACAGCTTTGAATTGAAAAAATACCAACCAAGCCAACCTGAAATGAGTAATAATAATAATAATAATAATAATAATAATAATAACAATAATAATAACAATAATAATAATAACAATAATAATAATAATTAACCCCTTGACCGCGATCGGAATTCCGCTCGTGTGCTGGACATTCCGATCGCGGGTGTGGGTGTGACGAGCTCAGCTCGTCATGCGCACAGCACGACCGCGCAGCATGACGAGCTCAGCTCGTCACGAGCATCGAAGGGGTTAAAGACTTTGTCATTTTCTATCTTGACACGGCTGGCACTGTGCTAATCCTATGCTTAAAGTCTTTGATTAAAAAAGCAAACATTTGAGGTGAGCAGATCTAGAGTGTCGCTGGTGTTGAGAGTGCTCTATACAGGAGCTGCTTTCCACCTAAACTTGAGAACTACCCAGAGTTCTATGCTTCTTTTTTTTTTGCATAATTTATGCATCACTCTATGCCTGAAAGGGTATTGTTTTGACTTATACTGGGTGCTCCCGTGTGTCTGGACAAAGCTATACCTCTCTGAACAGCTCTAACTAGAACGAGAAATTGTGTCTGTTTTTTTGTTAAAAATATATATATACACTAATTTCAGGTTGGCATGGTTGGTATTTTACCAATTCAAAGTTGTAATATTATTCCTGGAGTAGTAAATGGCTTTTATAATTATACAGCTCGGCGTGGACAGCACTGTGCTAGTCCAATGCTTAAAGACTTTGCTGTAGAAATGTCAAAAGACTTTGTCCTTTTCTATCTCGGCATGGCTGGCACTGTGCTAATTCTATGCTTAAAGACTTTGATAGAAAACCAGACGTTTGAGGTGAACAGATCTAGAGTGTTGCTGGTGTTGAGAATGCTCTATACAGGAGCTGCTTTCCACCTAAACTTGAGAACTACCCAGAGTTTTATGCTTCTTTTTTGCATAATTTATGCATCACTCTATGCCTGAAACTGTATTGTTTTGACTTATACTGGGTGCTCCCTTGTGTCTGGACAAAGCTATACCTCTCTGAAGAGCTCTAACTAGAGTGAGACACTATGTCGGGGATTGCTTTTGTTCATTTCTGGTTGGCTTGCTTTGCATTTTACCAATTCAAAGCTGTAATATTGTGCCTGGAGTGATAAATGGTTTTTGTCATTTTACAGCTGTGCGTGGACATCACTATACCAGTCCTGTGCTTAAAGACTTTGCTGTAGAAATGGCAAAAGGCTTTGTCCTTTTCTATCTCAGCATGGATGGCACAGTGCTAATCCTATGCTTAATGACTTTGATAGAAAAGCAAACATTTGAGGTGAGCAGATCTAGAGTGTCGCTGGTGTTGAGAGTTCTCTATACAGGAGCTGCTTTCCACCTAAATTTGAAAACTACCCAGAGTACTCTGGTTCTTTTTTGCATAATCTATGCATCACTCTATGCCTGAAAGGGTATTGTTTTGACTTATACTGGGCACTCCCTTGTGTCTGGACAAATCTATACCTCTCTGAAGAGCTCTAACTAGAGCGAAACACTGTCTGTTTTATTTATTATTATTATTATTATTGTTATTGTTATTGTTATTATTATTATTATTATTATTATTATTATTATTATTATTATTACTACTCATTTCAGGTTGGCTTGGTTGGTATTTTTTCAATTCAAAGCTGTAATATTGTTCCTGGAGTGGTAAATGGTTTTTGTCATTATACAGCTTGGTGTGGACAACACTGTTCTAGTCCTATGCTTAATAAAAAAAAACAGACAGTGTTTCGCTCTAGTTAGAGCTCTTCAGAGAGGTATAGCTTTGTCCAGACACAAGGGAGCACCCAGTATAAGTCAAAACAATACAGTTTCAGGCATAGAGTGATGCATAAATTATGCAAAAAAGAAGCATACAACTCTGGGTAGCTCTCAAGTTTAGGTGGAAAGCAGCTCCTGTATAGAGCATTCTCAACACCAGCAACACTCTAGATCTGTTCGCCTCAAATGTCTGGTTTTCTATCAAAGTCTTTAAGCATAGAATTAGCACAGTGCCAGCCATGCCGAGATAGAAAAGGACAAAGGGGCATATTAGCAAGGAGTTGCGATATTTATCGCAAAACGCGCTTAGCGCGTTTTTGTTAACGCCGCCTATCGCTGGAAATTATCGCTGAGATAACACCCTATTAGTAAGGTTTATCTCCATAGCGATAATATTTCCAGCGATAGCGGCAAAATGTGAGAATATCGCTGGAAAAGCAGCGATATTCTCGCATTATCGCTAAGGTGGATTCAGCATTAGAATCCACCTCCTATACTTTAAACAGGTAAGTCATCCTCACTAGCAGGTGATAAAATATAGCGATAAACGCGCTTAGCGCGATTATTTTATCGCTTCGCCTGCCTTGCTAATAGGGGTAGTGGAGTTAGCGACTGTTTCCAGTCGCTTTTAGTAGGGAACGCCTTCCTTGCATGTCATTAGCGATAATTATCGCTGGCATGCAAGGCGATGTGAATCCCGGCCGCTAACGCCTAAAAGCTGTCGCTAACGCCAGTTAGAGACAGCTTGCTAATAGGGCGATATAAATATCGCCGCTTTAGCGGCAAAAAGTGCCACTAAAGCGGCGATAAATCCCTTGATAATATGCCCCAAAGTCTTTTGACATTTCTACAGCAAAGTCTTTAAGCATTGGACTAGCACAGTGCTGTCCACGCCGAGCTGTATAATTATAAAAGCCATTTACTACTCCAGGAATAATATTACAACTTTGAATTGGTAAAATACCAACCAAGCCAACCTGAAATGAGTGTATATATATATTTTTAACAAAAAAACAGACACAATTTCTCGTTCTAGTTAGAGCTGTTCAGAGAGGTATAGCTTTGTCCAGACACACGGGAGCACCCAGTATAAGTCAAAACAATACCCTTTCAGGCATAGAGTGACGCATAAATTATACAAAAAAGAAGCATAGAACTCTGGGTAGTTCTCAAGTTTAGGTGGAAAGCAGCTCCTGTATAGAGCACTCCCAACACCAGCAATACTCTAGATCTGCTCATCTCAAATGCCTGCTTTTCTATCAAAGTTTTTAAGCATAGAATTAGCACAGTGCCATCCATGCCGAGACAGAAAAGGACAAAGTCTTTTGCCATTTCTACAGCAAAGTTTTTAAGCATAGAACTAGAACAGTGCTGTCCATGCCAAGCTGTATAATGACAAAAACCATTTACCACTCCAGGAACAATATTACAGCTTTGAATTGGTAAAACAACAAACAAGCCAACTTGAAATGAGTGAGTGAGTAAAAATAAAACAAGAAAAAAAAAAAAAAACCAGCCACAGTGTTTCGCTCTAGGTAGAACTCTTCAGGGAGATATAGTTTTGTCCAGACACACGGGAGCACCCAGTATAAGTCAAAACAATACCCTTTCAGGCATAGAGTGACGCATAAATTATGCAAAAAAAAAAAGAAGCATAGAACTCTGGGTAGTTCTCAAGTTTAGGTGGAAAGCAGCTCCTGTATAGAGCACTCTCAACACCAGCGACACTCTAGATCTGCTCACCTCAAATGTTTGCTTTTTTAATCAAAGACTTTAAGCATAGGATTAGCACAGTGCCAGCCATGTCAAGATAGAAAATGACAAAGTCTTTAAGCATAGGACTAGAACAGTGTTGTCCACACCAAGCTGTATAATGACAAAAACCATTTACCACTCCAGGAACAATATTACAGCTTTGAATTGAAAAAATACCAACCAAGCCAACATGAAATGAAATGAAATGAAATGAAATGAAAGGAGGAGGAGGGAGGAGGAGGAGGAGGAGGAGGAGGAGGAGGAGGAGGAGTAATTAAAAAAAAACAACAAAAGAAAACAGACACAGTGTCTCACTCTAGTTAGAGCTCTCCACAGAGGTATAGATTTGTCCAGACACAAGGGAGCGCCCAGTATAAGTCAAAACAATACCCTTTCAGGCATAGAGTGATGCATAGATTATGCAAAAAAGAACCAGAGTACTCTGGGTAGTTTTCAAATTTAGGTGGAAAGCAGCTCCTGTATAGAAAACTCTCAACACCAGCGACACTCTAGATCTGCTCACCTCAAATGTCTGCTTTTCTATCAAAGTCACTAAGCATAGGATTAGCACAGTGCCATCCATGGCGAGATAGAAAAGAACAAAGCCTTTTGCCATTTCTACAGCAAAGTCTTTAAGCACAGAACTAGTACAGTGCTGTCCACGCACAGCTGTAAAATGACAAAAACCATTTATCAATCCAGGCATAATATTACAGCTTTGAATTGGTAAAATGCAAAGCAAGCCAACCAGAAATGAACAAAAGCAATCCCCGACATAGTGTCTCACTCTAATTAGAGCTCTTCAGAGAGGTATAGCTTTGTCCAGACACAAGGGAGCACCCAGTATAAGCCAAAACGATATCCTTTCAGGCATAGAGTGACGCATAAATTATGCAAAAAAGAAGCATAGAACTCTGGGTAGTTCTCAAGTTTTGGTGGAAAGCAGCTCCTGTATAGAGCACTCTCAACACCAGCGACACTCTAGATCTGCTCACTTAAAATGTCTGGTTTTCTATCAAAGTCTTTAAGCATAGAATTAGCACAGTGCCAGCCATGCCGAGATAGGAAAGGACAAGGGGGCATATTAGCAAGACCCACGTTAAAATTATCGCTGTTTTAGCGGCAGGAAACTGCCGCTAAAACGTTGATAATGGGCTTGCTAATATGCGTTATGGAATTCCAATAGAAGCCCAGGTTAGATGTCCTGCACATCTAACCTGGGCTTCTATTGGAATTCTATAACGCATATTAGCAAGCCCATTATCGCCATTTTAGCGGCAGTTTCCTGCCGCTAAAACGGCGATACTTTTAACGCGGGTCTAGCTAATATGCCCCAAAGTCTTTTGACATTTCTTCCACAAAGTCTTTAAGCATTGGACTAGCACAGTGCTGTCCACACCGAGCTGTATAATTATAAAAGTCATTTACTACTCCAGGAATAATATTACAACTTTGAATTGGTAAAATACCAACCAAGCCAACCTGAAATGAGTGTATATATATATATATTTTTTTTTAAAACAGACACAGTGTCTCGCTCTAGTTAGAGCTCTTCAGAGAGGTATAGCTTTGTCCAGACACAAAGGAGCGCCCAGTATAAGTCAAAACAATACCCTTTCAGGCATAGAGTGACGCATAGATTATGCAAAAAAGAAGCAGAGAACTCTGGGTAGTTTTCAAGTTTAGGTGGAAAGCAGCTCCTGTATAGAGCACTGGCAACACCAGCAACACTCTAGATCTGCTCACCTCAAATGTCTGCTTTTCTATCAAAGTTTTAAAGCATAGGATTAGCACAGTGCCATCCATACCGAGATAGAAAAGGACAAAGGGGCATATTAGCAAGACCCACGTTAAAATTATCGCCGTTTTAGCGGCAGGAAACTGCCGCTAAAACGGCGATAATGGGCTTGCTAATATGCGTTATGGAATTCCAATAGAAGCCCAGGTTAGATGTGCAGGACATCTAACCTGGGCTTCTATTGAATTCCATAACGCATATTAGCAAGCCCATTATCGCCGTTTTAGCGGCAGTTTCCTGCTGCTAAAACGGCGATAATTTTAACGTGGGTCTTGCTAATATGCCCCAAAGTCTTTAAGCACAGAACTAGTACAGTACTGTCCACGCACAGATGTTAAAAAAAAATACATTTATCACTCCAGGCACAACATTACAGCTTTGAATTGATAAAATACCAACCAAGCCAACCTGAAAAGAGTAAAAGCAACCACCCACACAGTGTCTCGCTCTAATTAGAACTCTTTAGAAAAGTATAGCTTTGTCCAGACACAAGGGAGCACCCAGTATAAGCCAAAACGATATCCTTTCAGGCATAGAGTGACGCATAAATTATGCAAAAAGAAGCATAGAACTCTGGGTAGTTCTCAAGTTTTGGTGGAAAGCAGCTCCTGTATAGAGCAGTCTCAACACCAGCGACACTCTAGATCTGTTCACCTCAAATGTCTGCTTTTTTAATCAAAGACTTTAAGCATAGGATTAGCACAGTGCCATCTATGCCGAGATAAAAAAAGGACAAAGTCTTTTGCCATTTCTACAGCAAAGTCTTTAAGCTGAGAACTAGCACAGTGCTGTCCACAACGAGCTGTAAAATGACTAAAGCCATTTACCACTCCAGGCACAATATTACAGCTTTGAGTTGGCAAAATACCTACAAAGACAACCTGAAATGAGTAAAAGCATCAGCCGACACAGTGTCTCGCTCTAGTTAGACTTTTTCGAGAGGTATAGCTTTGTCCAGACACAAGGGAGCACGCAAAATAAGTCAAAACAATACCCTTTCAGGCATAGAGTGTTGCATAAATTATGCAAAAAAGAAGCAGAGAACTCTGGATAGTTCTCAAGTTTAGGTGGAAAGCAGCTCCTGTATAGAGCACTTTCAACACCAACGACACTCTAGATCTGCTCACCTCAAATGTCTGGTTTTCTATCAAAGTCTTTAAGCATAGGATTAGCACAGGGCCAGCCATGTCGAGATAGAAAATGACAAAGTCTTTTGCCATTTCTACAGCAAAGTCTTTAAGCATAGGACTAGCACAGTGCTGTCCACGCTGAGCTGTTAAACGACAAAAGCCATTTTCCACTCCTGGCACAATATTACAGCTTTGAATTGGTAAAATACCAAACAAGCCAACCTGAAATGAGAAAAAAACAACCCCGACACAGTGTCTCGCTCTAAATAGAATTTTTTAAAGAGGTATAGCTTTATCCAGGTATAAAGGAGCACCCAGTATAAGTCAAAACATTACCCTTTCAGGCATAGAGTGACGCCTAAATAATGCAAAAAAGAAGCAGAGAACTCTGGGTAGTTCTCAAGTATAGGTGGAAAGCAGCTCCTTTATAGAGCACTCTCAACACCAGCAACACTCTAGATCGGCTCACCTCAAATGTCTGGTTTTCTATCAAAGTCTTTAAGCATAGAATTAGCACAGTGCCAGCCATGCTGAGATAGAAAAGGACAAAGGGGCATATTCACAAGGACTTATCGCCAAGTTATCTTCACTTTAGCGCAGCAAAAGTGGCAAAAGAATTACCGCCCCATTCGCAAGCTGGTGCTAACTGCCTACATCACCACATAACCCGCGATAGCTGCCGCAAAAAACATCGCCACGGTTGACACCGCCAACTAACGCTAATGAGATGCAGAATAGGCGTGTCTGTGCAAAAACACATGAAAAGACAACACCGCGCGATTCTAAACGGACAGCCAGATCTGCGATGCGAGTCAAAAACCGGCGATAAGCCGCGGTAGCAGCAGGTATTTAACACCTGCCTTTTGCTGGTGCTAAGCAGGAGGACCACCTGCAGTATGAAAGGGAGCCCAGACCAGAGCCACACCTGAAGACCAACAGACGCCATGGAGCTACTTATCATGCAGCTCGGAGACCCAAGAGGGCCACAACACCCACCTCCACCACCCCCAGGACCCACCCCGCCCCCCCGGACTACCACAGAGGGAGCGTAGACAAAGACAGCGGACCTAACATAAACGCACCAGCCTCACAGACCTAATGCCAGAGGAGGTCATTGCCCACTACAGGCTCAAATGGACAACCATCCTCCGCATCCTGACCCACATCGCCCACAGGCTGACGGTACCAACACAGCGGAGAACCAACATCCCTCCGCAGACAAAGCTGCTGGCTGTGCTGCACATGTTGGCCTCTGGTACCTTCCAACCCACAACTGCCAGAGTCGGAGGAGTCTCACAGCCAGCCCTATCTAAGTTCATCACACCTGTCCTGGATGCCATCATCAGCCTGGTACCCCAGCACCTTCACTTCCCCCCCACTGCGCAGGAGCAGCTGGAGACCAAGCAAGGCTTCTACACCTTAGCTGGATTCCCTCACGTGTAGGGGGCTATTGACTGCACACATGTCCTACTTGTGCCCCCTGCCGACTCTGCACACAACTACCGCAACAGAAAGCACATGCATTCCATCAATGTGCAGGCAATAGTGGACCACCGGGGACTCTTGACCAATGTTGTGGCCAACTACCCAGGCATTGTGCATGATTCATTCATCTTCCGACAGTCCATCATCAACCAGCGCTTCCAGGATGGCACCTATGGAAATGCATTGCTCGTTGGTAAGAACCAAATGAACACACCACACACCTCAACTCCACAGTCATGCAACTCACGACTCTGGGAATGGGCAAGCAGCAAAATATCATGCAACATGCCACACAACATGCCAACCGATCAGACACGACAACACAACTCAATTGGGAACCTGGGCTTGCCATGTACACAACCCAGCTACTGCATGGCACCACAGCCACACAATAGAGGAATGTGTGGAGATGTTGGAAGCAGGCATGTGCGCGGGTGGCAAGTGACTAATGAATGAGTACCTACCCAATGACAAGTGCGGCGTGGATGTGCTGGACAGACTTGAGTATGCAAACCACGGAAATGTCCATGTGGACATTAACTGCTGGTGCATGGAGCGTAGTGGCCAGTGGACGCTACCATGTCACCACAGGCTGTGTGGTAGAACACGGTGATGACGCTCGTTACGTCCCCCCCTGCAGGCAAGGGCGCAGTGGGTTGGCCCTGCGTACGCCAGGCCTGCGTAGGGGTGTGAATAAAAACCCTGTCGCTCTGGGAGTGGTCCTCTTCCGGAATGGCCAACGTGTCTGCCAGGGCGGCGCCTCTCAGCCCGCCATGAGGCCGACGCCGTGAGCGGCGGGGCCTGTGACCCTGTGTGCCTGCTGCACCCCAGGCCGCTGGTCCCCAGACCTGTCTTGCCTGCCCCAGCGCACCAAGGTCGCTCCGCTCACCTGCCGACACCGGCGTGTGTCAAAGAGGGCCCACCACGTGCCGGTGCAAGCTCCAAGCCCCAGGCCCGCGACCTTGGCAGCCACCTCAGACCATCGCTGGCCTCCACGACGCAGGCAGCAATCCTCTCCCGTTGACATACCCCACCGGCTTACACTTCGGCCCAGTTGGTGGCACATATTGTACTGAGTCTTGAGTTTTGAATGGCAGTGACCAAATGTCTGTGGCAGCGTCCACATCACTATACTCCCTTCGATCGGTGAAGCCAAAGTCTGCATCGCAAGCACATGACACGTGTCTGTGGGCCCGTGCCGACCGCTGCACACGGACCACACAGCGGTCCAGTAGGTCCCACATCCAGCACTTTGTCGTGATTCATGAATGGCAGAGTCCATACCAGAGAAAGCATGGAGAGGAGTAGGAGGAAGATGCGGATCAGTCCTGATGTAAGCCGGATCCTCGTTATGGAGGTGACCGAACTCTAGCAACAACTGACCTGGGGCCACTAACCCTGTTCAACGCAAGCCGGCAACACGTGGTGCCACTAACCCTGTTCAACCAAGCCGGCGACACGTGGTGCCACTAACCCTGTGCAATGCAAGCCGGCGACACGTGGTGCCACTAACCCTGTGCAATGCAAGCCGGCGACACGTGGTGCCACTAACCCTGTGCAACGCAAGCCGGCGACACATGGTGCCACTAACCCTGTTCAACGCAAGCCGGTGACACACGGTGCCACTAACCCTGTTCAACGCAAGCCGGCGGTACGTGTTTGTGGGCCCCTGCAGACTACTGGCTCCAGCATGCACTGCGGGCCAGCCGGCCTCACACCAATCACATCAAGGTGGTACCAGCCAGGGCACGGCATCGCGCAGGCTGCACACATGCTCGGCTCTGGTGCCTCAGCCTCCGTGAGCCACACGTCATCGCCACATGACATTCCAATGCCGCGCGTGGGAGTACCAGGAGGAGCTGGCTGAACAGTGGTTGGTCCACGCACACCTCTGCCATCGGCCGACACTGCGGTCAAGTAGGTCCAACATTTGTGACTGGGTCTTGATTTCTGAATGACTGAGTACACACCAATGTACATGCCTCATCGCAGACTGCATCCCCTTGCACCCCTGGTGCCACTGACTCCGTGCGCCTTGAGTCATGGTCACTCTCTGGTTGAACTTTGGTGGCGTCTGAGTCTGTGGCCTGGGGGTTGTCGTCATCATCACCTGGCAGGTACGGACTTGGTGATTGGCATGAGTCTGTGGCATTCATATCACCCATGTTGCTGTTGCTGCTTGGTTGTGCCCTCTGCATCATGCCCTGGGGGAACACCTTCCACTGTCCCACGATACACTCAGCGACAGTCGCCTTGGACATCTATGTGGACCCACTCAGCTCTCATGGGCCTAACCCAGTGCATCGCAAGTCACCGTCCCGTGGCGGTGTGCCCGTGCCGGCCGCTATGCATCCGGGGCCACTAACTCTGTGCACCTCAAGTCATGGTCCCTTGCTGTTTGTACTTTGAACGTCTGATTGAGTGATGACTGTTGTAGTTGTTGCAAGCCCAGACAATCCCTGGGGGTTGTCTTACACTCACCCCATGCACAGCCAGCACAGGCGTCACTGGACTAGTGTGCCTGCCGACAGATCATGCCGAACCACCTATTGACTCATGTCTCTCTGCACTGTCACAGGTGATCAGGGATATGCACTCTGCCCTTGGATGATGACACCCCTCCGAGACCCGAACACACATGCCCAGAGGCAGTACAATGCATCCCATATACGCACCAGGGGCATCGTGGATCGCACATTTGGCGTGTTGAAGTCACGTTTCAGGTGCCTGGACATCACAGGCGGAAGGCTCCTGTACAGGCCAGACATTGTGTGCAAGATGATCGTTGCATGTTGTGTTTTGCACAACATCTGTGTACGCTCCAATGCCCCATGGATCCCAGTGCCAAATGCACCGGACGATGATGAGGACGATGGGGCAGGTGGCCCACACCCCACTGCAGCTGCAGCAGGAATAGCCCGTAGGAACACCCTCATTGCCAATTTCTTCACCTGAGAACATCACTTTTTGTCCGTCCTGTACAATGATGGGACAGTACAAATTGTCCACTGGCACTGCATGTGTAAATAAAACTGATACAGGTTACAGGTTGTACTCGTCCATTGTCATGTCACAGATTCCTGCGATGCCAGATGTGATTGGCCATTTTGTGCACGCATGCGGCACCAGTTGTGTCCTGTGTTCTGTTGTGGAAGTGTTGCAGTATGTACCACAATGTTGACGATGTTGGGGTGCTCAAATTCTTATGTGTGTATGTTGCACTGTGGCTCTGAGTCGCCCCTGCAGCTCTGAATTGGCTGCCACTCATCCCTTTCAGGCGGTGTGCCTTTCACTTCTGTGAGTCTACAGTGCTGAGATGTTGCTGACTTGAGTGAATGGTGCCCTTTGTTGTGTTGTGACTCATGGTCATGGTCGGTAGGCGGATGTGTAGTTGACGTCAGGGGTTTTCTGTGCACGTGAATGTGTCAGAGTGTGACCTGCACCTTTGCGGATCTGGCCCATACTCAGCCGCATCAGTGTCGTGGCCTGCACGTTGGACTGCAGCAATGTACTCGTCATGTAGTGCCTCTTGCATTGTCAGTGTGGCTGACGGATACGCATCTTCGCTGGGTTTCGTATGTGTGCATGTGTTGGTTGTGTGATTGGTGATGTGTTGGGTGGGGACCCCTTTGGGCACATGGTGGGTCTACTTGGTGTTTGTGTGTGTGCTGAAGTGTTCCAGGGGGATCAGGGACATGATCCGGAGTCATTGTGGGTGTGCAGTGTGCTCTGCTTAATTGTGCATGTGTGCCATTGTGCCCATCCCCCCGTCCCCCCACTCCCTGGTAGGTACTCACCCTATTGATGTTGTGTCAGGTCATGTTGAGCAGTGTCCGGGTCCTCTACTCCTGTCACCGTCTCCCGACTGATGACTGTGGCCACCATTTTCTCCATTTCATCCTGCTCCTGGTGTTCTGCTGGCCCGCCACCTCCAATGTGCGTTGCGGCTTTCATCTTGGCAGCGAGTTCCTTCTTGGGTTTGCCCTTCGCATCATTCCAGCGCCTCTTGTCCTCTTCCATTGTCCTCCTCGGCGAGGCAACGGCATTCTCATAGTCCAAGATGGTCTGCCATCTCAGCGTCTTTTTTGCCAATGACACGTTGGAGGTGACGTACAGTTGGTGGTGGTGTTCTATCTCATCTGTGACTTGGATCTGGGTTTCCTGCAGACTATACCCCGTCTTCCTCTCCCTCTTCTCATTGCCCCTCCACGACACCTGGCTTCCTGGCTGGGCCTCCGTGGGTCTTGTGGGTTTCACGTTGTCCTCTGCACTCGGTCCGGGTGCATCCTTGGTGCTCCGCAGTTCATCTTGTTTTTGGTGTGATCTTTTTGGGTGTTTTTCTTGTGCTTTTCCCCGCATGACGCGTGGGACTTGCTGGCCTCTCGCTAGTTATCACACAGATTTTATCGCGGTTGGGCCCATCGCAACTTTTGTCGCGTTGAGGTTTGCATTTTTATCTCCGTCGTGGTAGTTGTTTCGCGGACATTTGCCGCGTTCTCGTGCGATTACCGCACGGTATCGCCGTGTTGTGAATGCCACGTTGACACAGCTTTATTTTCCCGCGATGGACTGCGATGTGAGAAGTTGCGGTAAGCTATTTTGGCGATGTTTATCGCACGTTCTTGTGCATATACCCCAAAGTCTTTTGACATTTCTACAGCAAAGTCTTTAAGCATAGTTCTAGCTCAGTGCTGTCCACGCCGAGCTGTATAAAGGCAAAAGCCATTTACCACTCCAGGAACAATATTACAGCTTTGAATTGGTAAAATACCAACCAAGCCAACCTGAAATGAGTAGTGGGGGGAGAAAAAAACAGACACAGTGTCTCGCTCTAATTAGAACATTTCAGAGAGGTATAGTTTTGTCCAGACACAAGGGAGCACCCAGTATAAGTCAAAACAATACCCTTTCATGCATAGAGTGACGCTTAAATTATGCAAAAAAGAAGCAGAGAACTCTGGGTAGTTCTCAAGTTTAGGTGGAAAGCAGCTCCTGTATACAGCACTCTGAACACAAGCGACGCTCTAGATCTGCTCACCTCAAATGTCTGCTTTTCTATTAAAGTCTTTAAGCATAGGGTTAGCACAGTGCCATCCATGCAGAGATAGAAAAGGACAAAGTCTTTTGCCATTTCTACAGCAAAGTCTTTAAGCATAGGACTAGCACAGTGCTGTCCACGCCGAGCTGTAAAAATGACAACATTAATTTACCATTCCAAGCGCAATATTACAGCTTTGAATTGGTAAAATACCAACCAAGCAAACCTGAAATGAGTAAAAGCAACCCCCGACACAGTGTCTCACTCTAGTTACAGCTCTTCAGAGAGGTATAGCTTTGACCAGGCACAAGCGAGCAGCCAGTATAAGTCAAAACAATACCCTTTCATCAGCATATAATGCTAATTTCCTCGTATACCCATTTATTACAAAGGGAGTGATCTTTACATTCTGCCTTAGACTCTGGGCCAGGGGCTCGATATATATGTCGAAAAGAATGGGAGAAAATGGGCAACCCTGCCTAGTACCACGCTCTATTGTGACCACAGGGGAGAGGCTGTCATTGACCAAAATCCGAGCCCGAGGAAATTTATATATTTTCCTAAGGACCTCCCTAAAGCCGTCGCCAAAACCAAAAGCCTTCAAGGTCCTTCTTAAATAGTGCCAATTCACTCGATCGAAGGCTTTAGCTGCGTCTACGGTGGTGATTGAAAGAGGGAGGCCCCGCGCAGTTGCCTGATCGACCGCACCAATTAAGGTGTACACCAAGTCTGACATCTGCCTGCCCGGGAGGAAGCCCTTTTGATCTTCATGAATTATTGGCCCTACGACCTTACAGAGCCGGGCATTCAGAATCCCTGCAAAGATCTTGTAATCAGAGTTTAGTAATGAAATTGGCCAGTAAGACTGGCACTGGGTCGAATCTTTCCCGGGCTTCAGAATCAGCGTAATAACAGCCTCACGCCAAGAGTCTGGCAGAGGAGAAGTACCTCCTAGGATTTCGTTAAACAATTTCGACCAAACCGGAATGATTTCTTCCATCGTTAAAACATAAACCTCAGTTGGAATCGCATCGGCTCCTGCCGCTTTCCCTTTCTTGGCTTTATTTAGGACGGACAATATCTCACTCCCTGTTATATGTTGGGTAAGAATTTTTTGGCTGTCCAGATTTAATTTTGGAAGCTGTTTCTCATTGAGCCACCTATCAATGTCCGCTTCCTCGGCTAAGAGATCTTCACGATAAAGCCCCTGAAAAAATTCCGCGAAAGCCCGCTCAATATCCGCTTTATCCTCCGTAATTTGGGTGCCCACTTTAATCTTACTGATATAGTTGCAAGATTTATCAACTCTACTTTTCATGGCGAGAAGTTTGCCACAATTCTCACCCTGATCAAAATCCCTCATTTTGCTTACCTCCCACTTTTGAAGTAGTATCTCTTCAGACTTAAGTCTAAACTTCAGCTGGAGATCTTCCACTTTTCTTAGTAGGCTTTCATCCCCTACACCAGAGGGCCGCCTAGCCTTTAGATCTGCCTCAGCCCCTGCTAGCCGCATCTCTAAATCGGCCATCTCTTTTTTCTCTGATCTAGCCCAACCCACAGCTGCCCCTTTTAGCGTCCCTCTCAACCATGCCTTAAAGGCATCCCACACTATATGTAGGGAGGCTGACCCCAGATTATGCTGGATGAAGATAGCTGTTTCCCTCTTTATTAGGCCTGGGATAGATGGTTGAAGGAGAAGTCTCCTATTCAAAGTCCATCTCCTTGGAGAAAGCTCTGGGGGAAGTTCCAAATTCAAGGCTATAGCTCCATGATCGGAGAGGTGAATAGGAAGATATTCAATTAGGCTTACTTTAGCGAGTTCTGGATGTTCCATGAATATATAATCGATTTTGGAATAATGGGTATTCTTTTTACTGTAAAAGGAATACTCCCTGATGTCCCCCATTTTTTTCCGCCAGACATCACAAAGATTAAAATATTTTAATATTGTCATGAGATGGACTTTAATGCGCAGGGCTGCTTTCTGAATACGGGGGAAGATCTATCCAGCTTATTATCTAGAAGCACATTGAAGTCTCCATCTAATATAAGTGGAGCCTCAAAATCTGCCAAGGCAAGACAAAGATTACTCAGAGGAGTAGTATCATCCTCGTTAGGGCCATAATAACTAACCAAGGTATATTTAGCATCTTGACATTTAACTTCAGCTATTGCCCAACATCCTCTATCATCTACCTGTGTCTTAATAAGCTCAACTCCCGAATTCACTTTGAGAATTATGGCAACCCCCTTAGAGCAGCATTGTTGATCGGAAGCTACAATCTTGGCAACCCATCTATGTTTTCATTAAATTATGCCTTACATTCTGATTGTATCAGGTGAGTTTCCTGAATCATAAGGATCCTAGCTGAACTATCTTTGAGATACTGCAGGATCACACGCTGTCTTCTTCTGACTCTTAAACCATTAATATTCCAGCATAAAACTTCAAGAAATCTACTTCCTCCACGGGTGTATCTATCCCCCATCGTTGTCCTGGTTCCACCCCCAGCTCTGTCTACAGGAGGTTATTACGTCACATGAGTTCCCTATTACGGATTTATTTTTCTTCCCAATGCTCCCCACCAACACACGTGCAGCACCCACTGACCCCCCCGGACCCCCCACCCCTCCCATGGGAACCCTCCCTGATCTCTCATTGGCAATTAACAATTGTCATTTCGAGCCGGAGCCCACTAACCTCTTAAACAAAAACAAGAAAAAACGTAGTAACATCTCCACAAGACTGAACTCCCTTCAGACTATAAACTAAGGTTTATTTTGTGCCAAGAAACTGTCCACTTCCTCTGCGAACCTGAAATTATACATCTTGTTAGCCCATACTACTTTTAGAAAGGCAGGAAACCTTAACTGTACTTGAGCCCCAAGCTCTCTCAGTGCATCCATCCGCTTACCCAGCTCCCACCTTTTATCCTCTGTAACCCGCAAGATATCTGACCTTATTCTAAACGAACCATCTCGGACTTGTATAGTCTTAAGTTTAAGAGCAGCCCCAAGTAGCTGTTCCTTAAGTAGGTAGGATTGAATATATACTATCCTCAAATGTTAATATTACACTACCGGAGCTTCTTACTGAAGTCCAGGTTTTTGGGAAACTTTCTG
The DNA here is from genome assembly GCA_963921515.1 of Calotriton arnoldi. Lineage (NCBI taxonomy): Eukaryota > Metazoa > Chordata > Amphibia > Caudata > Salamandridae > Calotriton > Calotriton arnoldi. Next base: position 1,268,497 of record CAWUFW010004823.1, read on the forward strand.
GCTATGAAGTTAATAGTGATAAAACCGAGATCATGGCATGGAATATTACAGATCAAGGGGTGAAGTTTGCTAAGGAGCTAATATACCTTGGAGTGACAATAACTCAAGATCTCAGAGAGATCCTAAAAATTAACCTGGAAAGAGTTTCTAAGGAAGTGGATGTTCTATTAAAAAGATGGCAGAATATTCCATTATCCCACTATGGGCAGGTGAATCTGGTTAAAATGTGTGTGCTCCCGAAGTATGACTATCTGTGTAATAATATTCCCCTGGAGTTTGGTAAAGGTGACCTGCTTAAAATACAGGGCAAGATTTCTTCCTTCATTTGGGCAGGTAAAGGGATCAGGCTGTCTTGGAAGAAATTAAGACGCAAACTTACATATGGGGGGATGGGCTTACCAGATTTTCAGTTGTACTGCTGGGCCTACCAATTAAAAAACTGTAGGATGCTACTCCTTAGCCCAGATAGTTTGCTGATTGGCAGTATGTTTAAAGCCATGCTATCTGACGTAGAGGAGGTAGGCTTTATGTATAAATTTGGTACTCCTAAATTGTTTTAAAAAGTTCGGTTGAAGACGTTGTATACGGCAGCCAAGCTCTGGTCGGACTGTCGGGTCTGTTTGGGTCTCTCCTACTATAGTGACAGGGCCCCAGTGTGGGACTCTCCTGGAACACCGGAATGTCTTTTGGACACCCTAGTTCAGCCATTAAAAGAGGTGGGAGTCAAACACTGGAAGGACATTGTGGTGGGTAATAACTGTCTCCCCTGGGACTTTTGGAGGAATCTTACCAGCGGTGCTCTTTCCAGGTTTAAGTTTTACCAAATCTCATCATGGTGTAAGAGTCAACATTGGCCATCCTTGGAAGACAACTCTATGGAAAATGAGCTACAAGATCTGACCCCAAAAAAGAAAGAAGTAGCACAATGGTATAATCATCTCCTTGCTGCTGTTGACAGGAAACTGGAACATCCATACGTGGTCTGGGAGAAGTACTTGCTGAGCGAGGAGCTGAAAGATCTCTGGCAAGTATCTGTAGACACACTTTACCCATTGATTAAATCAGCCTCACTCAGGAGAAACCACTTTTTTACACTCCACAGGATATATTGGTCCCCACTTAAAATATTCAGAATGAAAGGCAGTGGAGAAGCCAGGTGTTTGAGATGTGGTGCCCAGAAGGCGGACGATATCCATGTGTTTGTTTCCTGTCCTAAGATCCAAGAATTCTGGGGAAATGTGGGTAAGACACTCTCCAAGGCTCTGGGTATCGAGGTTAAGGTAAGCCCTACTCTAATCTTATTTGGCACTGTTTTGACGCCTGAAGGGGTGTTAGGCTCCATAGGCCCCATGGGGTTACAGAATAAATTGGTATTTTATCTGATTCTGTTAGCTAGAGAGAGATCTGTAAACTATGGTGTCATGTGATGCCCCCAACGTAGAGTGCTTGGTGGAACTCAGTAAGATACTATAGAGATTTAGACCAGAAGGTCAATGCATACAGAGAAAGATCAGATCCTGGGTTATTTTGGAATTTGTTAGATGATTTAGATCCTGATTAAATCAGTCTAGTTTACAGGATAAAGCTCCAATGATTATACCTCTTGGTCAGCTCAAGATGTGTGCTGCGGGTGGTCCCCGTAAGAACATCAGCTGAGATTGGAACCACAAAGTTATAAGCAGCAGGGGTGGATCAGGCCGAAAAATTGCTATAGCTACAGAGGTCATATGAGGAAAAAACAAAAAAACAAAAAAAAAACAATACCCTTTCAGGCATAAAGTGACGCATAAATTATGCAAAAAAGAAGCAGAGAACTCTGGGTAGTTTTCAAGTTTAGGTGGAAAGCAGCTCCTGTATAGAGCACTCTCAACACCAGCAACACTCTAGATCTGCTTACCTCAAATGTCTGCTTTTCTATCAAAGTCTTTAAGCATAGGATTAGCACAGTGCCATCAATACCGAAATAGAAAAGGATAAAAGTATTTTGCCATTTCTACAGCAAAGTTTTTAAGCATAGGATTAGCACAGTGCTGTCCACACAGAGCTGTAAAATGACAAAAGCCATTTACCGCTTCTGGAACAATATTATAGCTTGGAATTGATAAAATACCAAACAAGTTATCATGAAATGAGTAAAAGATACCCCGATACAATATGTCACTCTAGTTAGAGCACTTCAGAAAGATATAGCTTTGACCAGACACAAGGGAGCACACAGTACAAGACAAGACAATACCCTTTCAGGAAGAGAGTGATGCATAAATTATGCAAAAAAGAAGGAGAGAACTCTGGGTAGTTCTCAAGTTTAGGTGGAAAGCAGCTCTTGTATAGAGCACTCTCAACACCAGCGACACTCTAGATCTGCTCACATCAAATATCTGCTTTTCTATCAAAGTCTTTGAGCGTAAGATTAGCATATTGCCATCCATAATGCATAAATTATGCAAAAAAGAAGCAGAGAGCTCTGGGTATTTTTCAAGTTTAGATGGAAAGCAGCTCCTGTGTAGAGCACTCTCAATACCAGCAACACTCTAGTTCTGCTCACCTCAAATGTCTGCTTTTCTATCAAAGGGGCAGATTTACAAGCCCCTTGCGTCATCTTTATGACCCCGTTGCGTCACTTCTGTGACGCAGTGGCGTTGTAAACCATGCGCCTCTATGCGACAGGTTTACAACGTGACGCATCTAGTGAGATGCATCACATTGTAAAGCCCTGCGCTACATTATACCTGCGTCAGATATAATGTATGCAGGGTGGGCGTTCCGTCACAAGGAAGCCCCGTAAAAGTGACGCAGTGAAATCTACAAGATTTCACTGAGTCACTTTTACGCCCATGCTGCGTCAAAACTTTACGCCTGTTTGTAGCAGGCATAAGGAGAGACGCAGCATTGCAAGCATAGGATGCCCCTGAGCAGTGCTGGAGTTGCATCGCGCTTGCGACATGACTCCAGCACTGCGTCACCTATATGCAGACAGATGCGTCTGTCTCTCCTTGCGCCACGGTGCGCCACATTTTAAATGCGGCACATCCATGGTGGCGCAAGGGGTTCCTAACGTCACGCAAAATAACTGGCGCATCCCTGCTGATCTACAGGGATGCGCTAGTTATTGCAAACCTGCCCCAAAGTCTTTAAGCATAGGACTAGCACAGTGCTATCCACACCGAGCTGTAAAATAACAAAAGCCATTTACCACTGCAGGCACATTATTACAGATTTGAATTGGTAAAATACCAACCAAGCCAACCTGAAATGAGTAAAAGCAATCCCCAACACAGTGTCTCGCTCTAGTTAGATCTCTTCAGAAAAGAATATCTTTGTCCAGTCACAAGGGAGCACCCAGTGTAAGTCAAAACAATACCCTTTCAGGCATAGGGTGATACATAAATTATGCTAAAAAAGAAGCAGAGAACTCTGGGTAGTTCTCAAATTTAGATGGAAAGCAGCTCCTGTATAGAGCACTCTCAACACCAGCGACACTCTAGATTTGCTCACCTCAAATGTCATCTTTTCTATCAAAGTCTTTAAGCATAGGATTAGCACAGTGCCGTCCATGCCGAGATATAAAAGGACAAAGTCTTTTGCCATTTCTACAGCAAAGTCTTTAAGCATTGGACTAGCACAGTCCTGTCCACGCCGAGCTGTAAAATGACAAAAGACATTTACCACTCCAGGCACAATATTACAGTTTTGAATTGGTAAAATACCAACCAAGCCAACATGAAACGAGTAAAAGCAACCCCCTACACAGTGTCTGGTTCTAGTTAGAGCTCTTCAGTGAGGAATAGCTTTGTCCAGACACATAGGAGCACCCAGTATAAATCAAAACAATACCCTTTCAGGCATAGAATGAAGCATAAATTATGCAAAAAATAAGCAGAGAACTCTGGGTAGTTCTCAAGTTTAGGTGGAAAGCAGCTCCTGTATAGAACACTCTCAACACCAGCGACACTAGATCTGCTCACCTCAAATGTCTTCTTTTCTATCAAAGTTTTTAAGCATAGGATTAGCATAGTGCCATCCATGCCGAGATAGAAAAGAACAAGGGGGCTTATTTACAAGCCCCTTGCACCACTTTTGCGTCATTTTTAACATGGGAAAAGTGACGTACGGGTGGCGCAAGGGGCTTGTAAATAAGCCCCTAAGGGGCATATTCACAAGGAGCTATTGCCAAATTAACGGCACATTTTCGCAGTCAAAGTCGTGATAAATTTACCCCCCCATTCACAAGCCGGTGTTAACAGCCCACAGCACCAGTTTACCCGCAATAGCAGCCGCAAAAAACATCGCCACAGAGGACCCTCGCAAATATCGCTAATGAGATGCAGAGTAGGCGTTCCCGTGACAAAAGCAAAGACAACAGCACACCTCAACATTCACAACGACCAGCCACATCCGCGATAAAAACACAAAACAGGCGATAAGGCACGTTAGCACCAGGAAATTTACACCTGCTCTGACCTGGTGTAAACTCGGACGGCAGCCAGCACCGCAAAAGGGAGCACAGCCCAGGGCCACATCCCAAGGGCAACAGATGCCATGGAGCCACACATCATGCGGCCCGGACACCCAAGAGGGCCACAACACCCACCGCCACCACCCCAGGACCACCCCTCCCTGGCACCACCCCCAACCAAAGACATGCCACATCAGCCACACCTAAACATGTACAAAATATTTCGCCTGATGCTGCACAATAACAACTGGTGACATGGATGTGTCGTCACAGAAATGACCAGCACACATTCACTTTCGAAGCAACAAATGAAAATGTATTAAATTGAACAACGAAATGAAATGAAGACACATGGCCGCTCCCCTCCGGACAATACGTAGGTCACAGCCTGTAAGACAAAAAAGATGATGAGAAGGTGTGTCCTGCGTGCATCAGAGGACAGAGAGAGAGCGAAGGAGAGAGAGAGAGGAAGAGAGGGAGGGAGAGAGAGAATAAGAGAGGGAGAGAGAGAGAGAAGAGGAGAAAGAGAGGAAGAGAGGGAGAGAGAGAGAGGAAGAGAGGGAGAGAGAGAGAGAGAAGAGGAGAGAGAGAGGAAGAGAGGGAGAGAGAGAGAGAGTGCCACCCGTGCGCACCCAGGCCACAATGCTCACCTGCTGCCACCGGTGTGTCTCCAACCACGTGCCGGTATGTAGGGCAGTTCACCAGGTTACACATCTCATTCAGAGCCGTCAGCTGAAACAGAGCCCAGATACATGACTGGCACAGTACACACACTTGCACAAGACAACATCGCCTGCCCGCTCATGCACACCCAGGCAGAGGCACCCCAACCCCTCCCGCCGCCCATCGGAGCATGCCCGCCCATGCACACCCAGGCCTCAATGCTCACCTTCTGCCACCGGCGCATAGACAGTAGGTCCCACCACGTGCCGCTGCAAGCCACAAGCCCAGGGCCTGCGGACATGGCACCCTCCACATCATGCAGCCCCGCTACGCAGGCCACCAGGTCTCACGTTTGGTGCTGGGTCTTGATTACTCCATTGCAGAGGACATACCAGTGCACCCGGCATCATCGCAGGCTGCACACCCGCTCAGCCTAATGGGTGCCACCAACTTTGGCATTCAGGAAGCGACGCCACAGGGCGGTAGGCCCATGCTGCCCGCTGGCTCTGGCCTACACTGCGGTCCTGCAGGGCACACGAGACCTGAGCTGTCCGGACTGCCGGGACGGGGCATCATCGCAGGCTTCACACCCGCTCAGCAGCTCAAGGTGCCACTGACTCAGTGCACCCAAAGTCACCGTCCCGTGGCGGGGTGCCTGTGCCGTCCGCAAGGCCTCGGATGCCACTAACCCGGTGCAACCCCAGTCTGCGCCACGTGATGGTAGGCCCGTGCCGTACTCCAGGCCTCGGATGCCACTAACCCTGTGCAACCCCAGTCTGCGCCACACGGTGGTAGGCCCGTGCCGTACTCCAGGCCTCGGATGGCACTAACCCTGTGCGCAGCAACTCATGGGCCCTATATGAGTGCGAACCGTGGGGCGTCCGTCATCCAGTCACCACCGGAAGAGGGGAATGTGACGTCGTCGGACCCTTATGTTGGCGGAGTCACATGGCCTGTGACGCCTGTGCCGGATGGGTGTGGTGTGTGTGAAAACCTGCCCTCAGGCAGTGGCCGTGACATGCTGACAACTAGACCAGTGACCCACACACCACCAGCGAGTACGGCTGCGACGGGTAGCAATCAGGGCACCCCCCTCGGTGCGTAAGCGGAGTAGACTGGCCTGCCGTACGCCGGACCAGCGCAGGGCCTGCAACAATGACTCTTGGGCTCTGGGCGTGGTCCAGTCCATGTCCGGACAAGGACAGCGTGTGTCCCTGCTGCAGTGTTCATGGAACCTGCTACACAAGATGCAATGTTGCACCCCCTTACTGGCATCCCACAGGATGAACATCATTGACGCAAGGGAAGGCACTGTCCCCACATTCATCCACACATCCACACAGGAATGACGTAAGACATCACACAGCAGTGCGTCACTGGATGTTTATTTGCACATGCAGTGCAGTCATGCAGCTGGAGTGGTACAGGGCAATGCCGAGCACACCACACAATATGGGCCCGTGGAGGGCCAGCCAGTGTCCGTCCCGGATTGACCTGTACTGCGGAAGAGGAAGGGTACAGTCCGCAGTCTGTCCGCCGTGTCATTGGTCGTCAAACAGCATGTGGCAGTCCATGTCGCTGTCCAAGGTGAGTGCCTCGGAGTGTATCGGGGGTCAGTGGTAGGTCTTGAGGCCATGTGCGGCACCAAGCAGAAACAGGCAAGGTGGCGGTAATGGATGCTAGTGGCTGACCCTCCTGACCACAGTCCCATCCACGTCCTCGTCCCCGGGTGTGTGCCCTGCCCCACCTGTGGGTGTTGCAGTGCCGGCTGCAGCACTGTGTGCCACTGACTCATCAGGGGCCAGAGGAGGATTGTCGGCCGCACTGTGTGGCAGTGACACATCAGTGCCGGAGTGGATACGCCTGCCGCACTGGGAGGCACTGACACACCAGGGGGCGGAGATGTGCATGGTGTGGCTCGGCCGTCTCCCTCTGGCCCTCCAGCACACGGCGTTGGAAGGCCATTTGCTGTTCCTGGGGGTCTTGGGAGGGTGCCGGGGCTGTGGGTGCCTCCTGCTGGGTGGTTTGGCTGGTGGGTGGGGTCTCATGGATGTAGCTGGGCTGCCCTGATCCTGGAGGTGAGTTGCGGAGGTGGTCAATGAGGTCTTGGATGGTTTGGATGTCGATGCTGGTGTTGTCCTCCTCCTTGTCATCAGTGAAGAGTGGCTGTGACTGCTCTGCAGGAGGTGTTGTAGATGCCCCTGCGATGTGAAGGGGAGATGGTGTATTACAATGTGTCCGCATGTATGTAGCCGCATGGTACAGGTTGACATTCAGACAGCATGTCATTGTACATTGTGACAGTGTGTAGGTCTGGGCGAGGACCCAGAGTGATTGTGGGTGTGCACTGTGCCCTGCTTGCATGTGCATGTGTGCCATTGTGGCCATCTCCCCCATCCCCCCAGTACCTGGTGGTCACTCACCCTGTTGCAGTTGTGTTGTGTTCTGTCGAGCAGTGTCCGGTCCCCCGACTCCGGCCACAGTCTCCACACTGATGACTGTCGACACCAGCTCCTCCATGTCATCCAGCTCCAGCTGTGGCGCTGGACCCCCACCTCCGGTCTGCGTTGCTGCCTTCAGGTTGGTGGAGAGTTTATCCTTGGTCTTCCGCTTGATGTCATTCCATCGCCTCTTGACCTCGTCCATTGTCCGCTTGTGCTCTCCGACGGCATTCACCTTGTCGACGATGTCCCGCCATATTCCATTTTTTATGCCCAATGACACGTTGGAGGTGACGAAGAGTTGTTGATGGTGTTCCATCACCTCCGTGACTATGATCCTGTTCGCCTGCGGACTGAACTTGGTCTTCCTCGTCTTCTTGTCCTTGACCTTCCCTGTCCCCGAGGTCCCTGGCTGGTAGTCCGGGGTGCTTGTGGGGTTGCGCTCGTCCTCTGCGCCTGCTCCGGCTGCCTCCATGGTGCTTGTGTGTTGGTCAGTTTGTGTGTGGATTTTTTTTCCTGCTTTTATGGAGGTTTCTGACGCCTGCCAGGTGTGTGTTGCAGGCCTGGCGCTGCTTGTCGCTTGTTTCCTCCTCATCGCGCTTTGGCCCATCGCATGTTTTTTGGTGTTGTGGTTTGTGTTTTTATCTCCATCGTGGTGGTTGTATCGCGGACTTTGTCCACGAGTACGGCATGCCATCGCATGGTACCGCCTTGTTGTGAATTCCATGTTGACAAGTGGATATTTTCCTGCGATGGGCTGAGATATTGAAAGTTGAGTTACGCTACTCTTGCGGTAGTTATCACACGTTCTTGTGAATATACCCCTAAGTCTTTTGCCATTTCTACCCCAAATTCTTTAGGCATAGGACCAGCACGGTGCTTTCCACACCGAGCTGTGAAATGGTAAAAGCCATTTACCACTCCAGGCACAATATTACAGCTTTGAATTGGTAAAATATCAACCAAACCAACCTGAAATGAGTAAAAGCTACCCCCGACAGAGTATCTCGCAATAGTTAGAGCTCTTCAGAGAGGTATAGCTTTGTCCAGACACAAGGGAGCACCCAGTATAAGTCAAAACAATACCCTTTCAGGTATAGAGAGATGCATAAATTATGCAAAAAAGAAGCAGAGAACTCTGGGTAGTTCTCAAGTTTAGGTGGAAAGCAGCTCCTGTATAGAGCACTCTCAACACCAGCGACACTCTAGATCTGCTCACCTCAAATGTCTGCTTTTCTATCAAAGTCTTTAAGCATAGGATTAGCACAGTGCCATCCATGCCGAGATAGAAAAGGACAAAGTATTTTGCCCTTTCTACAGCAAAGTCTTTAAGCATAGGACTAGCACAGTGCTGTCCACGCAGAGCTGTAAAACGACAAAAGCCATTTGCCACTCCAGGCACAATATTACACGTGCGGGAAGCCAGCTATGGCGTAGAAGCCTTGCTTGATCTCCAGCTGTTCCTGCGCAGTGTGTGGGAAGTAAAGTTGCTGGAGTACCAAGCTGATGATGGCATCCAGGACAGGTGTGAGAAACTTTGACAGTGCTGGCTGTGAGACTGCTCCGACTCTGGCAGTTGTTGGTTGGAAGGTCCCAGAGGCCAACAGGTACAGCACGGCCAGCAGCTTTGTCTGCGGATGGATGTTGGTTCTCCGCTGTGTTGGTACCGTCAGCCTGTGGGCGATGATGGTCAGGATGCGTTGGATGGTTGTTCTTTTGAGCCTGTAGTGGGCAATGACTTCCTCTGGTGTTAAGTCTCCGAGGCTGGTGCGTTTTCGGAAGGTCCGGTGTCTTTGTCTGCGCTGCCTCTGTGGTAGACCGGGGGGGAGCTGGTCCTGGGAGAGGTGGGGGTCCTGGCGGTGGTGGCGGTAGGTGTTGTGGCCCTCTTGGGGCTCCGAGCTGCATGATCAGTAGCTCCATGGCATCTGTTGTTCTTCTGGTGTGGCTGTGGGCTAGGCTCCCTTTTATGGTGCAGGTTGTTGTCCGACTTAACACCAGGTAGGAGCAGGTGTTAAATCCATGCTGCTAACGTGCCTTATCGCATGTTTTGTGATCTTATCGCCGATCTGGCTGGTCGTTGGGAATGTTGCGAAGTGGTGTTTCCATGGGTTTATGCACGGGAACGCCTACTCTGCATCTCATTAGCGTTAGTTGCCAGTGTTATCCGTGGCGATGTTTTTTGCAGCTGCTATCGCAGGAAAATTGGTGATATCGGCTAATAGCACCAGCTTGTGAACGGTGCGATGAATTTATCACCACTTTGGCTGCAATAAAGTGCTGCTAACTCAGCAATAAGTCCTTGAGAATATGCCCCAAAGTCTTTTGCCATTTCTACAGCAAAGTTTTTAAGCATAGGACTAGCACAGTGCTATCCACGCAGAGCTGTAAAATGTCAAAAGCCATTTACCACTCCAGGCACAATATTACAACTTTGAATTAGTAAAATACCAACCAAGCCAACCTGAAATGGGTAAAACTAACCCCAGACACACTGTCTCGCTCTAGTTAGTGCTCTTAAGAGAGGTATAGCTTTGTCCAGACACAAGGAAGCAGCCAGTATAAGTCAAAACAATACCCTTTCAGGTATAGAGTGATGCATAAATTATGCAAAATAGAAACAGAGAACTCTGGGTAGTTCTCAAGTATAGGTGGACAGCAGCTCCTATAAAGAGCACTCACAACACCAGCGACACTCTAGATCCGCTCACCTCAAATGTCTGCTTTTCTATCAAAGTCTTTAAGCATAGGATTAGCACAGTGCCATCCATACCGAAAGAGAAAAGAACAAAGGCTTTTGCCATTTCCACAGCAAAGTCTTTAAGCATAGAACTAGCACAGTATTATCCACACCAAGCTGTAAAAAGACAAAAGCCATTTACCACTCCAGACAAAATACTAAGCAAACCAACCTGAAATGAATAAAAGCAACCACAGGTACAGTGCCTCTTTCTAGTTAGAGCTATTCAGAGAGCTATAGCTTTGTCCAGACACAAGGAAGAACCCAGTATAAGTCAAAACAATACCCTTTCAGGCATAGAGTGACGCTTAAAGTATGCAAAAAAGAAGCAGAGAACTCTGGGTAGTTCTCAAGTTTAGGTGGAAAGCAGCTCCTGTATAGAGCACTCTCAACACTAGCGCCACTCTAGAACTGCTCACCTGAAATGTCTGCTTTTCTATCAAAGTCTTTAAGCATAGGAGGGGGCGCCAGGTGGCGAATAATCAAAATGGCCGCACACCTGAGAGGCTCTTGCTACTTGGCGGCATAATACTACAATAATCCTGGCTGCAGCAACGATATTTATTTAAAAACACGTGCCGCATGCCGATAATCCTCTCCTCTAGCCCCGTACTGACTTTCAGAGGAAATGGACATTCCGGGACTCCCTGGCGCCCGGCTGTGCCCCGGACACGGTACCACTGTGGATACTGCTGGAGGCAGGACCGACCTAGACCGTCACGCGAGCCCCGGGGATTCCACGTGGTGCCCAGGCCGGAGCGCACACACAAGAGGAATGGTGAGACGAGACTCGCTGACTCCCGGGGCAAAAGCTGTACCGGAAGATTTGGTCCCCCCCTACTCTATCAACGTGGGACCACATCACCGCAGAGGGGGGGCGTAGCTGCCACTTCAGACTGGTGAGTGTTGCGGACTCCTCGATCTCCTGCGTGCCCTGCGCTGACTCCGGGCTTGGCTGAGGCACGACAGTGGTAATCGGATACTTCAGGACTCCCTGGTGCCTGGCCTTACCTTGGACACGGTACCTAGGTGCGACGTTGCTTGAGGGTAAACCGGCCTCAATCGCCACTTGGGTCCCAGTGACTCTGCTGGAGCGCGCACACGCGGTGTGTGGAGGGATGAGGCCCGTAGATCCTCTGAGGCAAAAGCAGTACTGAGACACTTGAACCCCCCCTGCCTCATCTACGTGGGACAACTTTACCGCGGTAAAGGGGTGAAGCTGCCACTTCAATCTGGTGCACATTATGGACTCTGCAACCTCCCGCGCGCCTTACGCTGCATATGGCCCATGCTGGGACACGATGAGGGCTTAAAACATTATGTCGGAGGGAGCCTACATCGACTTAATTAGGCACTGCTACTGCATCGCTCACTTGCCTCACACCCCACATTGGAAGTGCAGTGGTATTGCCACCCGAGCACGCGGTGCCAGGGTTTTCAGTGGGGGTACGTACTACCACACTGAAGCTTCTACTGCCGACCGTTGGGACGCCTACCGAACACTCCTTACTCCTTATGTCACTTCAGCGATTTTACGAACTGCCTGGCCACGGTGAGCATGGAGAAATGCACATGCCTCCACAGGATGAATGAAACTGCCATGTCTATTGTGATGAGAAGGCCACATGTCACGTAGCTCTGATTGTCGCTCATTGTAGTGAAGCGCGGGCTGAGTAGGTGAGGCCACAAACCCCACAGAGAGGAGCAACACTGGGCATTACTGTGACACCGTAGTATAGTCGGGAGGGACATACCCGGCATACTTTTGTAGGTGAAATGAGGACTGCTTTGCTTGAACACACGCCGTCCTACCTTCACCTCCAACAGGCCATTCTTACTGGTCCCCTCCTTGTCTGGGCCACCTACATCGCACCTTAACTACTGTATATTGGGGAAAGCGGACGGCAGGCAATCCAAGCTACCCTTTGAAACTAAAAAAGCCACAAAGCGCTCCAGCTCGGATGACCCGGACCAGACTAATGCGGAGCGAGCACCAGAACCGTTGGTCACTCAGGATGACGATGTAAAAAGTCTACTACTTGCTATGCAACAAAGTCTCTCTGCCATCTTGAGCAAAATGGATTCCATGAACAATCGTATGGACTTCATAGTCCAAAAACTAGACAAACATGATGAAAAAATTAAAGAGGCAGAAAGGCGGATCTCAGACAACGAAGACACTATGGCGCAGGTGAAACAACAAGTTACACAGATGGACAAGTTCCTCAAAGTAATTGCCGCAAAAAATGAAGATTTAGAAGCGCGCAGCAGGCGCAACAACATTCGAGTCATTGGGATTCCGGAGAGAACCAATACGGGGCGCATGGAAGACTTTATCGAACGCCTACTGACAGTCACGTTTGGCGCTGAAGCCTCCTCATCACACTTGATAGTGGAACGGGCGCACCAAGCGCTGGACCCTAGGCCCCCTCCAGGAAGCATTCCCCGTCCGATCATAGCCCGCCTACTTAACTTTCGAGATCGTGACATTGCCTTGAAACTGGCCAGAGAGAATAGAAACCTGCAATTCGACGGCGTCGAATTTACAATTTATCCCGATTTCACAGCCGCGGTACAGGAAGTGCGACGTAAATTTCTACCTGCCAAACAGAAGCTTCGCAAGGCGCAAATTGACTATGCTCTTATGTATCCGGCCCGCTTACGGGTCACTCACCAGGGCAAACAACATTTTTTCCTCAATGCGCAGCAGGTGGATGACTTCCTCAAGAACATTAAAAAATATTCTTCACACCGGGAAGATAGAGAACGCCCGCCCAGATCTCCATCTCCGATGACGGACTGATACACTGGCACGACAAATCTTACATCGTGATGTAAGGCACCATAAGTTGGTTTCAGGGACTACTCCTGCTCTGCCCTCAGGCTCTGGTCAGGAGCTTTCGGCTGCGGGGCGCAGTCCGCAGGGGTGGATGCATTGTGCATCGACTACAGATGGGCGGCCAGCGTCGGACTGGAGGCAGATAAGTAACACGAGAAGAACATTTGTGGTTGTTTGGGCAAGGCATACACTGTGACAGTAACATAAACTATGCCAATTACCCCCCTTCTCTACCTTCCTCTCCCACTGGGGAGTTGTTCCCAACAACTGCTGGAGACAGGTGAATATCGTCTGCCCTCTAGCGATCCCCGCTCGGGTGTTCCCCCTAAAGTTTAGAGGACTTGGTTTAGACTGTAATGGGCTGGGTGGTTTGGGTATTGGGTGGGCAGTATAATGCCGGCACGATTGGGGTGCTGTTGTGGGAGGGGGTGGGCAGGGAATTGTTGATTTTTATTCCACTTTTTGTTTTTGCTCAGCAGGTAGACTTGCGACTACACACCATGAGATACATGTGCAGCATTAAGTCCTATCCACATCATGATCCACTTAGACCGCTGATCTATGGTCCCATTAGTTTAGGTGCAAATGTTTCATCTGCTTACTTGGAATGTTAGAGGCCTAGGGGACCCCCGTAAGCGTAGGCAAATTTTGGCGTACCTTGATAGGCATCAAATTCACATAGCCATGTTACAAGAGAAACATTTCGATCCACACGGGGCTCCTGTATTTGCCAGTAAATGGGATGCAGATAGAGTCTTCTCCCCGTATTCTACGAACTCTAGAGACACAGTGATTCTTATCAAAAAGAATGTCCCTTTTATACTGGGAGGGACGAGCCATGATTCTCAAGGGAGGAGTTGCATGGTTTGGGGCAGGTTAGGGTCTCAGCCCGTCACGCTCGTTTGCTGCTATGGACCCAATACTGATGACCCAGACTTCTTCACCACGCTTTGGGGACAAATCCTTAATATAGGGTCCACGCACATTATTTTGGGAGGGGACATTAACACAGCATTTAACCCTGCCAGGGATAGATCCAACCCTCTTCCTCATCATTACACAAAAAAACATGGCCTATTGACAGATATGTTTTCTGACCATGGTCTTATCGATGCATGGCGTCATGTACATCCGAATATGCGGGAAGGTACGCACCATATAACAATGCACTCAACTTGGGCCCTCCTAGATTATTGGGTGGTCTCCCGAGGAGTGGGCTCGTGGATACTCAACGTGAAACACCTGGCCAAAACGTATTCTGATCATGCGCCAGCATGTTTGACGATAACTCCCCCTGATCCGATCTCCACTCCTCGGAGCTGGAAACTCATGCCGGAGGCTTTATTAAACACAGTCTTTAGGCTGAATTGGGAACAGAAATCACTGAATTTTTCCAGAAGAACATAGGCTTGGTCACACATGTAGGCATGGTCTGGGAGGCCTTTAAAGTCACAATAAGAGGCTTCTGCATAGCTAAGAGCTTTGGTGTTTTACGGGACATCAGGCGTAATTTGCAGAAACTTGAGGGTGAATTAAAGCAGTTGGAGGGTGCTATGGGTCACGACACAACTGGGATGCACCGGGTAGCATTCAGGGATAAGCTCTCTGACTACAAGGATACAGCTGAAAGGGAACTATGCTTCCGTGGGAAATACTTTACAGCCCGAAAATACGGGGAGGGTGAGAAGCCAGGCAAGGCTTTGGCGATGGAAATTCGCACACCCCGCTTCTCCAATCATGTACTGGAAATCCAAGATAGTGGTGGGACACGACATAGAGACAGTCAAGATATCCTTGCTGTATTCGTTTTGTTTTATTCCGACCTATACAGCACTCGCAGAACACAGTCTCCTGACCTACCTGCATTCCTGAAAGATATAGCTCTTGGTTGGTTAGGAGATGATCAGAGAGAGTTTCTGGCGGCACCCCTCGAAAACGATGAGATCCGGGCTGCTATTATGCAGATGAAGTCAGGGAGAGCACCGGGGTCTGATGGCCTCCCTATCGACTTCTACAAAACATACATTGACCAGTTGATCCCCATACTGAAAGAGGTCTATGAAGAGGCGCAGGAGCGTGAGGTCCTCCCAGGCTGTTTTAGAGAGACTGTCATTACATCACTTCTAAAGCCTGGTAAGCCCGCAGATCTGTGTGATTCCTACCGTCCTCTGTCTCTGATTAATAGTGATGCGAAAATCCTCGCCAAAATACTGGCAAACAGGCTTAGCCTGCTAATGGAGAAATTGGTCTTACCTGATCAGGCCGGTTTCATTCCGGGGAGGGCAACGTGACATAATCTTCGTACTCTCTTCTCTATCCTGCAAAATGTTGACCCGCAGCTGGCCCTGGTGGCAGTCTTTTTAGATGCCACGAAGACCTTTGATTCAGTTGAATGGGATTACCTCTTCGTCATACTTCAATGTATGGGGCTGCCCAAAGGATTTCTGTCTTGGATACGCCTCTTGTACACTCTTCCGGTAGCCAAGGTTCTAATCAATGGGCATACTTCTTCCCCCTGCCCCATCACTCGGGGTACCCGTCAGGGATGCCTACTGTCCCCTCTCCTTTTCGCGCTTGCGATCGAACCTCTTGTGACCAAAATTAGGCAGCATCATCAAGATAAAGCCCTGCGCTGTCAACTCCGTCCTATACTAATTTCACTATATGCGGACGACATCACCTTATATATTAGAGATCCCCAACAGAATCTCAACCCACTCTTGCGTGAATTTGTGCAGTTCGGTGGGCTCTCAGGAATACACATCAATTGGGCGAAGTCTCAGATTTTCCCTCTCACCACCTCGGGGAAAGTGTTCACACCGGACTTCCCAATAGAATGTTGTACGACAGAGGTTAAATACTTAGGGGTATACATCACTACTGATCGTGACAAGCTAATGCGCCTGAACTATGGCAGAGCGTTGGAGAGCATAACCAGCAGTGTCACGAGATGGATCACGCTCCCACTCTCTATGGCAGGGCGTACTTCACTCATTAAAATGGTCATTCTCCCAAAACTCCTGTATCTTTTTTTAAACATCCCGTATGACCCGGGTAGGCACTTCTTCTCCGCATTACGCTCGGAGCTGATACGGCTGACTTGGGAAGGCAAGCAACCTAGGCTACAATGGATATGCTTACTAGACCCTACTCCCAGGGAGGGTTCGATATCCCTGATCTAGAACTGTACTATCTTTGCGCACAGGCGCACTATGCCCACTATTGGTTTCATCCACCTAAATATATGCCGCAAGTGGCTACGGAGCACTGGCTGGCGGATCCTATCCCATTGGAAGGGGCTATACTGAGCTCGGTCACACCTTGTGAGAATGACCCGACACCAGTTACGTGTACGGTGAAAGCATGGCAACGTATTGCCAGATGAATGAATGCACGCACCCATGCTATACTCCCCTCTGCTACCCTTGGTTTACCACTCTAGGATGCCAGTACTGCAAGAAGGAGCTTTTAAAAAAACTAAAGCAAAGTTCAATATTACCTGCTGGGGGGATCTCTATTTAAATGGCAAGTTCTGCACCCTGCAGCAGTCGGTTGCTAATAAGACGCCCTCTCCGATGGACACTTTTCTCTACGTCAGACTCCGACAAGGCATAAAAGAAAACACTCCCGCATATCCGCAAGGACCTCCCTCGCTGCATACAATATTGCGCAGTGACGCCGCTTCACACTTGGTAGCGACACTATATCATAGCCTGTATGCCAGTCTGACTTCAGCTCGCTGCCCTGCCAGAGACAGGTGGACTTCAGACATAGGTCAGGACATAACTGACAAACAATGGGGCTATTGCTGCACGCAGACAGAATGAATTTCCTCCAGCAGCCGCTTAGGCATTACAAATTCCTGCACTGCACCTACTATACCCCTGCCAAAATGTACAGGTACAAATTGCGCGATAACGATAAATGTGACCGGTGTGGCATAGAGGCAGTGGACTTTCAGCATCTTGAGTGGGAATGAGGTGGTGTATAGGCATATTGGCGACAGGTGTTCTTCGCATTAGAACAGATGACATCACTACAGATACAGGCCTCCCCCCTGCTGGCTCTGCTTGGGTACACGGAGGATCTAAGTGTAACACATCAACGCTTTGTTTCCTTTGTTCTTCTGTTGGCCAAACGGAGAATAGCATGTAGATGGGGACGGGGCAGGGCGCCCAAGTTTAAGGACTGGATCAATGATATGATATTTTGGCAGGAACAGACATTCACATATGCCGTGCTCAACCCTTTAACTTCGCGCACTAGGGATATCTGGGCTCCCCTCAAAGCATACTTACTTGCACACCCTATTGATACCACGCACACGGCACATTCGCCCTAAAGCAAGTAAGATCTACGGGCATATTATCAAGAACGGTGTTAAAAATTATCGCCGGTTTAGCGGCAGAAAACTGCCGCTAAAGCGGCGATAATGGGCTTGATAATATGCCCTTGAGAATTCCAATAGAAGCCCATGGTCTGGTGTGAACATGGGCTTCTATTGGAATTCTCCAGGGCATATTATCAAGCCCATTTTCGCCGCTTTAGCGGCAGTTTTCTGCCGCTAAACCGGCGATAATTTTAACGCCGTTCTTGATAATATGCCCCTTAATGGCTAAAGTCATGCTAAGCTACACTTCTTGTACACGTTGGATCAGCAGCTGCAATTTCTGTTTAATTCGATATGCTATTTGATTGTCGAAGGAAGAATATCACATGTGACTGATGTTATATTGCTTACTGGCATTAATGAGGTTTCGGACGCTGCTATGTATTTTCATGCTTAGAATCCAACTGAATGAGCATGTATCTACCCAAGTAATGTATACGCTAAGCTGGGTTTATGTTCAATAAATTTAAAAAAAAAAGTCTTTAAGCATAGGAATAGCACAGTGCCATCCATGCCGAGATAGAAAAGGACAAAGTCTTTTGCCATTTCTACAGCAAAGTTTTTAAGCATAGGACTAGCACAGTGCTATCCACGCCGAGTAGTAAAATGACAAAAGCCATTTACCACTCCAGGCACAATATTACAGCTTTCAATTAGTAAAATACCAACCAAGCCAACCTGCAATGAGTAAAAACAACCCCAGACACAGTGTCTTGCTCCAGTTAGAGCTCTTCAGAGAAGTATAGCTTTTTCCAGACACAAGGGAGCACCCAGTATAAGTCAAACCAATACCCTTTCAGGCATAGAGTGATGCATAAATAGTGCAAAATTAAGCACAAAACTCTGGGTAGTTCTCAAGTTTAGGTGGAAAGCAGCTCCTGTATGGAGCACTCTGAACACCAGTGGCACTCTAGATCTGCTCACCTCATATGTCTGCTTTTCTATCAAAGTCTTTAAGCATAGGATTAGCACAGTGACATCCATGCCGAGATAGAAAAGGACAAAGGGGCATATTAGCAAGACCGGCGATACAATTATCGCCGTTTTAGCGGCAGGAAACTGCCGCTAAACGGCGATAATGGGCTTGCTAATATGCGTTATAGAATTCAATAGAAGCCCAGGTTAGATGTCCTGCACATCTAACCTGGGCTTCTATTGGAATTCTACAACGCATATTAGCAAGCCCATTATCGCCGTTTTAGCGGCAGTTTCCTGCCGCTAAAACGGCGATAATTTTATCGCCGGTCTTGCTAATATGCCCCCAAGTCTTTTGCCATTTCTACAGCAAAGTGTTTAAGCATAGAACTAGCACAGTGCTATCCATGCTGAGCTGTAAAATGACAAAAGCCGTTTACCACTCCAGGCACAATATTACAGATTTGAATTGGTAAAATACCAACAAAGAAACCCCGACACAGTATCTCACTCTAGTTAGAACTCTTCAGAGAAGTATAGCTTTGTCCCAACACAAGGGAGCACCCAGTATTATTCAAAACAATACCCTTTCAAGCATAGAGTGACGCATAAATTATGCAAAAGAAGCAGAGAACTCTGGGTAGTTCTCATGTTTAGGTGGAAAGCAACTCCTGTATAGAGCACTCTCAACACCAGCGACACTCTAGATCTGCTCACCTCAAATGTCTGCTTTTCTATCAAAGTCTTTAAGCATAGGATTAGCACAGTGCCATCCATGCAGAGATAGAAAAGGACAAAGTCTTTTGCCATTTCTTGCGTCACTCTATGCCTGAAAGGGTATTGTTTTGATGTATACTGGGTGCTCCCTTGTGACTGGACAAAGCTATACTCTCTCTGAAAAACTCTAAATAGAGCGAGATGCTGTGTTGGGGGTTGTTTTTAATTCATTTCAGTTTGGGTTAGTTGGTATTTTACTAATTCAAAGCTGTAATATTGTGCCTGGAGTGGTAAATGGCTTTTGTCATTTTACAGCTCGTCGTGTACAGCACTGTGCTAGTTCTATGGTTAAAGACTTTGCTGTAGAAATGGCAAAAGACTTTGGGGCATATTAGCAAGACCCACGTTAAAATTATCGCCGTTTTAGCGGCAGGAAACTGCCGCTAAAACGGTGATAATGGGCTTGCTAATATGCGTTATGGAATTCCAATAGAAGCCCAGGTTAGATGTCCTGCACATCTAACCTGGGCTTCTATTGGAATTCTATAACGCATATTAACAAGCCCATTATCGCCGTTTTAGCGGCAGTTTCCTGCCGCTAAATCGGCGATAATTTTAACGTGGGTCTTGCTAATATGCCCCTTTGTCCTTTTCTATCTTGGCATGGATAGTACTGTTCTAATCTTATGCTTAGCGATACAAAAGGGGATGATGGACGGAACGTTTGAGCCAATCAAACACTCACCCCCAGTCAACTGATCTGGGTTTAATCCATCATCATTCTTTAGCTCACTCCACCACCCCAGTTCAGACATGGCCATATGCAAATCAGTCTGACCCTGTGCCTCATGGGAACAGTCCAGCCCGAACTGCCAAGCCATGTCTTCCCTGGACCGGAAACAAGCATCCTAGGACCGGTTTCTGGCATTCCAGCCGTCATCAGCCAGGCTTGCTTGAATCCAGTGGCAAAGTGAGCAAGGGACCCACGTCTGGGCATACCCCCGCCAACTTAGGGCGAACAAAGCGATACAAAAGGGGATGATGGACGGAACGTTTGAGCCAATCAAACACTCACCCCCAGTCAACTGATCTGGGTTTAATCCATCATCATTCTTTAGCTCACTCCACCACCCCAGTTCAGACATGGCCATATGCAAATCAGTCTGACCCTGTGCCTCATGGGAACAGTCCAGCCCGAACTGCCAAGCCATGTCTTCCCTGGACCGGAAACAAGCATCCTAGGACCGGTTTCTGGCATTCCAGCCGTCATCAGCCAGGCTTGCTTGAATCCAGTGGCAAAGTGAGCAAGGGACCCACGTCTGGGCATACCCCCGCCAACTTAGGGCGAACAAAGCGATACAAAAGGGGATGATGGACGGAACGTTTGAGCCAATCAAACACTCATCCCCAGTCAACTGATCTGGGTTTAATCCATCATCATTCTTTAGCTCACTCCACCACCCCAGTTCAGACATGGCCATATGCAAATCAGTCTGACCCTGTGCCTCATGGGAACAGTCCAGCCCGAACTGCCAAGCCATGTCTTCCCTGGACCGGAAACAAGCATCCTAGGACCGGTTTCTGGCATTCCAGCCGTCATCAGCCAGGCTTGCTTGAATCCAGTGGCAAAGTGAGCAAGGGACCCACGTCTGGGCATACCCCCGCCAACTTAGGGCGAACAAAGCGATACAAAAGGGGATGATGGACGGAACGTTTGAGCCAATCAAACACTCACCCCCAGTCAACTGATCTGGGTTTAATCCATCATCATTCTTTAGCTCACTCCACCACCCCAGTTCAGACATGGCCATATGCAAATCAGTCTGACCCTGTGCCTCATGGGAACAGTCCAGCCCGAACTGCCAAGCCATGTCTTCCCTGGACCGGAAACAAGCATCCTAGGACCGGTTTCTGGCATTCCAGCCGTCATCAGCCAGGCTTGCTTGAATCCAGTGGCAAAGTGAGCAAGGGACCCACGTCTGGGCATACCCCCGCCAACTTAGGGCGAACAAAGCGATACAAAAGGGGATGATGGACGGAACGTTTGAGCCAATCAAACACTCACCCCCAGTCAACTGATCTGGGTTTAATCCATCATCATTCTTTAGCTCACTCCACCACCCCAGTTCAGACATGGCCATATGCAAATCAGTCTGACCCTGTGCCTCATGGGAACAGTCCAGCCCGAACTGCCAAGCCATGTCTTCCCTGGACCGGAAACAAGCATCCTAGGACCGGTTTCTGGCATTCCAGCCGTCATCAGCCAGGCTTGCTTGAATCCAGTGGCAAAGTGAGCAAGGGACCCACGTCTGGGCATACCCCCGCCAACTTAGGGCGAACAAAGCGATACAAAAGGGGATGATGGACGGAACGTTTGAGCCAATCAAACACTCACCCCCAGTCAACTGATCTGGGTTTAATCCATCATCATTCTTTAGCTCACTCCACCACCCCAGTTCAGACATGGCCATATGCAAATCAGTCTGACCCTGTGCCTCATGGGAACAGTCCAGCCCGAACTGCCAAGCCATGTCTTCCCTGGACCGGAAACAAGCATCCTAGGACCGGTTTCTGGCATTCCAGCCGTCATCAGCCAGGCTTGCTTGAATCCAGTGGCAAAGTGAGCAAGGGACCCACGTCTGGGCATACCCCCGCCAACTTAGGGCGAACAATCTTATGCTTAAACACTTTGATAAAAATACAGACATTTGAGGTGAGCAGATCTAGAGTGTTGCTGGTGTTTAGAGTGCTCTATACAGGAGCTTCTTTCCACCTAAACTTGAGAACTACCCAGAGTTCTCTGCTTCTTTTTGCATAATTTATGCGTCACTCTATGCCTGAAAGGGTATTGTTTTGACTTATACTAGGTGCTCCCTTGTGTCTGGACAAAGCTATATCTCTCTGAAGAACATTAACTAGAGTGAGACACTGTGTTGGGTGTTGCTTTTACTCATTTCAAGTTGGTTTGGTTGGTATTGTGCCTGGAGTGGTAAATGGCTTTTGTCATTCTACAGCTCGGCGTGGACAGCACTGTGCTAGTCCTATGCGTAAAGACTTTGCTGTAGAAATGGCAAAAGACTTAAGGGTGTATTTACAAGCCTGTTGTACCACCCGCACGTCACTTTTCCCATGTTAAAAATGAAGCAAAAATGGCGCAAAGGCCTTGTAAATAAGCCCCCTTGTCCTTTTCTATCTCGGCATGGATGGCACTGTGCTAATCCTATGCTTAAAGACTTTGATAGAAAAGCAGACATTTGAGGTGAGCAGATCTAGAGTGTCGCTGATGTTGAGAGTGCTCTATACAGGAGCTGCTTTCCACCTAAACTTGAGAACTACCCAGAGTTCTCTGCTTCTTTTTTGCATAATTTATGCGTCACTCTATGTCTGAAGGGATATTGTTTTGACTTATACTGGGTGCTCCCTTGTGTCTGGACAAAGCTATACTTCTCTCAAAAACTCTAACTAAATTGAGACACTGTGTCGGTGGTTGCTTTTGTTTGGAATTTTACCAATTCAAAGCTGTAATATTGTGCCTGGAGTGGTAAATGGCTTTTGTCACTTTACAGCTCGGCGTGGACAGTACTGTGCTAGTCCTATGCTTAAAGACTTTGCTGTAGAAATGGCAAAAGACTTTGGGGGATATTCTCAAGAACATGTGTTAACTATCCCCAAAATTGCATAACGCAACTTCTCACATTGCAGTCTATTGCGGGAAAATAACACAGTGTGAATGCAGTATTCACAACCTGCTGGCACCATGCGATAGTCTCACGATAACACGACAAATGCCTGTGTTAAAATGAACGCGAAGCCCAAAAAATGCAAAACACGAATGCGGAAAAAGCTGTGATGACCCCAATGGCGATACAAAAATCAGCGAAAACCAGCGACAGGCCTGCGATTCCCACGCGCCATGCGTGAGAATGCACTATAAAAGCAGACAAAAAAAAAGACAAAAAAATGCAACTGCGTAGCACCATGGACGCACCCGGACCGAGTTCAGAGAACAACGCGAACCCCACAAGCCCCACAGACAATCAGCCAGGAACCCCGGGGCCGGAGAAGGGCAAAGAGAAGAGGAAGAGGAAGATGGGGTTCAGTCCGCAGGAAAACCGGATCATCGTCAAGGAGATGACCGAACACTACCAACAACTGTACGTCACCTCCACGGTGTCATCGGCAACACAAACGGAAATATGGCAGTCCATCGTGAACACCATGAATGCAGTCGGAGTGTCGAGGAGGTCAATGGGGGAGGTCAAGAGACGCTGGCATAATGTGAAAAGCCAAACCAAGCAGAAACTCGCTGCCAACCGGAAGGCAGCAACGGCGACTGGAGGTGGGAGTCCTGCGCCACAGGAGGAGCTGGATGAGCTGGAGGAAATGGTGGCCACAGTCATCAGTGCGGAGACGGTGCAAGGAGTTGGGGTTCCGGACACTGCTCGACATGACGTGACCCAACAGCAACAGGGTGAGTAACCACCAGGGACTGGGGGGACGGGGGGAGACGGGCACAATGGCACACATGCACAATCAAGAATAGCACACTGCACACCCACAATGACTTTGGAACCTGTCCCTGATGGCCTTGGTACACTGCAGCACACATAGAAACACCAAGTAGGCCCCCATCCACCATGTGCACAAATGCCCCCCTCACCAATCTAACAACCTACCCATGCACATGTGCTGAACCCAGCAAAGCAGCGGCTCTGTGAGCCACACTGACAATGCAAGTGACACTGCATGACCAATAGCATGGCTGCAGTCAAAATACATGACATGGTGCATGCCATGACACTGAGGTGGCCCAGTGTGGATAACATCCTCAAAGGAGCAGGTCACACTCTGACACATCCACGTGCACATACAACCCCTGACGTCAACAACACATCTGCAGACAAACAATGCACAAGAGTACAAAATCTGTACAGGAGCACAAATGACCCAAGTCGCCAACATCTCAGCACCATAAAAGCACACAAGTCAAAGGCACACCGCCTCAAAGGGATAAGGGGCCGCTAAATCAGAGCTGCAGGGGCGACTCTCCCACAATGCAGCCTCACACATAGCAATCACAGCACATCAACATTGACCACAATGTGGTAGGAAGTGCCACACGTACACCACAGAACAGAGGACACAACTGGTGCCGCATGTGCGTAGAAAATGGCCGATCACATCAGGCATAGCAGGAAACAGTCAGATGACAATGTACAAGTACAACCTCACATCCGTCATGTAGTCAGAATGTCCACTGTCCCCCATCAAATACCCAGCTCCTCCAAAACAGTCACAATGTACATTGTCATGCAGTCAGTATGTAAACATGTACTATGCGTGCACATACATGGAACACACTGTTAACCTGCATCTCCCCTTCACATTGCAGAGGGACAATCAACACCTCCTGCAGAGCAGAGCAGACATCTCTTCAGTGATGAGGAGGAGGAGGAACCACTGGCCATCTGCTCCGACACCCTCCAGCGGCTCGTGGACAGCCTCCGCACCCCACCTCCAGGAGCTGGGCAGCCCAGCTGCATCGAGGTGATACCACCCCCTGCACAGACCACACAGCAGGAAGCACCCACCACCACAGCTGGCTCCCAGCACCTCACCGAAGAACACATGGCATTCCAACGCCGTGTGTCAGACTGCCAGAGAGGGCTGGCTGAACAGGTGCGGGTGGGTTTCGACCTCATGGCAGCCAAACTAGATGCCATACGTGGGTGTCTCAGTCCCATCAGGGACCACTTACAGTCCCTAACGGACACCCACAGTCCGGCCCATGCCCTACAACAATCCTTGGCTGACCTCGCTGGAGCCATTACTCGGATACAAGAACTGTCTAGGCAGAGAGGCTCCAGCGACGACAGCACAGAGTTGGCACAGATGCAGAGGACAATGGAGAACATGGAGCGGATGCAGGCAGGAAGGATGGCTGCCACGGCTGAACACCAGCGAGATGTAGCTGGGATCTACCATGCCCTGCAGATCCTCATCTTGCCATTGCTGCCACAGAGCCTGTCCCAGATGACTGCTGCAGGAACTTCGACACACACATCTCCACCCCCTGATGTGTCAGTGGCACACAGTGATGCAGCCATACCACCTCCGCCCCTGATGTTTCAGTGGCACACAGTGATGCAGCCATAACACCACCACACACACCTGGCACACCTGACACAGAAGACGTATCAGAGGACGAAGATGTGGATGGTAATGACTCTGTGTCAAAAAGGAGGTTGTAGCATTCATCCCCCGCCATATGGCCTGGTTCTGCTTGGTACAGCCCTCTGCATCATGCCCTGGTACAACACCTTCCACTGTCCCCCGAAAAACTCTGCGACATTCACCTGGACCCCGACATGGACTGCCATATCTGCTCTGGTTACCAATGACACAGCAAACAGGCTGCGGACTCAACCCTTCCTCTACCGATTAACTTGTGATCCCCTAAAGGACTCTGTTTGGCCCTCCACTGGGCACCCATGTAATGTGGGGTGTGCATGGCCATGTACTGCTCCAGCTCCGACACTCCACAGGATGTGAATAAAACATTCCAAATCACACAGATGTGTCATGTCTATGTTCAATCAAGTATAACAGTATGGATGACTGTAGGGACATTGATTGCACAAAAAGGTACACCCTGGGAAATGACATCAATGCGCATGTTTGACCGTGACACACATGGCCAATTACATGACTGTGGATGTGTGAACTAGCTGTGGCCTCATTGATCATGAACAACAATCTCGCAACCCCCCAACATAGCCCCACGTCCATGTATTAAATAGGGCTGTGTGTAAATATATCAAAGTCGGTAGGTGGCCTAAAGTAGTGTCCCACATCACATTTGACAACAGAACATCTCTTCGCATACCTACACACACTCAACTGTGTGGACACAGCCTGGTTTGATGGAACACATTGATCCACATGGCAAGAAGTTGGACACCAGACTCACATTGCTGAAGACACGTAAGCGCATAGGTCTACCAGCAACTCTCCCAACCACAATGTCTGGCTCACAGAGGTGGAGCTGGCAATAGGGACTCACCCCTAAGTGAAATGCGTCAGTCAGTCCCTCCCTGTGTACGGACAATGCTCATTGGAGCACACAATTTGGCATGCAAATCAACACTCATCACAGTTGAACACTAGTGAAGCTGCGTACACTTTATTAGCATTTGCGTGTCAGTACGGGCAAGACAAGGGCCACAACATGCAGACCAATGCATCATACACTAACAGGCAGCCAAGGAACATGTAGAGGTGCAAGACATGGGGAGGCACAAATGAACACCAATCATTACGGATGCTGACGGTCTCAGCCCACCTTGCCTTGCTGGACGAGTCATGTGGTGGTTGGCGAATGCTCATTGCACCGTGTCAGGGGACACCACTCACAGCCCATGGGATCTGCATAGTCCTGTACCACCGGACAGCGCTGACTGTCTGCTCTGCTGACAGTGAGCAGGTGAAGGAGTCCAACAAGGTCACATGTGGTACTACATTGCCATGAGTGTACTCTCCCTCCAGTGGTGTGTCAGGTTGAGGAACGTTGCCAGGCGCCGCTGTCCACTCACCTTGCACAGGTGTGTGTCAACCCGCAGTCTTGCACGCACATGCATTCTGAGTCCAGGTAAATGCAGACGTGTCCACTGTCATGGTGGGATGTGTGTCCATTTCCCCAAGATGCAAAAGGGTGTTGGGACCTGTGCCATGGGTTACAATCTTTTGTGGCTGCAAGAACGTAGTTACTCGTCCATGAAAGCGAGCACAGCTTCATGGTCAATCAGTTCCAAGAGTACGTCGTTGTCGACTTCAACGAACACAGGGGCGAGCCAATCCATTAGCTGGTCCGGACAGATGTGCTCTGTCTACACTGTTTCACCAATCCGCAACACAGCCCAATAGGGGAGCGCTTCGATGTGGTCACTGCTCACGAGGAATTGTGCAATCTCACATGCCCAACTGCCAGCACATATGCCCAATACCAAGGCATCCCATGAACTGGTATCACGGTTACACTCCTGGTCGTGGTCCAACAGGGGGCGCACACACAAGTCATAATCCACTTCATCTACCGTTGTGTTGGATAGGCAGACATCCATGGGCCACTCGAATATGCATGATCGGCAGTGGAACCAGGGCTGGACGCAGGTGACGTACGCAAGACGGAAGCTCAGACGGTAACTGATGCGCAACACTGCCAGTGGCAGTGCCCCCAACAAATGCAGCATTCGGTCACGGTACAGTTCCACGTGACAGGGGTTGTGCATGTGCCCGGGATGTTCTGACATTGCGTTGTTCGCACTCGTAGAACCGGCACTCTTCTGTTATGTGGATGATATGCCACAGCTCAGAGCAATGATTCGTATGAGTGTGCAAAGTTTGTACGTATGGGTTGTCCTGTACGTAAGTGTCAAGGCCTGTCAACGTACGCGCAACAGGCCTCAATCATGGAGGGTCCATGACTTGTGGTGCACAGGGTTAGTCGTCCCCGACGTCCGGCAGCCGTCACGGGCCTACCACCACGTGGCGCTGGCTTGAGTTGCACAGGGTTAGTCGCACCTATGAAGCTGAGCGGGTGTGCAGCCTGCGATGATGACATGTGCACTGATATGGTCTCTGCCATTGCTGACTCAAGACCCAGTATCAAGTGTGGGACCTGCTGGACCGCGGGGGTGTGCCGCATGATGTGGGGACTGCCAAGGCTGTGGGCCCCGGCCTTGGAGTTAGCACCGGCACGTGGTGTGCCCTCTTGGGGCCACACCGGTGGCAGCAGGTGAGCAGTGGGGCCTGGGTGTGCAGGGGCGGACATTCACCGCTGGGCGGAGGGAGGGGCTGGGGTGCAGCAGCATGTGTGCGCAGGGGCGGACAGGCGATGATGCCGTGTGCAATGAATTGGACTCTGCAATTATTTGTTGTGTACTCGATTTCAGAGAGGGGACCTGGTGGACTGCAGTGTAGGCCGGAGCCTGCGTGCGACTCGGGCCTACCGCCACGTGGCGTTGCCTCAAGGTTCACAGAGTTAATGGCACCTAGGGAGCTGAGCCGGTGTGCAGCCTGTGATGATGACGTGTGCACTGTAATGGACTCTCCCATTCCGAACTCAAGGCCCAGATTCAGGTGTGTGGCCTAGTGGGACGCGGGGCGGGTCCGCGTGATGTGGAGGCGGCCAAGGTCGCGTGTCCCAGGCTCGGAGCATGCACCTGCACGTGGTTGGAGACACACCGGTGGCGGAAGGTGAGCAGTGGGGCCGGGGTGCGCATGGGCAGCAGTCTCTCTCCCTCTCCCTCTCTTCCTTTCACTGTCTCTCTCTCTCCCTCTCTTTCTCTCTCTCTCTCCCTTTCTTTCTCACTCTCTCTCTCTCGCTCTCTCTCTCCCTTTCTTTCTTTCTTTCTTTCTTTCTCTCTCTCCCTTTCTTTCTTTCTCTCTCTCACTGTCCTTTGATGAGCGCATGACACACGTTCTTATCTCGGTTTTTTCTTGCAGGCTGTGACTTCCAGATTGTCCCGTGTGGATCCGCATGGATTCTTCAGTATTGTTGTTTTGTGTTGTGTATTAATAAAGTTGTGTTGTGGGAATTTCAAAGTTGAATGTTTGTTTCTCCTTATTCTGGACACACATGTATGTTTGTTGTTGTATTTGTGCGACATCAGGCTCTTTTTTTCTCGTGATTTCGTAAAGTTGCTGTGGCACATCTTTTCCGGGGTGGGTGGGCCGGGTGGAGGGCACAGGGGTGGGGGGGCCTGGGGGTGGTGGCGGTTGGTGTTCTAGGCCTCTAGGGTCTCCGAGCTGCATGATCAGAGGCTCCATGGCATCTGTTGTTCTTCGAGTGTGGCTGCGGGCTGGGCTCCCTTTTGTTGTGCAGGTAGTCATCCTGCTTAGCACCAGCAAAAGGCAGGTGTTAAATCCCTGCTGCTACCGCGGGTTATCGCCTATTTTTGACTCGCATCGCAGATCTGGCTGTCCGTTGTGAATCGCGCGGTGTTGTCTTTTTGTGTGTTTTTGCACGGACACGCCTATTCTGCATCTCATTAGCGTTAGCTGGTGTGTCAACCGTGGCGATGTTTTCTGCGGCTACTATCGCGGGTTATGTGGCGATGTGTGCAGTTAGCACCAGCTTGCGAATGGGGCGGTAATTCAATCGCCACTTTTGCTGTGCTAAAGTGCCGATAACTCGGCGATAAGTCCTTGTGAATATGCCCCTTTGTCCTTTTCTATCTCGGCATGGATGGCACTGTGCAAATCCTATACTTAAAGACTTTGATAGAAAAGCAGACATTTGAGGTGAGCAAATCTAGAGTGTCGCTGGTGTTGAGAGTGCTCTACACTGGAGCTCCTTTCCACCTAAACTTGAGAACTACCCAGAGTTCTCTGCTTCTTTTTTGCATAATTTATGCATCACTCTATGCCTGAAAGGGTATTGTTTTGACTTATACTGGGTGCTCCCTTGTGTCTGGACAAAGCTATATCTCTCTGAAAAGATCTAACTAGAGTGAAACACTGTGTCGGGGATTGCTTTTACTCATTTCAGGTTGGCTTTGTTGGTATTTTATCAATTCAAAGCTGTAATATTGTGCCTGTAGAGATAAATGGCTTTTGTCATTTTACAGCTCAGCGTGGACAGCACTGTACTAATCCTATGCTTTAAGACTTTGGGGCATATTATCAAGGGATTTATCGCCGCTTTAGCGGCACTTTTTGCCGCTAAAGCGGCGATATTTATATCGCCCTATTAGCAAGCTGTCTCTAACTGGCGTTAGCGGCAGCTTTTAGGCGTTAGCGGCTGGGGTTCACATCGCCTTGCATGTCAGCGATAATTATCGGTAATGACATGCAAGGAAGGCGTTCCCTACTAAAAGCGACTGGAAACAGTCGCTAACTCCACTACCCCCTATTAGCAAGGCAGGCAAAGCGATAAAATAATTCGCGCTAAGCGCGTTTATCGCTATATTTTATCACCTGCTAGTGAGGATGACTTACCTGTTTAAAGTATAGGAGGTGGATTCTAATGCTGAATCCACCTTAGCGATAACGCGAGAATATCGCTGCTTTTCCAGCGATATTCTCACATTTTGCCGCTATCGCTGGAAATATTATCGCTATGGAGATAAACCTTACTAATAGGGTGTTATCTCAGCGATAATTTCCAGCAATAGGCGGCGTTAACAAAAAACGCGCTAAGCGCGTTTAGCGATAAATATCGCTATTCCTTGCTAATATGCCCCTTTGTTTTAGAAATGGCAAAAGACTTTGGGGCATATTATCAAGGATCTGCGATAATTATCGCAAAGCGTGCTTAGGGCTGTTTTTTTTTAATCGCCGGCCATCGCTGGATTTCCTCGCCGTGACAGCACTGTATTATCAACGCGTATCACAAAAGCGATAGGAAATCCAGCAATAGCGTGAGAATACCAGCGCTAAATTAACTGCGCTAATGAAAAGCTTACTAATAGGTAAGTGTGTACTTAACTTAACAATCCACCCCCCATTGACAAGATGGTTAAGGCAAGTTGTTTTCAGGCGTTAAATTCCAGCGATAAGCACGGTTAGCGCGACTCCCTTATCGCTTCGCGGGCATTGATAATAAAGGGAAGTTGTGTTTGCAACTGTTTCAATCGAGTTTAAGTCAGGAACGCCTTCTTTGCATGTCATTAGCGATATATATCGCTGACATGCTTAGAGATAAAAAAACGGCCGCTATCGCCAAAAAACCCACGCTAAGGCCCGTTAGCTGCAGCTTGTTAATAGTGTGATAAAAATATTGCCGCATTAGCGGCAGAAAAGTGCCGCTAACACGGCGATAAAGGGCTTGATAATATGCCCCTCTGTCCTTTACTATCTCGGCATGGATGGCACTGTGCTAATCCTATGCTTAAAGACTTTGATAGAAAAGCAGACATTTGAGGTGAGCAGATCTAGAGTGTCGCTGGTGTTGAGAGTGCTCTATACAGGAGCTGCCTTCCGCCTAAACTTGAGAACTACGCAGAGTTCTCTGCTTCTATGCCTATTAGGGTATTGTTGTGACTTATACTGGGTGCTCCCTTGTGTCTGGACAAAGCTATACCTCTCTGAAAAGCTCTAACGAGAGCGAGACACTGTGTCGGGGGTTGCTTTTAATCATTTCAGGTTTGCTTGGTTGGTATTTTACCAATTCAAAGCTGTAATATTGAGCCTGGAGCGGTAAATGGCTTTTATCATTTTACAGCTCGGCGTGGACAACACTGTGCTAGCCCTAGGCTTAAAGACTTTGCTGTAGAAATGGCAAAATACTTTGTTCTTTTCTATCTCGGCATGGATGGCACTGTGCTAATCCTATGCTTAAAGACTTTGATAGAAAAGCAGACATTTGAGGTGAGTAGACATAGAGTGTTGCTGGTGTTGAGAGTGCTCTATACAGGAGCTGCTTTCCACCTAAACTTGAGAACTACCCAGAGTGCTCTGCTTCTTTTTTGCATAATTTATGCGTCACTCTATGCCTGAAAGGGTATTGTTTTGACTTATACTGGGTGCTCCCTTGTGTCTGGACAAAGCTATACCTCTCTGAAGAGCTCTAACTAGAGTAAGACACTGTATCGGTGGTTGCTTTTATTCATTTTAGGTTTGCTTTGTTGGTATTACACCAATTCAAAGTTGTAATATTGCACCTGGAGTGGTAAATGGCTTTTGTTATTTTACAGCTTGGCATGCACAGCACTGTGCTAGTCCATTGCTTAAAGACTTTGCTGTAGAAATGGCAAAAGACTTTGGGCCTCATTTATGAAAAGTGACGCATTGCTGCGTGAAAACAGCATTGCGTCACTTTTCATTGCACCATCCTTGCGACATGCTGGATGCGTCATATTTACAGTATGATGCATAATGTCGCAAGGAGTTAGAGATACGTCAGTATTTCTGAGTATCAGTAGGCGCAAAAATGATGCATTGCTGGAGTGTGTCACAAAAGAGACGCAACTTCAGCAATGGGTCATTTCACATGGGCAAGTCCTATTTCAAATGTGCCTGCGTCAGTCTTACGCCTGCTTTGAAGCAGGCGTAAGATATTGATGCATTTGCATCGTAGAAGTGGCACAGTGAAATCTCATAGATTTCACTGCGTCACTTCTACTAGGCGTACTTGCGTCTGAACGCCCACGCTGCATACATTATACCTGGCAGAAGTATAATGTGGCGCAGGGGTTTACAAAGTGATGCATCTACCTAGATGCGTCACTTTGTAAATATGACGCAACATGGTGCATTTCTTGCGCCGCTGGTGCGTCACAAAAAGTGATGAAACGGCAGTGCAAAAATGACGCAAGGGCTCATAAATAAGCCCCTTTGTCCTTTTCTATCTCGGCATGGATGGCACTGTGCTAATCCTATGCTTAAAGATTTTGACAGAAAAGCAGACATTTGAGGTGAGCAGATCTAGAGTGTCGCTGGTGTTGAGAGTGCTCTATACAGGAGCTGCCTTCCATCTAATCTTGAGAACTACCCAGAGTTCTAAGCTTATTTTTTGCATAATTTATGCGTCAATCTATGCCTGAAAGGGTATTGTTTTGACTTATACTCGGTGCTCCCTTGTGTCTGGACAAAGCTATACCTCTCTGAAAAGCTCTAACTAGAGCGAGGTACTGTGTCGGGATTGCTTTTACTCATTTCAGGTTTGTGTGGTTGGTTTTTTACCAATTCAAAGTTGTAATATGGCACCTCGAGTGGTTTATGGTTTTTGTCATTTTACAGCTCGGCGTGGAAAGCACTGCGCTAGCCCTATGCTTAAAGACTTTGCTGTAGAAATGGCAAAAGGCTTTTGTTCGGGACGAGGCAAGATGGCGGTCGCTTGAGACCGTAGGTGCACACGGAGCACTGAGAGCCAGAAGAATTTAAAAATGCTGCAGTAGTGCAATCGGGGATATGAAGGACGAGACACTCAGTTTGGACTTACACTACCCCCACGTACCGGCAGAGATTACCTACGACTGTTTGGAACAGTAATTGGGCTCTCTGTTCTGCGACACATCGCTAGGACATTTGTGGAAGATCCAAAAACTTATTTAGCGGGTTCCTACCTGGTGGAGGCTCCGGACGCTGGGCCTGATCCGGTGGAGACATCTGGGAGTGCTGGACCCGCCGAGATGGGTCCCAAGAGCGCGGCGGGGGCTGCCAAGACCAGGGCGGTCAGATTGCTGCAAGGCGGGATGGCGGTGCCGGGAGACGCTGCGGTGGCCACGGATGCTCCAGCCCCGACCCTGGGATCTCCAGCTCCAGCTCTAACTCCACGGCGTGGACGCCGCGCTGCTGCGACTGACCAGGATCCAGGAAGAGGAAGAGGCGGGACAATGCAGAGGGGACGCCCGGCCGGCCCTACAGTGATCGACCTCCTGCGAGCTCCTCCCGGAAAACCAGTTCCGGGTCGCAACGAGAAGCTTCAGGACAACGCCTCCCCGACACCGTGGCAACCACAGTAACCACAGATCGTGTAGGAGACTTACCCCGGCAAGAACTAGGAGACTCAGCTCGGGGAGATCAAATCGAGGTGAGAGCGGAGGAGGACGGTCATACTATCGAATCGGCAAACTTGGAAGATAGCCCCGTGGGGCTTTTCCCTCAGCAGCCGACTCCGAATCCCTCAGGGGGGTCTGAAAATAACACTATGAATATTTTAACTGTGCAAGCAGCTGGGGGGGCCCAGATAGACCCGGACAAGTCAGAATCTGCTGCTGCTGCTGCTGCTGCTGATGGGAGGGCCCTTGGCGCACAGCTCAATAATCCTGGCACTATGGGTATTAATCTCCCGCAACCAGTTAATGTCGATTCTGATTATCAAGCTTGCCAACATGAAATTAACCCCAGTGGGACCCTTGACAGTGGTAGTGGTAGTCAAATTGAACTCGATAAGGAACCTAGCGACTTTTTTTTCTCTGTTTCCGATGGGGATGAGTGGTCTGAGGATTCCTCTGTTGGTAGCACAGATCTAAGTCATAGCGATGTGGAGGTAGCAGGTGGCATTAAAAGTAAAACTGTGCTGAAGAAAAAAGAGAAAAAAAGGCTGGGTGGGAAAGAGCTGGCTTGGGACTATACCCCCACAAGCCAACTGTCTAATCCTACGCTTGCTTCCCAAACGCTTACTTCCCAGGCCGTCTCTGATCCATCCGAGACAACCTTAGATGCCATCTTTCAGGCCATCTCTATGCACCGCGAGGAAACTCGCCAAGACAGTCGCAAGACTCACCATGCCATGCGCAAGATGCAAGGGGTTGTTCGAAAATTAACAAAAACTTGCAGTGTATTTGGAGAAAGACTAACTGATCTTGAATCCAGGATAGTCACCACAGAATCTGATCTAGCCTCTAATCTTGCGCTGGTGGGCTCCCATGATGCACAGCTGGTGGATGTTAGATGGAAGCTGGAGGAGTTTGAGAACCGCCAGCGAAGGAATAACCTGCGGGTTCTTGGAGTCCCTGAAGGGGTTGAGGGGGATGATATACGGTTATATGTGGTGAGATTGCTACGAGACTCCCTGCCTGAATTAACTGATTGGAATTGGGCACTTGAGATTCAGCGGGCCCATCGGGTCCCCTTTGTTCAGAGACAGCCCGTTAGGGCAGGGAGCTTCCCCCGAGCCATTCTTGTATATTTTGGCAATTTCCTGCTGCGCCAAGCCGTTTTTGAAAAAGCAAGACCCGATGCAAAACGATCCAGCAATGATATTACCTATTTTGTTCGCCCAGACTTCTGTCACTCCACCGTTGAAAGGCGGTGGCGACTACGGCAGCTTATCAAACCATTTCAGGATAAAAAGGCGCAAGCCTTTTTAAACAATCCAGCTCGTCTCAAAGTGATCTTTGAGGGGCAAACAAAGGTTTTTTTGTCAGAAATAAAAGCTAAGGAATTTCTGGACGGGCTTTCCAGCTAGGCCCAGGCTCATAATTATTATGAGTATTAGGAGCTACAAAATGTAGGGAAAGTACAGGATGGCACACTGGGGGTAGTAAAATTTTTTTTTTTAAAAACAAAAAAGGGGGGAGGAAGGCAGGGGAAAAAAAAAAAAAAAAAAAAAACTCTGGGGGGGGAAATATTACAACAAACTCTAAACACATTTTCCCCCTTTCTGAAAAATATCCTGGCGGAGGCACTATGAATTTGGGAATGTCGGCTGTAGGACGCAGCATTCTATGAAAATCCCACAATTTAGGCTCTCACGCTCTGTTGTGTAGCGCACCCATCACAATCAGACTCATGCCTGAGTCTGTATGCCTCACGTGGGGAGGTGGGGATGGTCGGGAGGGGGTGGGGTGCTCAGGGGAGGGGTAGGGGGGGAAGGGGGTGGACAAGGATGTGGGTTAAAAACAAGGGGGAAAAAAGCATGTCCAGAAACAGTAATAAAATAAGGAGACAATTAAAAGTGATAAATAGATGGCTGAATATGAAGCGAGATTTTATTGGGGGAAAAAAAAAACTTCCGAAGGTCCCATGGAGACGCTCGAGAATCTGAACCCAGTGTAAGATGGGGAAGATAACTATCTGTTCATGGAACGTTGCGGGGCTCAATGACCGGGCAAAAAGGGTAAGATTTGGTGAACTAATCAGACTTAACCACGCCGATATAATATGCGTACAGGAGACACACATTCCATGGCGGAAAAGGGAAGTAATGAGAATCACAGGGTATAATCTGTTGGCATGCACCACTCAGACATCTAATATACGCGGTGTGGCTATCTTAGCAAAATCTTCTTTGGGTACGGCCAAACGTAAATTAGTGGATGCCCTGGGCAGATGGGTAATCATTGAATTAGCCATAGGCGGCACTGTTTGTGCAATTTATGGATCTAATCAGGACGATCCTCAGATTTTTGAGGCTTTGGAAGTTGAACTGGCCACTTGGCCGACTCCTTTGATTCTTTGCGGTGATTTCAACATCTCCTTGGATGTTAGATTGGGGAACCAAGGGCCTGGGGGTATTCAGGCCGGAAACCTCGGGTGTATAGGGCATTTAATTCTTTAAAAACTAGCCATGGTCTGGTTGATATATGGGCTACAAAGAACTCGGCCAACCCCGGTTACACGTATTTTTCCTGTCCACATAAATTATACGTTAGGATCGATTATTTTTTGCACAAAAGATCTTGTAGGGCAAGCCGAGATTTTAAAACTTCCTAAAATAATTTCAGACCATAACCCTCTGATACTAGAACTTGATATAGCCGGTTTTAAGAGATTACGGAGCAAATGGACCTTCGATAGGAAACTTCTTGTAAATAGTGCGTATGTTGAATATATGAGGAAGTGGGCACAAGAATTTTTTGATATAAATAGGTTCAGTGCTAGCAGAGGGGCCGTATGGGATTCTTTTAAGGCTGCTTTCCGAGGTGAAACCATCTCTTTTGTTATCAGGGCAAGGAAGCAGCAAGAAAATAAGAATCAACAATTGATGTGGGATCTAGCCAGGGCTGAAGAAGAGCATATTTCACGGATAGCACAGGGTCAGGAGGGAGCTCAAATTCAGTGGCAAATAATCGCACTGAAAGCAGAGTTAACCAACTGGTTAACGCAGAAATCTGCTGAAGAGTATCAATCTCATCGAAACAGTGTTTATGAAACAGGGGAACAAGTCGGCAGGAGACTAGCGCTTTGTACTAGGCAGAAGCTATCTTTTAGTGCTATATCTATGATTAGGATAGGGGGGCAAGTCTATACTTATCCCAAGGACATAATTAGAGGTTTCCAAAATTACTATCAGGTTCTGTATCAAGATGACGGTAATAAAAGCAGAGAGGAGGTATCTCAAGGCATGATAGAGAGCTTTGCCGATATTAACATTGGAGAGAGCCTGAATAGGCATACTAGTGAGGAGTTAGAGGCAGAAATTACACTCGAAGAAGTGCAACGTGCACTTTCAGGAATGGCTACAGGGAAGGCGGCAGGCCCTGACCGGATACCTCTTGAGGTATATAAAATTCTGGGACCAGGTATAATTCTCATGCTTTTGGATCTTTTCAGGGGTGTACAGTATAATGGGACCTCCCCCGAATCTTGGAAAGAGACGGCCATTATAATTTTTCCCAAGAAAGGGAAGCCATTGGATAATCCTTCTTCCTATCGGCCGATCTCCTTGATCAACTCTGACACCAAAATCTATTCTAAAATTTTGGCCAATCGGCTAGGAGGGGTCATAGAGCATCTGGTATCCCCATGGCAACACGGGTTTATCCCAGGTAAAGGCACAACGGACCATACCCGTAGGGTTATCTCTCTTTTGATATTATAACCAGGGGGGACCAGATGGCTATGATCCTCCTGGATGCTGAAAAAGCCTTTGATCGGGTGTCTTGGGAGTTTCTATGGCAGATATTGGAACTGAAGGGCTTTGGCCCTCGGATTATAAAGGCTATTAAGGCAATGTATTATCAGCCAAAAGCCCGACTTCAACTTATGGGGAGGGAATCCGGTAGTATTAATATATCTAGAGGGACTAGACAGGGTTGCCCCTGCTCCCCCATTCTATTCGCTTTATATATCGATCCCCTAGTTTCTAAGTTGTTACAGACCCGGAAGATTAAACCCATAATTACCGGAGGTTTTGAAACAAAAGTATTGGCCTACGCCGATGATATCGCGGTGTTAACCCCTAATCCTGCCGAGGCAATAGTAGAGATCAGTAGGATTGCTGAGGATTATGGTCTTTTTTCAGGCTATGCGCTGAACTCTGGGAAAACTATAGTACTATGCACTGATAACATAGTTTTCAATGATCCCAAGAGAGTAACATCTGCAATGTATCTCGGGGTTCGAATAAGTGCTAAGGTGGATGAGATCTGTAGGATTAATTTTGATCCTTTGATAAAAAATATAGGGGATGAATTAAGGAGGGTTAATGGGCTACACTTATCTATTATTGGGAGAGGGAATTACCTCAAAATGACCATGTTACCCAAAATACTGTATTTGTTTCGGGCAATCCCGCTGGCTCTAGACGACAATCTATTAAGGACATTGGAATCAGCCTTCTCCAATTTTATGTGGCAATATGGAAAGGTTAGGAGAGCTTTGCGGTATTTAGCATTACCTCAAGACAGGGGAGGACTTGCTGTTCCTAATATCACCCTATATTATTGGGCAGCACTTTTACATCAGATGACCACCCTTTTATCAGTGAACCATACTAGGGAACCAGTACAGGGCATAAAAATACCTACAATTTATGAATTATCGATGGGGAAGGAAGCCTCAGGGCTACTGCTGAGACAATTGGAACCTAGCTACTATAAAAAAGTACGGTTTAAAGTGATTTATAGTTCCTGGAAAATTTGGAGGCAGGTTTCTAAATTTATGGCAATCTCTAAATTGTCTAGATATTCCCCCTCTGGCGCTCTCCTTTATTGCCATATTTGGCTAACGATGATATGGGGAAAAAGTGGGAAAAATATGGGGTAAGAACAATAGGGGATTTCTGTGGGGGAGAATACGATTTTCAATTTTTAAGGCTACAACGGGTGTTTGGCGTTTTAGACAACCATTACTTTAAGTTTGTCCAGATTAGTAATATTCTTACTTTATGGAGTCCTAGGATTACGTTAGACAAGATTCCACTTTTGGAAGCCTTAACCAGGGAATCGAGCAGGATCAGAGATTTTTATAAAATACTTCTTGACAAATGCCCCGACGACCTGGAAAAAACTGAAGCATCCTGGGCAACGAAACTGGGAAACCCGGATGTTGATATCTATATGAGCCTTTCCCTAACTGCTAAAATTTTCTTGTCGTCAAATCTAAAAGCTCAACTTTATAAAACTATGGGGCATATTAGCAAGACCCACGTTAAAATTATCGCCGTTTTAGCGGCAGGAAACTGCCGCTAAAACGGCGCTAATGGGCTTGCTAATATGCGTTATAGAATTCCAATAGAAGCCCAGGTTAGATGTGCAGGACATCTAACCTGGGCTTCTATTGGAATTTCATAACGCATATTAGCAAGCCCATTATCGCCGTTTTAGCGGCAGTTTCCTGCCGCTAAAACGGCGATAATTTTAACGTGGGTCTTGCTAATATGCCCCTATATTTAATCTCTATTTCACTCCGGCTAAACTTTATCTTTGGGGCAAAAGGGCTGACGATAAATGTCCTAGATGTGGGTCAGGACCAGCCACCTTGATACATATGCTGTATGACTGTGATAAATTGGCTCCATTGAAAGAAGGCCTGCTGGGCTTTTGGGAGGAATTATTCTGTCGCAGACTAGAACTAACCCCCACTCTGCTAATTCTAGGACACGATAGCACTCTGGGTCTTAATAAGGAACAGGAATATGGTGTGTTTCTGGGGGCAGCGGTATTTAGGATACTATTAGCCGCCAGGTGGAAAGATGCTGAGCCACCTAGCTTTCATATGTGGCTGGCGAGGCTCCTTGGAATATACAAACAAGAGCTGGCAATCTATGCCTGTAGGGGCAGACAGGCTGGAGCCCGAGGGAGGAGGATCTGGGCTCATATGGCCAAATGGAGTAGGGTCACAAGGAGGGAGCTGGGGGCATAACACCAGCGGTACCATATTACTAAGCCTGGTCAATGTGGCCATGGTCGTGGCCTAGGCTCCCGTTTGTTACATACTTTGTATAATTCATATCAAACGGTATCCAAATAATCTGTTGTTCTATGTGATCTTCCCATATGTAATATTTAGTAATACTTACTAATATTTATTTGTAGCTATCACTCTCTTTTTTAGTTGCTGATTTCTTTTGTTTTTTGTTCTCCTTTTCTTTGATTCTTAAGTAAATTGTAATTATATTTCTGGATTTGCTTAAAAAAAAAAAAAAAAAAAAAAGAAATGGCAAAAGGCTTTGGGGCATATTCACAAGGAGCCATCGCTGAATTAACGGCACCTTATTGCAGCCAAAGTCGTGATATATTTACCCCCCCATTCACAAGCCGGTGTTAACAGCCCACAGCACCAGTATACCCGCGATAGCAGCCTCAAAAAATATCACCACAGAGGACCCTTGCAAATATCGCTAATTAGATGCAGAGTAGGCGTTCCCGTGCCAAAAGCCGAGACAACATCACACCTCAACATTCACAACGACCAGCCACATTGGCGATAAAAACACAAAACAGGAGATAAGGCGCGTTAGCACCAGGAAATCTACACCTTCTCTGACCTGGTGTAAAGTCGGACGGCAGCCTGCAAACCAAAATGGAGCACAGCCCAGGGCTACATCGGAAGGGCAACAGATGCCATGGAGCAACCCATCATGCGGCCCGGACACCCAAGAGGGCCCCAACACCCACCGCCACCATCCCCAGGACCACCCCTCCCTGGCACCCCCCCCGACCAAAGACATGCCACATCAGCCACACCTAAACATGTACAAAATATTCCTCTTGATGTCTCACAATCACAACTGGTGACATGCATGTGTCGTCACAGAAATGAGCAGCACACATCCACTTTCGAAGCTACAAATGAAACTTTATTAAAATGAACACCGAAATGAAATGAAGACACATGGCTGCTCCCCTCGGGACAATAAGTAGGTCACAGCCTGTAAGACAAAAAACATGATGAGAAGGTGTGTCCTGCGCACATCAGAGGACAGAGAGAGAGCAAAGGAGAGAGAGAGGAAGAGAGGGAGAGAGAGAGAGAGGAAGAGAGGGAGAGAGAGAGAGAGAGAGAAGAGGAGAAAGAGAGGAAGAGAGGAAGAGAGGGAGAGAAAGAGAGAGAGAGAGAGAGAAGAGGAGAGAGAGAGAGAAGAGGAGAGAGAGAGAGAGAAGAGGAGAGAGAGAGGAAGAGAGGGAGAGAGAACGTGCTGCCCCTGCGCACTAAGGCCACACTGCTCACCTGCTGCCACCGGTGTGTCTCCAACCACGTGCCGCTATGTATAGCAGGACACCAGGTCACACATCTGAGTCAGAGCCGTCAGCTGAAACAGAGTCCAGAAACATGACTGGCATAGACAGGAGGTCCCACCACGTGCCGCTGCAAGCCACAAGCCCGGGGCCTGCGGACATGGCACCCTCCACATCATGCAGGCCCGCTCCGCAGGCCGCCAGGTCTCACGTTTGGTGCTGGGTCTTGATTACTCCATGGCATAGGACATACCAGTGCAACCGGCACCATCGCAGGCTGCACACCCGCTCAGCCCAATGGATGCCACCAACTCTGGGATCCCGGAAGCGATGCCATGTGGCGGTAGGCCCTCGCTGCCCGCTGGCTCTGGCCTACACTGCAGTCCAGCAGGGCACACAAAACCTGAACTGTCCGGACTGCCAGGACGGGGCATCATCGCAGGCTGCACACCCGCTCAGCAGCTCAAGGTGCCACTGACTCAGTGCACCCAAAGTCACCGTCACGTGGCGGGGTGCCTGTGCCGTCTGCAAGGCCTCGGATGCCACTAACCCTGTGCAACCCCAGTCTGCGCCACGTGGTGTTAGGCCCGTGCCGTACTCAAGGCCTCGGATGCCACTATCCCTGTGCGCAACAACTCATGGGCCCTACATGAGTGAGAAGCGTGGAGCATCCGTCATCCAGTCACCACCGGAAGAGGGGAATGTGACGTCGTCGGCCCCTTATGTTGGCAGAGTCACATGGCCTGTGACGCCTGTGCCGGATGGGTGTGGTGTGTGTGAAAACCTGCCCTCAGGGAGTGGCTGTGACATGTTGACAACTAGACCAGGGACCTGCACACCACCAGCGAGTACGGCTGCGACGGGTAGCAATGAGGGCCCTCCCTCGGGGCGTTAGCGGAGTGGTCTGGCCTGCCGTACACCGGACCAGCGCAGGGCTTGCAACAATGACTCGTGGGCTCTAGGCGTGGTCCAGTCCATGTCCGGACAAGGAAGTGACTGATGCGTGTGTCCCTGTTGTAGTGTTCACGGGACCCGGTACACAAAATGCAATGTTGCACCCTCTGACTGGCATCCCACAGGATGCACATCATTGACGCAAGGGAAGGCACTTTCCCCACATTCATCCACACATCCATACATGAATGACGTAAGACATTACACAGCAGTGCGTCCCTGGATGTTTATTTGCACATCGAGTGCAGTCATGCAGATGGAGCGGTACAGGGCAATGCCGAGCACACTACACAATATGGGTCCGTGGAGGGCCAGCCAGTGTCCATCCGGGGATGACCTGTACTGCGGAAGAGGAAGGGTACAGTCCGCAGTCTGTACGCCGTGTCATTGGTCGTCAAACAGGATGTGGCAGTCCATGTCGCTGTCCATGGTGAGTGCATCGGAGTGTATCGTGGGTCAGTGGTAGGTCTTGCGGGCATGTGCGGTACCAAGCAGAAACAGGCAAGATGGCGGAAATGGATGCTAGTGCCTGGCCCTCCTGACCACAGTCCATCCACGTCCTTGTCCCCGGGTGTATGCCCTGCCCCACCTGTGGGTGTTGCAGTTCCGGCTGCGGCACTGTGTGCCATTGACACATCAGGGGCCGGAGGAGGATTGTCGGCCGCACTGTGTGGCAGTGACACATCAGGTGCCAGAGTGGATACACCTGCCACACTGGGAGGCAATGACACACCAGGGGGCGGAGATGTGGATGGTGTGGGGGTAGCATCATTCATCATCGCCACGCCTTGTGGCAGCAATGCCATGATGAGGACATGCAGGGCACGGTAGATCCCAGCTACATTTCGCTGATGTGCAGGGGTGGCTGCCATCCTTTCCGCCTCCATCCGCACCATGTCTTCCATGAGCCTCCGCATGTGTGCCAGCTCACGGCTGGCATCGCTGGAGCCACTCTGAGCAGACAGGTATTCTTCCCTCCGCGTCATTACTCCAGCGATGTCAGTCAGGGCTCGTTGGAGACCATGGGGCGGACATAGACACCCAAGTATGGCGTCCAGTTTGGTAGCCATGAGCTCGAACCCCACCCGCACCTGCTCGGCCATCTCCCTCTGGCCCTCCAGCACACGGCATTGGAAGGCCATTTGTTGTTCCTGGGGGACTTGGGAGGGTGCCGGGGCTGTGCGTGCCTCCTGCTGGGTGGTTTGGGTGGTGGGTGGGGTCTCATCGATGTAGCTGGGATGCCCTGATCCTGGAGGTGAGTGGCGGATGAGGTCAATGAGGTCTTGGATGGTTTGGGTGTCGCTGCTGGTGTTGTCCTCCTCCTCATCGTCAGTGAAGAGTGGCTGTGACTGCTCTGAAGGAGGTGTTGACGATGCCCCTGCGATGTGAAGGGGAGATGGTGTATTACAATGTGTCCACATGTATGTAGCCGCATGGTACAGGTTGACATTCAGACAGCATGGCATTGTACATTGTAACAGTCTGTGGGTCTGGGCGAGGACCCAGAGTGATTGTGGGTGTGCACTGTGCCCTGCTTGCTTGTGCATGTGTGCCATTGTGGCCATCTCCACCCGTCCCCCCAGTACCTGGTGGTCACCCACCCTGTTGCGGTTGTGTTGTGTCCTGTCGAGCAGAGTCCGGACCCCCGACTCCAGCCACAGTCTCCACACTGATGACTGTCGACACCAGCTCCTCCATGTCATCCAGGTCCAGCTGTGGCGCTGGGCCCCCACCTCCGGTCTGCGTTGTTGCCTTCAGGTTGGCGGAGAGTTTCTTCTTGGTCTTCCGCTTGATGTCATTCCATCGCCTCTTGACCTCGTCCATTGTCCGCTTGTGTTCTCCGACGGCATTCACCTTGTCGACGATGTCCCGCCATATTCCAGTTTTGGTGCCCAATGAAACGTTGGAGGTGACGAAGAGTTGTTGATGGTGTTCCATCACCTCCGTAACTATGATCCTGTTCGCCTGCGGACTGAACTTGGTCTTCCTCGTCTTCTTGTCCTTGCCCTTCCCTGTCCCCGAGGTCCCAGACTGGTCGTCCGGGGTGCTTGTGGGGTTGTGCTCGTCCTCTGTGCCTG
Source organism: Calotriton arnoldi (assembly GCA_963921515.1). Lineage (NCBI taxonomy): Eukaryota > Metazoa > Chordata > Amphibia > Caudata > Salamandridae > Calotriton > Calotriton arnoldi. The sequence goes on from CAWUFW010004823.1 coordinate 1,312,532, forward strand.
CTCCTGTTGCCTCCATGGTGCTTGTGTGTTGGTCAGTTTTTGTGTGGGTGTTTTTTCTACTTTTATGGTGAATTTTGACGCCTGCCAGGTGTGTGTTGCAGGCCTGGCGCTGCTTGTTGCTGATTTCCTCATCGCGCTTTGGCCCATTGCGTGTTTTTTGGTGTTGTGGTTTGTGTTTTTATCTCCGACGTGGTGGTTGTATCGTGGACATTGTCCGCGGTTTCGGCAGACTATCGCATGCTACCACCTTGTTGTGAATTCCACGTTGACACGGGGTTATTTTCCCGCGATAGGCTGCAATATTGAAAGTTGCGTTACGCTACTCTTGGGGTAGTTATCACACGTTCTTGTGAATATACCCCTTTGTCGGGGTTGCATTTACTCATTGCAGGTTTGCTTGGTTGGTATTTTACAAACTTAAAGCTATAATCTTGTGCCTGGAGTGGTAAATAGATTTTGTCATTTTACAGCTCGGCGTGGACAGCACTGTGCTAGTCCTATGCTTAAAGACTTTGCTGTAGAAATGGCAAAAGACTTTGGGGCATATTATCTACAATCTGCGATAATCATCACAAACCGAGGCTAGCGTGTTTTTTTGTATCGCCGCATATCGCTGGATTTTCTCGCCCTGTTAGTGGTGTATTATCAACGCGTCGCTCACAGGCGATGCAAAATCCAGCGAAATCGGTGGAAACCAGCGATAGCAGTCTGAATCCTGCGATAAACTACCTGCGATATTGGAATGCTTGCTGATACGCAAGTGTGTACTTAAGCTGACAATCCACCTTCCATTGAAGAGATGGGTAAGTCAGCTTTTTTTCAGGTGTAAATTTCTAGCGATAACCGCGATTAAGGGGACTTTTTTGATCGCTTCGTGGGTCCAGGGCCACGTTGCTAATACAGCGGAGTTGTGTTTGCGACTTATTTAATGGAGTTCTTGTAAGGAACGCCTACTTCGCATCTAATTAGCAATATATATCGCTGGCCTGTGATGCGTCCCGAAACCGGCTTATATCGCAAGATAACATGCGCAAATGCATGTTAACGAGGCCTTGATGATAGCGCGATAATGAAGTCGCCGCTTTAGCACCGAAAAAGGCCGCTAAAGTGGCGAAAACACGATTGCTAATATGCCCCTTTGTCCTTTTCTATCTCGGCATGGATGGCACTGTGCTAATCCTATGCTTAAAGACTTTGATAGAACAGCAGACATTTGAGGTGAGCAGATCTAGAGAGTCGCTGGTGTTGAGAGTGCTCTATACAGGAGCTGCTTTCCATCTAAACTTGAGAACTACCCAGAGTTCTCTGCTTCTTTTTTGCATAATTTATGCATCACTCTATGCCTGAAAGGGTATTGTTTTGACTTATACTGGGTGCTCCCTTGTGTCTGGACAAAGCTATACCTCTCTGAATAGCTCTGACTAGAGTGAGACACTGTGTTGGGGGTTGTGCTTGCTATTTTCATGTTGGCTTCCTTGATATTTTACCAATTCAAAGTTGTAATATTGTGCCTAGAGTGGTAAATGGCTTTTGTCATTTTACAGCTTGATGTAGACAGTACTGTGCTAGTCCTATGCCTAAAGACTTTGCTGTAGAAATGGCAAAAGATTTTGTCCTTTTCTATTTTGGCATGGATGGCACTGTGCTAATCCTATGCTTATAGGCTTTGACTGAAAAGCAGACATTTGAGGTGAGCAGTTCTAGAATGTCGCTGGTGTTGAGAGTGCTCTATACAGGAGCTGCCTTCCACCTAAACTTGAGAACTACGCAGAGTTCTCTGCTTCTTTTTTGCATAATTTATGCATCACTCTATGTCTGATAGGGTATTGTTTTGACTTATACTAGGTGCTCCCTTGTGTCTGGACAAAGCTATACCTCTCTGAAAAGCTCTAACGAGAGCGAGACACAGTGTCGGGATGTTGCTTTTAATCATTTCAGGTTTGCTTGGTTGGTATTTTACCAATTCAAAGCTGTAATATTGAGCCTGGAGTGGTAAATGTCTTTTGTCATTTTACAGCTCGGCGTGGACAACACTGTGTTAGCCCTAGGCTTAAAGACTTTGCTGTAGAAATGGCAAAATACTTTGTTCTTTTCTATTTCGGCATGGATGGCACTGTGCTAATCCTATACTTAAAGACTTTGATAGAAAAGCAGACATTTGAGGTGAGTAGACATAGGGGTATATTCACTAGAACGTGCGATAACTACCGCAAGAGTAGCGTAACGCAACTTTCAATATCGCGCCTGTTGCGGGAAAATAACCCTGTGTCAATATGGAATTCACAACAAGGCGGTAGCAAGCGATAGTCTGCCGAAACCACGGACAATGTCCGTGATACAACCGCCACGATGGAGATAAAAACACAAACCACAACACCAAAAAACACGAGATGGGCCAAAGCACGATGAGGAAATCAGCGACAAGCAGCGCCAGGCCTGCAGCACACACCTGGCAGGCGTCAAAAATCACCATAAAAGTAGAAAAAACACCCACACACAAACTGAACAACACACAAGCACCATGGAGGCAGCCGGAGCAGGTGCAGAGGACGAGCACAACTCCACAAGCACCCCGGACTACCAGCCTGGTACCTCGGGGACAGGGTAGGGCAAGGACAAGAAGACGAGGAAGACCAAGTTCAATCCACAGGCGAACAGGATCATAGTCACGGAGGTGATGGAACACCATCAGCAACTCTTCGTCACCTCCAACGTGTCATTGGGCACCAAAACTGGAATATGGCGGGACATCGTCGACAAGGTGAATGCCGTCGGAGAGCACAAGCGGACAATGGACGAGGTCAAGAGGCGATGGAATGACATCAAGCGGAAGACCAAGGAGAAACTCACCACCAACCAGAAGGCAGCAACGCAGACCAGAGGTGGGGGCCCAGCGCCACAGCTGGAGCTGGATGACATGGAGGAGCTGGTGTCGAAAGTCATCAGTGTGGAGACTGTGGCTGGAGTCGGGGGAACGGACACTGCTCGACAGGACACAACACAACCGCAACAGGGTGAGTGACCACCAGGTACTGGGGGGACGGGTGGAGATGGCCACAATGGCACACATGCACAAGCAAGCAGGGCACAGTGCACACCCACAATGACCCTGGGTCCTCGCCCATACCCACAGATTGTCACAATGTACAATGTCATGCTGTCTGAATGTCAACCTGTACCATGCGGCTACATACATGTGGACATATTGTAATACACCATCTCCCCTTCACATCGCAGGGGCATCGTCAACACCTCCTGCAGAGCAGTCCCAGCCACTTTTCACTGATGACGAGGAGGACAACACCAGCATCGACACCCAAACCATCCAAGACATCATTGACCTCATCCGCCACTCACCTCCAGGATCAGGGCAGCCCAGCCACATCGATGAGACCCCACCCACCACCCAAACCACCCAACAGGAGGCACCCACAGCCCCGGCACTCACCCAAGACCCCCGGGAACAACACATGGCCTTCCAATGCCGTGTGCTGGAGGGCCAGAGGGAGACGGCTGAGCAGGTGCGGGTGGGGTTCGACCTAATGGCTACCAAACTGGACGCCATCCATAGGTGTCTATGCCCGCCCCATGGTCTCCAACCAGCCCTGACTGACATCGCTGGAATCATGACGCGGAGAGAAGAACACCTGTCCGCTCAGAGTGGCTCCAGCGATCCCAGCCGTGATCTGGCACACATGCGGAGGCTCATGGAGGACATGGTGCGGATGGAGGCGGAAAGGATGGCAGCCACCGCTGCACACCATCGAAATCTAGCAGGGATCTGCCATGCCCTGCAGTACTTCATCATGGCATTGCTGCCACAAGGCGTGTCGCTGATGAATGTGGCTGCCCCCACACCATCCACATCTCCGCCCCTGGTGTGTCAGTGCCTCCCAGTGTGGCAGGCGTATCCACTCAGGCCCTTGATGTGTCAGTGGCACACAGTGCCGCAGCCGGTACTGCAACACCCACAGGTGGGGCAGAGCACACATCCGAGGACGTGGATGGGTTGGCTCTCAGAAGGAGGCACTAGCATACATTTCCGCCACCTGGCCTGTTTCTGCTTGGTCCCGCACATGGCCTTATGACCTTCCACTGACCCCCGATACACTCCGATGCACTCACCTTGGACAGCGACATGGACTGCCACATCCTGTTTGACGACCAATGACACGGCGACCAGACTGCGGACTGTACCCTTCCTCTTCCGCAGTACATGTCATCCCCGGATGGACTCTGGCTGGCCCTCCACGTGCCCATATTGTGTAGTGTGCTCGGCATTGCCCTGTACCGCTCCAGCTGCATAACTGCACTGGATGTGCAATAAACATCCAGTGACGCACTGCTGTGTCATGTCTTTCATCATTCATGTGTGAATGTGTGGATGAATGTAGGGACAGTGACTTCCCCTGCGTCAATGATGTTCATCCTGTGGGATGCCAGTCAGAGGGAGCTACATTGCATTTTGTGTACCGGGTCCCATGAACACTACAACAGGGACACACACATAAGTCCCTTCCTTGTCCGGACATGGACTGAACCACGCCCAGAGCCCCCGAGTCATTGTTGCAAGCCCTGCGCTGGTCTGGCGTACGGCAGGCCAGACCACTCCGCTAACGCTCTGAGGGGGGGCCCTCATTGCTACCCGTCGCAGGCGTACTCGCTGGTCGTGTGCAGGTCACTGGTCTAGTTGTCAGCATGACACAGCCACTCCCTGAGGGCAGGTTTGCACGCACACCACACCCATCCGGCACAGGCGTCACAGGCCATGTGACTCCGCCAACATAAGGGGCCGACAACGTCACATTCCCCTCTGCCGGTGGTGACTGGATGGCGGACGCTCCTCAGTTCTCAATCATTAGGGGCCCATGAGTTTTTGCGGACAGGGTTAGTGGCACATGAGGCCTTGTGGACGGCACGGGCCTACCACCACGTGGCGCAGACTGGGGTTGCACAGGGTTAGTGGCACACGAGGCCTTGTGGACTGCATGGGCCTACCACCACGTGGCGCAGACTGGGGTTGCACAGGGTTAGTGGCACACGGGGCCTTGCGGACGGCACAGGCCACCCGCCACAGGACAGTGACTTTGGGTGCACCGAGTCAGTGGCACCATAAGCTGCTGAGCGGTTGTGCAGCCTGTGATGATGCCCCGTCCCGGCGGTCCCGACAGCTCAGGTTTTGTGTGCCCTGCTGGACCGCAGTGTAAGCCAGAGCCAGCGGGCAGCGCGGGCCTACCGCCATGTGGCATCGCTTCCGGGATCCCAGAGTTGGTGGCACCCATTGGGCTGAGCGGGTGTGCAGCCTGCGATGGTGCCGGGTGCACTAGTATGTCCTATGCCATGGAGTAATCAAGACCCAGCACCAAACGTAAGACTTGGTGGCCTGCGGAGCGGGGCTGCATGATGTGGAGGGTGCCATATCCGCGGGCCCCGGGCTTGTGGCTTGCAGCGGCACGTGGTGGGACCTCCTGTCTACGCGCCGGTGGCGGAAGGTGAGCATTGAGGCCTGGGTGTGCATGGGCGGGCATGCTCCGATGGGCGACGGGAGGCGTTGGGGTGCCTCTGCCTGGGTGTGCATGGGCGGGCAGGCAATGTTGTCTTGTGCAAGTGTGTGTACTGTGCCAGTCTCTGGACTCTGTTTCAGCTGACGGCTCTGACTCAGATGTGTGACCTGGTGTCCTGCTATACATACCGGCACGTGGTTTGAGACACACCGGTAGCAGCAGGTGAGCAGTGTGGCCTGGGTGCGCAGGGGCGGCACTCTCTCTCTCTCTCCCTCTCTTCCTCTCTCTCTCCTCTTCTCTTCTCTCTCTCTCTCTCCCTCTCTTCCTCTCTCTCTCCCTCCCTCTCTTCCTCTCTCTCTCCTTCGCTCTCTCTCTGTCCACTGATGTGCACAGGACACACCTTCTCATCATGTTTTTTGTCTTACAGGCTGTGACCTACGTATTGTCCCGAGGGGAGCGGCCATGTGTCTTCATTTCATTTCGGTGTTCATTTTAATAAAGTTTCATTTGTTGCTTCGAAAGTGAATGTGTGCTGCTCATTTCTGTGACGACACATGCATGTCACCAGTTGTGTTTGTGCGACATCAAGCAGAATATTTTGTACATGTTTAGGTGTGGCTGATGTGGCATGTCTTTGGCCGGGGGGGTGCCAGGGAGGGGTGGTCCTGGGGGTGGGGGCGGTGGGTGTTGTGGCCCTCATGGGTGTCCGGGCCGCATGATGGGTGGCTCCATGGCATCTGTTGCCCTTCTGATGTAGCCCTGGGCTGTGCTCCCTTTTGGTTTGCAGGCTGCCGTCCGACTTTACACCAGGTCAGAGCAGGTGTAGATTTCCTGGTTCTAACGTGCCTTATCGCCTGTTTTGCGTTTTTATCGCCGATGTGGCTGGTCGTTGAGAATGTTGAGGTGTGATGTTGTAGCGCCTTTTGGCACGGGAACGCCCACTCTGCATCTCATTAGCGATAGTTGCGCGGGTCCTCTGTGGCGATGTTTTTTGCGGCTGCTATCGCGGGTAAACTGGTGCTGTGGGCTTTTTACACCAGCTTGTGAATGGGGAGGTATATTTATCACGACTTTGGCTGCGATATAGTGCCGTTAATTCGGCGATAGCTCCTTGTGAATATGCCCCATAGAGTGTCGCTGGTGTTGAGAGTGCTCTATACAGGAGCAGCTTTCCATATAAACTTGAGAACTACCCAGAGTTCTCTGCTTCTTTTTTGCATAATTTATGCGTCACTCTATGCCTGAAAGGGAATTGTTTTGACTTATACTGGGTGCTCCCTTGTGTCTGGACAAAGCTATATCTCTCTCTGAAAAGCTCTAACTAGAGCAAGACACTGTGTCGGGGATTGCTTTTACTCCTTTCAGGTTGGCTTGCTTGGTATTTTACCAATTCAAAGTTGTAATATTGTGCCTGGAGTGGTAAATGGCTTTTGTCATTTTACAGCTTGACGTGGACAGTCCTATGCCTAAAGACTTTGCTGTGGAAATGGCAAAAGATTTTGTTCTTTTCTATCTCGGCATGGATGGCACTGTGCTAATCCTATGCTTATAGACTTTGATAGAAAATCAGACATTTGAGGTGAGCAGATCTAGGGGTATATTCACAAGAACGTGTGCTAAACATCTCAAGAAAATGTTAACGCAACTTTACACATCGCAGCCTATCGCGGGAAAATAACCCTGTGTTAACGTGGAATTCACAACATGGAGGTACCATGCGATAGTCTGCCGAAGACGCTGCCAATGTCCGCGATACAACCACCGCAACGGAGATAAAAACACAAACCTCAACGCAAAAAAACATGCGATGGGCCAAAGCGCGATGAGGAAATCAGCGATAAGCACCACCAGGCCTGCAATACACACATGGCAGCCGGGAAAAATCACTATAGAAGTAGAAAAAACACACAAACACAAAATGACCAACACCGAAGCACCATGGAGGCAGCCGGAGCAGGCACAGAGGACGAGCGCAACCCCCGGATGACCAGCCTGGGACCTCGGGGACAGGGAAGGGCAAGGACAATAAGAAGAGGAAGACGAAGTTCAGTCCGCAGGAGAATAGGATCCTGGTCACGGAGGTGATGGAACACCATCAACAACTGTTCGTCACCTCCAACGTGTCATTGGGCACCAAAAATGGAATATGGCGGGACATCGTGGACAAGGTGAATGCCGTCGGAGAGCACAAGAGGTCAATGGACGAGGTCAAGAGGCGATGGATTGACATCAAGCGCAAGACCAAGGAGAAACTCACAGGCAACCAGAAGGCAGCAATGCAGACTGGGGTGGGAGCCCAGCGCCACAGCTGGAGCTGGATGACATGGAGGAGCTGGTGTCGACAGTCATCAGTGTGGAGACTTTGGCCGGAGTCAGGGGACCGGACACTGCTCGACAGGACACAACACAACCGCAACAGGGTGAGTGACCACCAGGTACTGGGGGGACGGGTGGAGATGGCCACAATGGCACACATGCACAAGCAAGCAGGGCACAGTGCACACCCACAGTGACCCTGGGTCCTCGCCCAGACCCACAGACTGTCACAATGTACAATGTCATGCTGTCTGAATGTGAACCTATACCATGCGGCTACATACATGCGGACACATTGTAATACACCATCTCCCCTTCACATCGCAGGGGCACTGTCAACACCTCCTGCAGAGCAGTCCCAGCCACTCTTCACTGATGACGAGGAGGACACCCCCAGCATCGACACCCAAGCCCTCCAAGACATCATTGACATCATCCTCAACTCACCTCCAGGATCAGGGCAGCCCAGCTGCATTGAGGAGACCCCACCCACTACCCAAACCACCCAGCAGGAGGCACCCACAGCCCCGGCTGTCTCCCAAGACCCCCAGGAACAACACATGGCCTTCCAACGCCGTGTGCTGAAGGGCCAGAGGGAGACGGCTGAGCAGGTGCGGGTTGGGTTCGACCTCATGGCTACCAAACTGGACGCCATCCATGGGTGTCTAGGTCCCATCAGGGACCAGCTCCAGTCCCTAACGGACACCCACGGCCCGCTCCATGGTCTCCAATAAACCCTGATTGACATCGTTGGAGTCATGACTCGGAGACAAGAACACGTGTCCGCTCAAGTGGCTCCAGCGATCCCAGCAGTGAGCTGGCACACATGCGGAGGCTCATGGAGGACATGGTGCGGATGGAGGCGGAAAGGATGGCAGCCACCGCTGCACATCAGCAAAATGTAGCTGGGATCTACCATGCCCTGCAGATCCTCATCATGACATTGTTGCCACAAGGCGTGGCGATGATGAATGCTGCTGCCCCCAAACCATCCACATCTCCGCCCCCTGGTGTTTCAGTGCCTCCCAGTGCGGCAGGCGTATCCACTCCGGCACCTGATGTGTCACTGCCACACAGTGCGGCCGACAATCCTCCTCTGGCCCCTGATGTGTCAGTGGCACACAGTGCCGCAGCCGGTACTGCAACACCCACAGGTGGGGCAGAGCACACATCCGAGGACGAGGACGTGGATGGGATTGAGATCAGAAGGAGGCACTAGCATTCATTTCCGCCACCTTGCCTTTTTCTGCTTGGTGCCGCACATGGCCCCATGACCTTCCACTGACCCCCGATACACTCCGCTGCACTCACCTTGGACCGCGACATGGATTGCCAAATCCTGTTTGATGACCAATGACACAGCGACTGTAGGAGAGTAGGATCTACTTCACATGGGTACCCCCACTTTTTGCTGATGCTTCACTGTTTTTCGACTTTAGTCTGGCTGGGGCCCTGCTAATCAGAACCCCAGCCTAGCTGCTTCCTCTCTAAAATGGTTTCCATGAGCCTTAGCCACATCTCTGATTGGAATCTGGAGTGCCCTTATAAGTCCCTAGTATATGGTATACTATGTACCCAGGGCATAGGTACCCCAGAGGCCTGCCAGGGGCTGAAGCATGTATTATGCCACCCCTGGAAGGCCAGCCAAAATTACACCACAGGTCTGCTACTGCAGCCTGGGTAAGGTGGTGCCTGCACCCTTACTGTGATATAGGCTACCTATATCACTACCATTGCACACACATATAAACCTATAAGTCACTCCTATGGCAGGCCTTAACAATCCTGGAGGTAGAGTGCTTGGTTTTTATGTGAGAGGGTGCCCCTGCATGAGCAGAGCCCCTCTGCAGCGTTCGGAGTCCCTCCTCTGATGCTGTTTGTGGTACAGCCTGACCATATACTCTTAAGTGCATTATATCCTCGCGGTACAATGCTAACTTTGGACTGGCTGCACCAAAACATGTCGTGTTTGGTGTCAAACATCTTGGAATACTACCCCCCCCGCCAATCCTGGTGGCGGGGGTAGCATTCCACCCTTCTAGAGGGAGAGACATGTACACACCGGGCTACCCGGTAACTTCTTTCCAGAGCCCTGGCATCACAAAATGGATGCCGCTGCCACAGACACGGGTCTGGCCTCCTGCTGCTGACTGAAACTCCGGCAGGGGAGGCCTGGACAATAGGTTTCCTGTCGGAGGGAGGTGTAACCACCTCCCCAGACAGGATAGTGTGTATTGGGGCTGGGCGGGAGCACCCTCTGGTGCTTTGAAGTCCTGCACTGGGGGCACATTTGGTGTCCCTGTGCATATGCCAGTTCAAACCGGTTGCAGGGGCTACCTGCCCCTGCTCTGGCGCGAAACTGGACAAAGGGAATGGGTGTAACCACCCCTCTTCCCTGACCCTCCCATAGGTGGGTCCCCAGAGTATGTCCAACCCCCTAACTTTGTATAAGTATGGGACCCCAGTCCTTAGGACTTTAGATTACCCTGGACGAAACTCTGAAAACGAATCCTGGACCTTCGACGCTCTACTTTAAGATTAGAGGACTGAAGAATCTCCCTTGGGGTCAAGGAGTGACTCCCCAGCTTGGCAGGCACCAAAGAAGCAATTGTCTGGTCTGCATCGCCGAAGCTCCCGCCGGACGCCGAAGTCTTTGCATCACCAGAGATAGATTTCCAGACTTCCCCGAGGCTGCCCAGAGTCCCCAGCAAAGCTGAGGCCCGTAGCTGTCGTGGGTAACGTGGAACCGTGACCCCTGGACACCGAGCACATTTGCAAATGCATCCTCTTCTTGGGATCCCACGAAGTTGTGCTTTGGGCTCCGAGTAGCCCCCGTCTCCAGCAGCGACTGCACTGAAGATCATTGGCCTGCACTCCATGAGTGTCCCGTGAGCCAGCTCCAAGTGCGTCCACTCAAGGCTCCTTTGCGGTCGCTAGTCCGTTGGCTAGTGGGCCCTCCCAAAGGCAACTCTTCTTCTGCTTGGGCTTCCCTGTTTGCTCCAGACGTGCCCTGACTTACCTTTGCTGGGTGAGTCACTCAGACCTTGCTGGTCTGTACCACCATCCTTCTTCTATTTCCACGTGATTTGCCGTTGCCAAGGCTTGTTGGGTCCAATCCGGTTGCCGACACCCCAGCAATCGACAGACTTTGTGGGACAGCTTGAATCCAGCTCCTGGTCATCGTCGACACCTCCTGGACCTCGTGGCTGAAGAGTCAAGACAACCGTCAACCTACCTGAAGCACCCGACATCCGTGGGCATCTGCTCATCGCCTTCCTGGTCACTGGCTAGTGACCCAGACTCTGTCCCCTCTGCTTTCAGGTTCTTCAGATCTTCGATCCACCTTTGGATCCACCCGAACACTTTCGACTTGGTCGCCAGCAGCACTTTGCAGCAGATCGCCATTGAAAACGACGACGAAACCCGACCCCGAAAGGCACCTATGCACCCGGCTTCCCTGGGTGAGGTAACACGAGTACTCCGGTGCTCCCGTGGGTATTGACTCTAGAACAGCCTAGTTCTAAAGGGGTTTGCTCCAAGTCCTCCTCTAAGTGTCCTTTTTCTTTAAAACTCCAACCGCGACATTCCCCATAGAAGTCAACGGCGGCTCGCGGCTGTGTTCTCACACTGCACGCGTCCCCCGTGGGTCCCCTGTGTCACTACCTTGGGTGGTTCCTTGAGGGCCAAGCACTTCTACAGGCTCTAGGCCTTGTGTCTAGCTCAGTCGTGGTTCTTATACCACTTTATTGGTATATGGTTTGGTACGCCCCTAGGGCTCAAACGTGTATTTGTGCTATTACTGTTGATATTCGACTTGTAACTTATGTACTTCGAACTCTAGCCTCATAAAGAGACTAGAGGGGTGTGTTTAAGACTAAATACATATATTTTAAATATATACCTGGTGTGGTCCTCTTTCATTTGGTCACTCAAGAGATTATAGACTGGTAAAACAAGCTGCTTTACATTCCTTCAAGACTTAGCCTGAAGGCTGCTCTCCATTGCTACCACTAGGATAGCTTTCAATAAAGGTTGTCTTTAACCTATCTCCAATAAGGGGTTGTTTGGACTGGTGCAAGGTGCCCACTATAATTAGTGGACAGCATATACCAGGCCAACTTTTCACAGCGACCACACTGCGGACTGTACCCTTCCTCTTCCGCAGTACTTGTCATCCCCGGATGGACTCTGGCTGGCCCTCCACGGGCCCATATTGTGTAGTGTGCTTGGCATGGCCCTGTACTGCTCCAGCTGCAAAACTCCACTGGATGTGCAATAAACATCCAGAAACGCACTGCTGTGTCATGTCTTTCATCATTCATGTATGAATGTGTGGATGAATGTAGGGACAGTGATTTCCCTTACGTCAATGATGCTCATCTAGTGGGATGCCAATCACAGTGTGCTACATTGCCGAGTGTGGTTTGGGTGCCGTGGACACTACAACAGGGACACACGCATTAGTCACTTCCTTGTCCGGACATGAACTGAACCACGCCCAGAGCCCCCGAGTCATTGTTGCAAGCCCTGCGCTGGTCCGGCATACGCCAGGACAGACCACTCCGCTTACGCTCCGAGGGGGAGCCCACATAGCTACATGTCGCAGGCGTACACGCTGGTGGTATGCAGGTCACTGGTCTAGTTGTCAGCATGTCACGGCCACTCCCTGAGGGCAGGTTTGCACACACACCACACCCATCCGGCACAGGCGTCACAGGCCATGTGACCCCGCCAATATAAGGGGCCGACAACGTCACATTCCCCACTGCCGGTGGTGACTGGATGACGGACGCTCCACGGTTCTCAATAATAAAGGGCCCATGAGTTGTTGCACACAGAGTTGGTCGCACCCGAAGCCTTGCGCCCGTCATGGGCCTACCACCACATGGCGCTGACTGGGGTTGCACAGGGTTAGTGGCACCGAAATAGCTGAGTGGGTGTGCAGCCTGCGATGATGACGTGTGCACTGATGTGGTCTCTGCCATTGATGCCTCAGGACTCAGCATCATGTGTGGGACCTCATGGGTATCGGAGATGCATGATCATTGTCTCCATGGCATCTGTGGGTCTTCAGGTGTGGCTCTTGGCTGGGCTCCCTTTCATGCTGCAGGTAGTCGTCCTGCTTTACACCAGCAGAAGGCAGGTGTTAAATCCCTGGTGCTACCGTGGCTTATCGCCTGTTTTTGGTTCGCATCGCAGATCTGGCAGTTCGTTGTGAAAGTGGTGTTGTGGTTTTTTCGTGTGTGTTTGCACGGGAACGCCTACTCTGCATCTCATTAGGGTTAGTTGGTGGTGTCCACCGTGGAGATAAATTTTGGGGCAGTTATCGTGGGAATACTGGCGATGTCTGCAGTTTGCACCCGCTTGTGAATGAGGTGTTGAATCTGTCTTCACTTTTGATGCGTTAAGGTGGAGATAAATCGGCGGTAGGTCCTTGTGAATATGCCCCCTAGAGTGTCGCTGGTGTTGAGAGTGCTCTATACAGGAGCTGCTTTCCACCTAAACTTGAGAACTACCCAGAGTTCTCTGCTTCTTTTAGGCATAATTTATGCGTCACTCCATGCATGAAAGGGTATTGTTTTGACTTATACTGGGTGCTCCCTTGTGTCTGTGCAAAACTATACCTCTCTGCAGAGCTCTAACTAGAGTGAGACACTTTGTCGGGGGTTGCATTTACTCATTGCAGGTTTGCTTTGTTGGTATTTTACCAATTCAAAGCTGTAATATTGTGCCTGTAGTGATAAATGACTTTTGTCATTTTACAGCTCGGCGTGGACAGCACTGTGCTAATCCTATGTGTGAGAAGTTGGCCTGGTATATGCTGTTCACTAATTAAAGTGGACACCTTGCACCAGAACAATTCGACTCTTATGGTAGATAGGTTTAAGACAACCTTTATAGAAAGCTATCCTAGTGGTAGTTGTGGAGAACAGCCTTCACGCTAAGTCTTGAAGGAATGTAAAGCAGCTTGTTTTACCACACAATCTTTTGAATCACCAAATGAAAAGACACTACACAGGTATATATATCAAATATATATGTATTTATTAATAAACACTCTCTACTAATCTCTTTATGAGATTAGAAGTCAGAAACATATGTACAAGTCAAATGTTATCAAAATAAGTTTAGCACAATCGAATATCACAATCTTAGTTTGGCTAGACCTAGGTCTAGGGCATCTAGCATCGAGGGACCCCCAAGAACCACCCCAGGTAGTTGTAGGAGACCCACAGGGGATGGACGCGGTGTCCTGGCACCGGTGCGAGTCCTGTACGAGTCTAGGTGCACAGACGCGATTGAGATTTCAATGTTAGAGGTCCCTTGCGTGTTCGAGGCGAACACACCGATCGGTCCTTGTACGAGTCGAAGGACGCGGTTACAGATAGAGTTGCAAGGGAGATGGACGCGCTGTGTCTAACACAGACGCGAACCTTGTGCGAGTCAGCGCAATGGAGATTTCAATGTTACAGGCCCCTTGTGTGTTCGAGGCGAACACCGATCGGACTCAGTACGAGTCGAAGGACACGGGTATAGATAGTGTTACAAGGGAGATGGACACGATGTGTCTAACACAGACGCGAACCCTGTACGAGTCAGCGCAATTGTCGCACTTAGAAAATAAGAGTTTTAGGGCACTTCTAGGGTAGCTACAAGCAAGTCACTTACAGGGTAAGTAGTTCTAGGGCCCACACCCACAGGAGCACCGTACTGCTAGAGTTACCTCACCCAGGGGAGCCGGGTGCATAGGGGTCCTTTGGTGTCGGGTCGCGGTGTCGTTTTCAATGGGAGCCAGTGAAGACTTGCTGCTTGCGGCGACAGAAGAAGTGTCCGGTGGAATCCAAGCCTGGATTCAGAAGATGGAAGACCTGAAAGCAGAGGGGACAGTGTTCAAAGTCACTTGGCAGTGACTCGGGGCAAGGAAGATGGATGCCCACCGTCGTCGTAAGATTCAGGTCGTTCGTGGGTGCCTTGACTCTTCAGCCACGAGGTCTAGGAGGCATCGACGATGACCAGGAGCTGGATTCAGTGTGTCCTACAATGTTTGCAGCTTACTGCGGTGTCGGCGACTTGATTGGAACCAACAAGCCTTGGTAACAGCAAGCCTTGGGGAAAGTGTAAAAAGTCAATGGCGCAGACCAGCAAGGTCTGAGGGACTCACCCAGCAAAGGTAAGTCAGGGCAGGCCTGGGGCAACCAGGACAGCCCTTTGGTTTCTTTAGAAAGTCTTCTGGGGACCCACAAGCCGGCTGGCAAGGGATCGCAAAGACGCCTCAGGAGGATTCGCTCAACAGGGGCCCACGGTCACTCGGGACGTGGTAGGCCTCTGATCTTCAGAGGGATTCCTGCTGAAGGCTAGGACCACACGTGGTCCAAAGCACAAGTTCGTAGAACGTTGTGAAGGGGTTGCACTCGACAATAGTGCACGGTACCCAGGGGTCACCGTTCCTCATCACTCTTGCGGTCCACTGGCCTCAGCTTCACTGGGGACTCATGATGGCCTTTGAGAAGTCAGGAAATACACTTCTTGGGCTGCAGGGACTTCGGACTCCGGCGGGAGCGGCATAGTTTGCGACCGTCGTTTGTAGTTTTAGGTGCCTGCCAAGCAGGGGAGTCACTCCTTGACTCCAAGGGAGATTCTTCAGTCTTCCAAAGGTAGTGGAACGTCGAAGGTCCGGGATTCTTCTTCAGAGCGTCGTCCAGGGAAATCTTGGGTGCAATGCACAGGTTCCCCCTCTTATACTAAAAGAAGGGGAGGGACTAGCTCTATGACCCCACCTATGGGAGGGTCAGGGGAGTGGGTGGTTACACCTACTTCCCTTTGTCCAGTTTCGCGCCAGAGCAGGGGCAGGTAGCCCCTGAGCCGGTTTGAACTGGGGTATGCACAGAGGAGCCTTCTCCTCCCCCAGTGCAGGACTTCAAAGCACTCTAAGAGTGCACCCACCCAGCCCCAATACACTAAACCCTGTCTGGGAGGTGGTCACACCCCCTTGGGACAGGATATCTATTGTTGGGCTTCCTCCACTGCGAGTGTTGGTCATAAGCAGGAGGGCAGCCCAGTGTCGGTGACTGGTGGCATCCATTTTGTGATGCCAGGGCTCTGCAGGATTCTACAGCGTTTCCACAGTAGTTACATGTCTATCCCTCTAGAAGGGTGGAATGCTACCCCCGCCGCCAGGACTGGTGGGGGGGTAGTATTCCAAGATGTTTGACACCAAACACGACATGTTTCGATGCAGCCATTCCAAAGTTAGCATTCTACCGCGAGGATATAATGCACTTAAAGTATAAGGTTTAACCGCATCCACAAACAGCCCCAGAGAATGGACTCTGAGAGCTGCAGAGGGGCCCTGCTCAGGCAGAGGCACCCCCTCACATGGAAACTAAGCACCCTGCCCTCAGGATTGATAGGGCCTGCTTTAGGGGTGACTGATAAGTCTCAATGTGTGTGCAGGAGAGATATAGGGGACCTATATCTCAGTGAGGGGTGCTAGCACTTCCTCACCCAGGCTGCAGTAGCAGGCCTGTGGTGTCAGATTTAGTCTGCTTCCCAGGGGTGGCATAATACATGCTTCAGCCCCTGGTAGGCCTGTGAAGTACCTATGCCCTTGGTACCTAAGGTACCATATACTAGGGACTCATAAGGTACCACAGTATCCAATCACTAGTGCACCTAGAGTGCACTCCAAATCGTTTAGAGAGAACAGAGAGGCTGGGGCCCTGATTGGCAGGGTCCCAGCCAGACTATAGCCAGAAACCAGTGTAAACATCAGAAAAAAAGTGGGGGCAACATAAGAGGCAGATCCTACTCTCCTACACAACCCCCCCAAACGCAGGGACACTAAACTAACCTTGACCAGTTGAGTCTTCGTGTTCTAAGTGGAAATACCTTGAGAGTCCATCTGCATTGGCATGTTGGGTCCCAGGTCTATGTTCCACTGTATAGTCCATCCCCTTTAGGAAATGGACCACCTCAAAAGTTTTGGGTTTTCACCTTTCATCTGTTTAAGCCATAGGAGGGGCTTGTGGTCAGTCTGAACTATGAAGTGAGTGCCAAATAAGTATGGCCTCAGCTTCTTCAGGGCCCACACCACAGCAAAGGCCTCCCTCTCTATAGCTGACCAACGTTTCTCTCTAGGGGTCAGCCTTCTGCTAATAAAAGCTACTGGCTGGTCTTGACCTTGATCATTCAGTTGAGAAAGTACAGCTCCCACACCCAGCTCAGAAGCATCTGTTTGGACAATGAACTTTTTGGTGTAGTCTGGACTCTGTAAGATGGGGGCAGTGCACATGGCCTGCTTTAGGTCTTCAAATGCCTTCTGACAGCTAGCTGTCCACTGAACCTTTTTGGCATTTTCTTTGAGGTCAGATCATTCAAGGGGGTCACTATAGATCCATATCCCTTGACAAACCTCCTATAGTACCCAGTCAGGCCTAAGAAGGCTCTCACCTGTGTCTGGGTGGTTGGAGCAACCCATTCCATTATGGTTTGGATTTTGCTCTGTAAAGGCTGAACCTGGCCTCCACCTACAAGGTGGCCCAGGTACACAACCTGACTCTGCCCTATCTGGCACTTAGTGGCCTTGATAGTGAGGCCTGCTTTCAGCAGAGCC
This sequence comes from Calotriton arnoldi, assembly GCA_963921515.1. Lineage (NCBI taxonomy): Eukaryota > Metazoa > Chordata > Amphibia > Caudata > Salamandridae > Calotriton > Calotriton arnoldi. The sequence goes on from CAWUFW010004823.1 coordinate 1,329,965, forward strand.
TACAAAACATTCCTGAGGTGGACCAGGTGATCCTGCCAGGAGGAACTAAAGACAGCAATATCATCTAGATAAGCTGAGCAATAAGTTTCCATCCCTGTCAGAACTTTATTCACCAACCTCTGAAAAGTGGCAGGTGCATTTTTCAATCCAAAGGGCATCACCACAAAGTGGTAGTGCCCACCAGGGGTCGAAAATGCTGTTTTGGCTTTTGCATCATCAGCTAATCTGATCTGCCAGTAGCCAGCTGTTAGGTCAAACGTGCTTAGTTACTTGGCTGAGGCCAAAGTATCAATCAGCTCATCTGCCCTTGGTATGGGATAGGCATCAGTCCTAGTGACTGCATTGAGGCCTCTGTAGTCTACACAAAACCTCGGGGCATATTAGCAATGCCTGGCGATAATTATCGCAAAGCGCAATTAGCGCTTGGATAATTATCGCCAGGCATCGCCGGTTTCTATCGCGGAGTTAGCGTGCAATCAGCAATGCTAATCTCCAAAGCGATAGAAACCTGGAGAGAGCAGTGTGAATATCGCCTGAAAACAGGCGATATTCACACTGTTCCCCAGTTCTGCTTGCTGATAGTGCGAGGGGGACTTAGCCATGTAATCCACCTCTCATTGGATTACATGGCTAAGTCAGGGTGGGACCAGGTGTTAGCAAACCAGCGCTAAACGTGTTTAGCGCTGGTTCGCTAATCACCGCCCCTGCCTCGCTGATAGGCGTTAGCGACCTCAGCGACTGTTTCCAGTGCTGTTAGGTGGGAACGCCTACTTTGCATGCCATTAGCGATAAATATCGCTGGCATGCAAAGCGGCACCTAACCCGGTCGCTATCGCCTACAAGCTGTCGCTAACAGCAGTTAGCGACAGCTTGTTGATAAGGTGATAATATTATCGCCGCTTTAGCGGGAAAAAGTCCCGCTAAAGTGGCGATAATCGCCTTGCTAATATGCCCCCTCATTTCTTTCTTACCACCCTGGGTATGAGGCTTGGGTACCAGGACTACTGGGCTAGCCCAAGGGCTATCTGAAGGCTCAATTACACCTAGCTCCAACATTTTCTGGACTTCAGTCCTGATACAGTTCCTGACATGGTCAGGTTGCCTGTAGATTTTATTCTTGACAGGCAGACTGTCTCCAGTGTCCACCTCATGGGTGCACCAGGAAGTCTGACTAGGGGTCAGGCTAAACATATGTCTGTACTGTTGCAGAACTTGTCTGCACTCAGTTTGCTGATGGTCAGTGAGGCTGCTTGCCAAAGCAACACCATCTACTGACCCATCATCAGGGTTCTGCGAGAGCAGGTCAGGGAGAGGGTCACTCTCCTCCTCCTGTTCCTCATCAGTTGCCATGAGCAAGCCCATGTCAGCCCTGTCAACATATGGCTTTAATCTGTTGACATGGAGCACCCTCAGGGGAGTTCCAAGATTCACCAGATAGGTGACCTCTCCCTTCTGTTCAACTATTGTATGGGGGCCACTCCACTTGTCTTGGAGGGCTGCTGGGGCCACAGGCTCCAACACCCACACTTTCTGTCCTGGCTGGTATACAGTCAGTACAGCCTTTTGGTCATGCCAAGCTTTTTGTAATTCTTGGCTGGCCTCCAGGTTTTTGGTTGCCTTTTTCATGTACTCAGCCATCCGGGAGCGGAGACCAAGTACATAGTCCATCACATCTTGTTTGGGGGCTTGAGAGGTAACTCCCAGCCCTCTTTTACCAAACACAATGGACCTCTCACAGGATGCCCAAACAGAAGCTCAAATGGGCTGTAACCAACCCCCTTCTGTGGAACCTCTCTGTATGCAAACAACAGGCAAGGAAGAAGAAGGTCCCATTTCCGCCTAAGCTTCTCTGGGAGTCCTTTAATCATTCCCTTCAAGGTTTTGTTGAAGCGTTCAACTAAACCATTGCATTGTGGGTGATAGGGAGTGGTGAACTTATAAGTCACACCACACTCCTTCCACATTGCTTTCAGATATCCTGACATGAAGTTGGTACCTCTGTCAGAAATGACCTCCTTTGGGAAACCCACTCTGGAGAAAACTCCAATGAGGGCTCTTGCCACCACAGGGGCTGTGGTGGTCCTCAGAGGAATTGCTTCTGGGTACCTGGTGGCATGATCCACTACCACCAGGATAAACCTGTGCCCAGAAGCAGTTTGAGGGTCAAGGGGACCAACAATGTCAATCCCTACCCTTTCAAAGGGTACCCCCACCACAGGTAGTGGTATCAGGGGGCCTTTGTTGTGCCACCTGCCTTACCACTGGCTTGGCATGTGACACAGGAGCGACAAAACTCCTTTGTGTCCTCTGACATATGTGGCCAATGAAAATGTGGAACAAGCCTGTCCCAGGTCTTGTTTTGGCCCAAGTGACCTGCCAAAGGGATATCGTGTGCTAGGGTCAAGAGGAACCCCTAAACTTCTGAGGTATTACCATCCTCCTGGTGGCTCCAGGGGCTGGATCTCTACCCTCAGAATATAGGAGTCCCTCATCCCAATAAACTTTATGGGACCCACTAGCACTCCCAGCAGCCTCAGCAGCAGCCTGCTGTCTGAGGGGTTCAAGAGAGGGGCAGCACTGTTGCTCCTTACTCAGATCTTCCCTAGAAGGGCCCCCTGCCCCCAAGAACTCAACCTGATCAGGCTCAAGTCCCTCTGGGGCAGTTCCTTCTTCAGGATCTGCTTCACCTCCCTCTGGGGGTGAATCTGTGATCTGAGACAGAGGGGAAGGCACTGCCTTTACCCTACTGCTCCTCCTCTTGGGAAGCATCTGGTCCATTGTTCCAGGATCCAGAGCTGGTTCAGTGTTATGCATTCTTGCTTGTGACCTGGTCACAGCAAATACCTCTGCAGGGATGCCCAACATCTCAGCATGAGTCCATAACTCTACTTCAGACCAGGCTGAAGTCTCTAGATCATTGCCCAATAGACATTCGACAGGGAGGTCTGCACTGACTACAACCTTCTTGAGGCCAGTTACCCCTCCCCAGGAGAAATTCACAACTGCCAGACTATGGTTGGTCCTGACATTGCTTGCATTGGTCACCTGGTACATTTTGCCCAGGATGATCTGTCCAGGGTCCACAAGATCCTCTGCCACCATGGTGACACTAGCACCTGTGTCCCTAAATGCCAAAGCCTGTTTGCCATTTATTACAGGCTGCTGTTTGTATTTGCCCAGATTACTGGGACTTACTAGGAAGGACATATTAAGGTCTCCCTCACAAATCAGCATTGCCTGAGTGGGCACTCTGACTAGGTCAGAGTCCACTTCAGAACCCAGGGTCAACCCTACTACACCCTTATTCTGTGTACCACCTCCACCAGTAGCTGAGCTAGGGGGAACAGTTGCCTTAGGGGCAGGAGTGGTGGTGGTTTGGTCTTTGGACTTGTTACAATCAGAAGTCCAATGCCCTTTCTGTTTACAGAATTTGCACCAGGGCTTCTTTTGGCCTTTTCCCTTGTTGGATTGTGACTCCCCACCAGATGCAGATTTTTGGGGCCCTTGTGAAGACTTCTGGTCTTTTGACTTATCCCCACCTTTCTCAGAGCCCTTAGGATCTTGCTTCTTGGTGTCACCCCCTTGGTTCTGGGGTTTCTGCCTTACCCTGGTTCTGACCCATTTGTCTGCCTTCTTTCCCAATTCTTGGGGAGAGGTCAGATCTGAGTCCACCAGGTATTGATGCAACAACTGGTTCTGGCAATTATTAAGGATCTGTTCTCTCATCATCAGATTATACAATCCCTTGAAATCAGTAACCCTACTGCCAACCAGCCAACCCTCCAGAGCCTTGGTTGCACAATCTACAAAGTCAGTCCAGTCCTGAGTCTGTGCCTTCTGGGTGTCTCTGAACTTCAACCTGTACTGCTCAGTGGTTAAGCCAAACCCATCTATCAGTGCACTCTTCAGGACTTCATAATTATCAGCATCCTCTTCTCTAACAGTGAGGAGCTTGTCTCTACCTTTGTCTGAAAAGGAGAGCCACAAGATTGCTGCCCACTGCTTTTGGGGGACCTGCTGTACTCTACAGGCCCTCTCCATAGCAGTTATCCACTTGTGGATATCATCCCCACTCTGGTAGGGAGGAACAACCTTGCTCAGGTTCCTATGGTCTGGAATAGATTCTCTGCCTCTAGGGACACTGTTGCTGCCACCAAGGGGTTCTAACCCCTCTCTTCTAGAAGCTCTCTGGATCTCCAGGGCTTCTCTATCTAGTGCCAACTGCTTGGTTCTGAGGGCAACTCTGGCTTCCTCATACTGCAGCAGTTTGCACATTCTGTCAGAGGAGCTCTCTCTTATGGGAAAGTATGAGTTCCTCTGCTGGACAAATTCTCTGCCAGAGTGATAAGAGTGGTCAGATTCCCTGGAAGGGGACATATGCCTCTCATCCACTCTGTCAGTTCTCTTAGGGAGAATTCCTCTGTCCTTTTCAGGCCCCTTGGAGCCTGGCCCTTCAATCACAGAGTCTTGGTCATTCTGATTTTCATCATCTGACCCAGACACTGTAATTGACCCACCCCTGATTCAGACCCATTAGCTCCTAGAGCCAATCTAAGATCATCTGCTGTCAGCAGATCTATGAGGTGTAGTGTGGAGGGACTCTGTCCTAGCTTCAGGTGTCTTTCAACACACATGGCTCTCAAGTCAGAGAAAGCCATGTCCTTATACTGAGGCTGAGTGGATCCACTGGTTCCACCCTTTAAGGACATTCTAGTGTTGTGCAGTGTTGTACTACCTACACTAGTTTGTGGCCTACTGATACTAGCTTGAGCTGTAGAAAGGGTGTGCTATCCCTTGGCACACAGCTCTAAGTTCAGTAGAACTTATTGATACTAACCTTGACTTTATATGTACCTTAAGTACCTATAGTGGTTTTCAGTTAGTAATTCAAATAGAGATTTTCTGGTAAAACAATAGCAAGCTGGAATCCCACACGCTGCCCACCAATGTGAGAAGTTGGCCTGATATATGCTGTTCACTAATTAAAGTGGACACCTTGCACCAGAACAATTCGACTCTTATGGTAGATAGGTTTAAGACAACCTTTATAGAAAGCTATCCTAGTGGTAGCTGTGGAGAGCAGCCTTCAGGCTAAGTCTTGAAGGAATGTAAAGCAGCTTGTTTTACCACACAATCTCTTGAATCACCAAATGAAAAGACACCACACAGGTATATATATCAAATATATATGTATTTATTAATAAACACTCTCTACTAATCTCTTTATGAGATTAGAAGTCAGGAACATATGTACAATTCAAATGTTATCAAAATAAGTTTAGCACAATCGAATATCACAATCTTAGTTTGGCTAGACCTAGGTCTAGGGCATCTAGCATCGAGGGACCCCCAAGAACCACCCCAGGTAGTTGTAGGAGACCCACAGGGGACGGACGCGGTGTCCTGGCACCGGTGCGAGTCCTGTACGAGTCTATGCGCACAGATGTGATTGAGATTTCAATGTTAGAGGTCCCTTGCGTGTTCGAGGCGAACACACCGATCGGTCTTTGTACGAGTCGAAGGACGCGGTTACAGATAGAGTTGCAAGGGAGATGGACGCGCTGTGTCTAACACAGGCGCGAACCTTGTGCGAGTCAGCGCAATGGAGATTTCAATGTTACAGGCCCCTTGTGTGTTCGAGGCGAACACCGATCGGACTCAGTACGAGTCGAAGGACACGGGTATAGATAGTGTTACAAGGGAGATGGACGCAATGTGTCTAACACAGACGCGAACCCTGTACGAGTCAGCGCAATTGTCGCACTTAGAAAATAAGAGTTTTAGGGCACTTCTAGGGTAGCTACAAGCAAGTCACTTACAGGGTAAGTAGTTGTAGGGTCCACACCCACAGGAGCACTGTACTGCTAGAGTTACCTCACCCAGGGGAGCCGGGTGCATAGGGGTCCTTTGGTGTCGGGTCGCGGCGTCGTTTTCAATGGGAGCCAGTGAAGATTTGCTGCTTGCGGCGACAGAAGAAGTGTCCGGTGGAATCCAAGCCTGGATTTGGAAGATGGAAGACCTGAAAGCAGAGGGGACGGTGTTCAAAGTCACTTGGCAGTGACTCGGGGCAAGGAAGATGGATGCCCACCGTCATCGCAAGATTCAGGTCATTCGCGGGTGCCTTGACTCTTCAGCCACGAGGTCCAGGAGGTGTCGACGACAACCAGGAGCTGGATTCGGCGTGGCCCACGATGTCTGCAGCTTACTGCGGTGTCGGCGACTCGATTGGAGCCAACAAGCTTTGGTAACAGCAAGTCTTGGGGAAAGTGTAAAAAGTCAATGGCGCAGACCAGCAAGGTCTGAGGGACTCACCCAGTGAAGGTAAGTCAGGGCAGGCCTGGCGCAACCAGGGGAGCCCTTTGGTTTCTTTAGAAAGTCTTTTGGGGACCCACAAGTCGGCTGGCAAGGGATCGCAAAGACGCCTCGGAAGGATTCGCTCAACAGGGGCCCACGGGCACTCGGGATGTGGTAGGCCTCTGATCTTCGAAAGGATTCTTGCTGGAGGCTAGGACCATACGTGGTCCAAAGCACAAGTTCGTAGAACTTTGTGAAGGGGTTGCACTTGACAATAGTGCACGGTACCCAGGGGTCGCGGTTCCTCATCACTCTTGGGGTCCACTGGCCTCAGCTTCTCTGGGGACTCACGATGGCCTTTGAGAAGTCAGGAAATTTACTTCTTGGGCTGCAGGGACTTCGGACTCCGGTGGGAGCGGCGTAGTTTGCGACCATCGGGCAGGGGAGTCACTCCTTGACTCCAAGGGAGATTCTTCAGTCTTCCAAAGGTAGTGGAACGTCGAAGGTCCGGGATTCTTCTTCAGAGCGTCGTCCAGGGAAATCTGGGGTGCAATGCACAGGTTCCCCCTCTTATACTAAAAGAAGGGGAGGGACTAGCTCTATGACCCCACCTATGGGAGGGTCAGGGGAGTTGGTGGTTACACCTTCTTCCCTTTGTCCAGTTTCATGCCAGAGCAGGGGCAGGTAGCCCCTGAGCCGGTTTGAACTGGGGTATGCACAGAGGAGCCTTCTGCTCCCCCAGTGCAGGACTTCAAAGCACTCTAAGAGTGCACCCACCCAGCCCCAATACACTAAACCCTGTCTGGGAGGTGGTCATACCCCCTTGGGACAGGATATCTATTGTTGGGCTTCCTCCACTGCGAGTGTTGGTCATCAGCAGGAGGGCAGCCCAGTGTCGGTGACTGGTGGCATCCATTTTGTGATGCCAGGGCTCTGCAGGATTCTACCGCGTTTCCACAGTAGTTACATGTCTATCCCTCTAGAAGGGTGGAATGCTACCCCCGCCGCCAGGACTGGCGGGGGGGTAGTATTCCAAGATGTTTGACACCAAACACGACATGTTTCGATGCAGCCATTCCAAAGTTAGCATTCTACCGCGAGGATATAATGCACTTAAAGTATAAGGTTTAACCGCATCCACAAACAGCCCCAGAGAATGTACTCTGAGAGCTGCAGAGGGGCCCTGCTCAGGCAGAGGCACCCCCTCACATGGAAACTAAGCACCCTGCCCTCAGGATTGATAGGGCCTGCTTTAGGGGTGACTGATAAGTCTCAATGTGTGTGCAGGAGAGATATAGGGGACCTATATCTCAGTGAGGGGTGCTAGCACTTCCTCACCCAGGCTGCAGTAGCAGGCCTGTGGTGTCAGATTTAGTCTGCTTCCCAGGGGTGGCATAATACATGCTTCAGCCCCTGGTAGGCCTGTGAAGTACCTATGCCCTTGGTACCTAAGGTACCATATACTAGGGACTCATAAGGTACCACAGTATCCAATCACTAGTGCACCTAGAGTGCACTCCAAATCGTTTAGAGAGAACAGAGAGGCTGGGGCCCTGATTGGCAGGGTCCCAGCCAGACTATAGCCAGAAACCAGTGTAAACATCAGAAAAAAAGTGGGGGCAACATAAGAGGCAGATCCTACTCTCCTACACAACCCTCCCCCAAACGCAGGGACACTAAACTAACCTTGACCAGTTGAGTCTTCGTGTTCTAAGTGGAAATACCTTGAGAGTCCATCTGCATTGGCATGTTGGTAATAATAAGTAGGCGCAGAAAAGGCGCAAAATAGCAGTGCGACTGGAGATGGGGTGACAAACCGCCCCACATCATGATTCGGGTGCTAGCACTTCCTCACCCAGGCTGCAGTAGCAGGCCTGTGGTGTCAGATTTAGTCTGCTTCCCAGGGGTGGCATAATACATGCTTCAGCCCCTGGTAGGCCTGTGAAGTACCTATGCCCTTGGTACCTAAGGTACCATATACTAGGGACTCATAAGGTACCACAGTATCCAATCACTAGTGCACCTAGAGTGCACTCCAAATCGTTTAGAGAGAACAGAGAGGCTGGGGCCCTGATTGGCAGGGTCCCAGCCAGACTATAGCCAGAAACCAGTGTAAACATCAGAAAAAAAGTGGGGGCAACATAAGAGGCAGATCCTACTCTCCTACACTATGCTTTAAGACTTTGCTGTAGAAATGGCAAAAAGATTTTGGGGGATAGTCACAAGAACGTGTGCTAAACATCTCCAAAAAATGTTAACGCAACTTTACACATCGCAGTCTATCGCGGGAAAATAACCCTGTGTTAACGTGGAATTCACAACACGGAGGCACCATGCGATAGCCTCCCGAAACCGCGGACAAAGTCCGCGATACAACAACCGCGACGGTGATAAAAACACAAACCTCAACGCAAAAAAACATGCGATGGGCCAAACCGCGATGAGGAAATCAGCGATAAGCAGTGCCAGACCTGCAATACACACACGGCAGGCGGGAAAATCACTACAAAGGTAGAAAAAACACACAAACACAAAATAACCAACACAGAAGCACCATGGAGGCAGCCGGAGCAGGTGCAGAGGACGAGCGCAACTCCACAAGCACCCCGGACGACTAGCCTGGGACCTCGGGGACAGGGAAGGGCAAGGACAAGAAGACGAGGAAGACCAAGTTTAGTCCGCAGGCGAACAGGATCATAGTCACGGAGGTGATGGAACACCATCTACAACTCTTCGTCACCTCCAACGTGTCATTGGGCACCAAAACTGGAATATGGCGGGACATCATCGACAAGGTGAATGCCGTCGGAGAGCACAAGCGGACAATGGACGAGGTCAAGAGGCGATGGAATGACATCAAGCGGAAGACCAAGGAGAAACTCACCGCCAACCAGAAGGCAGCAACGCAGACCGGAGGTGTGGGCCCAGCGCCACAGCTGGAGCTGGATGACATGGAGGAGCTGGTGTCGACAGTCATCAGTGTGGAGACTGTGGCTGGATTCGGGGGACCGGACACTGCTCGACAGGACACAACACAACCGCAACAGGGTGAGTGACCATCAGGTACTGGGGGGACGGGTGGAGATGGCCACAATGGCACACATGCACAAGCAAGCAAGGCACAGTGCACACCCAAAATGACCCTGGGTCCTCGCCCAGACCCACAGACTGTCACAATGTACAATGTCATGCTGTCTGAATGTCAACCTGTACCATGCGGCTACATACATGTGGACACATTGTAATACACCATCTCCCCTTCACATCGCAGGGGCATCGTCAACACCTCCTGCAGAGCAGTCCCAGCCACTTTTCACTGATGACGAGGAGGACAACACCAGCATCGACACCCAAAGCATCCAAGACATCATTGACCTCATCCGCCACTCTCCTCCAGGATCAGGGCAGCCCAGCCACATCGATGAGACCCCACCCACCACCCAAACCACCCAGCAGGAGGCACCCACAGCCCCGGCACTCTCCCAAGACCCCGGGAACAACACATGGCCTTCCAACGCCGTGTGCTGGAGGGCCAGAGGGAGACAGCTGAGGAGGTGCGGGTGGGGTTCGACCTCATGGCTAGCAAACTGGACGCCATCCATTGGTGTCTATGTCCACCCCATGGTCTCCAACCAGCCCTGACTGACATCGCTGTAATCATGACGCGGAGAGAAGAACACCTGTCCGCTCAGAGTGGTTCCCGCGATTCCAGCCGTGATCTGGCACACATGCGGAGGCTCATGGAGGACATGTTGCGGATGGAGGCGGAAAGGATGGGAGCCACCGCTGCACACCATCGAAATCTAGCAGGGATCTACCATGCCCTGCAGTACTTCATCATGGCATTGCTGCCACAAGGCGTGTCGCTGATGAATGCGGCTGCCCCCACACCATCCACATCTCCGCCCCTGGTGTATCAGTGCCTCCCAGTGTGGCAGGCGTATCCACTCAGGCCCCTGATGTGTCAGTGGCACACAGTGCCGCAGCCGGTACTGCAACACCCACAGGTGGGGCAGAGCACACATCCGAGGACGTGGATGGGTTGGCTCTCAGAAGGAGGCACTAGCAAACATTTCCGCCACCTGGCCTGTTTCTGCTTGGTCCCGCACATGGCCTCATGACCTTCCACTGACCCCCGTTATACTCCAATGCACTCACCTTGGACAGCGACATGGACTGCCACATCCTGTTTGATGACCAATGACACGGCGACCAGACTGCGGACTGTACCCTTCCTCTTCCGCAGTACATGTCATCCCCGGATGGACTCTGGCTGGCCCTCCACGTGCCCATATTGTGTAGTGTGCTCGGCATTGCCCTGTACCGCTCCAGCTGCATATCTGCACTGGATGTGCAATAAACATCCAGTGACGCACTGCTGTGTCATATCTTTCATCATTCATGTGTGAATGTGTGGATAAATGTAGGGACAGTGACTTCCCTTGCGTCAATGATGTTCATCCTGTGGGATGCCAGTCAGAGGGTGCTACATTGCATTTTGTGTACCGGGTCCCGTGAACACTACAACAGGGACACACACATCAGTCACTTCCTTGTCCGGACATGGACTGAACCACGCCCAGAGCCCCCGAGTCATGGTTGCTAGCCCTGCGCTGGTCCGGCGTACGGCAGGCCAGACCACTCCGCTAACGCTCCGAGGGGGGGCCCTCAATGCTACCCGTCGCAGGCGTACTCGCTGGTGGTGTGCAGGTCACTGATCTAGTTGTCAGCATGACACAGCCACTCCCTGAGATCAGGTTTGCACGCACAACACACCCATCCGGCACAGGCGTCACAGGCCATGTGACTCCGCCAACATAAGGGGCCGACAACGTCACATTCCCCTCTGCCGGTGGTGACTGGATGGCGGACGCTCCTCGGTTCTCAATCATTAGGGGCCCATGAGTTTTTGCGGACAGGGTTAGTGGCACATGAGGCCTTGTGGACGGCACGGGCCTACCACCACGTGGTGCAGACTGGGGTTGCACAGGGTTAGTGGCACACGAGGCCTTGTGGACTGCATGGGCCTACCACCACGTGGCGCAGACTGGGGTTGCACAGGGTTAGTGGCACACAGGGCCTTGCGGACGGCACAGGCCACCCGCCACGGGACAGTGACTTTGGGTGCACTGAGTCAGTGGCACCTTAAGCTGCTGAGCAGGTGTGCAGCCTGCGATGATGCCCCGTCCCGGCAGTCCCGACAGCTCAGGTTTTGTGTGTCCTGCTCGACCGCAGTGTAAGCCAGAGCCAGCGGGCAGCGCGGGCCTACCGCCACGTGGCATCGCTTCTGGGATCCCAGAGTTGGTGGCACCCATTGGGCTGAGCGGGTGTGCAGCCTGCGATGGTGCCGGGTGCACTAGTATGTCCTATGCCATGGAGTAATCAAGACCCAGCACCAAACGTAAGACTTGGTGGCCTGCGGAGCGGGGCAGCATGATGTGGAGGGTGCCATGTCCGCGGGCCCCGGGCTTGTGGCTTGCAGCGGCACGTGGTGGGACCTCCTGTCTACGCGCCGGTGGCGGAAGGTGAGCATTGAGGCCTGGGTGTGCATGGGCGGGCATGCTCCGATGGGCGGCGGGAGGGGTTGGGGTGCCTCTGCCTGGGTGTGCATGGGCGGGCAGGCAATGTTGTCTTGTGCAAGTGTGTGTACTGTGCCAGTCTCTGGACTCTGTTTCAGCTGACGGCTCTGACTCAGATGTGTGACCTTATGTCCTGCTATACATACCGGCACGTGGTTGGAGACACACCGGTGGCAGCAGGTGAGCAGTGTGGCCTGGGTGCGCAGGGGCAGCACTCTCTCTCTCTCTCCCTCTCTCTCTCCTCTTCTCTCTCTCTCTCTCTCTCTCTCTCCCTCTCTTCCTCTCTCTCTCCCTCCCTCTCTTCCTCTCTCTCTCCTTCGCTCTCTCTCTGTCCACTGATGTGCACAGGACACACCTTCTCATTATGTTTTTTGTCTTACAGGCTGTGACCTACGTATTGTCCCGAGGGGAGCGGCCATGTGTCTTCATTTAATTTCGGTGTTCATTTTAATAAAGTTTCATTTGTTGCTTCGAAAGTGAATGTGTGCTGCTCATTTCTGTGACGACACATGCATGTCACCAGTTGTGTTTGTGCGACATCAAGCGGAATATTTTGTACATGTTTAGGTGTGGCTGATGTGGCATGTCTTTTCCCGGGGGGGTGCCAGGGAGGGGTGGTCCTGGGGGTGGTGGCGGTGGGTGTTGTGGCCCTCATGGGTGTCCGGGCCGCAAGATAGGTGGCTCCATGGCATCTGTTGCCCTTCCGATGTAGCCCTGGGCTGTGCTCCCTTTTGGTGTGCAGGCTGCCGTCCGACTTTACACCAGGTCAGAGCAGCTGTAGATTTCCTGGTGCTAACGCGCGTTATCGCCTGTTTTGTGTTTTTATCGCCAATGTGGCTGGTCGTTGAGAATGTTGAGGTATGATGTTGTCGCGCCTTTTAGCACGGGAACGCCCACTCTGCATCTCATTAGCGATAGTTGCGCGGGTCCTCTGTGGCGATGTTTTTTGCGGCTGCTATCGCGGGTAAACTGGTGCTGTGGGCTGTTTACACCAGCTTGTGAAAGGGGAGGTATATTTATCACGACTTTGGCTGCGATAAAGTGCCGTTAATTCGGCGATAGCTCCTTGTGAATATGCCCCATAGAGTGTTGCTGGTGTTGAGAGTGCTCTATACAGGAGCAGCTTTCCATATAAACTTGAGAACTACCCAGAGTTCTCTGCTTCTTTTTTGCATAATTTATGCGTCACTCTATGCATGAAATGGAATTGTTTTGACTTATACTGGGTGCTCCCTTGTGTCTGGACAAAGCTATATCTCTCTGAAAAGCTCTAACTAGAGCGAGACACTGTGTCGGGGATTGCTTTTACTCCTTTCATGTTGGCTTGGTTGGTATTTTACCAATTCAAAGCTGTAATATTGTGCCTGGAGTGGTAAATGGCTTTTGTCATTTTACAGCTTGACGTGGATAGCGCTGTGATAGTCCTATGCCTAAAGACTTTGCTGTGGAAATTGCAAAAGATTTTGTTCTTTTCTATCTCGGCATGGATGGCACTGTGCTAATCCTATGCTTATAGACTTTGATAGAAAATAAGACATTTGAAGTGAGCAGATCTAGGGGTATATTCACAAGAACGTGTGCTAAACATCTCAAGAAAATGTTAACGCAACTTTACACATCGCAGCCTATCGCGGGAAAATAACCCCGTGTTAACGTGGAATTCACAACACGGCGGTACCATGCGATAGTCTGCCGAAGACGCTGCCAATGTCCGCGATACAACCACCGCGACGGAGATAAAAACACAAACCTCAACGCGAAAAAACATGCGATGGGCCAAAGCGCGATGAGGAAATCAGCGATAAGCAGCGCCAGGCCTGCAATACACACATGGCAGCCGGGAAAAATCACTATAGAAGTAGAAAAAACACAAAATGACCAACACCGAAGCACCATGGAGGCAGCCGGAGCAGGCACAGAGGACGAGCGCAACCCCACAAGCACCCCGGACGACCAGCCTGGGACCTTGGGGACAGGGAAGGGCAAGGACAAGAAGAAGAGGAAGATGAAGTTCAGTCCGCAGGAGAATAGGATCCTGGTCACGGAGGTGATGGAACACCATCAACAACTGTTCGTCACCTCCAACGTGTCATTGGGCACCAAAAATGGAATATGGCGGGACATTGTGGACAAGGTGAATGCCGTCGGAGAGCACAAGAGGTCAATGGACGAGGTCAAGAGGCGATGGATTGACATCAAGCGCAAGACCAAGGAGAAACTCGCAGGCAACCAGAAGGCAGCAATGCAGACTGGGGTGGGAGCCCAGCGCCACAGCTGGAGCTGGATGACATGGAGGACCTGGTGTCGACAGTCATCAGTGTGGAGACTGTGGCCGGAGTCAGGGGACCGGACACTGCTCGACAGGACACAACACAACCGCAACAGGGTGAGTGACCACCAGGTACTGGGGGGACGGGTGGAGATGGCCACAATGGCACACATGCACAAGCAAGCAGGGCACAGTGCACACCCACAATGACCCTGGGTCCTCGCCCAGACCCACAGACTGTCACAATGTACAATGTCATGCTGTCTGAATGTGAACCTGTACCAAGCGGCTACATACATGCGGACACATTGTAATACACCATCTCCCCTTCACATCGCAGGGGCACTGTCAACACCTCCTGCAGAGCAGTCCCAGCCACTCTTCACTGATGACGAGGAGGACACCCCCAGCATCGACACCCAAGCCCTCCAAGACATCATTGACATCATTGACATCATCCTCAACTCACCTCCAGGATCAGGGCAGCCCAGCTGCATTGAGGAGACCCCACCCACTACCCAAACCACCCAGCAGGAGGCACCCACAGCCCCGGCTGTCTCCCAAGACCCCCAGGAACAACACATGGCCTTCCAACGCCGTGTGCTGGAGGGCCAGAGGGAGACGGCTGAGCAGGTGCGGGTGGGGTTCGACCTCATGGCTACCAAACTGGACGCCATCCATGGGTGTCTAGGTCCCATCAGGGACCAGCTCCAGTCCCTAACGGACACCCACGGCCCGCTCCATGGTCTCCAACGAACCCTGACTGACATTGCTGGAGTCATGACTCGGAGACAAGAACACGTGTCCGCTCAGAGTGGCTCCAGCGATCCCAGCAGTGAGCTGGCACACATGCGGAGGCTCATGGAGGACATGGTGCGGATGGAGGTGGAAAGGATGGCAGCCACCGCTGCACATCAGCGAAATGTAGCTGGGATCTACCATGCCCTGCAGATCCTCATCATGACATTGTTGCCACAAGCCGTGGTGATGATGAATTCTGCTGCCCCCAAACCATCCACATCTCTGCCCCCTGGTGTTTCAGTGCTTCCCAGTGCGGCAGGCGTATCAACTCTGGCACCTTATGTGTCACTGCCACACAGTGCGGCCGACAATCCTCCTCCGGCCCCTGATGTGTCAGTGGCACACAGTGCCGCAGCCGGTACTGCAACACCCACAGGTGGGGCAGAGCACACATCCGAGGACGAGGACGTGGATGGGATTGAGATCAGAAGGAGGCACTAGCATTCATTTCCGCAACCTTCCCTGTTTCTGCTTGGTGCCGCACATGGCCCCATGACCTTCCGCTGATCCCCGATACACTCCGCTGCACTCACCTTGGACCGCGACATGGACTGCCAAATCCTGTTTGATGACCAATGACACAGCGACCACACTGCGGACTGTACCCTTCCTCTTCCACAGTACTTGTGATCCCCGGATGGACTCTGGCTGGCCCTCCACGGGCCCATATTGTGTAGTGTGCTTGGCATGGCCCTGTACTGCTCCAGCTGCAAAACTCCACTAGATGTGCAATAAACATCCAGAAACACACTGCTGTGTCATGTCTTTCATCATTCATGTATGAATGTGTGGATGAATGTAGGGACAGTGATTTCCCTTACGTCAATGATGCTCATCTAGTGGGAAGCCAGTCACAGTGTGCTACATTACCGAGTGTGTTCCGGGTGCCGTGGACACTACAACAGGGACACACGCATTAGTCACTTCCTTGTTCGGACATGGACTGAACCACGCCCAGAGCCCCCGAGCCATTGTTGCAAGCCCTGCGCTGGTCTGGCGTACGCAAGGCCAGACCACTCTGCTTACGCTCCTAGCGGTGGCCCACATAGCTACATGTCGCAGGCGTACACGCTAGTGGTCTGCAGGTCACTGGTCTAGTTGTCAGCATGTCACGGCCACTCCCTGAGGGCAGGTTTGCACACACACCACACCCATCCGGCACAGGCGTCACAGGCCATGTGACCCCGCCAATATAAGGGGCCGACAACGTCACATTCCCCACTGCCGGTGGTGACTGGATGATGGACGCTCCACGGTTCTCAATCATAAAGGGCCCATGGGTTGTTGCGCACAGGGTTAGTGGCACCCGAAGCCTTGCGGCAGTCACGGGCCTACCACCACATGGCGCTGACTGGGGTTGCACAGGGTTAGTGGCACCCGAAGCCTTGCGGCCGTCACGGGCCTACCACCACGTGGCGCTGACTGGGGTTGCACAGGGTTAGTGGCACCGAAATTGCTGAGCTGGTGTGCAGCCTGCGATGATGTCGTGTGCACTGATGTGGTCTCTGCCATTGATGCCTCAGGACTCAGCATCATGTGTGGGACCTGCTGGGTCACGGGGCGGGTCCGCATGATGTGGACCATGCCATGGTGGCGGGACCGGGGCCTGGAGCTTGCACGGGCACTTGGTGTGCCCACTGGTGGACACACCGTTGGCGGCAGGTGAGCAGTGGGGCCTGGGTGCACAAGTGCGGACAGCCAGCGTTGGCGGGAGGGGTAGTGTGCGGCTACATGGGTGCGCAGGGACAGACAGGCGTTGTTGCCGTGTGCAGTGAGATGGACTCTGCCATGATTGACCCTGGCCTCGATTACAGATTGCAGACCTGGTGGCTTGCAGTGTATATCGGCACGTGGTTGGAGACACACCGGTGGTGGCAGGTGAGCAGTGGGGCCTTGGTGCGCGGGGCGGCAGTGTCCCTCCCTCTCTCTCTCTCTCTCTCTCTCCCTTCCTTTCCTTCCGTCTCTCTCTCTCTCTCTCTCTCTCTCTCTCCCTTCCTTCCCTTACCTTACCTTTCTCCCTCTCTCTCTCTCTCCCTTCATTCCCTTCCCTCTCTCACTCTCTCTCCCTTACTTTCCTTCCCTCTCATTCTCTCTCTCTCTCTCTCCCTTCCTTTCCTTCCCTCTCTCACTCTCTCTGTCTCTCCCTTCCTTTCCTTCCCTCTCTCTCTCTCTCTCTCTCACTTCCTTTCCTTCTCTGTCTTTCTCTCTCTGCCTTTCTTTCATTCTCTGTTTCTCTGTGTCTCGCTCCTTTGATGTGCGCATGACACACGTTCTGATTTTGTGCTTTATTTTCCAGGCTGTGACATCGAGATTGTCCCGGACGGACCCGACAGGAGTCTTCCGCATTGGTGTTTTGTGTTGTATTTAAATAAAGTTTTTGGTTGTTACTTCAATGATGTGTGACTGTTTCTCGTTCTTCTGACCACACATGTGTGTTTCTTTTTGTCATTGTGCGACATCATGCGCTTTTTGTGGCTCTTGTGTCGTGCACGGTATGTGTTTGTCCAGGGGGGATTGGGAGTGGTGGCGGTGGGTGTTGTGTGATCATTGGCTCCATGGCATCTGTGGGTCTTCCGATGTGGCTCTGGGCTGGGCTCCCTTTCGTGCTGCAGGTAGTCGTCCTGCTTAACACCAGCATAAGGCAGGTGTTAAATCCCTGCTGCTACCGCGGCTTATCGCCTGTTTTTGGTTCGCATCGCAGATCTGGCAGTTCGTTGTGAAAGTGGTGTTGTGGTTTTTTCGTGATTTTTTGCACGGGAACGCCTACTCTGCATCTCATTAGGGTTAGTTGGTGGTGTCACCCGTGGGGATACATTTTGGGGCAGTTATCGCGGGAATACCGGTGATGTCTGCAGTTTGCACCCGCTTGTGAATGGGGCGTTAATCTATCTCCACTTTTGATGCGTTAAGGTGGCGATAAAACGGCGATAAGTCCTTGTGAATATGCCCCTGTGTCCTTTTCTATCTCGGCATGGATGGCACTGTGCTAATCCTATGCTTAAAGACTTTGGGGTATATTCACAAGAACGTGTACCGCAAGAGTAGCGCAACGCAACTTTCAGCATCGCAGCCTATCGCGGGAAAATAACCCTGTGACAACGTGGAATTCACAACACGGCGGTAGCATGCGATAGTTGGCCGACACCGCGGCCAATGCTTGCGATACAACCACCTCGACGGAGATAAAAACATAAACCACAACGCGAAAAAAGCTGTGATGGGCCAAAGCGCGATAAGCAAACAGTGGCAACCAGCGCGAGGGCAGCAATACTCACGCGCAATGCGGGAAAAAGCACAAGAACAGCATACGGAAAATGCCACAGAACAAAATACATCAACAGCGGAGTACCACGGATACACCCTGGCCAACTACAGAGGACAACATGCACACCACAACATCCAAGCACCGTGGAAGAACAGAACCTACAGGCACACCGCATGAAAGAGACCAGTGGCAGACAAATCAGAGCCACAGGAGCGACACACCCACCGTGCAGCATACGCACATAAGCAGAAGTGCACCTCGACATTGACAACATCCCGGTACAAACAGCAACACCTCCACAACTGAACACAGGACACAACTGGTTCGGAAAATGTGCACAACCTGGCAAATCACATCTGAAACCCCAGGGACATGTAACATGACAATGTACAATTCCAACCTGTAACCTGCAAATATGTTTTATTCACACATGCAGTGCAATTGGACATCTACTACTGTCCCATGAATGCCACGGACGGACACAATGTGACGTGCTCATGAGAAGTAAGTGTCAATGATGGAGTCCCTACGGGCCATTCCTGCCGCAGCTGCAGTGGGATGTGGGCCACCTGCCCATCACCACCATCATCATCCGGTACCTCTGGAACTGGGATCCATGGGGCCCTGGTGCGAACACAGATGTTGTGCAACACACAACATGCAACGATCATCTTGCACACGACGTCCGGGCTGTACAGGAGCTTCCCACCAGTGCAGTCCAGGCACCTGAAATGTGACTTCAACACGCCAAATGTGCGTTCAACGATGCCCCTGGTGCGTATGTGGGCCGCATTGTACTGCCTCTGGGCGGGTGTGTTCGGGTCCCGGAGGGGTGTCATCATCCAAGGGCAGAGTGCATATCCTTGATCACCTGTGACAGTGCAGGGAGAAAAGAGTCAATACTTGGTTCGGCAGGATGTGATGGCAGGCCCACCAATTCAGTGACGCCTGTGCTGGCCGTCTGTGGGGTGAGTGTAAGCCAGCCCTCGGGGAGTAGCTGGTGCTGGCAACTACACCAACAGTCATCAAGCACACAGACATGCAATATCAGAACTACAAGTGGGGATGATTCGAGTCGCACAGGGCTAGTCGCCCCGGATGCACAGCGGCCGACACGGGCCCACCACCACGGGACGCTGACCTGCGTGAGACTGGGGTAGGGTCATGAGGGCAGAGCAGTGCCTCACATGTGTCATGGCTGCATTCTGCATCTCCACACGTTCAGCTGTTGTGTGGCTGTGGTGCCATGTGAAGTCTGTATTGGGTGCAGGGGTAGCCCAGGATGACCATGGAGTGGTGTATTCGTGTCTGGTAGGTGGTCGTGTAGTTTGACATGTCGGATGTGGTTTGGTCACGTGTGCATCCCCACAGTTGTGCTTTGTGCGTTGGTGGCTGTGGGATGAGTGGTGTGTTGATTTGGTCCTTACCAACGAGCAGTCCCGTTCCATATGTGCCATCCTGGAAGCGCTGGTTGATGATGGACTGTCGGAAGATGAAGGAATCATGCACACTGCCTGGGTAGTTGGCGACGACATTGGTGAAGAGTCCCCGATGGTCCACTATTGCCTGCACATTGATGGAATGCGTGTGCTTCCTGTTGCGGTAGTGGTGTGCAGTATCCGCAGGGGGCACAAGTGGGACATGTGTGCAGTCGATTGCCCCCAACACGGCCGGGAATCCGGCTATGGCGTAGAAGCCTTGCTTAGTCTCCAGCTGTTCCTGCGCAGTGTTGGGGAAGTGAAGGTACTGGGGTATGAAGCTGATGATGGCATCCAGGACAGGTGTGATGAACTTTGATAGGGCTGGCTGTGAGACCCCTCCGACTCTGGCAGTTGTTGGTTGGAAGGTACCAGAGGCCAACAGGTGCAGCACTGCCAGCAGCTTTGTCTGCAGAGGGATGTTTGATCTCCGCTGTGTTGGGACCGTTAGCCTGTGGGCGATGTGGGTCATGATGTGTAGGATGGTTGTCCTTTTGAGCCTGTAGTGGGCAATGACTTCCATGGGTGTTAGGTCTGTGAGAGTGGTGCGTTTTCGGTAGGTCCGCTGTCTTACTCTACGCTGCCTCTGTGGTGGTCCGGGGGGGGCCGGGTCCGGGGCCTGGGGGTGGTGGCGGTCCTGGGGGTGGTGGCGGTGGGTGTTGTGGCCCTGTTGGGGCTCCGTGCTGCATGATGAGTAGCTCCATGGCGTTGTTTGTTCTTCGGGTATGGCTGTGTGCGGGGCTCCGTTGCCTACTGCAGGTAGACGTCCGTCTTTACACCTGCTTGAGGCAGGTGTTAAATATCTGCTGCTACCACGGCTTATCACCTGTTTTTGGTTCGCTTCGCAGTTCTGTCAGTTCGTTGTGAAAGTGGTGTTGTTGGGGCATATTAGCAAGACCGGCGATAATGGGCTTGCTAATATGCGTTATGGAATTCCAATAGAAGCCCAGGTTAGATGTCCTGCACATCTAACCTGGGCTTCTATTGAATTCCATAACGCATATTAGCAAGCCCATTATCGCCGTTTTAGCTGCAGTTTCCTGCCGCTAAAACGGCGATAATTTTATCGCCGGTCTTGCTAATATGCCCCATTGTTTTTTCGTGTGTTTTTGCACGGGAACGCCTACTCTGCATCTCATTAGGGTTAGTTGGTGGTGTCCGCCGTGGTGTTAGATTTTGGGGCAGTTATCGTGGGAATACTGGCGTTGTCTGCAGTTTGCACCAGCTTGTGAATGGGGTGTTAAATCTATCTCCACTTTTGTTGCGTTAAGGTGGAGATAAATCGGAGGAGAATCCTTTTGAATATGCCCCTTTGACTGAAAAGCAGACATTTGAGGTGAGCAGATCTAGTGTGTCGCTGATGTTGAGAGTGCTCTATACAGGAGCTGCCTTCCACCTAAACTTGAGAACTACGCAGAGTTCTCTGCTTCTGTTTTGCATAATTTATGCGTCACTCTATGCCTGAAAGGGTACTGTTTTGACTTATACTGGGTGCGCCCTTTTTCTGGACGAAGCTAAATCTCTCTGAAGAGTTTGAACTAGAGTGAGATACTGTGTCTGGGGTAGCTTTTACTCATTTCAGGTTGACTTAGTTGGTATTTTACTAATTCAAAGCTGTCATATTGTGCTTGGAGTGGTACATGGCTTTTGTCATTTTACATTTCGGCGTTGACAGCATTGTGCTAGTGCTATGTTTAAAGACTTTGATAGAAAAGCAGACATTTAAGGTGAGCAGATCTAGAGTTTCGCTGGTGTTGAGAGTGCTCTATACAAGAGCTGCTTTCCACCTAAACTTGAGAACTACCCAGAGTTCTCTGTTTCTTTTTTGCATAATTTATGCGTCACTCTATACCTGAAAGGGTATTGTTTTAACTTACACTGGGTGCTCCTATATGTCTGGACAAAGCTATACCTCTCTGAAGAGCTCTAACTACAGCGAGACACTGTGTTGGGGGTTGCTTTTATTCATTTCAGGTTAGCTTTGTTTGGTATATTACCTATTCAAAGCTGTAATATTGTGCCGGGAGTGGTAAATGGTTTTTGTCATTTTACCGCTTGGCATGGACAGCACTGTGCTAGTCTTATGCTTAAAGACTTTGCTGTAGAAATGGTTAAAGACTTTGGGGCATATTCACAAGGACTTATCGTCAAGTTATTGCCACTTTAGTGCAGCAAAAGTTGCGATAGAATTACCGCCCCATTCGCAAGCTGGTACTAACTGCCTACATCGCCACATAACCCGCGATAGCTGCCGCAAAAAACATCGCCACGGTTGACCCCGCCAACTAACGCTAATGAGATGTAGAATAGGCGTGTCCGTGCCAAAACATACGAAAAGACAACACTGCTCGATTCACAACGGACAGCCAGATCTGCGATGCAAGTCAAAAACAGGCGATAACCCACGGTAGCAGCAGGGATTTAACACCTGCCTTTTGCTCGTGCTAAGCAGGATGACTACCTGCACCACAAAAGGGAGCCCAGCCCACAACCACACCCGAAGAACAACAGATGCCATGGAGCCACTGCTCATGCAGCTTCGAGACGCTAGAGGCCCACAACACCAACCGCCACCTCCCCAGGTCCCCCCACACCCCTGTGCCCTCCCCAGGCACACCCACCCCGGACAAAGATGTGCCACAGCAACTTAACAAAATCACGAGAAAAAAAAGAGCCTGATGTCGCACAAATACAACAACAAACATACATGTGTGTCCAGAATAAGGAGAAACAAACATTCAACTTTGAAATTCCCACAACACAACTTTATTAATACACAACACAAAACAACAATACTGAAGAATCCATGCGGATCCACTCCGGACAATCTGGAAGTCACAGCCTGCAAGAAAAAACCGAGATAAGAACGTGTGTCATGCGCACATCAAAGGACAGTGAGAGAGAGAAAGAAAGAAAGGGAGAGCGAGAAAGAAAGGGAGAGAGAGAGCGAGAGAGGGAGAGAGAGAGCGAGGAAGAAAGGGAGAGAGAGAAAGAGAGGGAGAGAGAGAGGGAGAGAGGGAGAGAGAGAGGGAGAGAGGGAGAGAGAGAGCGAGAGCGAGAGGGAGAGCGAGAGGGAGAGGGAGAGAGATAGCGATAGCGAGAAAGAAAGGGAGAGAGAGAAAGAGAGGGAGAGAGAGACAGTCAAAGGAAGAGAGGGAGAGGGAGAGAGACTGCTGCCCATGCGCACCCCGGCCCCACTGCTCACCTTCCGCCACCAGTGTGTCTCCAACCACGTGCCGGTGCACGCTCCGAGCCAGAGACACGCGACCTTGGCAGCCTCCACATCACGTGGAGCCGCCCCGTGACCCACTAGGTCACACACCTGAATCTGTGCCTTGAGTTCGGAATGGGAAAGTCCATTACAGTGCACACGTCACCAACACAGTCTGCACACCTGCTCAGCTCCATAGGTGCCACTAACTCTGTGAACATTGAGGCAACGCCACGTGGCGGTAGGCCCGCGTTGCACGCAGGCTCCTGCCCACACTGCAGTCCACCAGGTCCCCTCTCTGAAATCGAGTACACAAAAAATAATTGCAGAGTCCAATTCATTGCACACGGCATCATTGCCTGTCTGCTCCTGCGCACACATGCTGCTGCACCCCAGGCCCTCCCGCTGCCCAGCGGTGAATGTCTGCCCCTGCGCACCCAGGCTCCACTGCTCATCTGCTGCCACCGGTGTGTCCCGAAGAAGGGCAAACCATGTGCCAGTGCTAACTCCAAGGCCGGGGCCCGCAGCCTTGGCAGTCCCCACATCATGCGGCACACCCCCGGGGTCCAGCAGGTCCCACACTTGATGCTGGGTCTTGAGTCAGCAATGGCAGTGACCAGATCAGTGCCCACGTCATCATCGCAGGCTGCACACCCACTCAGCTCCATAGGTGCGACTAACCCTGTGCAACTCAAGCCAGCGCCACGTGGTGGTAGGCTCGTGACGGCCGCCGGACGTCGGGGGCGACTAACCCTGTGCGCCACAAGTCATGGACCCTCCATGATTGAGTCCCGTTGCGCGTACGTTGCCAGGTCACCTCCTGCAGTGGGGAATGTGACGTTGCAGACCCCTTTTATTGGCGGTGTCACATGGCCCGTGACGCATCTGCGGGATGGGTGTGGTGTGTGTGCAAACCTGCCCTCAGGGAGTGGCCGTTGCATGCTGGCAACTAGACCAGTGACCAGCAGATCCCAAGCGTGTAATCCTGGGACATGTAGCTATGTCGTCCCCCCTCGGAGCGTAAGCTTAGTGGTCTGGCCTGGCGTACGCCAGACCAGCGTCAGGCGTGCAAGAATGATCCCGGGGCTCAGGGCGCTGGTTCAGTCCTGTCCGGACAAGGAAGTGACAAATGCGTGTGTCCCTGCTGTAGTGGCTACGCCGCCCGGAACGCTATTGGCAATGTAGCACACTGTGACTCATGTCCCACTGCGTGTGCAACACGGACGTCAGGGGGAATCACTGCCCCAACACACATCCACACTTACATACTTGAATGAACGAAGACATGACACAACTGTGCAATGGTGAATGATTTATTGTCATCCAGTGGAGTGTTGCAGCTGGAGCAGTACAGGGGCATGCAGACCCCACTTCACATCATAGGCACGTGGCGGGCCAGCCATAGCCCTCCAGTGCATGACAAGTACATCAGAAGAGGAAGAGTCCAGACCGCAGTCTGATCGCTGTGTCATCGGTCATCTAACAGAATATGGCAGTCCATGTCGTGCTCCAAGGTGAGAGTCAAAGAGTGCATCGGGGGGCAGTGGAAGGTCATGATGCCAAGGACAGAACCAAGATGAAACAAGCCAAATGGGTGGGAGGAAAGCTACTGCCGCCTCATGATCAAGAAGTCTGGTCCATCCACATCCTCGTCCTCTGATGTGTGCTCTGCCTCACCTGTGGGTGCTGCAGTTCCGGCTGCAGCATTGTGTGCCACTGAAACATCAGAGGCGGGAGGTGGATTTTCGTCTGCACCGTGTGGCAGTGACACATCAGGTGCAGGAGTAGATATGTCTGCCGTACTGTGTGGCACTGACACACCAGGGGGCGCATATGTGGATGGTGTAGGAGCAGCAGCATCCATCTGCGCCAGGCCCTGTGGCAGCAATGCCATTGACGATGATCTGCAGGGCATGGTATATCCCAGCTACATTTTGCTGATGTGCAGCAGTGACAGCCAACCTTTCTGCCTCCATCCGCACCATGTCCTCCATGAGCCTCCGCATTTGTGCCAAATCACTGCTGAGATCGCTGGAGCCACTCTGACTTGACAGGTGTTCTTGTCTCCGAGTCAGGACTCCAGCAATGTCGGCCAGGGCTCGGTGGAGACCATGGAGCGGACTGTGGGTGTCCGTCAGGCACTGTAAGTGGTCCCCGAAGGGACGTAGACACCCATGGATGGCATCAAGTTTGTCTGCCAGGAGGTCAAACCCCACCTGCACCTGATCAGCCAGCTTCTCCTGGGCCTCTAACACACGGGTTTGGAAGGCCAGGTGTGTTCCGTGGGGGTCCTGGGAGACAGCAGGTGTGGCAGGTGCTGCCTGCTGTGTGGTCTGTGCAGGGGGTGTGGTCTCCTCGATGCAGCTGGGCTGCCCTGATCCTGGAGGTGGGGAGCCGATGCGGCCGATGAGGTCACTGAGGGCGTCGGTGTCGATGCTGGGGTTGTCATGCTCGTCATCAGTGTAGAGTTGTTGGGTCTCCTCTGCAGGTGGTGTTGATGGTCCCTCTGCAATGTTAAGGGGAGATGCTGCATTACATCGTGTTGTCATGTTTGTCCAGGCATTGTAAAACTTCACATACAGACTGCATGGCGAGGTACATTGTGACTGTGTGGGGGTGATGCCTGTTAGATGCGGGACAGTTGACATTTCTACGCCATCGGGGATGTGAGGTTGTACTTGTGCAGTTTCATCTCACATGCCCCTGCTATGCCAAATGTTATTGTCCAGTATCTTCAAACAAGCTGCAGCAGTTTTGCCCTCTGTCCTGTTGTTCATGTGTTGCAGTTTGTACCACATTGTTGTCCATGCTGCTGTGCTCTGACTGTCATATGTGTGTGCTGCCGTTTTGTGGGAGTCACACCTTCAGCTCTGATTCTGCTGCCTCTTGTCCCTTGCAGGAGGTGTGCCTTTGACTTCTGTGTCCATGCAGTGTTGAGACGTTACCAGACTTGCGTGGATGTGTGTCTTGGTGGGAGTGGGGACTCTGGGGCATGGTTTGTCCGCAGATGTGTTGTTGATGTCAGGGGTTGATTGTGCACGTGGATGTGTCAGAGTGTGACCTGCTCCTTTACGGATGTGGTCCACACTCAGCCACCTCAGTGTCGTTTCGTGCACCATGCCATGGTAATCAGACAGCAGGCATGGTATTCGTCATGCAGTGTCACTTACGTTGTCAGTGTGGCTCACGGAACAGCAGCTTGGCTGGGTGCAGCACATGTGCATGGGTTGTATGTGAGCTGTGTGATGTGTGGGGTGGGCCCACTCTGGGAAGATAGTCGAGGGTGACGTACTTGGTGTTGCTATGTGTGCTGCAGTATGGCAAGGGGATCAGGGACATGATCCGAAGTCAATGTGGGTGTGCAGTGTGGCCTGCTCATTTGTGCATGTGTGCCATTGTGCCCATCTCCCCCCGTCCCCCCAGGCCATGGTCGCTACTCACCCTGTTGCTGTTGTGTCCGGTCCTGTAGAGCAGTGTCCGGGCCTCCAACTCCTGTCACCGTATCCACACTGATGACTGTCGACACCATCTCCTCCATCTCATCCAGCTCCTCCTGCGGCGCAGGACTACCACCTCCAGTCTGCATTGCTGCTTTGAGGTTGTTGGCGAGTTTGCTCTTGTTTTTGCGCTTGATATCGGTCCATCGCCTCTTCACCTCGTCCATTAACCTCCTCTGCACTCCGACAGCATTCACCTTGTCCAAGATGGACTGCCATATTCCATTTCTTGTGCCCAATGACACGGTGAAGGTGATGAACAGTTATTGATGGTGTCCTATCACCTCCGTGACCAGGATCTGATTCTCGTGCGGACTGAACCGCTGCTTCCTATTCTTCTTGTCCTTCACTGTCCCCAAGGTCCCTGGCTGGGGCTCCGGGGGGCTTGTGTGGGTCCGACCGTCCCCTGTGCCTGCTCCGTCTGACTCCATCATGCTTGGCTGTTGGTGTTTTTTTGTTTGGTGTTTTTTTTTTCTGTTTTTGTAGTGATTATTCACGCATGACATGTGTGTGTTGCAGGCCTTGCGCGCCTTATCACGGATTGTCTCTTCGCGATTGGGCCCATCGCGACTTTTTTCGCATTAGGGTTTGTGTTTTTATCGCCGTCGCTTCTAGTTGTTTTGCGGACATTTGCCGTGTTTGCGTGCGGATATCGCACGGTATCGCTGTGTTGTGAATGCCACGTTGACACAGCGTTATTTTCCTGCGATGGACTGCGATGTGGGAAGTTGCGGAAAGCTATTTTGGCGATGTTTATCGCACGTTCTTGTGAATATACCCCTTTGTCCTTTTCTATATCGGCATCTACGGCACTGTGCTAATCCTATGCTTAAAGACTTTGGGGCATATTCTCAAGGAGCTATCGCCGAGTCATCGGCACTTTATCGCAGCCAAATCCATGATAAATTTCTCTCCCCATTCCCAAGCTGGTGCTAACAGCCCATAACACCAGTTTACCTGCGATAGCAGTCGCAAAAAACATCGCCAAAGATGACCCCGGCAACTAACGCTAATGATACGCAGAGTAGGCGTTCCCGTGCAAAAATCCGCAACAACACCACTCCACAACATTCTCAACAACCAGCCAGATCGGCAATAAGATCACAAAACGTGCGCTAAGGCGTGTTAGCAGTAGGAAACTA